>CM077804.1:3940000-4540000 GCA_039737535.1 Lagodon rhomboides
CCATTCACCACCCACCCCGGCACACTGACCTAGCCTCAAGCTCACAAAACATGCACCACTGCAGGGAAACGTAAACAGGGAAGTTGGCAGCGTAGGCAATCTCTAGAACCTTAGACTTGCGAGTTGCGCTCTACGATAGCATGCCCCGCTGTTTAGTGTTTCTCACGATCAGTTTCATTACAATAGTCTTCTGGAGTTTAGTGTGTTTTCTTCACCCAAGAGAGCAGTTGTGTTTTACCAACCAGAAGGGCACTTTAGCGCACGTGTTTGCCACCCAAAAGGGCAGTTTGTCATGTTTTAACCAGCCAAGGGGGCAGTGTAGTGTGTTTTGCTAACCAAGAGGGCACTTTAGCACGCGTTTTGGCTCCCAAGAGGACAATTTAACGCGTGTTTTTCAACAATTGGGCCACGAGGGGGGGCGACTGCTATGATACGTAACTGACTTATGTGATAGGATTTAGTTGGAAATATATTCACAGATTCGAACTTCCCGAATCAATAACTCATAAGCGAAACATTGTTAAAACACAAATGACGACTCTTTCCTACCATAGTAAGGTAGACAACGAACTACGTATTTTCATCAAAACGAGCGGTCCTTAGGGCTGGACAAATAACATTGGTCTTTGTGTCCAGCCGCCTGTGAGACGAGGGCACAGGGACCGTCTACAAAGTGCAACTCCGAAAAGAGATACTACAAAAAATATTCAATAATTTAACTATTATTCAGTGTACTGTCACCAAAATCACTCCACACATCAATGGTCTCTGCTGGTCATTCTACAACTGTTTGTTTGGAAAAATGTGCTTTGGCATAATTGTCGGGAATCAATATTGACTATTGATTATTAATTCAAATGATATTAATTAATAAAATTATCATTGATTAATGAACCATAGTTAACTATGATTCATTAATGAACACAAGGCACCACCCTGAAGTCAGGGATCAATAATCAAATAATATACCTTAAGTCTCAAAGCCTGAAATTAGTCAACTTATCAATATTATGAAAATATATATAATTTAGATAAGAGGGAAGGCATAAATCCGAGCACTGACCATCTCAACCAGCTGTTATTATAATGTGGGATTGTGCAAAATAATCACAGACAGATCACTGCTCAGTTATCATCAACAGTGTTTATTAAAGCCTTCTCCAAAACACAAACCACCTACTTTAATAAACAACGGTTGCTTTTTACAACTAGCAACACAAAAACATAAGCAAGCCAAACATATAAGTGTGTGTGTGTGTGTGTGTGTGTGTGTGTGTGTGTGTGTGTGTGTGGCAGGAAGTCCCCTTTAAAGACTACAAAGATGGCCGAACGTGACTTAGGAAGTCACGTTCGCCGGACTACAAATTTGATGGCCGTGACTTAAGAAATCTCGTTGGAGAGACTACAGGAAACGCCGAACGTGACTTAGCAAAGTCACACAAGAACACGAATTCCGAGGTGATGATTCCGATTCAACTGAATCATATACCTGGAATTCAAAAATGGCAGCAGTGAATGTGTCAGCCCAAGGCGATCACTACATGCGCGCGCAAATTTTAACAGTTATGTCATCTCTGGCTTCGTGTGCAGTTTGATTGCACGTGAGGTGAAATTGGAGGGGTAATACCCACAGTTTCAAATAGGTAGTCGGGCTACCGAGGAGAGTCTGCCTCTGAAGTCAATAAAGGGAATATTGCTAGACACACGTATCTTATGTTGTAACAGTATTACTGACTACAAGTCTCCTACAGATCACTCACCGGATTACATGTACATGTTGCCCAGGACGTATATGCATGGAGGTGTGTGTGTGTGTGTGTGTGTGTGTGTGTGTGTGTGTGTGTGTGTGTGTGTGTGTATATAAGAAAAGAAGCTAAGCGAGCGCTGAGCAGACAACAAACAATGGCACAATGGCCATGTGGTACACAGCCGCAAAACCACACAAGCTATCCACTGAGTGGATCAGCATGAATGAGCTCCTAGTGAGCGTAATAACACAGTTTGCACACAGTACAATGAACCATAAGTAGGACTCGGCGGTCCCTTCACAACAAATAAGCACAACAACAAAAACACACTATACTATCTGTCTCTGCCCAAACAAAAGCCTCTTACTTGGGTCGCTTGTTGCTACTAACGTGGGTCCCGTCCGACTCGAAACTCATTTGGGTTGCGAGCGTTGGATCAGCTGTAGTGTCCTAACAGCTGATGATGATGATGCAGGCTGTTATCAACAGCCGGATCGATCTGATGGAAGGACCAGACCTCTGTGGTTCCGTCTCCTTCTGAAGATAATCTCTTCCTTCTGCAGGCAGTGAGTAATGACTGGGTTGTGCAGTGTTCCTCTATGGATCCAAAACAATAATGATGAATATTCCAACAAAAATGAAAGTAAAACAACAACAGTCTCTGTCTCGTCCAGCGAGGAGGGAACTGAAGCCTAGGTCAAAGTGAAAAACGCTTCTCAAAATACACCCTTTCGGTAACGTCATGGTCATCCTGTCGGGAGTTTCGTGGCCTGTGGCCACTTTGATCCAATAGGGGACGAGTAACGGTTTTGGGGGTGGGTCGTACCTTGAAACACAGTTTTTCACACCTTTTGTTCGTTGGCTCAGTTCCATTGTTTTTGAACTCCTCAGGTTGGGAAGGCCCTAGTAGTTAGGCTTCTGATTTAAGAGAGATTTAAGAGAGGACCGTGGAGAGGTAAACCCACAGTAATGTTATCATTACAGGCTATAGCCTAGTGCATTAATTTAGAACAGTGAACAGACAGTTTCACTGGAACTACTTGAGGTTTCTAAAGTTCTAGTGTTAATTGACACTCTCCAGCCAATCAGAATGGAGTATTCAGCCAGACCATAAATTATAATAATTGAACTTTTTGTCAGTAAGCTTTGCCAGACTGGTGGCCAGTTGTGTTCCCTGGGAGGTTGCTGAGCTCTGTTTCCTGCAGTGACCCCAAGCATTCAAGCTTGTGGTCCAGTCAGCTAACTGAGCCACTACATCCATGGTTAATTGAACTAATAATAGTAACAATAATTGTGGCTAACATGCTGTGTACCAGTGGAGCAGTGGAAACAGCAGGACGAAGAATTAGCTTTTCTTTTTACTTAACATTTCATGTTTTCTTTGAGCTGTATGTATTTTTAAATGTGTTAGATTATTGTTTCTATAAGGAAACAATGAAGAAAAAAAGCACTGCACCATAAGCTGATGGAGCCAGCCGCTTACACACCATGGAAGAGAAACACAATGCAGAGAGTTGTAGAGAGGTTCCTGCAGGCGATGGACATGCTGAGGGAGTAGTATACATTAACAATGGATCAAATGATGACTTGTAATGTGAAAGGGAGTTGTGTAGAGTGGTAAAGAGAATTTTTACCTGATCCTTCGGCTCCCCTCGGCTTTACACAGTTTTGAAGCTCTTGTGGATCATTGATTTGTTTGTGCAGCCCTCAAACCCTGCTGGCTGTCATCAACCTTGTTTTCAGCAGAAAAGATCCAATGAACAAGCTGCACTTACCTGCTCAGTACCAAACAGCAGACAAACACAGTAGGGGTTTCGCTAGTGAACACAGTAAAGCACTTGGCAGCAAAATTGCCAGATGTTTTTCTCAAGAGTTGGTGGAGACCAAAAACCAAGCTAAATGAAAGTAAATTTTGGACATTCATCAGGTTAACAAAAACATGACTCAGAACTAATGATGTCTTTAAACATGTCAACGTAATGAAATGTTAGATGTCAGTGTTGTATAGCTTCTTTTGCTGCCCCCAAGTGGCCTTAATATGATGCAGTGTTGTTGATCAGTCGCACTGGTGCACAGATGAGGCTCTTTATCTTTGGGTATCTTCGGCCTCCGCTGCAGCAGCCTCCATTTCGCTATATGAGCTGCCTCTCCAGGACTGAACCCTGTCTGTAAGTTGAACTTTCTTTGACTAGAGTGACGACGATTTTGTTGGCCACACTGAACGTGTGTGTGTGTGTTGAAGGGTTTTATGCTCAAGTGTATTTAAGTGTAACAGCAATTTTTAATTAAAATCTTAAATTGAGAAATTAGGGACTGTGCCATTGAAACTGATTCAGGGTTAAAGGGACCTGTTTGGATGTAATTTGGAGCCAGCTAGGCTGTGTCTAATATTTTAAAGGATTTACAAGAGTTTTGCTAGTTTTTCTTCTCCTACTAAGTGGTGAAGTTTTTTAAATATTTTATGTGAATATTCTTACATATTTTTAAGAACTCAAGTTTTTAGTTTTGATGGGATTTGATTTGCACTATTGGGACTCCTGTTGAGGCTCTTCCTGAGATTTCTTCCGTCTTTTTTTCCCCTGTTAAAAGTTTTTTTTGCAAAATGGCGAGTTTTTCCTCCTTCGCATTAAAAGTCTAATGCTGTGTTCAGACCAAACGTGACTTTTCCTAGTTCATGTATTGACTTTCTAAAAAAAATTCATGTTGAAACATGTTGAAATTCCAAATACTTTAGAAGTGAAGAATTCTTTTTAGTTTGGTCCTTAGAACAACATTTCAGCATTTTTGTGATTCATTGAATGTGTTTTCTAAAGCTCTCCAACTGCTTATTTCCACTGGAATAGGTTGAAATTGTCCTGAACATCCAAGAGACCCTAGGGAAACTTTTGCTTCATTTTCCACCAGAATGAAGAAATTCACGTCCTTTAGTTTTCACTTCCTTGTAACCAGATTTTGGCTCTGTGTAGTATTAATATAGTTTAGTCACATAAGTTATTTGGTCCTGCATAAAGAATTGAGTGCCACAGATCTAGTTGAATATAGCTTCAGAGTTGAAAAACAATTTTTGGGTTATTTTCAGAAGGATTTTATATGAAATAAAAAAAAAAATTCACAAGTTTCCTTAGCCCCTTGGATGTTCAGGACAAATTATGACCTAATCCAGTGAAAAATAAGAATGTTGAAATTTAACTCTGAGGGGCAACATAAAAAAAATCATAACTTTTGGAGTACAGATATAAGATTTTGTGAGTTCTCATGAATTTAATAGACGTTTCAACATTAATTTTTTGTTTAACAAAAATCCATTAAGTAAACTAGGTGAATTGGTTATAATAACCCATATGTAAGTGTCTTTATCCATTGTGCCTGTGATGAAGACACAGCAGTGTTAAAATGTTGGCCTGTTTACACTAATAAAGGATGTAAATCAGAGTCAAATCCTGTTTTTTTGTCCCTGGGAAGTTTGCTGTCTTTGTTTTGTTAAGCACCTGATTCAGCTATCCCGTGATTGTCTATAAATTCATTCAAGCAATTATAATGTGTCACTTGTAGAGGATTCTGAATAATTGGTTGAGATGTGCGCTCTAACTGTTGTTGTTTATGTCACATTTTATCATGGATTTGCATTGGTTACTCGTGTATTTATATTCCCTTCTCCTTACTAGTACTAGCACAGCATGCATAGTATATTAAGCGAGGTGTCATGCTCACCATGATTGTGGGAATGCTTCCTCTGCCTGATTAGCAAAGGATCACTAGCCTCTCATTCATTAAACTTCGCCTGCTTTTGGGGCTGGGAATACCAAACTACAGCGACTCTTCACTGAGCATAGAAAATTCTGATAGGATGCTATGCATAATGAACCAGAAACAAGGTCACGAAAAAAAAACACATCCACTAATTCGTTATACTTTCTCTCTCTCTTTACTACCCTGTCTGACTGTTGAATTATTCATCGCCTTCCATTCAACTAGTCCTCCCTTGGTAGCCATCATGTCAATCCTTAGTGAAGGCCTGCTGGTTGTATTGGGTTGCTGGAGCCAAGAGCTCTCACTGGTTCATCTTCAATGTATTAATTGACAGTTTAACAGGCCAAATTAGGTGTTTTCACAAGAGAGATGCTAGTTTAGGCTGCTATTAAATGAAACTAGTGCACTTTAACAAAGCAATTTGTGTGTGTGTTTTTGTACACTAACATTAATATAGAAAGTGATGTATTCATAATGTATAATATACTGCAGGTACTTACATATAGAAACTCATTAATTGATAAACACCAGTGATTGTATAAATTAGTGGACAGAGCCCCCATGACGTCACCTATATATATTCTGAAGAGTTGGAATGAAGCTCAAAGTGTGTGGTACCAGCCATTGCCATCTTGGTAGTGCCTGACTCCACCTAACTCCCGGCTAATTAAGACTGGGCAAAGAAGTGGAGTGTCGGTGGAGCTGAAGCAAGGCTAGTTAAATATCAAACAAACCCACCCAGGTAGAAGCTACCAAGCTAGCTAACACTAACAGGCTTTATGTGTTCACACAAATATCAGCCGATTTCACCTCACCTAATGTGTGAGTTTGACCGCGGGTTTATTTGCCACAAGCAGCCATACTAAAGCTACCATTTACATTTGCAGCAAGATGGCGAGCAACAACACCAAGGGTATGTGTTTGTGTTCGATCTGAGCAAAGTCACACTCACCAGATAACCTTACTCTGTTTCTTTCTGTTCTATCTTTTCTTTTCCCATTCTTCTCTGGTAGTTCATAAAGTAAAGTAACGTTACCTGTCTCCATCTTTCAGCAAGCAAATAAGAGAGTTACAGTACATTACGGTGGATTTCAGCACCTCCATGGCTCATTAGGGCAGTGACTACTGTCGACCAGTTATTCCTAATTCCACTTTGGCCTGTTGTTCAAATTGACTGCAGAGAAAGTCCTACAAAAAGCATCAACACCAAAAATATGACGAGAGATCAAGTTCATTGACTGGAATTAGCTGAGGTGAAGGGGAGCAGACAGCTCGTGGGTATCTGTCACTCAAATGAGTGAGTTATATAAAAATTCACTCCTGATGCAGTTGTCATTATGGGGGAAATTATGTATAGCATACCAGGCTGTAAACATGTTTATTTCTGCTGTAAAGTTGGGCATTTTAACATGGGCTCTTATGGTAATTGACTCACTTTTGGTGCCAGCCTCAAGTGGCCATTCGAATTTAATTTTTTTCTATTTCCGCATTCGCTTCTCAGCACAGGAGATTGTGGCTTAGTAAACAAAAATGATTCACGTAAAACCTGGATCATATTTAATTTTGAAGAAAATGAAAGAAATACAACACATAATTATTTGTATTCAATATTTATTTTATCTGCACAAACAGATTGGTGACCAATTAAAGGAGACGAGTGGACGAGAGGAATGAATGTGTCATGTACACATAGAGAACTGTCATGAATGCTTGACCCCTACAGTGACATGATCCAGGGGCTTTGTGATAGATGAGAGCAACCCATCTGTAATTTTCCTTTGTGTCATGCCCCCGCCCCATTTTGGGTGAAAACAGCCCCTCTAATTTGACTGTCAGTAAGAGCAAATTGTGACGGCTTTGCCAACTTAATAGCATTAAATAAAAACACTGTATGGTTGATGAGTGTCCTTTAAACCCCGGTCTCCATCAGAGTGGACTAACCTGACACACACAATAAACTTGTTGTGTCATCAATCATCTTTTCTGTCATTACGACACTCTAGGCTTTATGTTGTGCAAGGTAGTGCACATGGGTCATTGCTAGTTCCAGACTCTAGTCCACCAAAGGGTGGAGGCTGCAATGACCTGTTGTTTTTTTTGAGTGCAGTTTATATTGGGGGCTGGGTGGCTCGAGGTGCCATTAGAAGGGTAGCCTTGGCCTTAAAAAGCTTGTGAACCACTGCTTTAGAAGCATGTTGATGCTCCTTTTTTCAATTAAATGAATATATATTGGTATTTTAACATCCAGATTCTCATCAGGCTTAAGGTGAAGAAGTACTGTATAGTAATGTAATGGAGTTTTTTTTTGTGTGTGATTTAACTGAACTAAGGATCATGTGAGGACACCTAATCATATACACTGCATGTAAGCACATGTACTGTATATTGTATAGTGGGAGCATCCCAGCTCCTGAATCATATATGATAATAAATGGAATTGGTTGCAAATGGATGAGCTTGATAACCAGTGCTAATTCATTCAACAGTAATGATCATCTACTGTGAAATTATAACAGTGGGAGAGGAGACAGGGAGCTCAGCTACAAGAGGCAGTGACTGCACATCCAAGCATTCTTAGTGATGATGTCATCCCCACAAGAAGAACCAGTGTGGAGCTGGGCTGAAGACTGGTATTCCAGACCTTGAAAGTGGGCATCCCTTTGTTCAATGGAGTTATTTTGTAGACCCAAGGTCCTGGAGTTTGTACTTTCCAGATCAACAAAGTTCAAACAGAGAATGAAGAGGAACACCAGTTCTATAACAGTCTTACAGTGTACTGCAGTTCTACATGTGGTTTGTCCAAGTGGTGTGACCAGCTGAAGCTGTTGCTCGACTGCTGTGAGTAGGTAGGCCTATAATCATTGTCAAACACGGTATTCTCTCTCTATTACTTTCAAATTTAATTAAAAACTTAACATTTTCTTAACTCTTAATTTCTTATTTTTATGCATTTCCATGTGTCTGTAAAGCACTTTGAATTGTGTCCGAATGGTGTTATATAAGTTCACTTGCCCTGCCTATTTCTCTGATATCTGATTGTGAAATGTTATGAAAAATGATAATTTTATGAATGGTTATAGTCTTGCAATGTTATGCTATATCCCAGTCAGAATGTTAGTGCGCTAACATACATTTCAGACATTTGGCAGCAAAAAGCCTGCACAATCTGAGCATATTGTCCTTACACTTATGATTTTAACACTGTACAAAAAATAACCGTGGTTTAGGCCAACAGAGCTCAGGACTACAGCGGGACGAGGAGAAGTAGACTCTCTGTGAAGAACACTGATGCTTGGTCCTCGCATGCAGTCAAAGTGGATGTGTGTATTTCCACATTAACATGCTCATTTGAGCACAAGGAACAGCTGATAAACTTCATTGATTATTTGAAACTCCTAACTTGCCGACAGGATCAGTCAGTATTTCATGTTAATTTATGTTCCTTGTTCTTTTGCAAATTGAACATACACCATTTCAGATTCATGCAGTAAGACAGTTTGGAGTGAAGCAGCCGTCCTGATAAATCCTGAGATCTTGTCTAAAAATGTTTATTTTAGAAGCTAAAAGTTTAATGCTGTTCTGAGTTTTGTCTTAAGCTTTTAGTTTTGTTGATTAAATGTGCCACAATATTTGTTATAGCACATTACTGTGTTCATGGAAACGTTTAAAATCACTGTAGGCAGCCTCTCTAATCATAAAATTAGAGTGTATGCACGGTGTGAACCCACCTGTGTCGGCGCATCTTACCATCAGACTCTATCAGGACTCCACGGAGTGTGATTAAAATGGCTTAACTATTGAAAAGTGTGTCAGATGTTTGTAGTTGTTCCAATAGTCTATCATGATGAAATGGTGGAGGAAAGGAAAACATCCTGATGTCCAATAGAAAGGACATACAACTGAAATAGTTTTCACTTCAATTTGTTTTTTTGTTTTTTTTCGTCAAAGAGACGCATGTTCTCTAACAAAAACTGAAATACCCAACCTGTCCCCAGGAAGTTTGGCATTTAGGATTTTTTCTGCATCTTCAGCAGAATTGTTATTGGGGGGGATTATAGCACATTGCAATTAGAGCAACACGATAGAAAATGGACTGTCTTTTATCTAGAAACTGGGCCAAGCACAGTCCTAATAGATCAGCACAGTTCTGTTCATTTTTCGGTTTTCCTTCCTTCCAAACAAATAACAAGAATTACAGGTCTCATGTCCAGAAAAGAATTAGAGAAACTCCTTCCTGCCTGTTGGCTGGTGTAATGTCTCATTCAGAACACTGCTGCCAGAGTTCTAATGAGAACCAAGAGAACTGAGCACATTATTACTGATCTGACTGGCTTCTGGCTGCTTATACAATAGATTTAAAAGTGCTGCGGCTAGTTTAATAAACACTTCATGAATAAGAAACTACATTTCTGATCTCCTGAATACAGACCCATAACCACAGGTGCACACACTGAGCAATCTGAGACCCTTGGCTTGTGTTGATCGTGCTGTTTCCTCCACATCCCCTGCATCAGCATCTGTAAACCACACTGCAGCTTTCATGCTGTTGAATCCTCATTCACTAAACAACAAAGCACTACTCATCCATGACATGATCACAGAAAGGAACATTGACTTTCTTTGACTAACTGAGGCATGGCAGCATCAACAGGACTTCTTAACTCTAAATCAAGCCACTCCTCCAGGCTATGTTTACATACAGAAGCCCCACTCCAAGGGCCGTGGTGGTGGGCTGGCAGTCATTCATCGAGCTGACATCCTGGTGAAACAACTTCCAGTACTGAACGTCACCTCATTTGAGTGTGCAGCCTTCTCTCTAGCTGGGCATACACAACTACAGGTTGTCCTCATCTACCGCCCTCCAAAAGCCTCCACCACCTTCCTGTGTGAGCTGTCTGAGCTACTCGCCTCCATCTGCTCCACGTCTGCATCTACAGTCCTACTTGGTGATTTCAACATCCATGTGGACTCCACCAGCTGCCCCTTTGCCTCTGAATTCCTGTCACTCCTGGACTGCTTCAAAATCACACAGCATGTTAAAGGTCCCACCCATATCAAAGGCCACACACTGGATTTGGTGTGCTCCACTGGCACAGCTCCCTCCCATCTACAGTGCCTGGACCTCGCTGTTTCTGACCACTATGCTGTCCTATTCACTGTTCCTGTCCCTGTGCCCAAGCAGAGCATAAGTCATAACATCACATACAGAAACATCAAGACAGTGAACACCCTGGCCCTGACCAACATCCTGGAAACCAACCTGGCCTCTGATCCCCTCGAAACTTCACTGGATGGACTGGTGGCCCACTATAATGCTGCTATCTTCTGTGGTCTTGACTCCCTTGCCCCTCTTAAAACCCAGACTGTTTCCTTTACTCATCCTGCCCCCGTGGTTCACCACTGAACTCCGTACCCTAAAGACCATTGGTCGCTGCCTGGAGAGGCTCTATAAATGATCTGGCCTCACCGTCCACCATAAAGCCTACAAAGACCATTTTAGGTCTTACAAAGAAGCTCTCTCTAAGGCCAAATCAGACTATTACACCACCCTCATTGGAGACCAGCAAAATAACCCCAGAATGTTATTCTCCACCATTAACCAGCTCCTTAGCCCTCTCGAGGTCCCCCAGCTTTCTAGTGCCCCTGACCTCTGCTTCAAGTTCCTGGACTTCTTCCAAGAAAAAGTGGCTACCATTCATCAGCAACTCCTGGCATCTGCCACCACCATACCATATGCACCTCTGACACAGATAGCTTATCCTCCCACTGTTCGCCTGCCTCAGTGCTCTCTCTCCTCCTTCTCCTCTGGACTCCATTTCTGTTGCTAAGTTGGTCTCCCAGGCCAAAGCCTCCACCTGCTCTCTGGACCCCATGGCAGCAACTCTGGTGAAGTCTTCCCTGCTTGCCCTGTGCCCCCTCATGATGGACATAATCAATTTATCCCTAGAATCTGGCATGGTACCATCCATCTTCAAAATGGCTTCAGTCACCCCATCCTTAAGAAGCCAGGTCTGGACCCAGATTACTTACACAACTACCGGCCGATCTCCAACCTTCCTTTCCTAAGCAAAATCCTGGAAAGAGCAGTTGCCGCCCAACTCCATCAGCACATGTCCAACCATGAGCTTTATGAACCCCTTCAGTCTGGTTTCAGGACACGCCATAGCACAGAAAGTGCCCTCATCAAGACCACCAACGACCTCCTCATCGCTGCCGATTCTGGCCACATCAGTATTCTGATCCTCCTGGACCTCTCTGCAGCCTTTGACACAATCTCCCACACCATCCTCCTCACCCGCCTATCTGACTTGGCCTTGGCCTCACTGGTACAGCACTCTCCTGGTTCCAGTCCTATTTAATAAACAGATAACAGTTTGTCACCATCGACTCCAGTTCTACCCCAGCTCCAATCAACCAAGGTGTGCCTCAAGGCTCTGTGCTTGGACCCCTCGTTTTCACCATCAACATGCTCCCCCTTGGTCAGATAATTCGCAAACACGGTCTCAACTTTCAATCCTATGCTGTTGACATTCAATTATATCTCTGCACCAAACCATCTACCCAGCTACCCCCACAGTCACTCGTCAACTTCCTACATGATATAAAACTCTGGATGACATCAAATCCACTCAAACTAAACACCAATAAAACAGAGCTCATGGTTGTGGCATCCAAGGCGCTGCTCCAGAAGGTTGGAGATCTTCTCCTGGATGTGGACGGCTGCTCTATCTCCCCATCCACGGAGGTCCGCAACCTGAGTGTCATCCTTGATTCCACACTATCCTTTCAATCACACATAAAATCCATCACAAAATCAGCTTTTTAACATCTGAAAAACATCTCCAGACTCTGGCCCTCCCTTTCTGAACCTGTGGCTGAGACCCTTACCCATGCCTCCATCACCTCTCGCCTGGACTACTGTAATGGAGTCCTGTCCGGCCTCCCTTCCAAAAACCTGGACAGGCTCCAGTATGTGCAGAACTCTGCTGCTAGGGTCCTCACCTGCACCAAGCGCTAGCAGCACATCACCCCCACTCTCATCCGCCTTCACTGGCTCCCAGTCAAATCACGCATCACTTACAAAATTCTCCTCCTGACCTACAAATCCCTCCATTCCCTTGCCCCCCAATATCTGTCTGACCTCCTCCACCCCTATACTCAATCTCGGACCCTACGCTGATCAGGAACACACCAGCTCTCCATCCCTCACACCAAACTTCAAACTCTCGGCAACAGAGCTTTCTGTGTGACAGCCCCCACTCTCTGGAACACTCTCCCAGCTGAAATCCGCAAACATACTTCTCTGGAGACTTTCAAAAAATGTTAAGTCTCTTGTCATTGTTAAGTGTCCTTGGGTACCCTGAAAGGTGCTATATAAATTAAATGTATTATTATTATTATTATTATTATTATTATTATTATTATTAAAAAACAAACTTAGACTAAAGGTAATGTGGGCTAATATGGACTTAAAATGCAGAAGCTTTAAAGTGACTAAGTAGACATAATGAATGTCACTGGTGTTATTCCTTACAGTGATGCTCTGTGCACTGGGACACTCTTATAATATTTGATCACAAAGGAATATGATGCATATTTGAGAAAAGGTCAGTGAACAGCAGCAGAGGATGTGCTGCATGAAGAATCAGAATGGAGGACAGAGGCTGTTGCTGCAGCTTCAGTCTGACTGATGAAACACGTAAGTCATCAGGACATATTCATATGCTGATAGAGAAAGGGCTCAGTTCATGGCAAATTGCCTTTGGACCATACTTTACCTGGAAGCTGTGGCTCACACACACTCTCATGGACAGAGATATACACACTAACGCTTTGAAGAAAAGGGCCCAAACTTTAAATCAGTTAGGTTTTTGATTTCTTGCAGGGTCAGCAAGCCTGTGCCTCCAAACCTTTGATGATAAATGACCATCCACTCACCTAAAATGGGAATCCTCTCAAAGAAATGTGGTAATTGACTCATTTTTCACAAAGCGATTGAACAGGAAGAAGTTTCCTCTTGACAGGATGGCAGATCAAACAGAACCTGCAGCCAAGGACATGTGCAGCAGTCGCCATAATAGTCACTGCCTCCACTGACTTATACACAAATAATATGTTGTGTGGGCTGTAGGTCCTTGTTGCAGCAGCGAGATCGAGCAGCATAGCAGGCACATTGGTGGTCTTGTTGATGTTGATTGTTTGTTATTGTTTGTCTTTTCTTGCCCACACAGAAAAAACAAGAAAAAAACAAGGTTGATTTTTATATGACTATATGCAATATACACACATTTCTATTCAAAGTGCACAATTAGACAACTGTTTATGGCTGGTTGATTTACTGTCTGAATGGTCGAAATCACACTAATTTGCATAATTCCAAAACAGTTGTGACACTGGATAAAATATTTCTATCATATAAAGTGAGAATCTTATGCTCGGCCCAAATGGCGCACAGCGCAAGTGTCATTGCTAGTTTCAGACTGATGCAGTTGTCATTTTCGTGCCCAGAGCCCATGTTCTGTAAATAGCAAATGTATTTGCACAAGTGAGGTGGGGTCAGGCACACTGAAGGATTACTATGTTGATGCAGCAGAAAGCGAATGGGCCATAGACCAACAAAAAGCTGGTCTGATCCAAACCTGATCCAGCTGCCAAGGACCACATACATTTACATGTCCCTCACTGAAGATGAGTGCACCTGGCTCAAGGAAATGGGAGATGACACTCTGATTGGTTTGATTTAGGTTTCGCCCTAAACACACCCATAACTAAGCAAGCAAGTATGGGTGAGGTTCAGCACTTTGTCAAACACATGATTACATAAGGATGTAACAACACCAAAAACTCACGGTATGATATTATTGCAATATAAAGGCCAGGATCCGATATTTATCAGGATATTTTAATAAAACAATGAAAAAAATGAATTGAACTATGTATATTTATTAGTAATAATTAACCTGATGTGTACAGCATTTATTCATGTACATTTTTTACTTTTTACTTGAGGCACTTCTGCTTTTCTTCTATAGTAAAATAAAAGTAGCCAGCCATGACCTAATGAATGCACTACAATTGCTACAAACAAAGTAGCAGCCAGAAGCTATCCCTCCCTCCCTCTGGTTGTACAGCAGGACTACTAGGGCACCCAGGGACATGGGGCATGGGAGGACAGCTGAGAACAGACACTCGGCTGTGGGTCCCACTGATCTCCCTCCATCTTGTTGTCCAGCAGGCTAACTGGGCCCTTGTAAATCTCTGTCAGCGTAACTGACACGTTATTATTTCGTAACAGTATGTTTAGTGCGTGTCTGGTGTAAATGGGTTGTCAGCCAGTGGCAGAGCTTTATCAGCAGACTGTCAGCCGTAGTTTTCCCACTAGTAAACACACCACCTCGCTGTTTACATATTGTGTAATTGTCTGTGTCCTTCCAAGAACTGTACTGAGAAGCAGGATGTTATCAAAGAGTTGGTGTGGTCATTTTTTTTTACCCCTCTGGAAAAAAATACACTTTAATCCAGCACTACGGGATCACCATTGACACAGGGAGATAGTTTTCAACTTCCTCTTGTGTTTTTTAATTAATGTTTTTTTATTGGTCTACATGCCACTTTCTTTCTTTAATTTATGCAACCACCAGGCTAAATTACTCGTATGTTTAAATATACTGTACAGCACTTGACCAATAAAGTATTCTGATCCTGAACTCTGTGTCCCTTGCTGATAGTCTGACGTGTAACTTGGGTAATGCTTTAAACTACAGTTGGTATGTAGGTTTAAATTGCTGGAGTTAATTTGACCCAAAAGATGTCTGTTTATAATGACAAAATAAACTTGGTTAATTTTGTTAATTTTTGACAAAGGATGCAATAAAAGGGCTGAGGGTCACTGTCATCCATAACTCACACACAGTTAGGCGTACCTTATTTACTTTTCAATAAAAGGATTAAAAGAAACAGTATAATAAATACATTTGATAAACGTATCAGAAACATTTAATAGAATTGGCATCTTCTTAAAGATTTGTTTGATTTAACTTGATATTTGCCAACTCTTAAAATCTGTAACATTACATACAAATTGAAAATAATTCACATTTTTCAAATATGTACTGACAAACTTCTCATGTAAAACTATCTTTTCGAATTGCAATTGTCTCAATTTAAGATACTGTATAATTCCCATAAGTAATAATAAGTCTTTTAACATTTTAAATATATTTTTAAGTAAAAACTTTGTATATTTGTCTTTAAATATGTTTTCCTTCTTACAGGGGAAAAAGACATGAAGAAGATGAATTTCTGGTACTGAAATCTCTGCATGCTCCTGCAAAGATTACTCTTGCACATGAGTTTATGGAGCTCCATATGTCTGCAGCTAGGTGCTATGGGTGAAATAGACAGACCAGGAGGAAGACAGAATAGGTTGGTGTATTTACCCACAAAAATACAGCTCCCACACAGTAGCTCTGAGCTACTGTGTGAGTTAAAAATTTGAATCAAGCATAGAGAACACAACCAACGAAGCCCACCAATGAGAGGTAAAGTCCAGCAGGTAGCATGAGAACTAAGGTGGCTACCATAAAACCCAAAGTCTGTCCCCTTGACCAGTATGACTGCGCCCTACAATGACAAGGAGAGATAGTAGAATGCATTTATACTGATAACCACGTTATCATTTGGTAGAAATCATCACAGTTAATGCAATGTCATAAAATTGGATATTGTCCCTACTTCAGATGCAATATATTTTTCTTTTTTATGGCCACTTGGGTGCAGTGAAACAAGCTGTTAACACAACCATGACATATTATTACCCTATAAAGCTCTTACAGTGACTGTTTTTGCAAACATTTGTCGGAAATATCCAGCTCTTTAGCTGCTAAATACTCCACTGTGTTTACCAGCTACCAAAGTGTGTCTGCTGTTTGGTGCTGAGGTAGCATGCAGTAGGTCTTTAGAGCTGTTTCACTTAAAACTGCTGACCACAGTTGAGTTGAGGAATGGAAATGAAAATAAAAAGATAAAAGATAAAGCTTGCTCTGTTTTAGTGCCTGTCTATTTGAGGCCCAACTCCAGGGAAGGCTATTATGCTCTGATTTGTCAGCTCTCACATGCCTGAACAGGCACTGCCCAATGTGTTTCTGCATCATCTACATTATGAGACCTTTAAATGCAGCTTTAAAGCCACTTTTGTATAGAAGAGACCTGGTGTTTATTTTCAAAAAGACAGTGGTAGATGGAAATATTGGCTAAAGGTAGAAATACTGCACAGATTTTCACTAGGGTTCTCACATTTTTCAAAACGTGAATATAAAAAATCTATATAAAAACATAAAACAAAAAAAACTCCCCACACAAGGTCTTTCATGTCCTTAAAAGTATTCTGCAGCTTACTCTTAATTTTATTATTAGAAATAACTCCAATCAAAAAATAACTTGACCTATTGGTCATTTATTTATTGGCAGTATTCGGCAGTTTTGCCCTTGTCTTTCTTCCCTGTGTATGCAAGGTAAAATAAGGTACACCTTATCAAATAATTTAATGTTTTAAGTACAACATCATAAGCTCAACAGATATCTTTCAGCTTTTGTAGTGATTGGATTGCATTACACATTAGTGGTGTCCCTGTTATTGTGTCCACACCAGCACTGGTGTACAAAAGAGGTACATATATACAAACATACTCATAAGATAAATAGATCTGAGCATGCAGGCGCACACACACCTTGCCATTATTCAGAATAAGAAGAACAAAGCCGGCTGTTAGACGGGGACAGTGGGAGTGGAGCTTGACACGGAGCCCATGGCGACCCGTGCAGCTCCTGGAAGCATAGTTGCCGGCAGCTACTTTAACTAATGACCCTTGGGCCCTGGGAGAGTGAATGACCCCACAATGAGCTGTGCTAGTACTGGGGATCCACTGGGAATCCTCGGCTCAGTGGTTTGGAGCAGAAACATCTCCAGTTTAGCCAGCGGCATTCATCAGGAAGTGTTAGCCATTTCATTTCACCACCATGTCCTTCTCCTAATTACTTTGAATTTGAGCAATCATTAATCTTGTTTTTTTTTTCCTTTTTGTTACATTCGTCAAGGTGTAGTGGACTCTTTAACATCATACATGCTAATTTGCACATCCCATGAGAAAGCCTGTCATATGTCTCTCTTTGGCAAGGCCTAACAATGCTGCAGGGGTGAAAGAGGCAGCACTGATTATGTACACTGATTATGGCAGCTTTTATGATGGAAAATGATATCCTCTCTGTCACCCTGGGGGCTTTGTACAGTTACTGTCCAGGGATGAGAACAGGATGAATGAAGACTGGAACAGCAAGGAATACCGGATTGGCAAATCATGTTCATTTGAATATTTAAATAATTCTACAGTGGACATGCTCGTATTTCCACCAAATTTCTTTGACCTTCCATTCTCTCGTACTTAAAGTCAAACTCACTCTGAAGTGCATTATTAATTATTCGAAATCATAAAAGAGGAGCAGTAGCTTCTTTGGAGTAAATTATGCACATAACATTCAAGCTGCATCAGCTCTCGTAGAGGAGACACTGGGAGCTGGTACCAGCTTCATTTTATACAACTACTACTGCTTAGGAGTGCAATATTGTAAAAATAGTGTTATGGACACTTCTTGCAGTTTTTGATATGCATGATCTCTGATGCTGTGTAACTTATATCTAAATTTATGATCAGACAGGATGCAGCATTAGAAACATATAGCTCCATATGTCAATAAATGCAGTGTCATATTCTTGATCTCCGCTGTCATTTTCATGAGTTGATGAAATATAATTTCCAGTTTAGAAATCCTCGTACATGCAGGGCTTCTGGTTGTGAGCTAAAAGCTGGCAGCCAGTGCATATATATATATATATATATATATATATATATATATATATATATATATATATATATATATATATATATATATATATATATATATATATACACTGTTATTGAATTTGCATCTAAATTAATGTCTGACCTGTTGGGTCAGAACATGGTCCATCTGTCAAATGCAACAACGAGATGTTGTGGTGGAGACAGGTCTCTGTGGGCACAACAGTCTCTGATTTCGTGTTGCTTGGCCAGCTGGAGTCTCATTCCCCCATTTTATTTTCAAGTGACCAGAAATTAGCCAGGAGCAGCCTTTCATCCTAGCTGGATTAGCATGGCTCTCATCTTGATTCCCTTCCGCCCTCCATCAACCTTTTCACGTTGCAACCTCCCACAAAAGTTAGGCTGGTGTCTTTTAACTCACAACATCCTGAAAGTGCCAAAATTAATTAGAGTGGTACTCAGTAGAGTGCATAACTCTGCCGAGGCACACCAGTCCCCTTTTGAATATGCTTCCATTGCTCCCAAGAAAGCAAGAAAAAAAAGCCCTGTAGCCGTATCTCTTTATCTGGATCTGCACCAAAAGTTAATGGGGTCTATTCTGAGCCAAGACCCTGTTACACTCAGTAGATGTTTGTTGAATCCAAAAGCGGACACAAGGCAGGATAAGGAGTGCAAGGCAATTAACTTAGTTAAGACAAGGTCTCTGCGGGTGAAGATAGAAGCTGTTCAGGCATTACTCTCGGTCCAAGAGGTGGAAGGAGGAGAGGTGGCTCACGGTGGCGCTGGTGGACTGCGTTGCGTGTAGATACTCAGTTGGGCACAGGGCAAGGCTGTTTGCTGCAGACGTGCTGAGAGTTGGGTTGCTGGAGGCGGACCCACTGGTAGACGGAAATGCAGGTGATCACTGAAGACAGAACAAAGCAATATTAGATCCTGAGTGACAAAACACAAAAACACTAGTGGAAACTCTAGAAGGCAATTTTGACTGAGCCATGTACTATGTCTGACTGACGAAATCATCTTGCAGCAGGTTGCAGGGCTTATCAGGAGGCGCTGATAGCCAACATGCTGCAAGTGTGTGTGTGTCAGCAGCTTCAGTGACAGAAAACTCCACCCAGCCTTTCATTACACCTCTGCAAACATAACAGAAAACAAAACACCAAACACAAAATCCACCACAGCATTATGAGATTGTGACAGCAGCCCCTCTCAATGGGTGCCTCCAGGCGCCCTGCCCGGTTTGTGGGAAAATTTACGGTAGAAGTCTCTCAGGAGCATAGGATCCAAGATGAGAGCCTGCGAGACCCAGGAGCGTTCCTCTGGACTTTACCCCTCCTAGTCATCCAGGAACTGGAAATCGCAACCCTGATGACGAACATCCAGGATCTTTCTGATGGTGTAGGCTGGTGGGGGTTCGGCCGGAGGGCAGAGGTTACTGGAGACACAGTCTTGAGAGGGACTAATTATCTTTTCCACCTCAGATGGACCAGAAAGCATTTAATCAGTTTGCTGGATTCCACTTGAAGAGGGGGATCACTGTAAGAAAGCCATACCTTCTGTCCTGGTTGATATTGGGGAGCGGGGATACGGTGACAGTTCGCCAACCGTTGACTTTGCCTGGTAGTGCGGGTAATGGCATGGAGCAACCCTCCAAACCTCCATACTCCAATGGTTGATGTGAGCCTTGACAGAGGAAAAAGCGACTTTGTTCTCCTGAGGAGAGAGAAGAAGTGGTAGATAGCCGTAGGCAGCCATAAACGGGGTAATTCCGGTGACAGAGCTGAAGAGTGAATTGCGTGCATATTCTACCCAAGGGAGGAAGGAGGACCAGGAAGTGGGATTATGGGCTGTGACGCAGCAAACGGCGGTCTCCAAGTCTTGGTTTACCCTCTCTGTCTGTCTATTTGACTGAGGATGGTTCCCCAATGTTAGACTGGATGTGGTGCCAAATGCCTTGCAAAAAGCCTGCCAGACCTGAGATATGACCTGGGGAGCTTGATCAGAAACGATGTCAGAGGGCAGATCATGGAGCCAGAAAACGTGGAGGGTTAGCAGGTCGGCAGTCTCAGAGGTGGATGGGAGCTTGACCAATGGAATGTAGTGGACCATGTTGGAAAAATGGTCCACAATGGTGAGGATGATGGTGTGTCCAAAAGAGAGTAGGAGTCCAGTGACAAAATCCACCACTATGTGGGACCAGGGATGACTGGGAACAGACAGGGGTCTGAGGAGACCTGCGGGGGGATGATGAGAAGCTTTGCTTCATGCACACACAACACAGGCCCTCACAAACTCACTCATGTCTGTCAATTGACTGGGCCACCAGGAGTGCTGGCGAAGGAATTGCAGCATCCACTAGGCTCCAGGGTGGCAGGTGAACCTGGATGAGTGGCCCCACTGTAATACCTGGGATCGGACTTCCTCCAGCACGAATAAGTGATTAAGTGGACCGGAACCTGGGTCAGGGTGACTGCGTTGGGCCTCCTGCACAATAGTCTCAATCTCCTTGGTAGCGACTCCAACGATCCAGGGAAAAGGCATGATGGCCTCCGGGTCAGCAGGAGGTGAGTCACAGGAGAAGAGATGTGAGAGGGCACCTGGCTTTCTATTCTTGGAACCAGGACAGCAGGAGAGGGTGTAGTTGAAACAACTCAGCAAAAGGGACCAGCGGGCCTGGCTGGAGTTTAGTCTTCTGGCTGAGCGCAGGTAAGAGAGGTTCTTATGGTCAGTCCAAATAAGAAACCACTCCAGGGTACCCTCCAGCCAGTGTCGCCACTCTTGTAGAGCCAAGACCACTGGCTGAAGCTCACGATTGTCAAAATCATAATTCTTTCCACTGGGGAGAGACATCAGGAAAAGAGGGCACAGGGATGAAGCTTGTGAGTTGAAGCGTTACGCTGGGAGAGGATGCCGGAGTCTGAAGCCTCCACCATGAACTGACGAGCTCCAGCTCCAGGAGACCAGGTGAAAGGTGAAATGGTGGAAGTCAGTTTAGTAAGGGGGGCAGCAACATGGCAGTAGTCCCAGGAACTGCTGCAACTGCTTACGAATGGATGGCGAGGGCTAGAGCTGAGGATCGTTGCCCGAATCCGACGGGACCTGACGGGACCCGACAGAACCAGTGGCTTGATGGAAGAGGTGCACCAGGAAGCAGATCTATAACACTACAACACAATCATGCAGATGGTGAGGTGGCAGAGACAGGGCTTGTCTGGTTGGAAAGGGGTGGGAACAGATACCTTGACTGCTGACAGTGGGAGTGGCAAAAGGTGCTCCAACTGGAAATGGAGGCTGCAATCCAATTAATATGGGGATTGTGAAGGCATAACCAGGGTAGTCCTAGCACAACTGGAGAACAGGGAGAAGGGATTACGTACAGCTGGATACACTCCTGATGATTCCCAGAGATGATTAGGGTGATAGGTAAGGTGCGATGGGTGATGACAGCCAGCCGCCGCTGCCTATCTAGAGCTTTTACTGTCTTGGGGGTGTTGCGGGTTTCAATAGGGATGAGTGACTGTTCAACCAGGGAGGTATCAATGAAATTGTCGTCAGTGCTGGTATCCACAAAAACGTGAATGGGAAAGGATTCACGTGACCACTGGAGGGATGCTGGGAGATTAACACGGACAAGAGGACTGGAACTGGAGGATGTTTGGCTCTCTGTCATTGGTGAGCTGGTCCTTTTGGCAGAGCTGGACAGAAGGCGAGGTAGTGTCCAGACTGGCCACAGTAGATGCACAGCTGGTTTATTCTTCGGCGCTGCCATTCCTCAGGAGTCAAGCGAGACCTCCCCACCTGCATGAGATGCAGGTAGAGAGTGAGAGGTCTGACTCGGGGTGGAGCTAGCTAGTCTGCGGCTGGTGGATGTTCTCTCTTTCAGTCTCTCCCTAAGGCGGTTGCCTAAACAAATTGCTAACGTAATGAGTCTCTCCAGGGATGCTGGCTCTTCTCTAGCAACTAACTCGTCCTGTAAATTCTCCAATAAGCCCCTCTTAAAGAAACTTACGTGCCCAGGCTTGTTCCAACCCAGCTCTACTGCTAGAATGCATAACTCAATAGAGTATTCCGCTGCTGTCTGAGAACCCTGACGTAGTGTGAATAGGTGGTCAAAAACTGTCCTCATCTTCATGAAAGAAGCATGAGATTCGAGAACCACCGAACCCCCCCTCCCACAATGCAGTTCCCCACTGTGCTGATTTCCTTCTCAAAAGGTTCATTGTGTAAGCCAGGGGTCCCCAAACTATGGCCCCCGGGCCACATCCGGCCCGCCTGAACAACTGGAGTGACCCGCTTAACGATCCTAAACAATCCCTCTAAACATGGCCTATTTTTTAAATTGCATTTTCCTATAGAGCTTTGTAATGTGACGTCACCGCGTTCGTGCCGCAATGTCGGGTGATCAAGTGTCAAGTGCGCACAGGCGAGGAGAACGGAAGAAAGCCAGACAACAAAATGTCGAAACTGTTGGAGAAACAGAAATAGATTCAGAGTGCAGAGTTTTTAAACAGCAGTGGACAGATGACTGTTTTTTTGTCCAGTGCAAGGAAAAGGCAGTTTGTCTAATCTGCAAAGAGACAGTGAAAGAATTTAACACCCGCTGACACTATGAAACCCGGCATGGAGGGCAGTATGCTAGCTTGCTGGGCCAAGTGAGAAAAGACAAGGTGGCTAGCCTAAAAAGTGGATTTGCTGCCCAGCAGAGTACAATGCTATGCCAAACACAGATGAACCTGTCATCCGTTCGGGCCAGCTTCAAGGTAGCTAAACTGATTGCAAGGTGTGGAAAGTCATTCAGTGATGGGTAGTTTGTTAAGAAGTGTTTGAAAGCTGTCCCGGAGGAGGTGTGTCCGGAAAAGAAAGATGCCCTGAACATGACGCATCTACAGTTACCAGGTGAATTGAAGAAATGGGGCATAATGTACATGTCCAGCTGAAAGAGAAAGCTAAAGATTTTGAGTGCTTTGCATTGGCAATGGATGAGAGCAATGACGTGCAGGACACAGCACAACTGCTGATTTTTATTCGGGGAGGTAATTCAATTTTTGAAGTGTCTGAGGAGCTGGCAGCTCTACAAAGTCTCAAGGATACTACGACAGTAGTACACCACACGATGAAAGAGTTGGATTTAGACTGGTCTAAGATGGCTAGCATCACAACGGACGGTGCTCTGAGTATGATTGGTGCGTCGCGGGGGCTAGTGGGGCGCATAAAAAGAGAAATGGAGGAACGAGGTCTCACCCCCACAAGTCCATTGCCTGATTCACCAGCAAGCACTGTGCTGCAAAGTTCTGAAGTGGGAATCTGTCATGAAGGTGGTTGTGTCTTGCATAAACTTCATCAGAGCAAACAGACTTAAACACAGGCAGTTCCAAGCTTTTTTATCCGAGCTGGAGTCCATGGAGCCCATGGAGACATGCTTTACCATACTAAAGTCAGATGGTTAACCTGGGGCAGAGTTTTTGAAGCGCTTGTAAGAGCTGCTACCCGAAATCAACGCCTTTCTCCTGACAAAGGGAAAAACTGTCCCAGAGCTGATCGACACAGAATGGAAATGGGACCTTGCCTTTTTTACAGATATGACAGAAATTTTAAACGGCCTCAATTTATATCTCCAAGGCAAGGGAAAATTAATCTGTGACATGTATTCCCACGTCAAAGCATTTGAGGTTAAACTGGCACTGCTTGTTGGACAAGTGCAAAAACAAGACTTCGCCGATCTCCCTGTTACTCGAAGCCTCTCAGCTGAGAAACCAGCAGTCCCATTTCCAACCAAGAAGTGCAAGGATGTGCATCAGTCTCTGAGACTGGCTGTAACTGGAATGGAACCTGACATCAATCTCCTCACCAGTCAGAAGCAAGCCCACAGCTCACACTGATATGGTAAGCCTGCTGATTTCAATAACTATGAATATGAAAAAAATGTCAGTAAAGTAATGCTCTTTTTATAGGCAACATGTTTCTTGAACATTGATGTCACAGGCAAAATGAGATTGCAGCATGTCATCTGATGATGGGCTGCTTGTGTTTTTTATCTGCCGTTCCTGAAGGGCCTGCATGCTTTCAGGACCACCCTGAAGTCAGGAGGAGAGATTGTGGTTGACCGCTCCTACCCTGGAGCCAGGATCTTCATCATCACAGCACAAAAACCTCATCTAAGAGTCTTGTAAATACAAAACCAGATCACCTTATATACCTGTTTATTACAATTATTCTGTATTAATGTTATTTCACTGTAGCCTTAGTAAACATACCTGTTAGACAAAATACTTGGCTATTGTTAACTCACCTTTATCTGAGGATACAAAATCAGCTCAGCAAGATAAGACTACCTGATTCTTACCATTATTCTGTATTAATATTATTTCACGGTGTGGCCTTGAGAAACAAACAAACCTGTGAAGACAAAATACTTATCTGTTGTTAACTCACCTTTACTTTACTCTGTACATACAAAGTCAGCTCACCTAGATAAGACTACTTCACCTGATTTTTACTATTATTCTGTATTAATATTATTTCACTACCTGTAAAGACAAAATACCTACCAATTGTTAACTCACCTGTACCTGTTACAAAATCACATCACCTCATTGTTACTTGGTATCAGCTTGTGTTTTTATTTTCTATAAAAGTAGAGTATCTGTACTTCAAATAAACACATAAAAAGACTTTACTTTACTTTACTTTTTTGCAAACCAACAGGTGATGCCAAGGTCAAGCGAAGGGCAGCTGCAAAAAAATGATCATTATAATCTCTACAGTAATACTGGTTGTCACTTTGGCCCATATCATCTCCTGTTATAGACCTGTTATAGACTGACCGGGGCCCCCCATCACAGAAAGGTAAGTTGATGTGGCCCCCACCGGAAAAAGCTTGGGGACCCCTGGTGTAAGCTATCTGTGATTTATCGGTGGAATAACTTTTGGGTTGTAAGTCAAACACATGTGAACATTTTAACAGAAAGCTACCACAGGAACCTGTGTTTCCAGAATAATGCTCAGGTGGGGGGACAAAAGGCTCTCTGGCCGGGAGAGAAATGGGTAGGGCAGAGCTCGCAGCAGGAGGATTACTCACAGTGGCAGGTGTGGTTGAAGGAGGTGCAGGTGGCTGGGAGATGAACAGGTTGAAATGGTGACCGAGCTGGGAGACACTGGAGCCCAGAGCCTGAAGCAAGTCAATGACTTCCCGAAGCATCTGTTCATGCTATCCCACGAGGATCCCTTGAGCGTTTAGAGCCAGGTGGAGGGATTCCGGATCCACTGGGTCCATAATCTTGGCCAGATGATTCTGTTACACTCTGTAGATGTTTGTTGAACCCAAAAGCGGACACAGAGCAGGATAAGGAGTGCAGGTAATCACCGAAGACGGAACAAAGCAACATTAGATGTTGAGTGACAAAACACAAAAACACTAGTAGAAACTCTAGAAGGCTATTTCGACTGAGCCATGTACCACGTCTGACTGACGAAATCATCTGGCAGTAGGTAGCGTGGAGAGCAGGGCTTATCAGCAGGCGCTGATTGCCAACCTGCTGCAGGTGCATGTGTGGCAGTAGTTCCAGTGACGGAAAACTCCACCCAGCCTCTCATTGCCCCTCTGCAAGCATAACAGAAAGCAAAACACCAAACACAAAATCCACCTCAGCATTATGAGATCATGACAGACCCATGCTCAAGTTCTGTGGAAATCCATTCTGTAGTTTTTATGTAATCCTGCTGACCTCCCTGGTGGAGGTAAATCACAAAAAAAAGTCTGTGTGAGAATGTGTGTGTGTCCAATCACAACTGATGTGCACACTGTTATTCTTACTAACACGCTCGATAAAATCTGTTTAAAGAATATGTAATTTATATCACTGGTAAAGGTGGTGTAATGTAAAATCTATTCCCTAGTCTAAAATATGTTGTTTTATTTTTTTCTCCACTGTCCCTGAAAGTGCTGACCCCCTAAGGTTACTGAACCCTAGGTTGAGAAACAATGTTGCAGATATATGGTCTGATCTTACGTTTGCATTATTACAGTAATATAACTGAACTTTTCACCATGCTGAACATTTCAGCGCTGTTGGAACATGCTTTTGTACTGATTAAGAAAATGAAGCATACTGTCTTGTAAAGGAAAACTATACTTGTGGTTCAACAAGTGCTTCAGTCAAATTTCCAGACCTACAAATCAGAGCAGTAGGGCCTGCTGAGTGGCATTTCTTAATGCAGTCACAACAGTGTAAAAGAGTTACGGTTAAGATTCCTCAAGTCACTGAAAAACTACATATTGAAATAGCTGTTAATGATGCACGATAAAGACAATTGCACTCCTGTTTAAAGGAGAGTTTGTGCGAAACTCAAATAATTCAAAGATAGCTTGAAAAACCATAGAAGGCAACATAACAGCTTACTACTTCTCACTATACTCTTTGCTCTAGCTATCTTTGGCTTTAGCGACTAGCTGCCGTTAGCAAGTAGCTCAGTTAGCCATGTAGCCCTGACTGGATTTGACCGGGAAATGATCTGTCTATCTAACTGAGATTGGAGAATACCATAAGAAAATAATAATAATAATAATAATAATAATAATAATAATAATAATAATAATAATAATAATAATAATAATAATACTTATTATTATTATTATTATTATTATTTTAGATTGTATGATTTATTATCTGCAGTTGCAACTGTAAAAACACATTTCTCTCCCGGATATATTATAAACTGATAAATATTTTTGACTCGACTGACCCTAATGGGTGTCAGCTGTAAAATGGATGACACTAAAAGGCAGTTTGAGGGATAAAAGAATGGAAAGTTTTATGGATGTGTTAGCTGTAAATATATTTTAGGTTTTATCTCTTTCTGTGCACACTTTACCGGTCATGTTCATAGCTCTGTAAGATTTCTTGTAGGCAAACATGTTTCAGATATAAGGGTGGCTGTGCTCAACTGTGTTGTGTGGGCTCAACTCCTTACAGGCTGGACACACTGGATGCATGTGCAGCACTGCTGCGTGGAGTTACCTATTGCTTTTCATTTCTGCGTCCATTGTTAACAGGTTAGACCAGGCACACTGAATGCATGAGATGTGTAAAGCGTGGCTGCTGCATCATGTGATCTAGATCCTAGTTCTACTGCGACACACGTGCAATAAGCCTGAAAACGACCTGTGGACAGTCATATCCACATCATACCAGCATTTTACTACAGTTTTAATGTCTGTACGTGTAGAATATGTCACAGACATTAAGATAATACACACAAGAGGTGAGGGGAAGTTTCATCTTTCACTTTCACTCCATAACTTCCTCCCTCCCTCACGAAAATCACGTCATCATATTTATTTAGGTAAAGGTAAAAGCCATGTAAATAGATATGGCAGACAGGAGCCGCGCCAATGTGAACACAAAAACGAGTGAGAAGCAGCAGCTCAGCAACGCAGCCGCCGTGCAGTGCACAGGCATCCAGTGTGTCCAGTCTGTTAAGGTTCATCAGGGAGCACAGCAGACCTCCCCGAGGACAAAACCCAATACAGTCAGATCAGAGTCATGGAATACGCATCCTGTAATGCATCAAGTATGTGCTGTTAAAAGCAGAAATCAATCAATTAAATGAACATCAGTGATGGGAGCTGATAAGCTGTGCCAGAACCAACATAATAATTCAGTTTGTGACTCAGGATAAACAGATGAGTGTACATCCAACAAAGCCACAAAACAATAACCACAAATGTGGTTGTTGAGTTAAAACCATAAAATTACTTGTTGAAATCTAACTTTATAGATAAAAAATATCTCATGCCATAAAAAAAACATTCTTTTCAAACAACATTTGTTTCTGGCCATAACTACAAAACATATTAAAAAAAGTGAAACCACAGTTATTGCACTCTGTGTACATATGCATTCAGTTAAATGCTCGTCCGACTCTCTCCAAATGCTTCAGACGTTTTAGCCGGTGTGTGCCGGCCTGAAGACGTTTCACCTCTCATCCAAGAGGCTTCTTGTGTTCTAACTTACTTGAGGGGAGTTGCAGGCTTTTAAACTCTGTGTGGGAGCATCCTCACAGAGTCGTTAAGTACATGAGTGAGCTCTGAGTTTCAGAGTTGTTAGGGCCAACTGGCTTTCATGTGAGTTGCTAGGGCTAGGTGAGCCCAGGTGTGAACGGTTGTTGAGCTGTCTGGGGAGGGAACTCAGTACTGCATTGTAGGTGGGTGATAAATAATGTCTTACGCCACCTCCTCTGTTCAAAGACTGTTAAGAAAACTTCAGATAAAATTCAAAACCAAAAAAAAAAAACAACAATTAATTGTCTTAATCCACTTCCACAGTTCCAGTCAACTGTTGAAGTGTCCTGGTGATACATATATTACTTCACCCTAATCAACGGTAAAGTTTCTCCATAAGAGCTAGCATTACAGCCAGTTAAAGCTAGCTAGGAAGATTGCTATAGCTAGTCTCAGCTTAGTTAGATTTACTTGCCTTTATACCCACCTATAATTTGTAATTGAAAAATGTATTTTGATGAATCTGCATCTTGGGAATACTGTTTGTTAACCCAAATGACTAAATGCAGCGAGAGAGAGAGAGAAAGAATGAGAGATAATGAAGCTTAGCAAAGCAGTAAGTGGCCTGTTTGGTGTGATTAAAGGATCACCCAAAAAACTAAAATTCAGTCATTATCTACTAGAATTCATGCCAGTGGAAAATCAGGTGATGTTTCACAGCAAAACAATAGTGCAGCATTTTCCTAAAAACCTGACATAGCTGTTTAAAAAAAAAAAAAAAAAAAAAAAACGTCCTGGGAAGACGAAAAATCAAATTTATTGGTTCGCACGTTCAAGCTGAAATCTTCACTGTAGCTGCTAAGCTGAAAGTGTTAGCATAGCTGTGTCCATCGGCATGAGGGCGAGTAGCTGAATTTTAACTGAATTTTTCATTTTTCGACGATCTCACCTTTAAATCACATGCATGCATTAAATTGACTAAAGTAGTTTATTATATTGAAATTATGACGGTTTTTGTTTTGTTTGGTTGCAGAAAAGCCTGATATCTTTACACATTTTTACATGTTTTTTCTCAAGTACCAGCAAAGTAAGCTGGCATCTTGTATTTTAAGATGACCCTAACATTAAAAAAACATTAATTGACATTAAACACAATTGTAAAAATACTATAAAACGTTTTGTTTCATTTATGTATGTCAAAACATTTGCAGTATTTACATTTGCTTGTAAAGGTGCTGACTATTTGCAATATTACAGAGATGCACAAATGTATCTGTGTGCATGTGTACAGTTGCTTGTTCTTCTGTCCCTCAGGGTTGATTGACACGACAAGATTTCTTCAACTAATTAAGCTGCTATTGTAGTGTCTTTGTGTAGATCAAGGAGCTGGGAGACAACCCTGAAGCAAAACTGCAAGGGGAGTTTTCGCCCCTGATCTCCAACTATTTGTGTGGGCTGACTTAATTGAGTCGACATCATATCAAAAATCTTGCTGTGTGCATCGCCCCTAACCTGTTGTCTGAGTGTGTAGAGGTCCTTAACACAACAGATGGAGCTCCTGGGGTGTTGGTTTCCTTTTAATTACTTTGCCTCAATAAGCAATTTACATTTGATAAGGTGGCTTACAAGGCCCACCAATTATTTCTCACAAATCCTTTTTAATTAATGGGAAGTGGAATTCAGGGCACATGGAGGAAATTGATTTATAGCTGCTACAACACAAAGTATTTAACCTCAAAAGCTAAGAGGAGTTAGAGCCAAACTTCCAATGACGTCTTTTAGTCTATCAATCGATCTAATAGCTTCCCATTGTGGGACTGTAGGGAGCCCTGGAGCAAAACTGGGCTGGTGGGCCCTTATTTATCCCTCTTTCCACCCATCAAGAACTCCCAGAATAATACTTTGGAAAATGTTTGCTCTGTCAAAGTGTTTGATAATATTACAAAATTTTAATTAGTTTAGGATTCACATTAGTTAATGACTGAACAATTCAGAATACCTCCATATCCTGGTTAGACCAATTTTAGTGAACAATACCACCAGTAGCAATGTACCTCTAACCTAACTACAGAATGGTTTATGCATTTTCTGTGACTGCTTCACAATAAAAATCCATCCGATGCTGCAATACGAAGCAACATGATGAAATGTTTTTTTTATCAGTGGCAATCAAATACAATTCAGATTCTGATACAATTATTAAACACTGAATGGCAATTGCTGAAAAAACATTCACCCATGAATAGTATCAAACATGATGTTTGCTCATGAAGAAATCAGACTTCATACGTATTTTTTTAGTTGATATTGTGCTGTAGTAGTGCATATTCCCATAAGAATTAGTCCAAAGACCAACAATCCCTGAGTCCATTCCCAAATCAAGACCCAAAAGTCCCAACTCAGTATTTCTCGTATATGGACTTGGGCTGGTGGCACAGGTATATTAACGGTCGCTCCAGTGTATTTGAAGCCTCATTTTAGCATGCTGTGCTATGTGCTTTTACATGTGTTGATGTGTTATCTCAAACATAAACTGCTCCGGAGCAGGTTAGGTCTGTAGCATAAGTTACCATGAGGATGAACCCCAGTAAGAAGTGAACCAGCTTTATAACACAAAAAACCCAGAGTTAAATCCTGAAGTTACCTTGCTAACCACAAACCCTGCTTCTTAGTACAGGCCCATAAAATGATGCTGACAGAGAGAAAACAGAAAGGATAGACTCAGAAAGGCGAGGCAGACCAGTATGTGCATTAAGGTGGACAATAAAACGCTTCGATTTTTGGGTCTTGAAGGTCGTTAAGGCCATCGCCTCAAGCCTCAAATATTCCATACCTACACTGTAAAATGTAATTGTATATCTCACTTAAAAAAAAAAGTGACCTTAACTCATTCCAGCTTACTCTGTTGACTATCCTCACTTAAACTTAGTAAAGACAACTTTCTACAGAGGCAAGTAATCAAACTCATCATCTGCAAGTAACCTGTACTTAGAGGTATGAGTGAGCAAGACGCATCTGCATAACCAGCAGAAACTCGGCATCATTCGGCAGCTCTCGTTGAACGCACATGCGCAGTTGCCCATCGACGAGTGACGACGTGCTTTGAATGAAACGGTAAACCGTCAACAACAAGGCGGTTGCTGCAGCTAAGTAGTGTAGAGTGTAGAGTAAGTTTCACTAGTTTTCTATGTAGCAAACTTATAGTCGTTATCTTTGCCATATAATTTATCCGTAGGTCCAGGTTTGGAGGTTAACTTTATGTTTAATGATTTAGCCATGCCTGGGACTCTCTAGTCGAAATTATAATGTTTATTTAGGTGAGTGGCGTATTTTTGTTGTTGCTGCGAGTCGGTCCTTTGCAGTCATGTGAAAGCTAAAGCTAACCAGCCATTCATGTAACGTTGCTCGATGTAAAACTCTGTAAGGATATTGTAACATTTAGGGATAACTGTAGTTTCAGCAAACACAGTGTGCTTATTGACAGTTGAAAAGCAACTGTGCTGATCTTTTAGGGATAGTCTTCAACTTGGCAAGCATGTAATTCATTCCACAGCTCTTGATTAAACAAAAAAAAAAAAATTGTCGTTGTCCATGGCCCCTTTCTTTAACATGGCGGATATGTTTTAAGTTTACTGTTGTCCCTTTTTTACTGGTCGCATAGGTAGCACGTATGTTTCAAGCTTATTAACCAGTGACAGTAAAGTAATAACTATTAACTGAGAAGTCACAGACACACTTACTATGCATGATGCACATGAGAATATCCAGGATGAAAGTGTCCCTCTTAAGAAATTCAAGATCTCATCAGTCATCAATCCTCTCATCTTTGTCAAGTTTGGAAACTTTTTCATTGAAAAAATAGTAATCCAGGCGAGTGTCATGCTTCAGCTCTGTTTACCTGCGCACAGCTGATAGCACACAGCTGATGGGATTGGCTACTGTTATCAGCTGTGGCCCACGTGACCTATTGTCATCCAAAATCGGATGCAAAAGCATCATGGGAAATTGAGTCCTTTTTTCTCATAACAGTAGAAAACAAAAAACTTTTAAATGAAAGAGAGTAGAGATGCAACTATCAACTATTTTCATTAAAGACAAAAATGACAGTTTTTAAAAATTGCAACAAAAAAAGAAGAGGAAAACATCACAAAAAGTTGTGGAAAAAAAAAAGGGTATTTATATATTCGCTGCTGATTAGTGCTGATGCTTTGAAGCCCAGAAAATGATATTCTGTACAGCTTTAATCTATGCTTGTGCTATGAGTTAATTACAGTTTAACTGATTGATTTTGTTGTTTCTTTTGTAGGTTTCTGAAGACAGACACCTGCTTGTTTTCTTCTGAAAAGAGGGCTCAACTATTCAAGCACTACCGCTTAAAACATGGAAGCTAGGCAAAACTGCTGCCTCCACAAAACTACTCCAATTCCATGCCTCCACACAGATTATCTGTGTTCATTTAAGTCATTTAATGCCCTCAAAGTGCATTTAACCAGAAATCACTCCTATGAAGTACATGATGGGCAGACGAGTGGAGCTGATGAAATCCCTGTGATATTCAATTGTCCTCTTTGCAATTTTGAAGAACCCTGCAAAGAACTATTTTTTTCCCATTTGTGCCAACATCTTAAAAATAAGGAAACTGTGAAGTGTCCATATGAAAACTGCATGTTTGAGAGCAATGTCTACTCAACATTTAATGCTCATAAATGCAAAGACCATCGGCTTCCCAGTCAGAATTTGGTTGACAATGAATGGTTCAGCTTACTTGAACTTACTCGAACTAAGGCAATCGGTTTCCTGATATTTTGCTAGTAATGTGAACGCTTAAACTTGTAAGGATAACTTATTTTTATGAGTACTTAATTAACATAACTCACAAGTTTAAGTAGTCAAAATTGACATTTTATAGTCAACCTAACTAATGATTTTGAGTTAATTATACTCAAGTTCACTGCCATTGTATGAGTTGTCTGAATTTATATTTTTATAGTTAACCCAATTAATGATTTTGAGTTAACTTCACTCAAGTTCACTGCCATTGTATGAGTTGTCTGAATTTATATTTTTATAGTTAACCCAATTAATGATTTTGAGTTAACTTCACTCAAGTTTACTGCCATTATCTGAGTTGTCTAAACACAGTTACTTTCGGCCATAACACCTTAAAATGAATTAGCTACTTTACTTGGAGATTTTGAGGCAATCGGTTTCCTGACTTTTTTTAAGTAAAGTGAACTTACTACATTTTACAGTGTACCCTTATACCCTTCCAACTATTTTGCACATGCAGGGTTCCATTTCTAAGCTTGCAGATTGCTGTATTTGACACTTTGTAAGTTAAAAGGGGCTAGAAGTCCAGAGTCCTGTGCCGTCAAACTGAACTGTAAAGCTGACTGTAGACCATACAAGAGCTACAGTATTGATAGGTGTTGTGAGACTGAACAAAATTATAATTTTGCATCTCAGAATCAAACTAATGCAGAAGGTTAATGGAAAATATCTGCACCGTTGGATTTGTTTGCATGTGTTTCAGAAGGTCAGAAATCAAGTACAGGGACCCCTCCACCCAGCCCTCCCACAACCCCCCACCCTCCCTTTGGAGTTATCTCTTACTCTGTGGATTGATGAGTTTTCTTCAGCCTGGTCGGCCAAGTGTAAAATCCTGTGTAATACATTCCTTTTTAATTTGGGTCGCCACCAGTCGCTGCATACCAATGCACTCTTGCGAGGCCTGAATGTAGCTGGCTCTTAGTCCTTTTCTGCTGTATTTGTTTGTGTTTGTGCATGCATGCATCCTGAATACTACCACAGCTAAGTGAATGTGAGTGTGTGCTGGAGAGGCCAGGGAATCTTTAAACATCTGAAGAGACTATAATTCAAAATAATTCTTTCACTTTTGCCTCAGAGCAAGATTGAGTAACTTGCTGAAGAGCAGCCACCAGAATGGTGTGGAACGCTGTGTTAGCTTCTTGTATTACTTTAATAATTAAAGTATTGAAATGTTTATCCATGACACCCTACAGATGTTTCGTGTGTAAATTGACATGATTGTGCATTAATACTATTATAACTGTCAAAGGGTGACAAAACTATCACCTCCTTGGGAGTGGGTCACGGCACTACATTTGCTGTTACACAGTCTTAATTTCATGATGGACATTTGTAATAAGATATTTAAACCAACCATATATCAACACAGTCTAGACTTATCTATGAGACACAGTTTTATAATCAATAATAACAGTCTTCTTTGTTGGTACATCATGATGATAAATGATCTAGTTTTTGATCGTTAGAGTTATCAATGTTTTATTAGACTAGGCACTTAGTAGCATTGAATTGATACCAAATTTAAAAGGTTTCCTTCTTGAATCTCTCAGTATTTCTCAGGTCAAACACTTGAAGGGATATTCCGGTGTAAATTTAATCCATGGTCTAACACACGTGACACCGAGTAAGACTCCCCCTCGAGAGGTCAAGTTTGCTGACCGCTAGCTTAGCTAGTTGTAGCAACCTCAGAAAAGACCACACGATAACAATACACTGCACCTTCTGCCTCCAGTTAGAAACCGCCATCAAAAAGCCACTCATAGTCACAATTAATGGTCAGAACAGCACCAAACTTCAGCAACAGTACATGTACAGTCCCAGCACACAGTACGAAGCATCAAACATCTGCTAGCTTTGCCGAGATCTAAACTGATTTCTAAGCTAAAGGTATTGTCCATCATACAGAGTCATATAGGGCAATTCTTCTTCTATTGCACTTGAAACAGTTAATTAAACAGTATTCAATACACTGTCGTAAATCAACTTCAACTTCACTTCGAACTGCGCATCGACCAGTTGCTCTTCGCCTCGTTTTGATTTCTTTAGAATAGGTGCTTTCCCTGTGACTGTTACGACCCGGCTCGTGGAGAAAAGGGAAGCAACATGAACCAGGATGTTTTTGGTAAAATTGCAAGTTATTTATTTGCAGGGTTTACAAAAAGAACAGGAAAAGGGCTGTTGGATGCTGCTTAACTCAAAGAAATAAATATAACTTAAAGAGGTCTCTCCAAAATGAAAGATTGCCAGTAGTTATTTCAAAATCCAATTATCAATTTCTTCAATAACCAAAATACAAAATAAGCAGCATCCTCTAAACCTAATGTGCCCAACAAAATTAATCTACAGGTGTCCAGTTGGTGTCAGATAACCCCACTAAGGTCCTTGCCCAATTTCCCTTCCACAGTTCACAGATTAAGGTAACAGCGAAAACACAAAGATCTTACACTTGTAAGTCACTAAACTAAAGATCCTACAGAAGTTAACACATTTACTACAGGGGAGCACAATACACACTAGGCGAGTTGGTCAAAAGGGGGAAATCGTAACTGAGGGCAGCTATTTAAACAGAGGCATGGTCTGGAAGACGACAGATGATTGGAGGAGATTGCCAGACGCCGCATATCACTGACTCTTAGAAACTCTGGCCTTCAGGTGCATCCCATTATATCTGATCACTCTTTGCACTGTATTTTTGTACATGATGACAGTGTTACATATTTGGTTATATGATTTAATTCTTAGATTTGTGGCTACATTTTCACACTTCACATAATCTGACTACAGCAGCTTTAATCAGTAGATGCAGTGGTGCCCAGTAGTATGTTTCATCAACTCTTTCACACCTGTTACCCCTTATTTCTTACTTTTACCATTACAACAGTTATTGTCAGTTATCATTACTCACTATTTACTAACTGTGGTTATTTTATACTGACCAATACCGACTTACTATGGTTATTTTATACTTTAACACCGCCTTGTGTTAAAATTATATTTCCCTTTCAAGTATACGCCTATGATTCAGCATTACCCTTCTAACCATAGCTGGACTCAAGATAGACAGCTGAAACAAAAGATATTGTCTTTTTAATTCATTTCTATCGTGCTTTTTCTATCCTCATCATAACCTCAGAATCGTCCAACACTGTTCTGGTCTCAATTTCATCCATTAATTCTTGATTATGGAAACATCAATGGGCATTTTCTCGCTTTTACCATGGTCACTTGTCTAAGTAAAAGAATAATTAAAAACATTATTACATATTTTCATGCATTTTACAATCAAAATCAAATCATTTCACAAGTCATACCTCAGTTTCCCTGGCAACACCTGAAGGTTTGACTGGTTGGAACAGTTATTTACGGAAGCCCTAAACGGCCATGCGTTCAAACATTTTTTTCCCTCCGTTACTCTGTTTTCCCGTGATAACGAGTTAATTTTCTCGAGATCTCAAGATAACAATACTTTGTTTTCCCGAGATAACGATATAATGAATTCGAGATCTTGAGAAAACAAAACTCCATGGATACCGGATGATGACTGAGAGATGCAGAACAGCCCTATCAATTCAATTCAATATGCTTTATTGGCATGAATGTAACAGAAACAGTGTTGCCAAAGCATTAAGTAATAATGAGATTACAGTAAAATTAAAAAGAAAAAGCAAAAGCAAAAAGGTACAATTCGTAAAATCAAGAAAATAGTAGAAAACAATGAAGACTTGATCTGCGTGTGTGTGTGTGTGTATGTGCGTGTCATATCACAGTCATTATCTCGAGAGCTCAAATTAATTATATCGTTATCTCGGGAAAACAAAGTTTTGTTATCTCGGGATTTGGAGAAAATTATCCTGTGCACTGAAGTACTACACTAAAGAAAAAAAGTAAAGAAAATTGTTTTCGATTAGAAACAGACTATAAAGTTGAATCACAATGTTTGTTTACATAACTTCTTGTTACAATGCATCTAAAATTCATATTTGATGCTTTCATACCTCATGAATTTGTCTTCGCGCAGCAGCTGAAGGACGCCACAACCAGGTGGCTGCAGCCGGAGGAGTCCGCTGATGAGGAGCAGATGCTCGAGCAGGTTGTACTGGAGCAGTTCGTGGAGGGACTTCCGACTGGGACTTTAGAGTGGGAGTGGTGTCACTGACTGCCGGACCTGGCAGCCGCAGCCGCCATCGTCCGCGTGGAGGATCATCTTGCCATCCACCACAAGGGCAAGCCTCCGGCTCCCGGCAGCCCGACTCCGGCGGCCCGCAGGAGAAACATGCTACCCGCGGCCCCTGCCCCACACCACACACCCTGCTCTAATCCTCCCTCTGTTTTCTCTCCATCCCAGGCGTGGGCAGCCCAGACACTTCCACTGGGAGTGCCTGCTTATGGAGGTCGGCCAGGTGATCCGGGTTGCCCTCCCTCGGTCCGGGGGGGACCTACAGTGTTCCGGTTAGGATTCAAGGGGGTATACATAAGGCAATGGTGGATTCGGGCTGTACGCAGTCTATAATCCACCAGAACCTGGTTCGAACCGGGGCTTTGGTGGAGGCATCCTCGGTGGATATAAGTTATGTGCATGGGGATATTCACAGTTACCCTGTGGTGCCAGTGGAAATTGGACATAGGGGGAAACAGCATAGCGTTAAGGCTGCGGTTAGCTCCCGCCTGGTGCACCCTCTAATTTTGGGCATGGTTTGGCCTGGTTTTAGTAGGTTAGTGGGGCAATGTGTGGGGTAAATTCACAACTGTTAGGGATATGGGATATGTGTGCTGTGCTCAGGGGTGACGCGAGGTTGTCCAACGCCGCAGATGGAGAGAGCCGGCGGGCCCTTCGCAGGAGGCTCTGCAGGTTGCCATGTTTTTCCACTCGAGCAGGCTCGTAATGATACTCTACGCTTTGCTTTGGACCAAGTGATAAAAATTGATGGTCATTTGGTGCCCCCTCACACTGTGCAGGCATATCCACACTTTTCATTGATTAGGGACAGATTGTATAGAGTGAGTTCTCAGACAGGAAAGGAAATGACTCAGTTTCTGGTACCAAAAAGCCACCGGAAAACTGTTTTCCAGGTGGCTCATTATAACCCAATGGCTGGGCACACGGGGGTGACAAAACACTAGATTCTATTCTATTGGCCCGGCATTTGGGGAGATGTACACCGCTGCATCTTGGCAGGAACTCATCAGGCCTTGTCGAGCGTCTGAATAAAACTTTGAAGTCCATGATACGGATATGCAGTGGCAAACTGTTCCACAGCTTAGGGGCGGCCACTGCAAAAGATCGATCACCTTTAGTTTTTAACCTGCATTTAGGCACATCCAGGTATGACTCATTTGCAGACCTCAGAGCTCTGGTTGGTCTGTGAACCTGTATGAGTTCAGCTAAATACGCTGGGGCCAATCCGTTTAAAATTTTAAAAACAAACATCAGGATCTTAAAATCAATTCTGAAACGGACAGGAAGCCAGTGCAGAGAGGCCAGAACTGGGGATATGTGTTCCCGTTTCTTTGTGCCTGTTAAAAGTCGAGCAGCAGCATTTTGCACGAGTTGTAGGCGTCGCAATGAGCGCTGGTTTAATCCTACGTACAACGAGTTGCAATAATCGAGTCTTGAAGAAATGAAAGCATGAATAACCTTCTCCAGGTCACTAGGAGAGAGGTAAGGTTTTACCCTGGCCAGAGGTCGCAGCTGGAAAAAGGCACTTTTGACCACATAGCCAATTTGCCTGTCAAATTTGAAATCACTGTCGAACATGACACCAAGGCTCTTAATGACAGAGCAGTTTTTTGAACTCAGGGAGGGGGGCAGAGCATCAGCACAATCGCTGTAATGTTTATGACGACCAAACACAGTGACTTCTGTCTTGCTGTCATTTAGATTTAGGAAGCTGAGGCTCATCCAAGTCTTGATGTCAGTTATACAGGCAAGTAGAGTTTGTACAGAATCTTTACAATTCATTTGTAAGGGGAGATAAATCTGAACATCATCAGCGTAACAATGAAAAGACACATTATGTTTGCGGAGAATGGATCCAAGAGGCAACATGTACAGCGAAAACAGTAAAGGGCCTAGAATAGACCCTTGAGGCACCCCACAGGCAAGAGGGGCCACATCAGAAGAAAAATCTCCCAAATTCACCGAGAAGCTCCTGTCAGCAAGGTAGGACTGGAGCAGCATGAGGGCAGCACCCTTAATACCAACATACTGCTCCAGGCGTGGGAGCAGGGTCCTGTGATCCACTGTGTCAAAAGCAGCGGTCAAATCCAGTGTCACCATGATGGCAGCACATCCAGAATAAACAGTTAAAATATGATCATTGAACACTCTTAAAAGGGCAGATTCTGTACTATGTCGAGGTCTAAAACCAGATTGGAACTTTTCAAAAATGTCATTTTTCTCCAGAAATGATACCAGCTGGGTAGCCATTACTTTCTCTAACACCTTGGACAGAAAGGGGAGTTTAGAGATAGGCCGAAAATTAGCAAGGATAGATGGGTCAAGGCTAGGTTTTTTGATCAGTGGCTGCACTATGGCATGCTTAAAAGGAGCCGGAAAACAGGCTGAGCTAAAACAAGCATGAAACAATAATAAAATGAATGAGCCCACAGAATTAAAAACCTTTTTCAAGAGTCGAGGAGGAATGCTATCTGAAGGGGAAGTTGTGGGGCGTAGTTCTGCACTACATCCAACAATTGAGACAGTGATATAGGTTTAAACTGGTCAAAAACAGCAGGGCACATCGGGGAGCCAGAGGGGTCAGAGGCAACAAGAGGCGGTGCTGATCGCAGAGCAGAGATTTTGTTGACAAACAATTCAAGAAAATCTTTACAGAGAGCAGGTGATGGCACAATGGGTTCAGTGGTGCATGGATTTACAAGAGAGTCTAGAACATTGAACAAAACCTTTGGCCTGTCGATGCTGTTTGAGACGAGGTTTGAGAGGTAGCCAGCTTTAGCAGCTTTAACAGCATTCTGATATTCCAGTAAACAGTCCCGCATTATTCCACAAGATACGTGGAGCTTGTCCTTCTTCCGCCTCCTTTCAGTGCACCTACAGGAGCGCCTGAGAGCTCGGATAGAGTCATTTATCCACGGTTCAGAAAGGGCCTTGACAGATTTTTTCCTAATAGGGGCGATAGAGTCAAGGATGCTAGTACATTTTGAGTCAAAGAGCGCGACAAGCTCTTCAGGACAAAGAGAACCAATCTCATCCATAGATGAGATTACAAACTCATCGAAAGCCATGGAAAACGTAAATGTAGTATCCGAGTTTATAACACGGTAACGACGAGGAGCAGGACGAGTTTCAACAACAGAGCAGGGGACAGTAGCAGAGAACAAAACAGGCAGGTGATCAGAAATGCAAGCGCTACTACAGATCTCGTCTACATAGACAGGCACCCCAAGAGACAACACCAGGTCTAATGTGTGACCTTTTTCATGTGTTGGGCCAGAAACCCACTGGGTCAGGTTAAAAGAGTCAATCAGAGATAGGATGTCCTTTACCAGAGGTTTGGTCTCACAACACACATGGATGTTCAGATCACCTTGAATTAAAACGTGTTCATAGTCAACCATAACACCGGAGAAGAAATTTTCAAAATCCTGTATGAACTCCTTATTATGTTTCGGAGGACGGTACACCACTGCAAACAACATGGGAGGAGAGCAATTTAGTTCAAAAAGCTGCAGCTCAAAACTGGAAAAAGTGGCAGATGGAATCTGCCGACAGTGGAAGCTGGATTTATACACACAAGCTACTCCACCACCCTTCCCAGTGGTCCGGGGAGAGCTAAGAAAAGTACAGTCAGGAGGTGTATCCACGTCTCCGTCAGGCACATAAAATCCAGCTCACGGGATGTGAAAAAGTCATTTAACAGAAACGTTTTATTTGCTAGTGATCTAGCATTTATCAAAGCTATCTTCAGTGTGACCTGGGGAGTCACGGTGGTCGATGCCGCGGCACGTCTCAGCGGGCGGAGGTTTTTGTGCACAACGCCGCCTCTGCACGCTCGGTGACGTCCAAGAGGAAACGCCGTCGTCATGCCATGGACAGCTGGAGCCATCGGGGGTCCAGGTGAAGCAGCAGGGAGGAGCAGCGGACCGAGCGCCAGCCCCAGACCGGGAGAAGAGCAGCCCTGCATCGGCAGCAGGCCCTGAGGTGAAGAGATCACCCGCGGGCCGGGAGAAAACATCAGCTCGGAGGCACCAGCAGGAGGACTGGGAGCTACAGCTCGTATCCAGGGACTCCTGAGCTGCAGTGAACATCTGACAGCAGAGGAATAACAAAGACCCTCGCGTCTGAGGCGAGGGTCAGACACACAGGAAGACGACAGGTAAGCCTTGATTTTCACCAGCACACCACCCCGTTTCCCTCGGCTTCTTCGGCGCTTCTTCCAGGGAGGGGCGCAAGGTGTACGCCGCAGGTGAGATGGGATATCCGCCCGCAGGGGAGGGAGACTTGCGGTCCAATCCACCAGATCTTGTCTGCTCAGTTTCATCTCAGCAGAGAGGAAAGGAAAGCTGGGGGAAGGGCCGAGCTTAAATAAAAATGAAGTTCAGTACATCCTGGAAATAGATTAGGGCAATTTGCAGATAAAGTGCTTGTATTACTCCCGTCATCCAGCTCCAAATTACTCTCAAAGTGGCAAGGACCCTTTGTGGTCATATGGCGAGTGAGTGAAGTCGACTATGAGGTTGTGCGTTCTGACAGGGGAGGGGCAACACAAATTGACCACTTCAACCTCCTCTAAGCATGGAGAGAGGCGGAGCTATTCAGTGTGAATAGTATCTTCATCATGAATCTCAACACCATCATCGAATCAAGTCTCCCTATAGCCTACTGGTGAATAATGAGTCAAAAAATACAGCAACACACTGAGACTGGTATCAATCCCAAACTTGAACATTTATCCTTAACATTCAGAGGTCTACCAAATTGCTCCAACTTCTATTATGTTTCTTGTTGCCTCAAACAACATCAAGCTGCCAGGAAACTGCATCAGGAGGCGAGGAGAAAAACCATGAGATAGTTGCTCAGTTGTGTCTTCCCACACCACCACTCCTTGCATAAGTGCCCAGCCACTGGGTTATAATGAGCCACCTGGAAAACAGTTTTCCGGTGGCTTTTTGGTACCAGCAACTGAGTCATTTCCTTTCCTGTCTGAGAACTCACTCTATACAATCCAACAATTTTATTATTTTATTCAATTCATTGTATTGAATAACTACAGAAGATCCAGCGTTTCATCCTCCAGCTTCGAGACTTGTTTTAGTTCAGGAGTTGAATTAGTTTACGGTCTGAACTTAAAACCACCACGCGAAACAATTAAGAAGAATCTTAAGATCATCATTACTGCAGACGTTGCAGTCATTGACTGCTGCAGAAGCCGTGCCGAGGTTTCCAACGAAACAAAGACTTTGCCAAGCCGAGACCAGCTCTGCCCCCAGCGCTCTCAAGCGAACACCCCGCTTGGCATTGGACCAAGAGTTCTTCAGCTGAGTACTGGACCAGTCGCGACCTCCCTCGGGCAGCGGACCGACTCTGCAGACCACAGTCGGGAAAAGGGTCATACGAGGACACCAGGTCGGACTCCTTCAACTCTCCAACTAAAGTAGGCTGAATCTCTTACACACCACTGGATCTACACCCATGAACACGAGTTGGTGTCTACAGGTTCTGACTCTTTTATGTTTGAGCTTAATAGAAATTCGGTTAGGGCCTCATTAGCCTTAAAATTATTTTCGTTAGAAAAGTTTTCTATCGTAAGATTGGGAGGCTAAAAACCCGACCCATAATTTCACCATCCGCCTATATCCACATAACCCTCCTATTTTTACTCACTACAGTCTCCATATTATTTGTTGTCATTGGTTATTGATTCACATTACTATTGTATTTTGTTCACCCTGAATTAGTTAGTTAATAAACATATTTAACCGTCTGTCGTTGTCTGTGCAAGTTTAATTTTAATGTGGAGAACCATGGAACTGTGAAAAAGAACTTACTGCTTTAGAATATGAGATTGAATTATGAAATATCAAATTAAATATGTAAATTTAAATTGATCAGAACTGTTACAAGCTAAATTTGTCCAGTCCAGATTTGATTAATTTCCTCCTGATTATTCAAATAGATCAAACAACGGAGGTGGTGCCCCATTTATGAGTGTGTAATTTAATTCCTAGTGATTAATTACGTATAATTTAGTAGTATATCTCCTACATCTGTTTTGACATTATGCTACCTGGTCAAGCCAAACATCATAAAACACAGGATCATATAGGTATCATGATGTTAACATTATGTCACTGTATGTATAAATTTTACGCAGAGAATCTTCACTTTGATCTTGTGTTGGAGGTTTGAGGTTAATCCAAACTGCAGTAAGCACCTGTTGTTTCCACCTCATTTTCTAACCTGTCCACTGTGGCTTTAGCTTCTTCTTCTCTATATCTCCTGCTGCACATTAAAAACTGTTCAGCCAGCGTAAAAACTGTGTGTTTCCCTGTGTGGAAAATTTACTTGACATCATTTCACTTGACTTCACCTCATTTCATGGATGGATTTTGAGATACAGGCCACAGTTGGCTAGAAGGCTTTCGGCCCTGTGCAGGTGCACTCACAAAGCCAACTGCACAAGATATATTGGCCAGTATCAGGTGACCACACGGTTGCAGACTAATTCTCTTCTAGCAGAAAAAGACAGATCAGTCAGTGTCTAGGTTATTTCTTCACGGTTTTAGACCTTTTAGGCCATCTGTTCTGAATACAAAGGATTGAGGTTCAAATAAGATTAAACATTAGATTATGGAGTAAATTCAATTCCATAAATGTGTAGAAAAAATGTATAGTTTTCCAAAGGCTGATATACAACCACAGACATTAAAATGAGGCATCTAGGCATCATCATTGTGGTTTGACCCCAAGATGACCCTAATACAAGCTCATTAGTCAAGTAAGTAAAATGTCTTTATACAGTAGCACATTTAAAACCAACCAGTTGTGCTTTACCATGAAAATTCAATACAAAATTCAAAACAAATTAACACTTAATTAATTCATTAAAATTGCAATGAGCAGTGCAGATCAAATTTGAATCAAGATTTTGTTCCTGCATAGCCAGTTTTCTCCCCTCAAATGTTTTCAGGAACATATTTTAGTGTACTTTGTGTTAAAGAAAACTTGTGGCCTGGCCGTCAAGTTGAAAGCAGATGCAGGGAGGGACCTTCCATGCACGCTTACATGCACTTACCTGTACCTGGAAGATGGAGGGGTAAACAGGCACAGGACTTTCATCTAGGAGACCAGTGATCATTTTCAGTGTGAAACCAGAGATCCACAGTGAGTGTCAGGTAGGAGTATGCGACGTGGCAGACGGACCCAGATGCATCGACATCAGACCGAGGTTACAAGGATACGAAGATTTATTAATTCAAGCAACATGAAAAAACCTGAGTGTCAAGAACGTCACGTTCGACAAGGGAAAACAATACAAGACAATACACCAACAAAGACTGAACAAAAACCAGGACTTAAATACCAAGACACAAACGAGAAAACAAGACACACAGGTGAGACACAAGAGAGCAGGTGCAGGCAATCAAACAAGAGGGAAATAGAACAGTGACAGGAAGTGGACATGACATGGAACACAAGGACTACAAAATAAAACAGGAAGTGGCCTAACAAAACCAAAACATGAAACAGAAACGTGACAATGAGTTATTTGACTGACTAAGTAGTATTGAAGTTATGTCACTTAAATCGCATAACTGACTTACGTAATGTACAGTACATACCTAACTTAACTAACACTTATTTTTAACCAAACAGCATTTTTATCCTAAACCTGACCAAGTAGTTTTAGTGGCTATACTGAACAAAACCGTGAGCGTACAATCAGTGGCGGTCCTAGCTTTCATGACGCCCTGGGCGAACCTCACCTCCAGCTAGTGGCAGAGGGTGCTCCAAAATATTTAAAAAGTGCCCCTGCATTTGCATTAAAATACAACATAAATGATCAATGCATGAATAGCACAATTAAATAAACATGTTATTAAGCATAATTTATCCAACTTTTAGAATAGGAAGCAAATGAATAACACAACCTCCTTGGTTAATGGCTAATTAGATACATGACACACTCCAAATGACTCAAAGCTATATCACAAAATATCAGTGCAATATACGTCTTTTGAATTAGCTTACAGAATTGATACTTCACTTTACTGAGCAGCACAGGACCTAACGTGACGTTTACCAAACAATATGTGCGCTAGTCATCGTTGTGTTACATTCACATTATTAGAGTGAAGTTAATCAGATATAATGTTTGCTAGTCAGTTGGACTGAAAACGGATGCTGTCGTCATCTACTATTATAGCGAGCAGTAGCCTATAGCAAGAGGCTAACAAACATAGGAGTTAGCCTATACTAATTACCGTCATTTAATTTCATTACATGCATGATTATACTCATGAAGAGTAGATGACATGGCTCCACACCTTTAACTTTTGCTCGTTTCTCCTCTTCTTCACCTGATGGCTTTGACCTCTTCTTATCCATTTGTTTATTTCACACTCGAGAATCAACACATTACCCGTCTCCCAACACCGTCAACCGAGAGTTAAGACTGAACCAATTCACCTCATTTTGTAATATAGCCTATTTAACCAAACCCCGAAAAATAACATATGTGAAACTATGGGCTTTTATTCACAATATTATCATGACTGAAATGTGCTTTATGTGGAAGGAATTCGAGATGTGACTGACTTTATCCTACTAATTTCATTAGTTGTGCACTATTAGATGAATCCCCCGCACCCCCGCCCCAGTGGGTGAACCTGTCCCCGCCCCGCCCCCCTTCCTCTTCTCCCACAGACTCTGTGAGACTCTCTCAGCAGACGCACCTTTTTAAAACAGAGGGTGCCCAGCCGCCCGCTCCCCACACGTTAACATGACATCATTGACTTGATGTGTAAATGAGCAATACAAAAACCGGAGGAAATGAATGCAAACAAATAAAAAAAATTATAATATTTTTTTTTTTTTTTTTTTTTTTTTTTGCGGGCGCTCATGCCGCCCCTCCATGAATGCCGCCCTGGGCGGCTGCCCATACTGCCCATATGAGAAACCGCCCGTGCATACAATAAAGATCTGGTATGTCATTGCTGTTACACTGTAAGAGTGTTATTCATATTATGTTGTGAGGAGTAATTGGCAATTGACCTATTCAGTTGTTTGGATATCAGGATGGGTTGAATGGTTTAGTTTACTCAAACCTATTTGTACAAAGATGGGTCTTAAGCCTGGATTTAAAAGTGGCAATGGATGACAGTGGTGGGCAAGGAGAGATGTAAGCTGGTGCCAGTCCAGGCAGGATTTTATAAACAAATCTTAAAATCAGTTCTTTATTTCCCCAGTGAAAGATGTGTGGTCTCTGCTCTTGGTGTTAGTATGCAGACTCACTACCACATTTTAAACTAGCTTCAGGTGAGCTTTGGTGTACTGTATGACTATGATTGTCAGATGTTTTTGAGTGGTTTTTTTATCTAGGTTTTGTCCTTTGAGTAAAGGTTGAAGTATGGCTACACGGCAACAAGAAGCACATGTGGCTCGGCGAGTAATCTCATCATCATTGATCATCATTGCTCTCCAAGTCTATTTGTTCATGCTGTCTCTTCTTACCCTACGGCAAAGATATCTGGTTTCACTTCTAGGCCAGGGAAAGAGGGCTCAGGACCTTACTGTCCTGCTAATCTTAGGCATCAGATAAGCAAAGAAGCAATTACCCCTTATCACAAAGCCCCAGGGAGAGATGTGGAGGAGGATAGAATTCACATCATATACACAGGTGTTATGTTGCAAGGACGTTGATGTTGATGAGTCATTAGTCATTAGTCATAGTTGAGCAACAGTCCACAATCTCCTTGACCTAATTTGTCCTAATTTTTTGTGCTTGAGGGAGAGTAGTTAGGCCATAGGGGAGGAGATGGTGGTCGGAGATGCTTTTATTCTGAAAGAAATATCTAGGTACTGAGATAGGGATATGCAGTTACTCCCTTGTACAGCACTTTTTTTTTTTGCTCATTTGTCATACTCTTTCACAGCTTTATGCATAACCACACTCTATCACACACACACAAACAGATGTTTTCATTTGCCTCCATACTGCCTTCATACGGGTGTGTGTGGAATGAAAGTTGTTGCTGAGTGTGCTGTTTCCTCCGCTCTTCCACCCTGGCTGCTGGCTGAGGCCACTGAAGCCTGAAGAATTTGTATTCATTCTATACCAAGGCCCCCAAGTCACTCTGACACGCATCAGACACGGAAACACTGGATAGGTCCTGTCTGGTTGAATGGAGCAGAGTGGATAAATTACATTACAGAAGTGTGTATATAGTTTATCAGCTGTTACATAAAATGTGATAATTCTCAGGCAAGTTCTGGAGTTTTAAAGAGCATTTTTTTTCTATGAAACCTAAGCAGATTTCAACATTGACATAATGATATTATTGAAGATGGAATTCATTTTGAATCTCAAATTCATGTATTATGTCTGTGTGTTCAGATTTCACTTCAAGGAGTGGGATTATGATAGTAATGCAGCAATTAGCCTCTGAGGGTATCTAAGCACTGACTTATGTTTGATTTAGGCATCATATGCATAGGTGTAGTGTTGCGGTGCTGAGGTGTGTTTTTTTTTTACAATCAACGCTTAAAATGATAAAGGCACTTGCAAATGACTTGGTAGTACGAAATGTAAACCATACTTTGGTGTTTCATTTTTACTTAAGATTAAAATTTTCACAATTTGCATTATCCGGTTAAAAATAATACACATTTTAAGCGCTTAAAGGTCCAATCATCACTAAAGTGCTTCTGTCATGCAAGAGAGCCAAAAACATTTAAATAAACCAAAACAATACAACACGGAATGGTCAAAGATGTCATATTGACATTCAAAGTGTGCTGATTGTTTCACAATGTAAACTCATGCTTTGAGTAGCATGCACGAAAATGTTTCACCTTAAAAGACCCAGATAGTCTTTGTGAATTAAATTATTTTCCCCAGTTCATAGCGAAATAACATAAACTACTGACGAATGAAAGAACAGCAAATCATCCATAGTTTCGGTCAATTCTTTGTTAAACAGAGAATGAGGGCATGGCTAATAATCATACCTAATACACAAGAAGTTCTTCTTGTGTATTGAAGAGCATTATTCATGTTTGACCATGAATGAACTCTTTACACATTTACTGCCACTAGACGACTTCTCTGCTAAACCTTCCCTCTGATCAGGTCTGCTATCTCTCCTTTTCTTGCTCGACCACTCACACACTACGCACTGCCATGTTTCTTAAAAGAACCCTTATAACTCTGAATTAAGTTATTTGGCAGAAATATTTGGCAAACAGTGTGGCTCATTAACACTGCCAGGAAAGCGTAGTTCTTCATGCAACATTAATAGGGAGTTTTGGGTTAAATTTAGCTGTCAATAACAATTCATGATTATCAGGGATAATTATCAATTCTGATAAATAATAAGATCCAATTTACATGAGATCACCTCGGGGCACCACCCTTAAAGAAGGGAAAAGATCCTGCCAATTCACCAAATCAGTCTCATAAAAAGGTACTAAACTGCCCAAAGCATAATTCAATTAACATCAAATTAGCCATGTAGCAAAGCAAACTACCAATAACCTGACCTGAGATCACAATAACACTAAAATATTGAACAAACACATAGATTGAACACATGTGCATTATATCAATCAGAGTTAAAAGTCCTGTGCTTAGACTTGCTATGTTATGAATAAGCTATCTAGGCCCAGTTCAACGTTACCTGTCTCTGAAGATAAGGTGCTGGTGGTTCCTTGGCTGATGAGCCAAGCAGAAGAAGGTTGTAATTACAATGTTGAACATTGCTGTTCTTGCTGTGCAAAGTCTGATGAAACACAGCAGGTGGAGGAAACTGGTCGCTCCTTTCCTTTGCAAGGATAGCAGCTCGGTGCTAACTTACTTCGTGTTCCTCAGATTGTGGAGTTTGCTGGCAAGCTTTGCGTCGAAGTTGCTGGTGCTAACTGATCTGGCATAGTAGCAGGACTCCGTGTCACTGCAGTGAGGAGAAGTTCTTTGGGCCTACTGGAAATGCAGATGGCAACTCTCAGCAGCTGTTGGTCCCAGAAGAATCCAGGAGGACAGAACTTGAGGGCAGGCTGCTCTGTGGGGAGAGAGGTGGAGAAGAGAGAGAACAAAGGAAAATACTGGAGTTTTGACTGTCTGGTCAGCTCAAAGCTGAATTTGCACCTAGATGTGAAGACTGGGGAATTCTGGGAAACTGAGTTCAGTTCAGTTCAGAGTCCATTTTGACAACAATGAACGACTTCATCTGTGGATCCAAACAAAAGGAGCCATAAATATATTAAATACCATAAAAAATATCTAAATACGCTGGAGGGGGAATTAAAGTAGAATGATATATGTGTATGTAATTAATCAGCCAAAACAAAATATATTCTCAATATGGTGAAGTCAGTCTAAGATTTAGTCAGGTGGGTAGTTGTCGTTCACTAATGTATGTAAAGTTGACATCTTAGGAAAAATGGTTAATTGAATTATGAGTCATAATGTAACCATGTGTGCATGCACGCACATCATGTGTGCACATCATCATCATATGTCATACGCCATCAAAGGGGAGAATGCATAATTACAACAAATATGCCAAAATGTGGGACTGTCAAGCACAAATCAGCAATAACAATATAAAGTTAGCTAGTTAGCTTCTGCGATATATAAGTGGCAATTGTTTTCTGCTTGTTATAAAGAAAAGGACCATAATACATTTAAACTACAGATTTTTCTTGAATCCCTTTGTTTGGAGGGCCATGTAGCCCAAACGCTTCACTCTATCCTTCTAACCCAACAAGAGTCAGGACACCCTACTTCTAAATGTCAACGTGCAAAATGTCAGGGTAGGACCAAGTGGTAGGGGCAAAGGGGTGTTTTTGGATTGGGCCTCATTCTTTAACACATTAAGGGAGACGTAACCAGTTAGTTTTCACTGCAGTCATTCTTCTAGCATAAAATATTTCCTGCTTTCCCAACAGAAAAAAACACTTGCAATTGAGTTGCACCTTTGACATGATTACAGAACAATGAATGCAACGCTACTCTGGCCTTGTGTGTTAAAATGACAAAGTCGATCTTTAATCTATTATCAGACTAATTACTTTAGATGTAATGGAAGCAGAAGTAGGAATGCACAAAAGCAACTGTTAGTTTCTTAGATCCTGAGTTTAGTTCTTGGACATATTTGTTTAAAAAGGTATAACACAGATAGGGAGAATGAGGAGGTGGTGTGCACAACAGCAAATGTCTCCAACTGGACAAAAGATGCGCAAAAATAAGCCATTGTAGTCATAACAAACAGATTCAAGAACAGCTTTTTTCCAAAAGCTATAACCGCCCTGAACTGTAACATGCACTGATTTTTCCTTTGTGCAATATCCCTAAACCATGTGCAATATTCTAGATCGTGTGCAATATTCCAACCACAAATGGACAACACACGTTCATGTGCAATATATATTACTCAGATCTGTATATATACCATATTTATTTCTGTAAATTCCTCAAGACTGTGCACCTCACCTCTATGTCTATATGTTTATATTGTATATTATTTTTCTTTCATATTTTTTCTACACTGTCTTTAGCTCTGACATTGGTGATGGCGTTTGATCTCATTGTACCTGCGTATAGTGACAATAAAGGCATTCTGATTCTGATTCTCTAAAGCATATTTATTATTTTGCAAACGTAAGGGCAACTGCCTATTATTTACTGCCAGAGCATTTTGAATCTGAAACCACTGAAAACAAAGTGGAGTTGAATCACACAGTTGGAGTTTAATCACCTAGCTGGTGTAAAAGTTACTTATTTACTAAACAAAATGTTTTTGAAAATTGAATCTTAGACCGAGTGACTACCGAAGATGGTAGTGTTTCGCAATCAAATATAAGAAATTCTATTAAATCATTGACTATTCCCTTGTTATCAGCAGACGGTGGGCTCCCCTGCTGTTTCCATTATTCTCTTTAAATAGAATGTACACTGCATCACAAATGATTTAATGAAAACAAGAAGCAAACCAGACAGAGGAAATTCATCAAAATGTGTCTGTTATCACGGAGAAACAGGTCTCCACACTGATGGAAAGTTCCCTTTACAGGTGAATGAAGAGAGTGCTGCTGGAGTGAACCAGAGTCCATCTCAGTTTTACAGACATGAAGGTAACAAGTTGGATACTGTGGTATGAACTCCAATTCCCAATTTGTCTTAGAATTACTGATTACCCAATGATACCCAGACCCAAGTCATTTCTTTGTGTTGTCCAAAAGCTTTTCACAGAATGAACAAACAGGAATGCAATTCCCCCATAATGTGTATAAATCTATATCCAACATATATGATGAGGCATGAAACTTATTATTTGTGCAGCACAGTGGGATAAAACTTATGTTGATTAAAGTTCCTCTAAATTATCATATATCTTTCCATGCATGTTTCCAAATAGAGTATATTCTTATAAAGTAGTGTTAGTGTTTTGGTTTCATATCTAAGCATGGCATCATTATGTTTGAAATTATTCAAATCTATCTTGATTTGATCCTCACTGCCAATAGAGGCTTTGTGCTCTTAGTAATCCCCTCCTTCTTCCTGTAGACTAAGGGGCCAGCCACATGAAAATGCTTTTTTGTGTAAACGCACATGTTTTGCATTGTTTTGGCCGATCGTCCAAATGGATCCTGTAAACGCAACGCCTGTAAACGCACTTTTTTGACCACTCAGGTCCTCTCAGGGTGAAAAAATTTGGAAACGCCGCCCCTGCATTCTTTGCGTATCGATGACGACATTGCCCCACCCCTCGACCTCTTGCCTTCGACCTCTTAACCCCACGACGTCTTATAACAACAACAACAACAATGGCGGACTACATGCTTGTGTTCGTGCTGCAGAAGATATTGAGCTATTAGGGTTACTAGGGCAAAATATTCTGCTCCTCTGCCACTACGCTGAGCAAAAAAGGATTATGGACAACCGACTAGCTATTTTTATCTTCTTCTTGTTGTGTTCGGTTTCTCCTTCGGCTGTCTGTTTGTATACAGCGCTAAAGCTTTATGTGCATGCTCCGTCTCTTCTTCTCCGTTTTTGGTGAATTTCAAGTGCCACCTATAGGCCTGGCAAATGAACTACAACGTGTTGAGTCGTTTAAAATGGATCCATTTGGATGCAAATATTCTTGAAACGATGCCAAAGAAGACAGGTACATGGTGGACATGGCCTAATCCTCCACCTGATTTATGCGTTGTACTCTCCAGCAGCGCCACCATTTCTGCAGTGGCAGAGATGAACGAAATACATTTACACTGTGAAGGCAGGAATGTTTGAATTGATCATAGTCAACAGTGACAACAGTGTCATTGTTTTCCCTGATCACCACCCCAGGTAACAACTGGAATAACTGTGGAAACGCTACACTGTAAAAGAAAAAGAAGGTGAAGAGGGAGAGTGATAGAAACAGGTAAAACAAGAGTGAATGGACAGACATTCATTTGATGGAGAGCGCTCACAAGTTGTGTCAAAGTTGGCTACCCCGTTGGTATGTGTTTCTTCTGTCCACCGGGACTTGAGACGGTTCAAACCCGGTATTCTTTCTACTAGATTGGTAAGAAACAAAACCTGCCTACTGTACTCATTAATACAAATTATTTCTTGCATTGTAAAGTAGCCAGGCTGCTGCACTAGTCATGTTACTAATGCTACCTTTGCAACAGCGGCACCTACAGTACAGTAATAAAAAGTTATTGATTGATGATCACAAGCTAATCAGGTAGGATAAAGCTAAATTCAGACCTGGTCTCGACATGCATCATCTGAGTGAACTGATCACAAATGGACAGCTCTAAGTCTGTCATTTTTTATTATTTTTTTTTACTTTCTTTAACTTTTGTTTTGTAGTTTTATGATAATAGAACAATAACAACAAAAATGCAGAAGTAATGAACATACAAGGTCACCGAGGGAATTAAAGTACACTTCATACTATACATACAATTATCAGTCGTCAGCTTTCTGTCTCAAGTTTCCGTTTCTGTTTCATGTTGTGTTTAGGTCTTGTCTTCCCTGTCACTGCTCTGTTTGATTATCTGCACCTGTCCTCTTGTGTCTCACCTGTGCCTTGTTCCCTCGTTTGTCTCTTGGTATTTAAGTTCTGGGTTTTTGTTCTGTCTTTGTCGCTTCAGTAGTTGTTGTTAGTTGTTTGTGTTTGTTAAGCCATGCCATGTTCATGTTGTTTTTTTGATCTTGAGATAATTAAATTTTGATGAATCCCCGCAACCTCAGTCTACTGTCTGTGCATCTGGGTCCTTCAACCACGACTACTACCAGCCGTATTGACACTGTCAAGGGTTACTTTCTTAGTAATAATAAACAAGGCATAGAGGGTCCACAGACATGACGTGAAGTGAAGCAAAAACAAAAATAAAGAAAATAAATAAATGTGGTAGTGACAGGTATTTCTTTCCGTTCAATTAAATAATCATCTACATACATAATAACCAGTAACTCCTTTCAAATGTTGTCGTTACCAAACAGATAACTTGCTGTTTAGTAGCTGTAAATGTAATTGTTACACTTTAAGTGGGAAACTAGATGAGGACCCAAACGCAGACACACGGGAGGCAGGATAGGGGGAACAAAAAGCAAGCTTTAATAAATGCAAAGCTGAAATACAAAAACCAGGGAAACTAGAAAACCAAAATGAGTCACAATAAGGACCAAAAACAAAAGTAGCAACTAAAGGCTAAAACAAAGTGCAAACAAAAGCAAAGTACAAATCAAAAGAGAAAACCAGAAACCAAAACTAGAGACATACCAACAGGAGGCACGAGGAGACACTGGAGGAAACACTGGGGAAGAGACAAGACATGAGGGAGGACAAAGACACAAGAGGGCAACATTTTCAAAATGAAACAGGAAACCAAGGAACAGAAACTGGGATCGTAACAGTAATAACACTATTGCCTGCGCATCTGTCTGTGGTATATTCATAATCATGTGTAATAACCATTTGGTCCAATATCTACGAAATGTATCTATGCGAAGTGTTAGAGAGAAGGCCAATTTCTCCATCTCGTGCATTCCCTTTACAATCATTATCCACTCTCCTCTTGTTGGCGGTTCTTTGTTGAGCCATTTTTTAATTACTGCTTTCTTACTCGCTCCAAGCAATATTTCAAGAAGGTACTGAAGGTCCTGAGTGTTACATTCAGCTGGTATATTACCTAAAGAAATAGTTCCAAAACTGTCATCTATTTCAAAACCCAGAATTGATTTTATTTCTGTTACAGTCTATAGCTAATAGGATTGGATTGCAGGACAATTCCCAAAAATATGGAAGTGGTCAGCTGATAAATTGTCACATTGTGTCCAACAGTGCCCAGATTCCAGTCTACCATTCTATGAAAACTTTCTTAGAAAGAAATATCTTAATATATAAGATATGCCAAATTGACATGAAGGCCCAAATAAAAAAATTAAAAAGTCATGGACTGTGTTTCTGCTAAGACGTGCCGTGGCGCAGCTGGTGGATACATGAGCATTGACAAGAACGGCTGCGATCAGCTCTGGCGACCGTATAACAGCTGTGATGCTTCCGTGACAGCCCCGATGGAATCTACAGCCTGCAAGTTCAGGAAAGGTGTTTGTACTGTGACAAAGAATGAATCATCTGAACCACTGATTATGTGATTACATATGTCACATATGTTATGGCACTGTCTCCCAGGACTAATCTCCGTGGCGTCTTGGAGATATATGGATCGGATTTGGATCATCGTCATTTCTGACACTTTCTTGATCCTGTATACACCTGGCTGGTACCTGTTGGCGGCCCGGTTGAGAAGATCCAGACCTCCTGCCCTCGCTCACCTCGCCTCCAGAGAGCTGGGGTGAATCCCCGAAGCCTTCGGCCGCTGGGTCAGGCACCCCAGACGGCAAAAGGCCCGGCTCCAACCAGGTTAGCCATGTTAATGCTAGATCAATAGCAAATAAGCAATAAGCATAAGCATTTATTCACGTTCCGTGGATTGGATTTTCTGTGTGTGACTGAAAGCTGGCTGAGTGTCAGTGAGTCAAGCTCATTCCCTGAAGTTTTACCTACAGATACATATTTTAGCTCCTAACTACTGCTGGCTGAGGAGGAGGGGCAGTGACTGTTTTTAAGGAAAGTTATTACTGCAGACAACTGTCGTCAGATTAAGTTAAATATGTTCAAGTTGGATCGATCAGTACTCTGTGCTGTCATATACAGACCACCTAAATATAATAATATAATATATTCATGTCTGCTGTCCGACCAAGTCGCTGGTTAAAGACTTTCTAAATCTTATTGACTCTTTCAATCTTGTACAGTGTGTGACAGGTCAGACACAAGAGCGTGGACACACACTACAGCTTGTGTTAACATGTGGTCTACCTGTTTTTAACATTGAGGTTTGTGATGCAGTTTTCTCTGATCACATGCCAGTTTTATTTGAGATCTCTCTCCCGTTTTATCGCTAAACCATTTGCTGCTGCTCGGTGGCAGTGTTTAACCCCTCCACTGCTGAACAGTTCTCTGCTGCCTTTGATCATGTTGAGACTCACTCACCCCCCCTTTGTTTTAATACTGAGGAGTTTACCTCACTATTTCATTCAACCTGCCAAAACATCCTGGATACTATCGCTCCATTTACAGTCATGCACTCCAAACTCAAAGCTGAACCATGGCTGAATGACACCACTCGTGCTGTTAGATGAGACTGCAGGAGAGCTGAACACAAGTGCAAGAAAGACAAGCTGCAGGTATCTTTTGACATCTTAAAAAACAGCTGGTGCAGATATCAGAGAACTGTCAAAGCTGATAAAACTAAATATTTTTCTGTTATTATTTCTAGGAATTGTCACAAACCTCATGTTCTTTTTAGTACTATTGACAGTATTCTTAATACTCCCCAATCTGCTTGTCTTGACGGTTCCTCTGAGACCTGGAAAAGATTTCTCCACTTTTTGTTGAAAAGATTGCGACTATTAGAGCACACATCTCACACTCTTCTTATGACCCATCCATCACTATCACTTGCTCTGCTGTTTTTAACCAGTTTGAGCTTGTGTCTGTGTCTGTTCTAAAAGAAACCATTGGTCATATGAAACCCTCAGCTTGTCCCACAGATGTTGTCTCCTCTCGTATTGTAAAAGATCCTTGTGAGACTATAGGACCAAACATTATAAACAGCAGTTTAGTCAACTCTACTCTGGCAAACCTGGAAAGCTGTTTTAAGAGGCAAAATAGTTTCATACTCATCCTACAAAAAACGAAAGACACAAAATTACAACTCAAAGAATTCGAAGACACTCATGCAACTAACCCTACTGATAACATTTTTTGTAAACTACAGAAATACAAAATGGAACCGAACAATCTGGTAAATAAAAAAAATAAAAAAACAAGTTTCTCATTAAAAGACTCAGACTTAATACATCTCAAAGCAGTAATAAATCAACCACATATCTGGCAAATATGATTAAACAAAATAAAGATAGAACAACTATAACAGTAATTAAAGACTCAGTGGGGAAGCCATACCATAATCCAAAAGACATCAACAATGTATTTAAGAATTATTATCAAAATTTATACACATCCTCTCACAACCCAAATACTTCTGACATACATAAATTCCTCAATAATATCAATTTACCCCAATTAACAACAGAACAAACTAGCTTACCTGAACAACCATTAACCCCAGCTGAATTTCATAATGCACTCTGGACTGGAAAACAATAGAGCACCCGGTCCTGATGGCTTCCCTGCTGAGTTCTATAAACATTTCTGGTCCATCATCTCACCCCTTTTTCTCAGAATGATTGATGAATTCCTCATAACCAACAGCATACCTCCAACGATGAATACAGCCGTAATTACCCTGCTTTTAAAACCTGACAAAGATCTTACTCACCTATCCAGTTACCGACCTCTCTCACTAATTAACACAGACATTAAAATCATAAGCAAGGCACTCTCAAACAGAATTGAAAAAGTCATTCCCTTCATAATACACTCAGACCAAACCGGATTTATCAAAGGAAGGCAGTCATCTTATAACACACGGAAATTACTTAACCTAATGCAGCTCTCAAACAATAAGAAACCTGAAACCATAATCCTCTCATTAGATGCACAAAAAGCATTTGATAGAGTCAACTGACCATTCCTATTCACAATATTACAAAAATTTGGATTTGGAGAGTCATTCATTAGCTGGATCAAGGCACTATGCACCTCACCAACAGCCACTATCACAACTAATGGGTTAACGTCACAACAATTCACACTTCACAATGGCACTAGACAAGGATGTCCACTCTCACCGTCACTCACAATAACATCAAAGGTATCAGATCAATATCCACGGAACACAAAACAATCCTCTATGCAGACGATGTGTCGATCCTCCTCCAGGAACCCTGCTCATCACTACAAGAATGTCTGTCAGTCATTAAATCATTCTCATATCTATCCAACTACTCCATCAACTTATCAGAATCCACCATTCTACCCCTCTGCATGGACCAAAGGGATGTGGCAGCCCTCACTTCACAGTTTCACTTCCCCATAGGAAATATTAAATACTTAAGAATCCACATATCCCCCAAGCTGTCAGAGTTGTTCAATCTGAATTATACACCAAACTCAAATCAATACAAAATGACTTAAATCGCTAGACAAATCTACCAATCTCACTGTCAGAAAGAATCTCAACAATAAAAATGTCAGTCCTCCCTAAAATTAATTACCTATTCACCATGATCCCTTCACTTCCAAATTTACCCTGGCTTAATTCCCTCAATACAGCAATATCTCAATTCTATTGGCAAAATAAAACACCTCATATAAAACTATCAACACAACAAAAACCCAAGTTTCAAGGAGGACTAGATGCACCCAACTTTGAATTATATCACCTGTCAAGTCAGTTAAAACATGTAAAACAATGGCTCACCTCTTCACATCATTATTCACACTGGTTAGAAACTGAACAGGCATTATGCAAGAATATAAACCTTTCAGATCTCCCATTAATCAGCCAAACAATTAAAAATGACCCCTGTTTTCAGAATATTTCCATAGCCTCAGCTCTGACAGCCTGGTGGAAAATATTTTGTATCAAAGGCTCCACGGTTACACCATCCACTCGTTCACCAATTTGGAACAACCCAGATTTTACAATAAACAGGAAACCATTAAACTTCACGTCATGGAAACAAAAAGGTATCACACATCTCCACCATATTGTACAGGATTCCAAAATCATCAATTTTCAACAATTAATCCAGAAGTTCGACATTTGTAACAGTCAATATCTCCAATACTCACAGCTTAAGTCCACCAGCCTTCCCAAAATCAACAATACATTTAACACGCAAGATCAAACAATTATCACAGATGACATTTTAAAGATTTCCAGCTCTGTTAAATCACTCTCAAGGATATATACATTTCTAAACACTACTGACACTTTAATCTTTCTTCCAACCGCAAAGTGGGAACAGGATCTTTCCATCATTCCAAATGCAGATTTATGGTGTCAAATATGCAAAAATAACTTCACTCATTTCAAAATCCCGATTTTACAACTCATTCAATTCAAGGTTAACCACAGAACATACTACACAGGTGAGAGATTACATAAAATGGGCTTCACTACATCAGATCAATGCACTTATTGCACACAGCACACCACAGACAATTACATGCATGCTTTCTGGCACTGTACACCAATCAGGCAATTTTGGATGCAAGTCACAGATCACCTATCACATATATTGGGCTGCCACATCCCCCTTTTCCCTCAACTCTGCATCTTAGGAGACATGTCATTAATACAATTACATAATCACATCATAACTACACTGTTTACAGCCCGAGCAATCGCCAAGAAAACAATCCTCCTAAACTGGAACACAACAAATAAACTGAACATCACACACTGGAAGAATCTGTTAATAGATCAAATTTCAATGGAAAAAAAATGTCAGCATCAATTAATCACAGCATACCCCATCTAAACAAAACTTGGTCAACATTTATTCAAAAATACACCTCAACAAATGCCTGACGTCAATTCCTTTTTTAAATTTTTTTCTCTCATTTATTTCATTATTATTATTGTTATTATTTCATTTTTATTTTTCTGTGCTGCTGCTGTTATTAATATCATCATTATCACTGAAATATCCACACATACAAGCACATATAAATACAGAGTACACGCACATTACACACACACTCACACACATATACATGTACAGCACATACACAAAATTCCCCCATTAGTTAGGCTACTTCCTCGTCTGTCTGTCTGTCTGTCTGTCTGTCTGTCCATCCGTCCGTCTGTCCGTCCGCTGGTCTGTCTGTCAGTATGTAAGGCCACACAACAACCCTCCTCCTACTTGTTTACCATCAGAGATCAATGTTAACAACATCTGGGGCCTGTTTCAGGAAGCAAGTTTAACAAACTCTGAGTCAAAACCTGAACTTCAGGTTGACCAACTCTGAGCTGTCAAACTCAGAGTTTTCGGTTTCAGAACAGGTGTTAATGTGACAGATGGAATAATGTGCTTTACCAGCAATTCAGCTGAAGTAGCAGAGTAACATCTAATTTCTGATATTTTGATATTTGTGTATTTTCATGTTATGTGATATCTTATGTTTATAATGGTTACTGTCAGTTGCAGCAATTGGAGAACAGTATTTTTGTGTTTTCCTATGTTATATTCAAAAAGCCATTTATTCACCAGCAGTAGTAAAACAGTAGTAGTTACCGGTGGGATCCAGCAGAAAAACTATGTAACTAGTGTTATTCTATACTTAAGTTGTTTGAATTTTATTGAGTGAATGTACTGCTGTAAAGGGTGAATTGCACTATGTTATCAGTATTAGAAGTAAGCCAAGGTACAGTGTCTTTTTTGAAATGCTGTAACATTCTTTGTGTATCTCACATGTCATGTTTACTTTATCAGTGGTATTTAAAGTTGGTTAATTAAGTGCTGGGTGATCATAGATGTCTTGATGTACATTTACTGTGATGTAGTATTCCAGTATAGTCGTATTTCAGTTTTGTAGATATTCAGCAGGAGAATTGTATGCATTGTCATACTGGCGTTTGTATGAATAATTGGTGGTTACCTTGATAAGTCAGTCATTATACACATGATCTGAGGAAAGCTGTGTCCGTTCATCTTTCACTCAAATGCTCCCTTTTCAGGGCTTTTACATTAACAATAAGTTCAATCAACTCTGAGTCAAGGTTACCCTAAGTGAAGCTCGCGCATGAGGATATAAAAAGCCCTCATCAATGGAATGCTGATAATATGATCCACCATGGCAACATATGCAAAAAAGCCTCGATCCTCCTACTTCTCCCCAGTGGAGTTGGAAATATTAATGACCGCATATGCAGAAAATGAAAACTTTTTAAAAAAAAAAGCAGTACTGCGGCAGCTGCAAAAGAGCGAGAGCTTGTGTGGCAGAAAATTGCTGATCGAATCAATGCATGAGTATTAATTGGAGAAAAAAAAGAAATATTTCATCTTGAGTGTTCCACTCATTCAACATTTATATTCTATATGTGTGTTTGAGCACACAGGTGCAACCCAACAGGCCCAAAACGGACTTGGCAGCAACTTAAGATGAAATATAGAAATATAGTCCAAACAGGAAAGGTATAATTTCATTACAAGCAATTGTGTAGTTGTTTAGCCTGCCCTCATTAAACAACATTCAGTGCCTACATTCAACATGTGATAGCGATATTTAAGTAATTGGGGAAATCCCCTAAACAAAGAAGAAGCCAAATCTTCAGCCAGTATTGCCAGTATGCCAGTATTTAATATTGTCTACATGAAAGCCACACCTAAATGCCTGTTGTACATGCATGTCTCCAAATTTGTGTTTTCTGGATATGTTCAAATTTGATCTCCATAGCCAACAGAAAAAAGGCTGAGGCCCGCAAAACAGGTGGAGGTCCACCACCACCACCGCTCACAGAGGCGGAAGAGATGGTCCTCAGTCAGAACAGTGGGAGACCTATTGCTGAAGGCATCTCTGGGGGGAGCTCATCAGAACCAGCCACGCCCCAGGACACAAGGGCCTACATAAGAGGTAAGTTATTCAAATGAATGGCATATGTACATTCATCCTTTTTCTAGTGTTGGCTCAGTAATAGCCATCCATTCAACATAGACACTGCCGCCACAGAGAGGGAAGATGCAGAAAGGCCCGTTGAGGTTTACACCTTTTTAAAATAACTTTGGTTTCAGTTAATGATAGTGTTGTTCCACAATGCAACTTGCAGCTTTTTTTTCTCAGTAAGATGTTGTTCAGCATTGGCTCACAACTTACTATGACACTAAGTAGACACGGCACTGTAAAATTCAACGTCATTTGTGTTCCTATAGCTCCCTGTGAAAGAACTATACAAGGTCTACTTACAAACACAAATCAATAAATCAAACATGAAAATGGAGAACATAAGGCTGCAGATCAAAAAGACAAATGGAAATACAACTGCTGGATCATCAGTTAAAGGTGGGTGATGTGCCCACAGGTGGATGATTTTTAATTGTTTCAACAACAAAAGATTAACTGTACCATTTGTACTTCCAGGAAATAAAGAAGACCCCATAAAATAAGAGTGTTATGGTGGTTTATTGTAAGGACTGTATGGTAAACTGGATTGAATCACTTGTGGCCGCTGGGGGGCATCGGTTAGAATACACAAGTCCAGATGTTCCTTTTAGCTTCTTTATTGTTGATTAAGACTGGTTGAGGGTGTGAATGTGACAGATGAGTGTGTGTGGGTGAAATGTGTGTGAAGGTGTGTGGAAGGTATGTGTGGTTCTGTAACAGAGAATAATAAAACAGTTATCAGAACAGCATGTACATTTCTAACTATACAGTACCAGGAATGGTCAACAACCAATAGAAATAAGAATGAATCATTCAGCTTACTTTACAACAACCAGTAATATACAGTAATATTACAAACATATACATGTGAGAGACTTCTTACTATTAGCAACTATTAGCATTAACTAGCTAACTGGTTAGCAGGATTATCAACATACATAAACCATAAGGAATAACATAAAGTAGTAAACAACCATAAACATAACACTCACTGGTCTCTGAACGCACACTGTCAAGCTCCCAACTCCCGACAGAAACGGCAACATTAATAATCAAAACAAGAGTCTCTCTCTCCCTCTGACATGTGTCCACCTGCTGTATCGACCCACTCTGCGGAGGCTCCTTTTCGACAGCAGGGGGCGCAGTTCTGACTCTTATTTACCTCTTCTATGTCTGTCCTTCAGCACAGCCGCCCCCAAATTTTTCCGTCAAATTTGTCACCTTAAGAAGGACAGACAACAAGACGAGCGACCGGTCTGGTGTAGGTCTTATCCTTGACCTTGACTACTGCAGTTCTGACTCTACTATCTTGTCCTGGGATGACTTGTGTGATGTGGCCAAGTGGCCAATGTGCTCTTGGCAGTTGGGGGTCCACTATCATAACTATGGTTCCAGGTTGAAGCTGCGGCTGGGTCGAATCTTTGTGCCATTTAGGGCGTGTTTGCAGAGTGGGAAGATAGTGTCGAATGAAGCACTTCCAAAACTGATCGGCCAAAACCTGAGTATGTCTCCAGCGGCGCCGGCTCAGCATCTCAGTCTCCCAGCCGCCCCATGAGGAAGTTAGGGGTCACTGGATCAGCATCTGCTGCATCTGTTGACACATAGCCTAAGGGCTTGGAGTTTAAAATCCCCTCCACTTCAATCAGTACTGTTCTCAATACCTCCTCTGGAACACACTGAGTCTGGATGGTGATGTACGGTGCAGCTTTAACAGATCTCACTTCCCTTTCCCATACACCGCCAAAGTGAGGTGCACTGGGGGGATTAAACTGAAACTTTATCTGGTGTTTGGCCAGATGAGCCTGGAGTGTGGGGTGCAAGGCCTGGAACGCTTCCTGAAGTTCTCTCTCTCCTCCTTTAAAATTAGTACCCTGATCAGACAGGAGCTCAGCCGGTTTGCCTCTTCGTGCAATAAAGCGACGGAGGGCCATCAGGAAGGAGTCTGTATCCAGGCTAGAAAGCACATCTAAGTGCACTGCACGAGTGGTCAGACACTTAAAGACTATGCCCCATCTTTTCTCATGGCGACAGCCTATCTTCACAGTAGGGGTGTCACGATACCAAAAATTCAGTAGTCGGTGCCAATACCAGTAAAATTACACGATTCTCGATGCCAATTTCGATACCACGGTAAAAAAAAAAAAAAGGATGAAAATTTTGAATATTCCATATTTTAAAGCATCAGTCTGATGCATTTTGGGATGCATTTTTTGCCAACCTGTGGAGAGCTGGAGAAACTTAACTTCAGCCATGAGTCAAAAATATTATGGCCTCCTTACTGAAGTATTTTGCAAGACATTTCATGCCAGCCTGTCACTGGGTCTAACATTTACAGCATATGAGGCACAATGTGGTAAGGGCTTAATGCAAATGGATTAATGCATATAGGGATGCAGACCACCATCAGAAGCTGAAAGCACTGCTGGCCTCTGCGATTTTACCTGACTGAATTTGGTGAGTGATGGTTTCAATCATTTTAATATTTTCTGGTATATCCAAGTTACCCAGGAGCTCTGTTGACATAGGCTTAGCTAACGTTAGCTACAGCTTGATGAATTGAGTCATTGAACACAGCAGGAGAGAACGCAACGTTAGACAGCTAGCACTAAAGCTCCGGTGGAAAATGATTAGCACTAGCTAACGCTACCATTAACGTTAGCCTAAAATTAGCTACATATCGTTACTAAAGTTAGATGATATCTAGCTAATGTTAGGCTAACGTTAACGGTAGCGTTAGCTAACTGTTAGTGCTAATCATTTTCAACCGGAGCTTTAGTGCTAGCTGTCAGTCAGGTAAAATCGCCGAGGCCAGGAGTGCTTTCAGCTTCTGATGGTGGTCTGCATCCCAAAGAGGTTTTGCAGCAAGCTAGCCGGGTCAGCGCATGGGCGAGGTTTGTCGCGAGCGCGAGTCCTACTCGCAACATAAAAATAAATCCACGCAAGTTTTAGTAATTTAACCCTGTAAGACCCACTGTTGTAAAATTACAACGTTGCCTTTAGCCATCCTAAAAAACAATCTGTTATATTTTATCTTATTTTCTACCACATTTACATAGTCATTGGGTCCTATTGTTCAGTCTCACAATGCTATTGGATAGTAAATTTGTTTAGAAGTCCCGCCCTTATGGCCATGAACTCACACAACCTCTCAAGGTTTGCTTCGAACAACATCTCTTTATTTCATTGGACTGGATTCATCAGATTCACGTAAGAAAAATGTCTTTTATATTTTTTTTTGTTGTTATTACAATGTCTAGAACATGTACATATGAAGTTATTGTGGAATAGATTCATCAGATTTCATTTAGAGCTTGTTATATCTTTGTTGTAATTTTACAACATTGGGTGAGTGTGGTAGTCAAAATAGCAGGCTTGTTGCAGTGGGCCCAGACAGGTTGTGTTCCCTCCACTACACCACTGAGTGTTTTCTTTATACATGGACAGTATACATACTACCTTTGTGTTGTGTTCTGGTCAAATTTGACTGATTTAAAAGTTTTATCTCTAAAAAATGTAGTTAATTTGATCAGACTGACCTAAAATTCCATGACTTTGTCCACAAAGCGGATCAACAGACAATTCAGTTCTGGGAAAGATGAAAATGTTCCTGAATGTTGGGTGTGGATGTAAGAGGGGGTATACATGTTTTCCTTTTAGTATGATAATTAGAGAGCTTAACAAGCAGTATTGTCATGTCAAGGCAGCATTGTGTGACTCTGTGGCTGGTGATTGGGATGCATAGTTCTTTTAGCATGATAAGTGGAGAGCAACAAGCTGTGAAGGCAGTATTGTGTGACTAAATGGCTAATGATTGAGATGCATATTTCATTTAGCATGATAAGTTGAGAGCATAGGCTAAGCCATCTAAATTTACATTTAGGGTGAGAACTGGAATCTCTGGCATGATGTGTGACTTCGATGTCTAACAAGGCAGTGTCAACAGAATACGAGCCAAATCTGAACTTGGATTGTCAGGTGATGTTGTGATGAAGCTTGCTTCCACACTTCCAGAAGGTCAGAACTACAATTTTTTTGCAGACAACTACTTCTACTGTGTTCCATTATTAGTGAAGCTCCTTGATCGGGGAATTCAATATGTGGGAACAGCTGAGCAGGTGCGCCTACCCAACTGTAACCTTGATGATGAGAGGAGCTTGAAGAAAAAGGGGAGAAGAAGCTATGACGTCAGAGTTGAGGGGAATCATAACATCTATGCTGTCAAATGGTATGACAACAGGGCCGTCACACTAGTGTCATCCTTTGCTGGACCTGAACCTGTGCACCTGATTCAATGCTGGGACAAAGCCACCAGAACCTACACTGAAGTTGAGAAGCCTAAATATAAGTTCCCCATCAAATTTGTCGCTGGTACATGTACATCTTCTGGTCTTTTTAGGACTTTCACCACCAATGAAAGTCAGTCATCAAAAGAAAAAAGAATGAAGAAGTTGCTAGAAAAAGTTAGATTTTTATCCTGTGTAATTTTTTTTTTAATTAATAACTTCATAAAAATATGACTAATGTGTGATTATTATTAATGTTATATACCTTTATGGGGCTAAGTAAGCAAAAAACCCTATAAAATGAACCCTTAGTTGTTCTGAATTGTTGTTTAGACAATGTGAGTACAACAAAATTCTGCACCCACCTAAGCCCAATGTTGCAATATTACAACATTTCTCTAAAAACTTACATAAACATTTATTTTTAAAAAACTCTTTAATTTCTGCATCAGAGGCCTCCTACAACAACATCTCAAAGGTTAAAAAAATTTTTTTTTAGGTTTTTCTATATTTGGGTCTTACAGGGTTAAGGAGATAGGCCTGCACGTAAGTTACACAAATTGAAAAACTCATAGGCCAAGTTGGATGGGGGTTCAAAAATTTACTACCTCGTCAGATGACGTTTATTACCTTTTACTACTTTTTACTGGCCTTAATTTGGGCTAATTTCATTTACTACCTTTTACAACCCCGCGGACACAACTTCCGGAAGAGGCGCTGCACCGATGCCAACACCGGAATCGGTGCGAGCAGTACTTCAAAAAAATGGGCATCGTCAGTGTTTTGACATTTTAGAATCGAAAGGTACCGCAAGTATCGGTTCTCGTGACATCCCTACTTCACAGTAAAGGGCCCAAAATAGTCCATACCGGTTGAAAAGAAGGGGGGTTTCATAAGTCTCAGTCTGGCTGGAGGGAGATCTGCCATTTTAGGCACTGTTGGAGTGGCTCTCCACCTCTGACAGTCGGAGCAGTAGCGCTGATGTCTTCTAACCGCCTCGCGGCCATGTAGTATCCAGTATTTGCGACGTAGCTCTGCAAACAGTCGCTCTGCTCCAGGATGGTGAAGGTCTTTATCAGTATCTTGGATAATGAGCTGAGTCACTCGATGACGAGGATCCAGGATCACCGGGTGAACAGCTTCTGGCTCCAGTTGGTCACTCCGCCTTAACCTTCCTCCAACACGAATGAGTTTCACAGTCTCATCGTACTCTGGGGCTAGAGAGAGCAGTCGGCTGGTGGCATGTACTGCCTTACCAGAACTCAGAAGGTTGAATTCCTCTGTGAAGCTGTCCTGCTGGGCTCTTCTCAGGATTTCTCTCTCTGCCTCCTGAATCTCTCCAGCAGAAAGACAGGCTTTGGTTCCTGCCGCCCCATGACAGGACTGTGCAACCGCCTCTGTGAGTGTTCTAAAGGAAGAGAACTGGTCAGCATTTGGCAGCAGAACAGTCTGTGTAGTTGTAGAAAAACAACATATGATTGGCTTTCGCAGTTCTGTAGAGTCCTCTGTCTTATCTTTCACTGGCTGAGTGGGCCAAAGCTCAGGTGATTGTTGCAGGAAGGCAGGGCCCTGGCGCTACCTACTGTTGCAAGGCAGCTCCAGCAATTTCTTGCCCCGTGTAATGTCATCAGCTGGATTGTTGACAGAATCAACATACCTCCATGCCCGCACATCTGTCAGCTCCTGTACTTCTGCTACCCGTGTTCCAACGAAGACTTTGTATCGACAGGAGTCTGATGTGATCCATGTGAGGACAGTGGTGGAATCAGTCCAGAGGATGACGTCTCTTATGGTCACAGTCAGCTCACTTTGCAGTAGCGAGGCCGATTGAGCAGCAGTCAGTGCAGCACAAAGCTCCAGCCTTGGCATTGTTTGCTGTTTCTTTGGGGCAACTCTGGATCTGGCAGCCAGGAAGGACACTTCAACCTGACCATCTTTACTCTCTGCACGTAAGTAGGCTACTGATCCATAAGCTTTCTCTGATGCATCAGCAAAGATGTGTAGGTCTATGTGATGATTGGAACTGTCCATCTCAGGGCTTACATAGCAACGAGGAAGTGAAATCTGAGAGATATGCTGCAGCTCCTCTTCCCAACTCCTCCAAGACTGAAGCACATCCTCTGGGAGTGATGGGTCATCCCACTCTCTTTCTTTGACCCACAACTGCTGGACCAAGACCTTGGCCCGTGTTGTGAAGGGAACAATGAAGCCTAAAGGGTCATATAGGCGTGCCAGGACTCGATAAATGTTCCTCATGGTGGGTGTTAGCTGATCCTGCATTTGGTATTTATATCTCAAGGTGTCTGAGTTGCAGAGCCAGCGGAGTCCCAAGGCGAGCTCTTGCGGATCAGTGCCTGTCTCACTGATCCATAACTCAATACTTTCGGACCTGGCTTCTCTTGGCAGGTGGCTGATGACATCAGGGGTGTTACTGGCCCACTGGCGTAGCTCAAATCCCCCTGTCGCCAGAAGGGAGGTCAGTTTGTTGACTAGGTGTTGGGCTTCAACAACAGAAGAGAGACTCTAAAGGCAGTTATCTACATAAAATGACCTTTCAATAGACACCCGAACATCCTCATCTGGCTGGCTATGATCAAACACATGCTTCTGAAGAGCAAAAGTAGCACAGCAGGGGCTACATGTGGTGCCAAATGGGAGAACTTGCCAGGTGTAGATACTGGGTGGTTCCTCGGTCTTGAGCTCTCTCCACAGGAAGCAAAGCAGGGATCTATCCTCTAGAAGCAGCCTCATCTGATGAAACATGCCCTTAATATCGCTGCTGACAGCGATGGAGTGCTCTCTGAAGCGCAACAACACACCCATCAGACTGGAGCTCAAGGTGGGGCCAGGCAATAGCAACTGATTGAGATTATCTCCCTTGTATGTGAAAGAACAATTGAAAACAATTCTGTTCTTTCCATTGTGACTCACCATATGATGAGGGATGAACCAGGACTCGGCTGATTTGTTCAACTCCTCCTCTGGCACTTTCACTGCATATCCCGCCTTTTCCAACTTTGCAATCTCTGCGCAGTATGCCGCTGCTCTCTGAGGGTCTCGTAGCAGGCACCTCTCTGTGCTACGGAGATTGGCTAACACTGCCTCCTTCGGTGCACAAAACCGGGGCATATTCTTCACCCTGAGAAGAGGCGTGGCATAGCGTTGGATCCCTTCTACTTCTACTCGTGTAGTCTTTGTCTCCAACAGGTGGACTGCCTCCTGATCCTGCCTGGAGCGTGTTACAAGCTTCTCACTCCTGTAAGGGATGACATCCAATTGCCACAGTCTCTCTACATTCTGCAGAAGCTCAGTAGTAGGAGAGTGGATTGAGATATGCAGGCATTGCGACTGAGTTGACTGCTGCTTGATGTGCTTGGTTGGGCCCTGAAGCGTCCAGCCCAACCTTGTCTTCACTGCTGCCGGTCCACCAGGTGGTCCCAGGCGCACAGGTTCCACTGGAGTAATAAGGTGGGGGTAGTCTGACCCAATTAACAACAGGGGCTGCACTTTGTTAAAAGACTGGTGGGGGAGACCCTTTAAGTGCTTATGTTTCTTCTGAAGAGCTTTCACAGGGTATGTGTGCTCGGCAAGTCCCAGCTGATCTGAAGTGAATGCTTTATGTATCTTGAATGACTTCTGGGGCTGGTCAGCTGGGGATATAGAGAATGACACAGCAGTCCCATGCAGTGTCCTAAGATCCTGACGAACAGTCCTGAGGAGCAGATCCTCTGGTTCACCTGTGAGCTTAAGTCTCTGAGCTGCTGCAGGGAGAATAATAGTCCGCTCAGATCCATCATCAAGAATGGCAAATGTCTCTAAGGTATGCTTACCATTCCGCAGCAATACCTTACTCACTTTAAGCAGGACCTGACTGCACCCGGACCGTCTATCCAAGTACAGGACCTCATTGGTGGGGCTGACAAGACAGGATGTATCCGCAGCTGCAGGTTTTGCATTCACTTCATGCAGAGCTTGAAGATGTTTCCCTTTGCACTTCTGACATGTAACCTTAAGGCGGCACTGTGCAGCTTGGTGTGAGCGCCCACACCGCCAGCACATTTTATTGGTCTTAATCCAAGCAGTTATCTGTTCAACAGTTAGCTGTGCAAAGTTAGAACAGCGGTCAAGGAAGTGATATGTGTTGTTACAATAGGGACAGTATGCTATCTTCTCTGATGGCTTGATACTCGAGGACTGCTTCTCTGTTACAGTTGCATTATTAACCTGATTGGTCATCTGCAGGATGTTGGTGCTCCTACCTGTCTTGTGATCACGCCGATGTTCTTCTTTAGTTCCAGCCTTGCTCTTGGTTTCATTATGCAATGTCTCATAAACTGTCTCTTGGATCTTTAACTCGTAGTTGAGCCAGTCAGAAAAATGCAAGAGGCTGGGAATAGTGACCCGCATGGGATACAGGAACCTCTTGAACTCTGCTCTCATGTCCTGTGGCAGCTTACACAACAGCCGTGTCACATGTGACCCGCAGTGGAGCTCTGTCTGGCCATTGTCTCCAAGCTGGTCTAACATTCCAACCAGTGCTCTCACTTTCAGAGCGAACAGCTTGAATCCATGGGTGTCTCCATGTGCGATGTTTGGAGCATCCATCAGTTCAGCAGTCTTCCTGAGAGCCAACTGGTGAGGTTGCCCATAATGATCAGTGAGGCTAGCCATGGTGTCAGTGTAGGGCTGTGGTGAGTTGGTGTAAGAGTCCGCTATGAGCAACGCCTCCTCATACTTCAGATGATCCACCAGGATTTGGTATTTAAAGCGCTCTGTAGCATCCTCAGGCAACAAATTGTCGAGTGCAACTTTAAGCCTGGCAAATTCTCTTGGATCCCCTTTGGAGAAGTAAGGGATTGTAGGCTGGGGGCCACGGTACATAGTCTCATGTTGGGGGAGGGCACTGGCTTAATGCGCAGTGACTCAGCCCTTGGTGGGGTATAAGGTGCACAGTACTCTGGTGTCTGCACCCGTGGTGCTGGATAATGTAGATCTGGCCGAGAAGAAGGTTGTTCCTGATGTATTGGCCTCATATTTCTCAGCAACGTTGCCAGTTCTGCCTCTGGGTCTTGTGATGGTTGTACTGGTTGGTAGATCTCATCATCTGCCACAGGAGGTGGTGGTGGTGGCCAGTCGTCCTCTTCTCCTGTAGGCTGATGATAACCACTAAACTGCTCAGGTAGGTCTGATGATGGAGGGTGGAGGGTAGATTGTAGCTGTAGGGGTGGTAGATCACGTGCAGGGACATGGGTGTCAAGTCTCCTGTGCATGTCTCTCATCTGTCGGTGTAACCTCTGATTATCCTCCATCAGCCTTTGCAGAGTCTCCATAACTTCAGGGGGGGCTTCTCTAGGAGGCATCCGCTGGGAAGAGACCGGCCTACTCGGGGACAGGTAATCTGATTCTATATAATCAGGCCGACGTGGATATGGATATAGGGCTGCCGCTCCATGCTGTGAACCGTATTCATCATCTAGTGAATGCAGTGTGAGAGGCGTCATCCTGACGTGTCTCTCTGAAGATTTCTCCATGCTGTGGTAGGGCTGCCGTCTCTCTCCCGGCCGGGAGACCTCGTAGTCTTCCATCCAGGCTGGGGGTCGTGTTCTGTGACGAGGCCGAACATCTGATGAGTGGGGGATGCTACGCTGATCCGGGAACATCTTGGAGTTATCCCACAGTAACCACACTGGATCCGGCTCGAAGGACCAATTTGTTATGGTGGTTTATTGTAAGGACTGTATGGTAAACTGGATTGAATCACTTGTGGCCGCTGGGGGGCATCGGTTAGAATACACAAGTCCAGATGTTCCTTTTAGCTTCTTTATTGTTGATTAAGACTGGTTGAGGGTGTGAATGTGACAGATGAGTGTGTGTGTCGGTGAAATGTGTGTGATGGTGTGTGGAAGGTATGTGTGGTTCTGTAACAGAGAATAATAAAACAGTTATCAGAACAGCATGTACATTTCTAACTATACAGTACCAGGAATGGTCAACAACCAATAGAAATAAGAATGAATCATTCAGCTTACTTTACAACAACCAGTAATATACAGTAATATTACAAACATATACATGTGAGAGACTTCTTACTATTAGCAACTATTAGCATTAACTAGCTAACTGGTTAGCAGGATTATCAACATACATAAACCATGAGGAATAACATAAAGTAATAAACAACCATAAACATAACACTCACTGGTCTCTGAACGCACACTGTCAAGCTCCCAACTCCCGACAGAAACGGCAACATTAATAATCAAAACAAGAGTCTCTCTCTCCCTCTGGCATGTGTCCACCTGCTGTATCGACCCACTCTGCGGAGGCTCCTTTTTGACAGCAGGGGGCGCAGTTCTGACTCTTATTTACCTCTTCTATGTCTGTCCTTCAGCACAAAGAGGCATATTGTCTTTCTTTGACACTGGGGAGGTGATAGGTCAATTAGAAATGATTGAACCATATCATGTCTCTAACAGCTCTTCCATCTCATGCATCAGCAGGGGGGTTAGGATTATTGTCTAGATCATCAGGGGAAAGAGTAGTAGAGTACATTGTTCCCCTCTGATTGTGGCAATGTTGTGTAGGATTACACATGCCACTATGATGTCACAAGAGCTTTCTGGGGCCCTGAGCCTACGAAGGCACTGGAATCGGGACTTGAGCATCCCAATGGTCATCTCCACCCTGGCTCGTGTCCTGCAGTGAGCTACGTTGTAGCGTTGCTGTGGGCCGGGCTCAGGGTCAGGGTAAGGGGTCAGCAGATGGGGCTGTAGGTCCGAGTAGGTAACCATCAAACTCTCCTATGATAATACAAGATACAGTTTAATGTTTCAGTTGCAATAGGAGGAAACAAAATATTGATCATAGGATATAGCTTTACTGTATATAAACTCACCACGGGCAAATCTATCACTCAGTGTAGACTCATGAAAAATTCGAGAGCCATGCACAGACCCAGGCCACTTTGCTTCCAAATTGTTGATTATGTAGTCTGCATCACATATGATCTTCACAGTGGAGAACAGTAATTAGCTGCAGTAGCTGTATTGAAGTATACAGTAGGAGCCACTTAAAAGTTCACTGTTTTCCGTGACGGGCCCTTGGCTGGTCCGTGACTGGTCCCGCACAGGTCCGCGGGGGTAATTTGATCCCCCGCGATGACGTAGCCAGTGAGGCTCTGGCTCGAAACGCCCATAAGCAGCCTCAGTGAAAAACAGCTGCAATGCCTCTTTTGTCCATGGGGAGGAGCAGTGATAATGCTCTGCTCTCAATGGGTCTATACTAGACCCTATAAAGACACACCTGAACGCCGCGCCGCCAGAATACCATAAACAATAATAATAATTTTAAAAAAAAAATGTTCGGAGATATCAGAGCGAAGCAGTCAGATTCATCATTCATTTCCACTTCAGTGACGTGACCCACGCAGCTGGAGGGTAAAACAGTGGTTCAACAACACGACCTGAAACGGCACAAAGCAGCAATAAGACAGTTAATTTTCCCATATCACAACCCAGATTGTTGCGGCGATATACAGTGCAGATGCGACGGTCAGCCCTCCCGACCGAGACTCCGTGAACTTTCCCCCGAAGACAGCCTCCGTCCCCGCGAGTCAGACAGCGTCCAGATTATTGATGGTGATTATGTGATTATATAATTTAGAGCGAAAAACGTAACTTCGTCACTTTCCAGGATGTTTGGTGGGTCAGGATCTCAATCACAACACATTATAACAGCATCCATATGATTATAAACTGTCCGCGGGTTTAGATTGACAGGGGGGACACCGGGGAAACACCTTGAAAACACACCGACGTCATCATCATGACGTGTACCGTCACGCCCCATAGGAGCCGCAGAGCCGGTTTTCTGAGTGAATTCACGTCGGTTCGTCTTTAATGCGGAGCTGCTTGGCTCTGTGTGAACCACTATCGACGGAGAATTGCCGAACCGCCGCTGCGGAGATAATGCTGAAGCTCTGTGTGTTAGGTGACGACAGGCACCATCCCCCACACAACAGACAATACAAATACCTTAGACAAAGCTCGCCTCCAACAAATTCACAACCCCCACCCTTCACTTCTCAGAGGCAGCACATGAGTGCAGGTCACTTCTGCAGGATTTTTACTTTGTTTAATAAAAAAATACAATCCTGCTGGTACCTGACTTTTCCTACAAGTGTCTGGATTTTAATTAAAATGTTTTTTTATATAAATCACATAAAAGGCAAAGAACATATCAGTCATTTACTTATTTCGGCCATACGCGGTCATATTGACCGCACGGATTTACCCGCTGTTAACGTTGCAATTTTGGCTGCTCAGACACTACCATTGTTTATGCCGTGTAGCAGTCTCGAGTGATTATATTTAGCAACATTGCAGGCTATGTCTTCTTAGGTGGCTAGTGTCCTCTGCTGCGTAATGGCTCTGCTGCGTTATGGCGCTGCTGTAAGTTCTGTGCTGCGTAATGCTCCACCATTATGAAGGGGCAGACTGGCTATCTGTGTCTCCTGGAGAATCACAGAACAGCCGGTAGCCTACTCCAGGACGGCTGGTGGCCGGCGGCTAGTTAACCCGAATTACCACTGGGTGCGTCGGCATCGCGGAAAGGCTGCGCTGCGGTACCGGAGCTGATCACTGCCACTCAAATGAGGGGCCGGGTGCGCCGTGGCGTGTTTCAGCGTCTCTCCGCGCCACAGCGCTCTCAATCCGCAGCATTTCTATTTTGGACGTTAGACTAATTTTACATGACAACACAATAAATGCATTAATTTTTCAACTGGGTATTCATTGTGAGACATGATAGAATTGGAGTTCTAGCACTTCACTTGTGCAGGTATTCAGTGAAGTTAAAATTGTGACTACATTTGAATATTTGTGTTCAGAAAATCTTTTGAAAAATCTACTGTAGTTCCTGATTAATTTGATGCTTTAGTACCCAGCTGTACACAATATGCCTACATCTAAGCTTGCAGATTCTTTATTATCTATGCAATATTGTGCATGATAACCTTTTAGGTGCTTCAGTAAGCAATGCAACTTCATTACTTCAGCTTCAACTACATTTACAGTTCATACTGTGGACATTGTAAAAATCCTGCAGAAGTGACCTGCACTCATGTGCTGCCTCTGAGAAGTGAAGGGTGGGGGTGTGAATTTGTTTGAGGCGAGCTTTGGCTAGGGTATTTGTATTGTCTGTTGTGTGGGGGATGGTGCCTGTCGTCACCTAACACACAGAGCGAAGCAGCTCCGCATTAAAGACGAACCGACGTGAATTCACTCAGAAAACCGGCTCTGCGGCTCCTAAAGGGGCGTGACGGTACACGTCATGATGGTGACGTCGGTGTGTTTTCAAGGTGTTTCCCCGGTGTCCCCCCTGTCAATCTAAACCTACTGATAGTTTATAATCATATGGATGCTGTTATGATGTGTCGTGATTGAGATCCTGACCCACCAAACATCCTGGAAAGTGACGAAGTTACGTTTTTCGCTCTAAATTACATAATCACATCATCACCATCAATAAACTGGACGCTGTCTGACTCGCGGGGACGGAGGCTGTCTTCGGGGGAAAGTTCACGGAGTCTCGGTCGGGAGGTCTGACCGTCGCGGTGATTTATTTTCATCACAAACACTGGGTGAGTTTAAGTTAGGCTATTTGCCGGTGACAGACGCTGTTTTTCCTGGCATGAATGTGTCGGTCAGACAGGAGGACAGACGCTTCTCCGCGTATATCTGCGGTATTTTTTTTCCTCATATAAGTTGCCAAAGACAGTTACAGTTACTATGGTTACTGTTGTATGGTCCTGTAACGTTGCTTTGTGGGACATTTCTCTGTATTAAGTTGAGTGAAGGACCTGTGTAGTTATCAGATTGTCAGACTGACACGCCCTCGATACGTGAAGCTGGCTGATCCGTTCACACTGGTTCGGTTCGCCAATAATGCGGCCCTGATAGGCTACTACCTCGAGAGGCGTTGTCGGCTGGATGTCTCGTTATAGCCCTGTGCGTCTGCTTTGTAATTTCAAAAGCAGACGCCCCCCGCGGGTTGTGGCCCGTCATGTAGGCTAATGGCTTGGAAAATATCTGGACCGCAGCCAAACTTTATCGCCGACCCCTGGTGTAGGATTTAGTAGACTACATTTCTATAATTATATCGTATGTTGGTAATGACAATGGAACAAACTCCCGATTGTAAACGCATCACTTTGTCCACATTAAAAAAGGAATAATAATAAAAATTAGGCCTATAATGGAGATGGAAAAACGCAACAATCTGGGTTGTGATATGGGAAAAGAAGCGGAAATTAATGATGAATCTGACTGCTTCCCTCTGATATCTCCGAACATTTTTTAAAAACGTATTATTAGGCTATTGTTTATGGTATTCTGGCGGCGCAACATTTTGAGATCAATAAAATGTATTAGCCTATTTGGAGGGCAAAGTCAGCGGAGGAGGTGGCCTCTACACATGGGGTATTTTGTGAGAGAGGCGCCATCTGTTGGCAATACCCTGTAATTCAATGAATGGGTGGAGTTAACAGTAAAAATAGTCACGCCCTGGAGAAGGAGGGGGTCACTCCAGCGGCTGGGAGTTGGCTGGCAGTTGGCTGGGAGTCGGCTGGGAGTCAGCTGGCTTTCGGCTGGAAGGGGAACTTTTGAATGGCTCCTACTGTATTTCATTTGGAAGGTTAAAAGCTACTTTTTAGGCTTACCTGTACATTAATGCTGTGGACAGATCTCCTATTCACATAATCTCCTTCATTTACTGAAGGAGCTATGATGGGAATGTGAGTGCCATCAATGCAGCCAATCACACCTGGAAACCCTAAAATATATCAAATTGACTGATTAGTGCTTCGAGTCTCAAAGCTTTATGACATTACAATAATTATTGCTTACACTGATACCTGCAATTCTGTGGAACGCTTCCTTCAGATGTCTGGTGGGTCTGTGACTTAGGAACACTACAAATGTGTACAGAAGTCGTTTCAGTGCCACTGTCACATTTCTGAGAGCCCGGCAAATGGTTGCCTTCGACACATGCTCTGCATCTCCAGTGTTGTAGAAAAAACTGCCGTTGGCAAAAAAAAACGATGTGCAATACAAAGAATTTGCTCGGAACTGAGAGCATTTCCACGATGTGTCATGTGAGCGATGTGAGGGCTGAGAATATTGTTGAGATAAATTATTGATGGTGCAGAGAAACGGAAACGCTCAAACAGGTACTCATGAGGGAATGATAAAACATCCAATCGGGGTATGCTAATCCTCTCTCGACAGAGATTTCTGCGGAGTATTTGCGCTTCGGCATCAACAGGTTCCTCGAGAAACATGCCACATGTCTGCCACTGCCTTAAGTCTGCAGGCTTCAACTTAAGAGCAGGGGAAACTCAGGGTTAGTTGAAGCAAACCTGCCAGCGAGCAGGTTAGTTTCACAGAGTATGTTGCCCGGGTAACTGGCTCAGAGTTACGCTGAACTGGCTTTGTGAAACCGAAAAACCAGAGTTTCCCTCATCTCAGGGTTGACTAACTCGGGGTTTTCACTAAACCTGCTTTCTGAAACGGGCCCCAGGTGTATTGCTATGTAAATATTTACTTGATTATTTATCTTATAACCTCCTTATGTTGTTTGACCTTTTTTGTTCTGTAAATAAAAATGAAGTTGTCCTCAAAAAGTCGGGCGGTGGTGGCGGGCCAAAAAAAAAAATAAATAAATAAATAGCAGTTTATCTGCAGGTTTTGTGCCATCAACTTTTAAGCATGCAATAGTACTACCCTTTGATAAAAAAAAAAAAACAACAATCTGGACACCTCAGTCCTCAGTTTCCGACCAATTTTCAAACTCAACTGTTTCTTTCAAAAATCTTGGAAAAAGTTGTAGTCATGCAATTTCAATCCTATTTAAACATACATGGCATTCTTGAAGTGTTCTGGTCTGGTTTCAAACCCCGCATAGCACTGAGTCTGTACTTTTAAAGGTTTTTAATGATCTTTTATTAACTGCTGACTCAGCTGATTACGCCATTCTTGTACTTCTAGATCGTACGGCTGCATTTGACACAGTAGACCATAGTATCCTCATCTCTTGCCTAAAGCAATGTGTTGGCATTAAAGGCACTGCTCTGGAATGGTTCAAGTCTTACCTGTTCTGGTAACCCTTTACCCTCTACCCCTTACAGTCCCCTAATTCCCAGGTATTTACCTGGTAAATTCATGGTAACACAAAAGTGTGACTAGGTAATTACCAATGGTAATATGAAAGTAAATACAATACCTAGTAACACATTCATTTTTGTTACCATATATTTACAGCTAGTAATTAGGGGACTGTAGCTACCTGATTATTACCAGCAGTAATTACCCAATAACACACTATAATTTACCATATAGTTTCCAGGTAAATACCTAGCATTTTGGCCATAGTTTCATTGTACGTACCTTCTTAGTAATTCCTAGGGTTGTGAACGATAAACCGATGTGACTGGATATTCGGTTTAACAAGTGAGAGATACGGCTACGTCGGTAGCAGCCTCCTCAATCGATATGAATTTGCCATGAATTCCTAGATGAATCGGTTATAGAGTCATGGATCGGGTATTGCGAGACTTGGAATCGGTTGGCGGCTTCACACAGTTTGCGTCAGCATCTCTAAAACAACGCGAGAGCTGAAGCTGCCTGCGAAACGATTCTCGCGCAAACTCCGTAGCTGCCTAGCTGGCATTACCATGAATGATAGACAAGTGACAACAAGGAAAATGGAAGAGGTTAAGAACGACAGCGCCAGCCGGACTGATGGAGGTGATAATGCACCGGGAAAGATTTTCAATGCATCGGGGAAACAAAAATCCAAAGTGTGAACCATTTTTGGGTTTTATAAGAAGGAAGGGAAGCTCGACAGAAGCCATGCTATTTGTAAGCTGTGTAGAGCATCTTTGACGTACACTGGCAGCACTACAAATCTCGACCAGCATGCAAGGAGGAAAGACGGTCAAGAGTTCGGTGAGCACGATACAGTAGCACACAGGCAACTGCAACAGGGCAACTTGGTCACAATTCAGCACCTGCTAAGGAAATAACGACATCAATAACGCGTTTTATCGGTAAGGGATTATGTCCTTACAATATAGTTGAGTAGGAAGGATTTCAGGATTTGATTCATATGATAGAGCCCAGGTATGAGATACCTTCCCAAAATCATATCAACAACATTTGCATGCCAGTGTTGTATGCCCAAGTTAAGAGCCAAGTTGAAAAAGAACTGGCAAATGCAGAGTGAGTGGCAATAACAACTGATGCTTGGACATCATGTGCAACGGAGTCTTATGTGACAATCACGGCCCACCACATCGCTCAGGATTTGAAGTTAAATGTTCATGTCTTACAGACCAGGGCATTCCAAGGATCCCACACTGGGAAGAATATAGGTGTTCTGCTGAAGCAGGCATGTACTGACTGGAACCTTCTTGATAAAGAGCCAGCCCTGGTAACGGACAATGCCACAAACATGGTTTTAGCTGGTGTGGAAGCAGAGATAAACCCTCACCTCATGTGCTTTGCACACACCATAAATCTTGCCATACAGAAAGCCTTCAAAGTGGACACAGTAGTAAGGTTGCTGGGAAGGGTGAGGAAAGTGGTTAGCTTTTTTCACCGCAGTGTCAAGGCAGCAGAAATTCTACAAGACAAACAGAAACAACTGGCCTTGCCTATCCACAAACTCATCCAAGACGTGTCCACCCGTTGGAACAGTTCCCATGACATGCTAGAACGCTTACTGGAACAACAGCCTGCCATTTCTGCTGCATTCATGTCCAGGGATCTGAGAAGAGGAGAAGAGGTTAACACTCTTAAGGACAAAGATTTCTGCGATGTTGAAGACATTGTCAAGCTGATGGGGTCAGTCAAACTTGTGACCACCAGCATGTGTGAAGACAAGCGGCCCACACTCTCAATGATTTCCCCTGTCAGAGCAAAGCTTAAAAAGAACTTTGAAGCATCAGATGAAGACTCAGTGGTAATCAGAGAGATGAAACAATCATTCAGAAATGACTTGGAGAAGCGCTACACCGGCCTGGATGATCTCTTCTACACTGCAGGAGCTCTGGACCCCCGCTTCAAGTCTCTGCCCTTCCTGACTGACCATGATGCTGAGCGGACGTTCACAAGCATAACAGCAGAAGCTACTTCCCTGCATAACAAGGTAAATCCCCCAACACACTGTCATTTACTCAACACGAAATACATATTACAGTGCATTCTATTAGTTACCAACAGTTTACTGTGCTTTGCTGCTGTCATTAGATTTATTCTGACTGCTGTTACTGTCTGTTTGATTTTGTACACTACACTCTGTCTTTTATATTTGAGTTGACTGATGCTGCAGCCATAAAATATTGGCATACAACAAAACATTCAATATAATGAGAGAATCAGCATGCAAAGAAAAAGAGTTTAATAATGATGATGATAATACAACTTTTACATATGTGCACAAGAGTGCCGATATAAATTCATTCTGAACATCAGATGAAGATTCATACATAAAATGGTAAAGTCAGGTCGAAAAAAAAGCACCACTGAGTCATGGCAAACAAAGCCAGTAATATACGGTAATTGTTTTCTATTTCAGATGATGACCCTCCTCTCAAAAAGACGAAAATGTCAGCGTTGGACCAACTCTTGGTAAAAGACTTTGAAGTGAGGATGGCAGCAAGATATGTAAGAGACAAGGCCAGTGAGGAAGTCAAGAGGTACAGAGAGTGTGATCTGTTGCCCCTGCAAAAAAAAACAAAAAAAAACGCACTACAGTGGTGGAAAGAGCAGCAGGACTTGCCACTGCTGTCATCTCTCGCTAAAAGATATCTCTGCATCCCGGCCACCAGTGTGGCATCTAAACGGGTGTTCAGTATTGCGGGAGATATTGTTTCCACAAAACGTAGCCTACTCAAACATGAGCATGTGGATCAGCTGATTTTCCTAAAGAAAAAACTGCCCCCCCCCCGAAAAAAAAAAAAAAAAACGAGGACAGTGATGATGAATAAAAAAACAGGGAACAATGCACAAGCATACGTGAACTACTTTACTGTGTGTGAGGTAAAAGCAATAATGATTGTTGACTTGTCAGTCAGACTTAACTTCCATATGAGAATATGGAAATGTAGGGCAGCACTTTTGATCAGATTACCTTTCCCAAGTCAAAAAACAGCCGTTTGATTTATTTTATACATGTATTTATTTTCTCTAATGTTTTACCTAATGGATTTGTCACTGTGTGTTAAGTATTGTTGAGATAAGAATGTGGTTGCTGCTTTGTCCTTCCACTCTGGCTCTCCAGGCCTGAGGCCACATTTTGAGGTGACCACCAGGGCCCAGTATTTCAAAAGTGATCTGACAGGATTATCCTGGTCAGATAGGATTAAATCTAGATCTGATCTGAAAACTGGGTATTTCAACAAAGATCCAGATAATCCTGATCCTGAAGATTCAGATTCTGCTCCAATCCAATCCTCCCTTGAATCCAGATAAAAGGCTGGATTTGGGTATTTCAAAAGTTAAGGCAGATATCTGGATCAACTTGATACCAAAATTTCAGGATCATTTGGATCCCACCTCAGAGCTGGATTTCACTTTAATTTCAATTAGATTAAGTCTCAGCTCCACTTCTGCTAGATATTGTTACTCAAGATGTTCGTTACACTTAATCTAAAATGTTAATGTTTTACTTTTAATAAGTAAAGCAGCCTAAGGCTCCTCCTCCCCAGGCTCTGGCTTTGGCTCCCCTCCAGGCGGATGGGCCTCCCCAGGCTCTGGCTTCAGCTCCCCTCCAGGCGGATGGGCCAATGGCAGGTGACCACCTGACCCTGGCTCCCCGGCCGACGCCTCTGCGACTCACCAACCAGGAACGCAGACAGCCAGCAGCTGGAGACGCGAGCTCGTCTTCTGCCGGCGCTGGCGGAGACTCGTCTGGGTCTGCTGCTCGGGTTCAACAGGGGCAGCGGGGAACATCTTCCACTCACCGGCGGCAGCTACTGGAAGCTGCAGTATGCCAACACTCAGTCACGGTGCTACCAATGAACCGGTTCAGCATGCCACACCAACAGCCACACAGCCCTCCATCCAGCAGCTGGCCGTGCCCCAACTGTTGGTCAGTGGCGATGCTCCAGGGGCTTTGACAGTCACGCATCACCAGCCTACCATCCAGCAGCTGGCCATGCCTTTTCTGTCGGGTGCCTCGTCGGATGGGGGCAGTGGGCCTTCTTCTTCAGGTAAAGGCTCTCAGCCGACACCGTTGTTTCTCCCAACTACCCTAATAATCGGTGATTCTATTATCAGGCATTTGCACTTTGTCAACGGTGTCACCCGTTGTTTGCCGGGCACCTTGGTGACTGATGTCCTGGTTGAGTTCCGGGAGATGCTGCCTTCTCTCCCATCCTCAATCACAAGGATTATTGTCCATGTCGGGTCAAATGACACTACCCGTTGTAAATCAGAGCTCATGAAAAGTAATTTTAGTGCTCTCATTAGCTTCATTAAGCAGTGTGGCAAAACTGTTTTTATCTCTGGGCCAATTCCTACATTGGGACACAGGAATGAGCGTTTTAGCAGACTTTTGAGCCTTAACACTTGGCTATGGGCCATTTGCGGGGGAAACAATGTAGGATTTATTGACAATTTCGATGCATTTTGGAATAGAGAGTCCCTCTACTCGAGGGATGGTTTGCATCCAAGTGTGAAGGGCTTGCGTGTGTTAGCGTTTAACTGTCGCTACACAGCGACATGCCATCACCATGTCCGTCCTCGAGAATGACTACCTCAATCAGCCACCCAGCCATTTCCGGTGGAGTCTGCGAGCAAACCGCAGCCTGCAGCCACCGCAGCCTGCAGCCACCGCAGCCTGCAGCCTCCACCGCCCTCTACTGTCCCATTCCACAAATGCTTGTAGTTATATTCCAACGTTGATTTCTGTCAAACGCACAGTGAAAGGAAAAGCCAAGTTACAAACCAGAAACCCAAGAAATGTTGATACCTCAGAATATTCCTCTGAAGCCAGACGCATTTACAGCCAACATGGGTCTACTAAATATAGGCAGTCTTACTACTAAAACCTTTGCAATCAATGATTTTATCAGTAAAAAAAGGATTTTCTGCTTCTTCTTGAAACCTGGCTTACCTCAGACAGCGAAGCTCTTCTAGTTAAAACCTGTCCCCCAAATTACAATTTCTTCCACTCAATTAGGCAAGGGAGACGAGGGGGTGGAATAGCTACTATTTTCTCTTTTATAAATCTAGCTGCACTAGAGTCAACTTTGGCGAATTCTCTACCATCGAGTACGTTGCCCTCACTCTGAAGGCTGACCCAGCTATACTCCTACTGACCTTATACCGACGTCCGAAACTATGGACTGGCTTTCTGGACCGGTTCTCTGAATTTATGTCGCTCATAATCACTAGTTATGATCGGATAATTGTAAATGGTGATTTCAATATCCATGTCAACAAGATGACCAATGCTAGAGCCAGTAGCTTCCTTGATGTTTTGGATAGTTTAGAGTTAAAACAGTATGTTACGGGGTCTACCTACAACCATGGAAACACCCTTGATTTAGTTATCTCTAGAGGTATTAAAGTCACTGACTTATCGGTGAACGATATATATATGTCTGATCATTATTGTGTAGGGGAGACCGGGGATGGTTGTAACACTTTTTGTCCCAGCTCCTATAACTTGCAGAGTGTTCATGGTTGGGCTCTCAAATTTTGACACAAAGTACCCTCATTTGTCCTCTACAAATAGAAATACCTCCCACTCCTCCAACTATATCACAGAAATAATTATTTAATGTCAAATGCAAGGAGTGCCGCTGTTACAACCTACCCCACTATCGGGGTAGGTTGTAACACAACCCAGGGTAAATTGTAACAATAAGATTAAAGAACTAAAAACTGAGACCACATCACAAAATATGCCTCCATATAAATTTATTGTGCATGTGCTAACACTCAAAAATCTTCCAGTGATTTACTAAGACCAAAAAGAACTTATCACTGATGGGTAAATGAAAAACATCCTCAGTGGCATTGATCCTAAGACTCAAAGAACATTATTTGAAAAAATATTCAATAATACATATGAATGGACTACTCATGAGAACAGAAAACTGCAGTGGGAGGTCAGAAACAGCTTCCAATTCACAAACATAATTCAAGGAAGATGTTTGCCACTTCAAGAAACAACAACCATGCACACAAATGATAAAACGTGGATGTGAGTGTGTTTATCTGTATGTGTTATCTGTCTATTCAGAATCAGATTCACAGTGATGACTATTTGTTTTCTGCAACCAGCGTCTTGGCATACTTAAAAGAGGGAGTAGGATAGAAAAAAAATTTGAGATGCCCTTACGGGGATGGTTGTAACATTTTTTTGGAAGATGTTACAACCCTCCCCACCCCTGTCAGCCATTGTTTAGCTAGCTGTACTAGCATGATAGCTTAAAATAAGTGTTGATGAAATTACTCATATTTTAGCTTAGAACCTACTCTTCAATCCAATATAAGTTTCATAATTCAAACTTCAACAGTGTCAGTACTAAAAATAAAAATATAAATAAAAAATATAAATATAAATATATATACAAAATATAAACTTGGTACAAAAGATTAGTTTCTTACCTGATTTTTTCTTTTTTGGCTTTAAAGCCCACACACTTCTTTCCACAGACATGCAAATCCACATGCAAGGTCAGGGAGGGAATGGTAACACATGAAATTGATCACATGACTCTAATGACATCCCTTATTGGTGAAAGGGATGCTGTTACAACCATCCCCTTGTTACAACCATCTCCCGTATCTTTTAATCTTATACTAAATGCCTTAAAAATACATTCCGAAACTACAATTAAATCACGGTTCCTTGATGCTAGAGCAGAGCAGCAGTTCTTAACTCTTGCTGTCTCCATAAATCCAGATATTTTAAATCATTCTATTGACCGAATGATAGATGCCTTCAATAGTGAACTAACTGTTCTGCTTGACAGAGTGGCCCCGCTAAAGTAAAAAAAAAGGCCCCATAGAAAACCCACTCCTTGGATGAACGAAAATATCCCTGACCTAAAAAGATCTTGTAGGAAAGTTGAGAGAACATGGGGAAAAACAAAGTTACAGGTTCACAGGGACATCTTAAAAGAAAAAAAATAGCAAATTACAATAGAGCTGTTTGGAGCAAGAGAAGGATCCACTTCTCTAAGATAATTACTGAAAATAGCAGAAACTCTAGGATGTTGTTCTCTACCATTGACAGGCTGCTACACCAAACACCATTTGACATACTCAGTCAGGCATCTCCTAGAAGATGTGAAGAATTTGCAGAATTCTTCAAAAACAAAGTAACCTCCATAAGGGAGGCTATTGGTAACATGGATAATAAATCTGATAGTACACCCAAAAACAGACCCCCAGAACTAAGATGTTTTAGCACTATTACTCAACCGGAGCTAAGCAAAATTATAACTCAGACCAGCTCCTCAACATGTGCCTTGGACCCAGTCCCCACTAAATTCCTTAAAAATGTATATGATAGCTTGGCTCCCTTTATTCTTAAGATAGTAAATACCTCATTAGAAACAAGTATATTTCCGACTGTTTTTAAAACCACTGTTGTGAAACCTTTGCTTAAAAAGACAAATCTTGACCATACCATCCTAAGTAGCTAGAGGCCTATATCACACCTACCTTCCCTGAGCAAAGTACTTGAAAAAGTTGTCTGTAATCAGCTAAATGCTTTCCTCAAGGAAAACAGTATTTTGGAAAAGTTCGAATCAGGTTTCAGATCAAATCACAGCACCGAAATGGCCCTTGTAAAAATAGTAAATGATCCCAGACTTGCTACTGACTTAAACAAAGTCTCAATCCTTATTCTTTTAGATTTGAGTGCAGCATTTGGCACCATTGATCATGACATTTTAATTCACTGCCTCACTGCAAAGTGGGTTGGTCGCTCTGGAAATGCTCTAAATTGGTTTCAAACCTACATCACTGGCAGACATTTTTATGTTAGTCTAGGAGATCACGTATCTGTAAAACATGACTTGCCTTTTGGTGTGGCCCAGGGGAGCTGTCTTGGTCCTCTGCTCTTTTCTCTATATATGCTTCCGTTAGGAAACATCATAACTCAGCATAATGTGAATTTCCACAGCTATGCAGATGACACCCAGCTATATATTTCTGTGGAACGTTCCAATCTAGATGGCTTTTCCTCTCACAGCATGCCTAACCTCCATTAATCAGTGGATGAGCAAAAACTTCTTAAAGTTAAATGATGACAAAACAGAGGTACTTTTGGTTGGACAGAAAATCAAAACGAGACACCGTTCTTAGTCATCTTGGGAACCTGGCACATCAGGTCAAACCAAAAGTAACAAGCCTAGGTGTCATCTTAGATTCAGAGCTAAGCTTTAAGCCCCCTATTAGTAAAGTTACCTAGACAGCTTATTTTAACCTGAGAAACATTGCCAAAGTGTGCCCCTTTTTAACGCAACAAGATGCAGAAAAACTAATCCATGTTTTTATCACCAGTAGGTTAGACTACTGCAATGCATTATTTACTGGTCTTATAAAAAAAACATATTAAGAAATTAGAACTCATACAGAACTCTGCTGCTAGACTTTTAACAAAGACCAAGAAGAGAGAGCACATCACCCCTGTGTTGGCTGAACTGCACTGGCTCCCTGTCTCATATAGAATTGATTTTAAGGTTATGTTAATTACTTATAAGGCTCTAAATGGTATAGCACCTTCATATATCTCTGAACTTTTAAAATCCTATCAAACACAAAGGAACCTTAGATTGTCCAATGCAAATATGTTAGCTGTACCCAAAGTGCTCCACGAGCAAAGCGGAGAAGCTGCCTTTGCCCATTATGCACCAAAGCTATGGAACACCCTACCTCTGTATATGAAGCAGGCAAGCTCAGTGGATATCTTTAAAAAAGACCTGAAAACATTCCTATATATGAGAGTGTTTAGCAACACCTGATTGTGTTAGATATTTTAAATCTTTTAATTCTTTTTAATCTTTTAGATCTTTTATTGTGTGAAATGTTCCTGACTGTGTTCGATCTTTTTATTGTTTGAAATGTTCCTGATTGTGTGAGATCTTTTAAAATGTAAAGCACTTTAAGCTGCATTCTTTGTATGAAAGGTGCTAGACAAATACAGTTTTATTATTATTATTATTATTAGTGCACTGTAAAAAAAAAAGGAAAAGTATGAAAACTAACAAACTTAATTACGTAACTAGCTGCACAGCCTTATTGAGTTTACACAACTTCAGGGCCCTTTGGTTGTGTGCACTAACAAGTTCTGAATTTCAGTCAACTCTATAAGGCTGTGCAGCTGTTTTTAATAGCTTAAGTTGACGACAATTTAATACATATTATAGATATATGATATATAATATAATCTAGAAAACAGACAGTTAGATCTCACCTTTGAAGGGCTTGTTCCCAGTTTGGGGTTGTTTTGCCTCTGCCTGGTCCTTGGTGGCTTTTTGCTTTAGGTTCTTCCACCAAAGTTTAACCTGCTCCACAGATCTTAGTTGGCCACTACCAGTGGCATTTATTTGTGCTGTAATAGCAGCCCAAATCTCCGCTTTACTTCTTGTGGACACATTGGTTTGGCCAGGGGTGCTGAAAGTACCAAACAAACTTTGATATTGTAGTCGCACCCAATCCAGGAATGCATGGGTTTCGGCAGCTGTAAAATTCAACCCCTTACTTCTTTAGGCCTCCATGTTGTCTAGAGGTTGGTCAACCGGTCACTCTTTTATACCATGCCAGCGAAATTACATTCAGGTGTGAGAGTATCCCAGGTTCTTTGGGATGGGCTTAAATTGGGTTCTCTAAGCAAGAATGGTTCTCATTACATCAGAAGGAGGAACAGACAATGACCTCAATTGTACACAGGCACCGGCGGAGAAGGTATAGGCCACGACACTATGCTGAACGCCCCAACCTGCTCGAGCATTACTCCAATGATGAGCTTTATGCACAATACAGATTTGGGCGAGATGATATTGCTTTCATCTGCAATATTCTTCATCCTCACCTTGAACGTGCCACTCTGAGCAGCCATGCCTTGACTGTGGAGGAGCAAGTGCTTATAGCGCTACGTTTTTATGCTTCTGGTTCCTTCTTTGAAGTAATCGGGGATGGACTGGCAGTGAGAAAGTCAGCAGTGGACCATGTGGTGCACTCAGTGTCATCTGGCCTTACCAATCTTCTGGGTCAATTTGTGAAATGGCCTGAAAATGAAGATGACATGGCAAGGACCAAGAGGAAGTTTTTCTCATTGGGGGGGATGCCCAATACCACTGGTGTCATTGACTGTACACATGTGCATACCCAGGCACCTCATGCCAGGGAATGGGAGTATGTGAACAGAAAGGGCTGGCACAGCATTAACGTGCAGCTTGTGGGGAATGCTGACCTCATTGTCACCAACTGTGTCGTAAGATGGCCTGGGTATATACACGATGCCCATATTTTAAAAACAAGCCACCTCTTTCAAAAGTTCCAGCAGACCACCCCAGATGGCATCCTCCTCGGTGACAGTGGTTACCCCCTTCTACCCTGGCTGATGACCCCTTTTGCTACTGTCACCAATGACTCCCAGCAGAGGTACAACAATGTCCATGCCACAACAAGAGGGACGATTGAGCACCTGAATGGTGTGATAAAATGCAGATTTGCCTGCCTGAACTATCTCCGTGTGCAGCCACAGAAGGCCTGTCACATCATCTGTGCCTGCATTGTGCTCCACAACATAGCACAAACAAGAAGAGCCACTACAGGAGGCCCTCATCGATGGACCTCCTCCCTGCGCAGAAGTCCCTGATCTTCTGCCTCCACCACCACTGCAGCCTGATGGTGCTGCTGGAAGAGCTGTACAAAATGCAGTGGTTAATCTTTATTTTTACCATTAAATGGTTAAACTATGAGATGTGTGCACTTGCATTTTTCAGTGTCAGTTTATATCATGCTGCACATTGAAGCACTTTCCAAGCATTTTCAAGGTATATTCCCATGCTTCTGATTAAATGAAGACAAATTTGACTTCAGTCAGAAGCTTAAAAATGCACATTTAAAATCTTTGGAAATAGCTTGAATGTGATTTTAAAACATGCAGCAATGTATTTTAGTAAGTGTTTGTGTAGAAACAGATTCTACTTCACCAAATCAGATGCTATTTTGCTATAAATGACCATAATTATGTTTAGTGAGAGCTTTCTATATAAGGGAGACAAATGAGGGGGAAAAAATGCTTCTAATTGTGTCACTGACCAAGCTATATACCATGAAAGTAATGCAATTACAATTTCAAGCACTTTATTCAGAATCCAATAACTTAAACCTTGAATGTATCAATACAATTAAAGTGCTTCCAAGGATTTCCAGCACTCATACGGACCCGGTTGTCTTTAATAGCTGAGTGGTCCATGGCTGTGATCGGACTCTGAAAGTAGAAGAAAGAGAAGGTGTATGAGTATATCTTTGTTTATGTACACAAAAGCATGATATCATCACCAGCATTACTATAGCATCCTGACACTTCTGAATGAACCGTGTAGTTAATACTCGTACCGTGTTACGTTATGTTTCCAAAAGTACTGCAGCAGTCTGCTCTGTCCACATGTAGCCTAGTTTTTGTCTGCTGTGTTACCAATGATGTAATGCTAATAAACTCTGAACAGGTTGGTGTTAGTTTAAGTTACGGTATGATGTACATCTGATTAATTCCCTTTAAAGTTAAACCATAGACCACAAAAAATCATCAACAAAGCAGCTTCCTCGCTAGCCCACCAGCTGCTTAACACACAAGTAAATGGAGCCAAGTTAGCTACCGTTAGCGTGGCCGCGGTTCAGTTAGAGATCGCTACAGCCTGGTTTTAATTAGGTGACGATTCAAGAAGTTGGCTTGCATGATATGTTGGTTGGCGTTCGTATGGTCTTAAAACCGCTACACATTAGACGACGGTAAACTTATACTTTTGATGTGAAAGTCGTGCTCCCAGCTGCTCCTTTCGTGAGGTAGTCCGCTATGTTTTGATCCGGAGGCGGAGACACAATATTTGGAAATCCGTATCCGCCCAGATCGGGATCACGGTGATCCATCCTGCCAGTGTTTTGAAATACTCCTGATCCAGATTACAAGTTTTGAAATGCAGGGCCCAGGGGTCATTATAAGGTTATTGTTACATGGTTTGATTATAGGTCACAGGTTCTGAACCCATTATCAATCCCTGCGGTGCCCTCAATCTGCTGCTGCTTACATTTCTCAGTTTGTAACTTGTTTACATTGAAATGTTGCACCTTTGTTACGTACCTCTAGCGTTCAAAACACTATGCTCAGGCTGAAATGTTGCAATTTGTTGTTACTATTACTTTTTTTGTTTCTGTGTTACATTTACCTCTGGAGTTCCCATCCAACAAATGATGATGATTCAGCCAGACTTTTTTTGGTCCATGTCCAAAAATAAATACATTGACATATGATTTTGTTGTTGTTCTTTTTTTAAATTTTATTTTTGTCAGTGCTTTAAAGCAACAATGCTTGGGGATATGTGGTCTTTACCTATTTGAAAAGAAAATATTGTACTGTACTGTAAGATAGTCACTTTCATAGAATTGGCTTCTTTATTTTATAAAATGTCTAAAACAAATATTAACCATAGAAACAAATCAAATCGTATCGGTCTTACACTGTATCGATTCATATCGAATCGGTCTGTAATAAAAGTATATCGTTTTTGAATCGTATTGTAACCTGTGTTACAGAGATGTGCAACCCTAGTAATTACCCAATAACACACTATAATTTACCATATAGTTACCAGGTAAATGCCCAGTATTTTGGCCATAGTTTCATTGTATTTGCTTTCTTATTACCATTGGTAATTACCTAGTGTAACCCACTTATAGTAGATATACTGAATGGCTAGGTTCGGAAGGAGCTCATGTACCATAGACCTGAACAGCCAAACAATGAACAACACTAACCACGAAGCAATTTGTAACAGTAAACTCTTTAGTGAGTAGTGCAACAAAAGTTTACAACATTTATATAAACAATGATATGAAAAATAACAAAGAAAATAAAATGGCGCCTTTAAAACAAAGAGTCTTGTTTTTTAGTCTTAGTACCGGTACTATTTTGTTTGTGTTCCTTTCAAAGGTTCCTCTGATAGGGTGATTAGAGTCACTCTTTTGGGTGTGTAGCAATCCTGCCAACCAGGTTGGCCCTACCACCAATTGTAGTTCGTAACGAAGAGTCAATCCAGCTTCCTTAGGATCTTTGGGAGGCTCGCCATCTATGAATCACAGCATGATCCTGAATCACTCCGTCCAGGGCTCTGGATCATCTCCAACAGACTGGATGTTCCTAGGGAGACTAGGGGTCTCCAAAAGACCTGACCTGTTTAATTTGATAAACAGATCCTTTAAGTAAACAATCTAACTGTTGTACAACAATAACACTAAAGTATAATGACAATGTCACCTTTAACATTCTGGCCTTTCATTACACTAAAGTTCAATAATTTCAATCTAGAGATCAAATGTCCTTCCATGAATTACTGGGTAATAATTCAAAACAATAACATATCAGAAATTGTGATTTAACTCATGAGCAAAATATATCCATTCATTCATCATCATAATATGAGTTTCTATAATAAGGATCATGAAATTAACCCCTAACTCATAACTGAAAGAAGAAAATTCCTTCACATTACAATTCATATTACAAAATAACAAACTCGTTCCCTTAATCACACATACTGACACAAATAGCTGATCAACATGTACCTTGTGCTGCCTGCAGTCACATGTACATAAACACAACATAACATAAACACAATGTTGATCAGCTAATAAATGTGCAGCTTAGTGCATTAAGTGCACAGGTTAAGATGCTAAGTGTTCACAGAGCATCAGGCTTAATGCAACAGTTCACCACAGTATATTTCCATATAGCTAACCCGTTCAGCCTATGAGTAACAGCAGCTAACAGTCATCAGAAACACAGAAAATATCACTCTCACCGATGCGCTTCGTTCCAGTGCTGAGCGCTGTCGGGGACTCTCAGCTCTCATAAAATCACAAACGGTTCGCCAGTGTAACCACTTGAGCGCAGTGCTAAACTGTAAATAAAGAAACCAGTTGGAGCTAACATGAACTTAAATGATTTGCGATAGTTTCACTACAGTCAATATCTTACCGCTTCTGCTTAGCGGATTGCGGCCTTCTCGCTGTCGTGGCCTGAGTCAAAAAGGAAGTAGAAAGTACTGCGTACAGACCTGCTTCCTTCACCATAGGCGGAACATGCAAGCTAATTGGTTGCTAAAAGGCTACCTGCCTTTCGTTTGGTTAGACGCGGTGAACCTGAGTGCTGCATTCAAGTGCAGTTGGAACGTGTTGCTTTCAAGTGCAACTCAGAAAAACATTAGAAATATTTTAACACATGAATACGACAAATAAAACAACTATTTCCTTTTAAGGTTAAACTTATGGCTTAGTTAACCAAGTTTTATACCTGGGTTTCACCCTCCCCTCCTTACATAACATGAGTCCCTTCATGTTCTTCTTTCAAGGACTAATTACTTTCAAAGGTTTCAACCATAGCTTTGTTAAAGCCTTCCACTATGGTTTGGACAAAAGAGATGAAGGGATTCCCAAGTTGAGGGTATGTGAACTTCCCTGATGCTTTTCTGACACGTTCAGACCTCCGTGGAGGTTCAACTGTTTCCTCTCTGTTGCTATTTTTTGTTTCAACAGCAGGGTCTGTACCACTATTGGTGGCTGGTTGAAGGGCATCTCTTTGGGATTCACTTTGAGAGACAGGTGGGTTGGCTATGGGAATATATTCCTTGGTTCTTTCAGTTTCTTCACTGAGTAGAGTTCCTCCACTCGTCTCCATTTGCTTTGTTAGTTCTCTTGTCTCTGTTTCAGCTTCAGTTTCAATGTTTTCTTTTTCCATTTCATTAACATCATTTTCTTTCTCCATGCCATTTTCAGGTTCATGAACAAAAGGTAAGTTTCCTTCTGTTTCCGGCTCAACAGATCCTTTCTCCACAGGTTCTCCTTCCCTAGGTTCTTTTTCCACAGGATCTTTTTCCACAGGTTCTCCTTCCACAGGATCTTTTGTTGTTGGTTTGTTGTTGCTATGGCGGCGCGTGTACATGCTGCGGCTTCTCTCTCTCCCGACAATACAACGTTTTTGTTTAAGTCGCAGTGTTTTTGTACGTCTTCATCGTCATCTTCGTCGTGTTGTGTTACTCAACATCTGAGACAGACCTACAGCCGTGAGTTTCTGCTCGACATTGGCAGAAACACATCTTCTGACTCAAACCCAAACCCAGTGTACGAGGATATGCTGCGAGGCCTCGGTCTGCTCCGGTGGCCGGAGTGGAGGCGCCACAAGCGGCGTGAGAGGAGACAGAAGAGGGGCAAACGCGGAGGTATCCGAGCCAGGCTAGCGGCTAGCCCTCACAAGCCGGCAATCCCAACTATCGTGCTGGCCAACGTACGCTCCTTGGAAAATAAAACGGACTACATACGGCTCCTGAGGAATACCCAGAAGAACGCGAGAGACTGTTGTGTGTTTGTGTTCACGGAAACATGGCTTAACGACACCGTCCCGGACCACGCCATTCAGCTTGAGAGGCTATCATGCTACCGGGCAGACAGAGCCCGAATCGAAGGGGGTAAGACACGAGGAGGGGGGCTCTGTGTTTACATCAATGATGACTGGTGTAGGGACGCTGTTGTAGTGAAGAAGCACTGCTCGCCGCTGGTGGAGCTCATGATCCTGAAGTGTCGGCCATTCTACCTGCCGAGGGAATTTACAGCTGTTATGATCGCCGCGGTGTATATTCCTCCGAACTCCAACAACAACAGCAGGAGTGAGGCACTGAACGAACTCTACCACCACATCAGTGACCAGCAGACAGCCCACCCAGATGCTCTCCTCATCTTGGCTGGGGATTTTAACCATGCTAACCCCAAGACTGTGTTTCCAAAACTACAGCAGCACATAAACTTTCCAACTCGGGGTAGTAACACTCTGGATCATGTTTACACCTTCCAGAGAGGTGCTTACAGGGCCTTCCCCCTCCCCCACCTCGGTGCCTCAGACCACATCACTGTCATGCTATTGCCAGCATACAGACCACTGGTTAAAGTCAGCAGACCAGCGCAGAAAGAGGTGCGAATGTGGCCAGAGGGGTCTGTAGAAGCACTAAAGGACTGCTTCTACACCACAGACTGGGAAGTGTTCAAGCAAGCTGCCTCCCACAACTCCACCACCGACCTCCAGGAGTACACGGACACCGTCACTGCATACATCACCAAATGCATTGATGATGTATCTGTCCTCAAGACCATCACTCTCCGGGCAAACCAGAGGCCATGGCTGACAGGGGAGGTCTACAGGCTTTTGAGGGCTCGGAACGCTGCCTTCAAAGCAGGAGACCAGGATGGCCTGAGGACAGCAAGGGCCAACCTGTCACGTGGCATCAGAGAGGCCAAGAGGCAGTACTCCAGGAGGATAGCCCACCGCTTCAGCGACAGCAGAGACTCGCGCAGCCTGTGGAGAGGACTACAGTCAATCACGGACTACAAGCCACCACCGCAGACCTGCGACAGCTCCACCACCCTGCTGAATGAGCTGAATGGATTTTTCGCTCGTTTTGAGGCTCAGAACAGCACACCGGCACAGAAGTCCCCCCCTCCTCCAGGTGACCAGGTGATCACTCTGTCTACAGACAGTGTGAGAAGATCACTCAGCAGGATCAACGCCCGGAAAGCTACTGGTCCTGACAACATACCTGGCCGCATACTAAGGGACTGCGCGGAAGAACTCGCAGATGTCTTCACAGACATCTTCAACACCTCGCTGTGTCAGGCGGTTGTTCCCACATGCCTCAAAGCCACCACCATCATCCCAGTACCGAAAAAGTCCTCACCCTCCGGCTTCAACGACTACCGTCCGGTTGCACTCACCCCCATTCTCATGAAGTGCTTCGAACGGCTAGTAATGGAGCACATCAAGTCTGTACTCCCCCCTCCCTGGACCCCTTCCAGTTCGCATACCGGACAAACCGCTCGACCGGGGATGCCATCGCCACCGCCCTCCACCCAGCCCTCACACACCTGGACAATAAAGACTCTTACGTCAGAATGCTGTTCATTGACTTCAGTTCAGCATTCAACACAATCATCCCACAACAGCTGATCACCAAACTCAAGCAAATAGGACTGAATACATCCCTGTGCAACTGGCTGCTGGACTTCCTGACAGGGAGACCACAGGCAGTGCGGGTCGGCAGCAGCGCATCCAACACCATCACCTTGAACACGGGGGCCCCCCAAGGTTGTGTGCTGAGCCCCCTCCTCTTCACCCTGCTGACCCACGACTGCACCCCGCTCTACAAATCCAACCTCCTCATCAAATTTGCGGATGACACAACCGTGGTGGGTCTCATCAGCAAGAACGATGAGACAAATTACAGGAGTGAGGTGAGCCATCTGACGTCATGGTGTGCGCACAACAATCTCTCCCTGAACGTGGAGAAGACTAAAGAGATTGTTGTGGACTTCAGGAGAGCGCACACCCAGCACCCTCCTCTGACCATCAACGGTGCTGCTGTGGAGAGGGTGAGCAGCACCAAATTCCTGGGCGTGCACGTCTCAGAGGATCTCTCCTGGACCACCAACACCACATCTCTGGCAAAAAAGGCTCACCAACGTCTCCATTTCCTCCGCAAACTAAGAAGAGCTGGAGCCCCGCCCCCCATCATGTGCACCTTCTACAGGGGTACGATCGAGAGCGTCCTGTCAAGCTGCATCACAGTGTGGTATGGCGCCAGCACTTCATCATGCCGCAGGACCCTTCAGCGCATCGTGAGAGCAGCGGAGAAGATCACAGGCACCTCTCTCCCCCCCCTACAAGAGTTGTACAACACCCGCCTCATCCGCAAAGCCATCTGCATCGCAGGTGATCCCACACACCCTTCACACAGCCTCTTCAGCCTGCTGCCGTCAGGGAGGAGACTGCGGAGTCTCCAGGCCAGGACCAGCCGACTGAGGGACAGCTTCTTCCACCAGGCTGTCAGAGCACTCAACTCCCTCCCTGCTCTGCCCCCCTTTGCCCCCCTTTCCCCCTGCTGCCCCCTCACACACACACAAACACTGAACTGTAACACCCCCCCCCCCCCACGGACACTGCACTGAACCCCTGCTCTGAACCCCCGTCCGTCCGTCCAAGGACTATCTAAGATACTATAGTATATTTTATATTTTATGTCTATATTTTCCTAAAACTTTCTTTAAATATTTAATACTTTTAATATTTCTTACATTAAGAATCTGGTTGTTGTTTTTTTTATTCAGTGTTATCTGTTGTTGTGTTGTAAGGGAGACCGAGAGTACGTAATTTCGATTCTACAGTATTTCTGTGTATTTATTGCAGAATTGACAATAAAATTGACTTTTGACTTTGACTTTGACTTTCCACAGGTTCTCCTTCCACAGGATCTTTTTCCACAGGTTCTCCTTCCGCAGATTCCAGTTCAGGTAAGTTGCCCGTTCCGATAAGGGTGTCGATTTCAGTAGGTATGTCAATTCCAGTAGTTGTGTCAATTCCGGTGAGTGTGTCAATTTCCAAAAATGTCTTCTTCTGTGACTCGGATATGTCTGAGGCTCCAGAAGGTCTTGTCTCAGTAATTTTAACTGAATGAAAACATTCCTCATCTTCCTCTTCATCCTCAGATGCTGAAGGCAGTTCACTGACTTGATTTGATATCTGCCTTGTTCTGGGCCTACGAGTCGGTTTTGGCTGAACTATTTCCTCTTCTGGTTCAGAGAGAAACCCACATGGCAATAGAAGGTCACGATGTAATGTGCGTAAAGGACCATCTTGGCCTTCAGGGCACACTGTATAGACAGGTAAGTCTCCAGCCCTCTTCTGCAGTACATAAACTGTCGGTTCCCATCGATCAGCTAATTTGTGCTTGCTGCGAAGACGGAGATTTCGCACCAGGACTCTGTCTCCTGGTTCAAGTGTGGTCTCTCTCACTCTGGCATCAAATCTTTTCTTGTTTTTGTCAGCTACTCTCTTGGAGTTTTCCATAGCAAGCTGGTAGCTTTCCTTCAAGTGACTTTTTAGGCTTTTCACATATTGCGAGTGTGAAGTAGACGAGCTGTCTTTAACTGGTAACCCAAACGCGATGTCTATGGGCAACCTGGGCTGACGTCCGAACATAAGTTCGTGGGGTGAAAACCCTGTGACATCGTTCTTTGTACAATTGTACGCATGCGTAAGAGGTTTTACATGTTCACGGCACCTCGTCTTCTCTTTAGCCTGCAGAGTTCCCAGCATGCTTAGCAATGTACGATTAAAGCGTTCTACTGGGTTCCCCCTAGGATGATATGGACTCGTTCTTACTTTACGGATGCCGGCTAAAGCACAGAGCTCTTTAATGATCTGCGACTCAAAATCACGTCCCTGGTCGCTGTGGAGGCGTTCTGGAAACCCATAATGACTGAGGAACTGCTCCCACAAACATTTGGCGACTGTGCTGGCTTTCTGATCCTTTGTTGGTATAGCAACAGCATATTTATTAAAGTGATCCGTTATAACCAGGATGTCTTTGGTGTTATGACTATCTGGTTCTAATGACAAAAAGTCCATACAAACCAGTTCCAAAGGTCTGCTGGTTTGGATATTGACAAGGGGCGCAGCCTTTTCTGGCTGACTTTTCCTCCTTACACATCTCTCACACTGTTTGATTTTTGTCTCGATATCAAATGCCATCCTTGGCCAATAGAACCTGGATCTGGCCAGCTCAAGGGTGCGCTCAATCCCCATGTGCCCCATTTCATCGTGAAGGCTGGTGAGTACGGATGGCTTTAATACATTCGGTAGGACGAGCTGACAGACTGATTTACTGTCGCACTGCCTTCTCCTATATAATAAGCCATCCTTTAGTTCAAGACGGTTCATCTCTCTGAAAATCAGCTGACTTTCAGGTGATTCAGATTTTAGGCTAGCAGGTGCAAGTTCTCCTGACTCAATCAACTCAATGACTTGGCTGATGACAGGGTCTGTTCTTTGCAGATTGGCTAGTTCATCCTTACTGTATCTGGGGACTTTGAGCAGACCGTCTTGGACTCCCTCCTCCTCAAACTCGGCAGGAATGGCCTCTGGGTGGATAGCGAGGGACTCTACGAGGCAGGGAGAAGGTAAGTTTTCCTCCACATGTGTAGTAGTGTGACTCTGACAGGCTGCTGTAACAACTTCTGTGGGACAGAAGTTATTTCTCTCTGAGCTGAGATGGTGAGAAGTGAAGCTATGAATCCTACGGCTTTCCTCTTTAGACTGATCGTCGTTGACCAGCTCACCGTGCGGCCTCCTGGACAAGGCGTCGGCATCTTGATTCTGCTTTCCGGCTCGGTATGTGATGTCAAAGGTAAAGGTGGATAACTCAGCTAACCAGCGGTAGCTGGCGGCATCCAGCTTGGCAGTAGTGAGTATATACCTCAATGGGTTGTTATCACTTGAGGGCTAAAAATTCCAACTTGTGTGCTGGGTATTTAGCCTCACTGCACGATAAGCCTCTACTTGCATAGGCGATGACATGAGTTTGTCCATCTTGAACTTGATATAATGCAGCGCCAAGCCCAGTCGTGCTGGCATCTGTATGGAGGATGAGCTTGTGAATATTCTCATTCATCCAGGTCATAGTTATCTCAAGGAAATTGAATCGAAAGCAACTGGATTTGGTTTTTGTCTTGAAGACGTTTCACCTCTCACCCGAGAGGCTTCATCAGTTCTGCTCCCTTGACTAGGCTGAGACTAGTCCAACTAGCCGGTGTGGAGGTCCAGCTATTTAACCTCTCAGGAGGCGGGCACAAGGCCACTGGGGCCTCTGGGTTGTATGTGCTCCATTATTGCCAAACGACAGTCGTTAGTATGGTCGTTGGGGATGGGGAAAGTTGGTTTCGACTTCGTTAGTGTTCTATTGTGTTGTCGTGACTGTCGTTACAACACTCAGCAAATGGCTCCTTGGGGTGGAAATATTTGCTGTCGAGTTTGGTCTGTTTGCGCCCTTTTTGAGTTGGCGGGTAACCAGCAGTTAAACTGTTTAAGGGTTTCACGATCCTGGCGTAATCTTGGACGAATCTCCGGTAATACCCGGAGAACCCAAGAAAAGACTTGAGCTCTTTCAGGGTTCTAGGCGTCGGCCAGGTCTTAAGGGCCTTGACTTTCTCCGGATCGGTTTCAACGCCGTCTCTAGACACAATGTGCCCCAAATAGCGCACTGACGTTTGAAAAAACTGGCACTTTTCTGGTGACAACTTGAGGCCATGTTCTCTCAGTCGGTTTAAAACTTTTAGCAAGCGAGCTTCATGCTCCTCCAAGGAGTCGGAAAAGACAATTATGTCATCCAGGAAAACTAGCGCTTCGCGAAGATGTATGTCGCCCATACACTTCTCCATTAAGCACTGAAAAGTGGATGGTGCGTTAGTTATTCCTTGTGGCATCCGGTTCCATTCATAAAATCCCAAAGGACAGACAAAAGCAGTTTTTTGCTTGTCATTCTCCTCCATCTCGATTTGGTAGTAGCCGGATTTCAAATCCATCACTGTAAACCACTGAGCCCCAGCGAGCGCAGAAAACGATTCCTCCAGGTTAGGTAACGCATATGCATCCCTGATGGTTTGGAGGTTCAATTTTCTGTAATCCACGCACAATCTGATGTCACCATTCTTCTTTTTGACAACAACAATGGGTGACGAGAAAGGGGACTCAGATTCTCGAATGACCCCAGCTTTAAGGAGGGTTTGGAGATGGCGACGCACTGCCTCGTAATCTTGTGGGTGGATCGGGCGTGATCTCTGCTTGAAAGGCGTTTCATCCTTCATTTTGATATGATGCTTTACCCTTGTTGCATGTCCGAAATCAAACTCATGTTGAGCAAAAACATCAGCGTAGTTACTTAACTCCTGTGTTACCTTTACTTTCCAATCTTCAGGAACTGGAGAGTCGCCGAAGTTAAACTTCAGCTTTGGACTTGTATTTAGCTCTTGCTGAGTAGAGTTGCAGGCTGCATACTGTGGCTTGTCAGACTGAGGGGATTCTTTGTCCAGGTAAGTTGGTTCTTTGTCAGGATCTGCATCATGCACAATCTCATGAGCGACTGTTAGTTCAGCAATGACACAGTTAGTGGGCAGTATTATGTCATGGTCTGATTCGTTTCTCAATATTACAGGTACTTTGTAAGGAGCCTGCTTTGGTATCGTGATGAGACAACGATCTATGAAGATTCCACCAGGTAGGTTTGAGGTAGATGGTTCTTCAAGCAATGCCCATTCTTCACTGCATACTACTCTGGCACCTACAAAACCTTGTATAAAAACCTTTTGACCGGCTGGAATGACTTCAGGTGTACTGCCTCTGAGTTTGACAAGGCCAATTGTGCCGCTGGAGTATTGCTGGTGTCGGTGTTGCAGAGCTTTTAGTACTTGGGCATAACCACAGAGTGTAGCGTTTTTTAAAGTGTCATCATCACAGTACTCCTCATAGAGAGGGTCAAGGGTGTTTGTGCCAATGAGTGCTTGTATACTGCTATTTGAGCGATTATCTGGCACGACCAAGGCTAAGGTTTGCACCTCGGGTTCTGAGGCTATGAACTCTTTAGGGAACTTCATGCTTATTTCTACATAGCCATTGTAAGGCACAGGCTGGCCATTTGCTCCCTCCACCTCGAGTATATTGTTCACAGGCGCAATTGTGCATCCTGACAGGTATTTATCATAGAATGACTGAGATACAGTCGTAACTTGAGAACCTGTATCAATCAAACAAATACTCTCCACTCCACTAACTGCTACATTGGCAGTGCATTTACATCCAACAAGTCTTTTAAGAATCTTTTTAGGTTCAACTAGCTGCCCTTTTAACATGGCTCTGAGTTTGGAGTCTTGCTTTGGTTTGGGAAGTTCCTCTTCATTAGTTGTGTCTTGCTTTTGTTTGGGACTTTTCTTTTTCTCGGTTCCTACCAGTCCCTCCATAGGAGCCGTTACAAGTTTAAAGTGCCATTAGAGGTGTTCTCCTTATCCCAAGCCTTTTGCTTTCCTTTTAGTTCTTCCCGTTTAGCTTCGACCAGTGTTGGATTTGGGGGGTTGCTACAGCTTGTGGCAATATGGCCATCTTCCCCGCATCTGAAGCAATACCATGGTCTGGGCCTTGGAGTCGTTTGCTGGGCTAGTGACTCCTTCTGGCCATTAGGCTGGCTTTGACTTGGCTTAGCTTTCTGCATCTTTGTCACTTTAGATTTGACAGATTTATCTCCCTTGAAAACAGAGAGAGCTGCAATCTGAGCTTGCATGCTAGTTATCTGTTTCTGTATCTGCTCTATGAGTGAGGGAATTTTGTTATCTTGGATTTGCATATCAAAATCATTCATCTCACTAGTACACACAGCTTGTATGCTAGCTTGAGCTTTGGCCTTAGGAAATCCTAAGTGGTGCTTCATTCGGCTAACCTTAGCTGCTTGCTTGTCCTCCTCTGTGCGTAACATCAGCAGAAATTCTGAGAAGGTTGGTGGAATACTCTGCCTCTGCTCAAGCTGGAGTGTTGCAATGAGTGTGTTGTTCCAACACCCTCTACAGAATTGTTTGAGTAGTTGTTTGTCTGCATCATGGGTGCTTACTGCTTTCTTTTTCACAACCTCATTCAGACATGACTGCAGTCTGTGTAGATAGGCGGATGGTTTTTCCCCTGAGTTCTGGTGAGTATTGAGAAATTTGGCAAACAATTCATCACCATCCTCTACTGTTGCATATGCTGAGTCAAGCAAGTCTAGGTAAACACGAGGAGTGGCTCTGGGACCTAAAGACTTCACTATATGAGCAGCGGGGGGTAAAAGGCTGTCAACCATTTTTCTCAGTAACTGTGATTGAGAAACAGTGGAATCGTTCAAGTAGAATTCGACACTAGATCGCCAGGTGTCATAGTCGACCTCATGGTTGGGAAATGGAACCCGTCCTGAGAAGGTCCTCAATTTAACATGGGAGTGAAGCTGAGCTGCAATCTCTGTGCTCTTCACAACATGTTCCACTACTACTCGCTGTACCTCAGGTGTGCTGAGATGATCGGGAGGCAAGCTGAAACTGCGTATGGTTTCGGCTGCACCAGGTGAGCTAAGTGGAGCTGTGGTTTGAGGGAACTGTTCAGCTTGGGTCTCTGTAAGGTGGGATTCAGCTCTGGCAGTCTGAGAGGGGGTTAGTGCATTTTCAGTGGGTAGTTGGATAGTAGGCTCCTGAACTGCCTCAACCTCTGCCACTGGGGCTTCTTCTGTAAGAGATTTAGTTATTCTAGTCAGCTCCTCTTGCAAAATATCCTCAAACGGCTTCCTGCTCATTCTGGCTATTTTCTTAAGCTCAGACAGAAAAGTATGAGTGGTTTCAGTTCCTGCCTTACTGCTGTAAACACTAGCTAGTGTTTTTACATGGTGAGTGATGGAAGGGTTTGCAGAACTGGTCCTATGCAATGGTAAGGTGGGCTCAAGTGCTTGTACTGCTGCACCTGATTCGAACTCAACAATGGCCTGACCGTTAAATTCTGACAATACGTCGTCAATATTTATTGTGCGACTTATTTTTCCATACTGTTTGAGATAGTCGCTAATTTCATCATCTGTAGGAGTACCAGACAACCCACTGACTATAAGGGAGTTGGGTACTTTAATACTCTCCTTCTCAACAATCTCCATTTCAAAAGGTCTGCTAAGAATCAAGATTAAGGGCTATATAGTTCAAAGTATATTCTGGTTTTTGCAATCAAATGTGATGTTCATGTATGGCTATAGTGGTCCAATCACAGAGCTCCTGGCTGGCTCGCCAAGTTTTCGTCCCATGTAACCCACTTATAGTAGATATACTGAATGGCTAGGTTCGGAAGGAGCTCATGTACCATAGACCTGAACAGCCAAACAATGAACAACACTAACCACGAAGCAATTTGTAACAGTAAACTCTTTAGTGAGTAGTGCAACAAAAGTTTACAACATTTATATAAACAATGATATGAAAAATAACAAACTCGTTCCCTTAATCACATATACTGACACAAATAGCTGATCAACATGTACCTTGTGCTGCCTGCAGTCACATGTACATAAACACAATGTTGATCAGCTAATAAATGTGCAGCTTAGTGCATTAAGTGCACAGGTTTAGATGCTAAGTGTTCACAGAGTATCAGGCTTAATGCAACAGTTCACCACAGTATATTTCCATATAGCTAACCCGTTCAGCCTATGAGTAACAGCAGCTAACAGTCATCAGAAACACAGAAAATATCACTCTCACCGATGCGCTTCGTTCCAGTGCTGAGCGCCGTCGAGGACTCTCAGCTCTCATAAAATCACAAACGGTTCGCCAGTGTAACCACTTGAGCGCAGTGCTAAACTGTAAATAAAGAAACCAGTTGGAGCTAACATGAACTTAAATGATTTGCGATAGTTTCACTACAGTCAATATCTTACCGCTTCTGCTTAGCGGATTGCGGCCTTCTCGCTGTCGTGGCCGGAGTCAAAAAGGAAGTAGAAAGTACTGCGTACAGACCTGCTTCCTTCACCATAGGCTGAACATGCAAGCTAATTGGTTGCTAAAAGGCTACCTGCCTTTCCTTTGGTTAGACGCGGTGAACCTGAGTGCTGCATTCAAGTGCAGTTGGAACGTGTTGCTTTCAAGTGCAACTCAGAAAAACATTAGAAATATTTTAACACATGAATACGACAAATAAAACAACTATTTCCTTTTAAGGTTAAACTTATGGCTTAGTTAACCAAGTTTTATACCTGGGTTACACTAGTAACACTTTTGTGTTAACATGAATTTACCAGGTAAATACCTGGTAATTAGGGGACTGTAAAAGAAAGGGTTACCAAAATTCTTAATTTGCTAGTTTCCCTTCACACAAAATGTACTTAGTACAAAACAGTTAAAATATAAGGTGCTGTTTAGCATGTGCAGTGTTCGCATACAGCAGAAGGCACTGAAAGACACTGAAATATAAGAATATTGAATATATACAATGGATACTGAATATTATTATTGGATATGTACATAATATATGCATTGGATATGTACATAGTGCAAATGTAGTTCACAGTTGAGTATAGTTCACAGTATTGAATATAGTGCAAATGTAGTTCCCAGTGTTGAATTGTTGTGTATACAGAGTTGTCATGAGTGTGTTACAGAATCATTCAGCAGCCTGATGGCCTGTGGATAAAAACTGTTTTTAAGTCTGGTTGTTCTGGCTTTCATGCTCCTGTAGTGTCTGCCAGATAGTAGCAGTGTGAACAGTGTGTGCTGGGGGGTGTGTAGTGTCCTTGGTGATGTTGTGTGCCCTCTTTGTGACCCGGTGTTACAAATGTCCTGAAGTGATGGGAAGGCTACTCCACAGATGTATTGTGCTGTTTTAATCACACGTTGGAGAGCCCTCCTTTCCTGTACCATGCAGTTCCCAAACCACACTGTGATGGAGTGGGTCAGGATGCTCTCCACTGTACATCTGTAGAAGTTGCTGAAGAGTTTGGTGGACAGTCCAAATTTCCTCAGCTTTCTTAAGAAGTAGAGCCACTGCTGAGACTTCCTGGTAATGTGCTGGGTGTTGTGAGACCAGGAGAGGTCCTCGCTGATGTGGGTGCCAAGGAATTTAAAGGTTTTCACTCTCTCTACCTGAGTCTCACCGATGTGAAGTGTACTGTGCTGGTCTCTCCTCTTCCTCGGGTCGATAATCATCTCCTTAGTTTTCTCTGCATTTAAGGAGAGATTATCTGTGTGGCACCAGCTGAGCCACCTCCTCCCTGTAGTCTGTCTCCACCCCACCAGTGGTCAGTCCGATGACTGTTGTGTCATCGGCAAACTTGATGATGGTGGTGTTGCGCTGGGTGGAGGCACAGTCGTAGGTGAAGAGGGTGTACAGAAGAGGACTCAGCACACAGCCCTGGGGGGTCCCTGTGCTCACCGCCCTTATGCCTGATGTTCGGGTACCAACTCTGACTGTCTGGGGTCTGTCTGTGAGGAAATCCAGAACCCAGCTGCAGAGCGAAGGTGTCAGTCCGAGGATAGGGAGCTTCTCAGCCAGTCTGGTTGGGAGGACCGTGTTGAATGCTGAGCTGTAGTCAATAAACAGCATTCGAATATACATGTCCTTGTTCTCCAGATGTGTGAGAGCTGTGTGGATGGCAGTGTTTACTGCATCATCAGTGGACCGGTTCCAACAGTATGGAAACTGTAGGGGGTCCAGCGTGTCCGGGATGGTCTTTTTAATGTGGGTCATGATGATCCTCTTCAAACACTTCATCACACTTGGAGTGTGTGCGATGGGACGGTAGTCATTTAAGCAGGTTATGGAGTTTATCTTAGGGCACTCAAATTTACCTGCCTTTGAAACAGAAAGATGAAAACTCTTTCAAGTTATTGTTTGATTGTCTTACAGACATCAAAGCTTGGATGGCATCAAATTTTCAAAACTTCAATGACAGTAAAACTGAAGTCCTGTTTTTAGGATCTAGTGGTGCCCGTGATGCCCCTCATATGCACCTCTGTTCCCTGGAACCATAGGTAAGACCTGCTGTGAAAAATCTGAGTGTGATAATGGACAGTGATTTTGAGATGGACAAACAGATTAACTCAGTGGTAAAATCTAGCCTTTTCCAGCTGAGGATTTTATCTAAGGTCAAGCCATTGTTATCATTTCATGACTTGGAAAGTGTCATGATTCAGTGTCTTCTTGTTCTTGTGTTTTCTGTTTTATTTTGATATTATGCCCTCTTGTGTCACTTCTTGCTTTTCAGTTCCTCCTGTGTGTTTTTCCCTCTCTGGCCACGTTTATACGTAGCAGGGTATTTAGAGAAACGAATATTTCCCCCCCATCGTTTTCAAAAAAGTTGTCATTTACATCAACCCGCATAAATACGCCGTCGAGCGTCATTATAACTATGCCAAACCTATGGGCGGCAGTGTAGGGAGAAGCATAAAGCCATGCAAGCCAATCAGAATCCTCAGAATCAACAACAACGAATAACACGAGCGACTTCCTGTTCCTTTCAAAACAACGCTCACATGACGTTAAGCATTTTCTGGCACATAGCCTAATGAGCGTGAGAACCTAAAACCCCATTTCTCCCAGTTGACACGACAACACATAACCGGAGTTTTCCAAATTCTCCACTTTGCCCGGAGTTTTTAGAAATAATCGTTTTCTGTGATAAAAAACGGGGTTTTCGTGTAAATGAGAGGCCAAACGGCATGGAAATATCTGCGTTTTCCCTTCGTGTAAACGGGGCATCAGTGTTTTGCCGTTCATTACCTCACCTGTCCTTTTCCCTCCTCACTCCACCTGTTCCTCATCCCATCGTTAGTGTGTCTGTGTAAATAGTCTTTGTTCTTGCTGACGTCCTTGTCAGTTCATTCCATCAGCCTCTGTCCGTCTTTCTCAATGTTACGCCGTCTGCGTTCTGTGTTGTTCCGTCTTCCCCGTGTACCTACTTGTTCCTGCCTGAATCCTTACCTGTGTTCTCAGTGCTTCTTTGGTTTGTACTTTATTTAGTTGGTGCTTTTTTGTACTTTTTAATTTTTCCGTATTTGCTCCTTGTACTTTGTTTAAGCTTTTCATTGCTACTTTGTTTTTTTCCTTGCTACTTGTTTTTGGTTTATCTGGATTCCTTGTGTGATGGGTAGAGTTCTCTCCCCACTCTCTCTCTAGTTTAGCCACGCCCTGCAGTTGTGATGGTTAGAGTTCCCTCCACACTCCCCCTGGTTCAGCCACACCCTGTAATCATTGATTGCCAGCAGGTGAGTCTAATCACTCCCAAGCCCCCCCCCCCCTTAAATGTAGCTGTGAGCTAGTGATGGGCATGGCAGTTCTTTTATAAGTACTGAATCACTAGAATCAGTTCACTAAAAAGATTCCAGATTCCAAAAGATTTGTTCACCGAAACATTCGGTTGTTGGAGGAGCCTGCGACTCCGACTTCCTGAACTGATACACGGCTGAATGGTTCATGTTTCATTTCAGTCCACGGCTTCTGGGACCGGGAGACGAGAGTGTTGTGGCTGTGTTGCTTTGACAAACATCTTTGTAAAAATAAACTCATTTATAAATCATTATTTTTTGAGTGATCCTGTCCTATGGTAGGCTATTTAACTGGTCTACTCAGCAAATTGGGCTCGGTGAGTGATACGTTCATTGAACGTACCACAGTACCCCACAGTGCATTCAGGGAAGGATTCACACTGAACATGCACCGTTCCCTCGCAAATTGTCGCAATGAGAGGATTAGACAGTCATGCATTTTCTCAAACTGTGGGTTTTATACACTACTTGTTACATGCTGTGTCCTACTGTACGTGAGTTGTTGCGGTGGCAATTTAGCAAAGTAAAAAAAAAAAAAAAACCGTTTTCTCCGGGGTACACTTGAACAGAACACATCCGTAGTCTCCCTCCGTCGCTGCTGCCTGCTACTACAGCTGCACTCACTCTCTCATTAGGCCTAAAAAAAAAAAAGTTTGGTTCCTGTTGGTTGTCAGTTAAGGTCATGGGTAGGTAGGGAATTTATTTTATTTTATTTTTTTATTTTATTTTTCCAGTGGCAGCGAGTGATAGGTGGATTTTTTTTTTTTTTTTTTACAGCAGCAATGGATACTCCCAGCATGTTACACACACACACACACATTTTTATATGAACAAAATATGTAGTCAATACGAATGCTTCAATTAAAATGTGCTGATTTTAAATGTGTGGACTTTTTTCTACTCCTAAAAACTAGTTCTGGACCATTGGCATTGAAGACATCTCAAGCAAAATTTCATAAATAACTTTAATAAGTCAACTCTTATAATACTCTGTACAATGTATATGTACAAACCAACAAAACTTTGAACAAACGTTAAAGAAAAACTGAAACTGAAACAAAAGCCAACTGGCCCATTAGGTAAGCTTTAGCTTCCGGGTCACTATTCGCTCTATATTGTACCAAATTTTCTCATTGTTTTTTCTACGGACAGCACATGGTGACCTCGAACAACAGGGCTATGGGTTGAATAACACTGGAGTTACACTTTAAGTTAAATAAGGAAAATACAACTGCAGGGCCTCTTTAAATTACATGAACACTGCTCATTTCTGCTTGCCATAGGGTCTGGCCACAATGTGCTTTTTTCCAGCCCCAATACAAATGTGGCAGCAGGGCAAAACCGTTTTAAATTTTAATAACAGGGCTGGGCAGGTGTCGCCTTGAGGCCCGCCACAGTGTGCACAGAGATCTTGCCTCCCAAAAGGTGCCCGGTAGTAGGCCAGCTCTATGGGATCACCACACGAGAGAGACAGTCTGACCTGCACAGTTGATGAAAGTTGATGTTTGGGCTCCAGGATGTAACTCCCACATGTGTAATCCATGCCATCATCTGACAGGGCCTCTGCCAGTGTGGCCTGGTGGCGAGAGGAGAGGAGGCGCATTGAGTAGATCACTCTGGGTTTAGAGCATTCCATGCAGCCGACTACTGCCCGTGCATGTTGGGCAGTAAACAGCCCAGACTCTTTCTGCTGCTTCTCCATTGCGTCCGACAAGAAGAAGTCAACGCACTCAGCTTGTTTGTGTTTGTGAGACTGTTGAGCAGAAGGTCGATGGGCGTCATCTGTGTCTTTGCCCAGAACCTCAGCCAGAGTCAAGTAATGGTCACCTATTTCAATACAAGCACAACACAAACATGTATTAAAGTATTTTGCTTTAAGCTTTGGGTGTCATATGAATATGTGAACAGGTGTAACATTAGGCTAAAGTATGTTAAAAGTGGATAATCCACAAAAATATTCTTACCTTACAATGTATTGAATGTTAAAGTAAAATTCTTACCAGAAGCATCAGGCATTGGGTCAGGAAGCCAGATCATCCTGTCAGGCGGGAGGGCTGGTACGGAACAGCATTCAGTGTCATCACATTTGCGTATCTGAAAGAAAGAGAGACTTATTTAGCATCTTTCATACATGGACTGCAGCTCAACGTCCTTTACAGTCAATACATAATAAAATAATCATTATGCGTTATACATAAAAACCTAAAAACACAGTGAAAATAAGATCATTACCTGAAACAGATACTGGCGTTGCCGGCAGTGTTTCTGCACCCACTCAGTGAATGCTGGATCCTTGTCTGCTTGTTGCTTGGTCAGTGTTGCAGGATTGATGGAAGGGAAGAGTGTGGTGATAACCTGCATGACCGAATCTTCCTCTGCATCTGTGACTGCATCTATGATCGTCATTGGCTCTCCCTTCAACTTCAGCCGACTGTAGCGTCCTGCCACTGTGTCCAGCACTGGCGCAACTGAAGTGCTCCAAGCCTCAGCAAGCTGCGGGTTTTTCTCGCCCGCTTTGCGGATCTCTGCCATTGAACTGCACCTCTTCAGCAGGTGTTCCATGTCCTCTGCTGTCTTGTCTCTCTCCAATGCACAGTTCTGCAGGCCAATGTTGAGTATAGCCATCACTCTCTCAACTGGATTCTGCCAGCTCTGGCCTGGAGCTGCTCTACAGGCAATGAGCATGTCCAGTCCTAGCATCTTAAATATTGCGATCAGACTGAGCTGAACTTTGACCAGTAGGGTGCGATGTTCTGTGCCACCATCACTGTACCTGACATGGATTGGTTTCCATTCAGAAGGGTCTTCCTGTGCGAGCCTAACTGTTGCTGCTGCATTTCTGTATGCTGTAGACTTTTGGAAGACGGAGTCTTGCACCATGATCTTTACCTTGCGACTGTACCATGAACCCTCTGGCTGACAAGGGACATTGGGTTGCATGTATACTGTGGATGTGATTGATCCCTTGCTCGTCATGTCATGGTCCAGTGCTGCCAGTTGGCTGGTTGAAGGCACAATTGAGCGTCGACCTCGAACACCGGTGGACACAGGCTCCCCTGGTTCTCCAACCGGGATCTTGGTCTTATCGTCCATGAATAAGACAAATATTTCCGAACGCAGCTGATACATGCGTAGACGCAATAACTTGAAGAGTGCAGCACAGAAGTGTGCATCAGGGTGAGATGCTCGGAGCTGTCTTCGCTGGATCTTGTACTTGAGTTCAAAGCGTGAAGTGAAGTTCAAGGCACTCTGGGTGTAGGGATTCTTTGGCGCAAATTGCAATCTCACAAGGGCTTTGCTGGGCACCCTGGTTCCTTCAGGGCATTTGGACTTCACCTGTTCAATGAGATCCTCTAGTGACAACCACTGTGACAGGTGGGCAGTGCCATGTCTCCTTTCATCTGCTGCAGTGACTTCATTGACTGCTTCTTCCATCTTAGAGAAGAATTCCTCAAAGTTGTCACCAGGACGACCACTGTTAAGGGTGCGCAAGTCAACAATAATGCCAGGCTCTCCCTGGAGAGCCACTTGGATGCGCTGGTTCATGAGAGGATTTGATGGGGCTGAAGAATCATGGGAGATTTCCTGATAGATTGCCTCTATGATGCTTGGTGTCACCCTAGCCACGTTTGCTACCTTCCTCTTGAAATCTTTCTTCATGTACCTGGTGTGGTACTGTGGGAGAAGTGGCTGCAGAGAACTGACAACTCGAGTGGTCTGGGTCAGCTGCTCATCCTGTGTTCTGTTACTTTCCACTTTCCACAGAAAGGTGATGCCAGTCTTGCTGCCCCCAGGTTGGTATTTCAGCACATCAACAGGTACAGACAGCTGGATTCTGTTGATGAAGTCAAATCTGTGCCATGAACTTGCAAATGGTTCCTCCAGGTGTACAGTGTCATCCAGGACCACAGGAGTTAGAGTATCTGTTTGACACATAACATTGTCCAGCTTGCAGCCACCTCAGGGGTGTTTTTGTGGTGTGTCACGGCAGTGTTCTCAGATAAAACTCTAACAGGTTGACTTGAGTTATGATTTGCGAATGTAGTATCCCTCTTCCTCTTCAGGTACTCCACATAGTTGCGAAGGCAGGTGGCAAGACTTAAAATGTCCTCCTTCAGTGTTCTCTAAGCAGCAGTTGAGGACATGTATGGTCGGTCACACAAAGACAACAGGGCTTGGGAGTGACTGTCCAGAAAGGCAGCACACATGGGTTGCTCCTTTATTTTCTTTCTCTTCACTTCATTGTATCCTTCAAAGCTCCAGCATGATGGAACAGGAATCACATCTCTCTCTTGCTGAGACGCATCACGTATCACAGTGTGCTGGTTTGTTATGTACCAAAGGCAATTTGTTAGCGTCTGAAAATACAAAAAGAAAAAAAAAATGGTGTCAGGTATTTAATATTAAAGTTGTTTAGTATTCTAATATAACTCTTTTATAAATCTGTACAAATACAACAAAGTATATGTTGCACTGATATGTTTAATGCATGTCTCAAGAGTGAAGTAAGCCTACTGTAGGCCTAGAAGGATTAGACAGTGCATGCGTGGAGTCTATTCAAGTTAACATTGTGACTAACATGAAGCTTCTACTATATATATATATATATATATATATATATATATATATATATATATATATATATATATATATATATATATATATATATACACTATAACAAAAAACAACTGAAATATTTTTGTTTTATTATGTAGCCTATATATATGCATTAAAATGATAATGACAGTATGATATATGTTATGAAAAATATCTTATGAGCCACAAATATTTTTCATAACCAGTGGCGATTGCTCTCAGACTGCAAGGGAAGCTCAGCTTCCCCTAAAATGTCACCAAAAAAAAAAAAAAAAGAAATATGTACTGCTGTGTGTACATTTCATTGACTAAATACGCGCTAGAAAGTGTTCATCTTTTGTTCAGAATCAGCTACTTATCACAGGTAACTGGCGCAACTTCCTTCTCATTCATCCCCGCAGCGCCACAGCGCTTTCCACAGTCGGACGCTCAGCTTCTACTGACTTCAGTGGGGAAGCGTAGAGCGGGTTGTTCCACTGCAGCGAAACCAGACGGTCATTGGATAAATGCTGGGCTTTGTCCCGCCCATCGGACGCTCAGCGTCTCTGGGGGTCTATGGGGCAGTGGGCTGGCCCGGACGCTCGGCTTCTGCATGATGATTGGATGAGCTGTCTGAGGCGGAATCCTTTTTTGATTGACAGCTAAATGAGCGAATCAGCGATCTTGAAGAATAAACATCCACCGGAGCATTTTCCAAGTGTTTCATTCTGTTGTTCTGAACTGATCCGGAGACTTTACTGATCCCCAGCGACTTTGTCACGATCACTCACACTCACAGGCGGTCACACTTCACAGTATCCTGGCGCAGCAGCTCCAGCTGCTAGCATTAGCAAGGTGCACATCATGGCAGATAATATGAATGTTGCTAGAGTTAAACAGCAGGGCAGGTCAGCTCCTAAGATTGATTTAGTGCAAAAGGTGGGGAAAAGTAACAGGTCTTTTCAGGTGTCCTGAATAATAATAATAATATATATAATAAATAAACAAACACATTTATGATGTAGGCCGGAAAAATGAGCTTCCCCTCCTTGAAAGACCAGCAGCCGCCACTGTTCATAACATATAATCAGTATCATTTTTAGATCATTATCATAGATCTATCTATAATAGGATAATTCCAGCCATGTTTAACCCATATCGTTTTCCTGAGGGTCTCCCAGTGTTGGGGTGACCCTTTAACCTGATTAAAATCTATCTGACCAAACCGTAGGTCTAGATCTCCACTGTCAGAACATCAGAAGTAGCCTACAGGGATACGCAAAACTGGTTTTCACTGTTGATGTAGCTTAGGTGAAGAAAGCTGCTAGCTGCTATGCAAGCAATTCTAAAATCCAACCTTGTAGACTGTATACTGTAGATATACAGTACGCGGAGAAGCGTCTGTTCTCCCACCTGTCCTCCTGTCTGTCTGACGGACTCCTCCTCACATTTCTGCCCGAAAAACAGCGTCCAGATTACTGATGGAGATTATGTAATTATGTAATTTAGAACGAAAAAACGTAACTTCGTCACTTTTCAGGACGTTTGGTGGGTCAGGATCTCAATCACTACACATTATAACAGCATCCATAAACTGTCAGCGGTTTTAGATTGACAGGGGGGATACCGGGGAAACACCTTGAAAACACACCGACGTCATCATCATGACGTATACCGTCACGCCTCTTTAGGAGCCGCGGCGCCAGATTTCTGTGAGAATTCATGTCGGTTTGTCTTTAATGCGGAGCTGCTTCGCTCTGTGTTCGCCACATACGAAATCTTGGGTCAGTTTGACTAACGGTCAGCGAATAATAGCCTACAATAATTCAAATATTATAGTTCACTTACCGTCAGCAAAAGTGAGCCTTGGGTTGTGCTCTCTGGAAGAGAAAAGCCCACTCCCCTGGTCCGCAGATTCTTCAGAGTGTCATTTTTCAGCTCATCTTTTTTGGTCTGCGCAACTTTCGACGGGGGCAAATGAGTAAGTTGCTGTGCTCAAAACAGCATCTCGAAGGCGGACGGGTTCGTGGTACTCGTGGAGGACACAGACAATTGCTCTGGGGCGCACTTCAGTGCTAAATATCTGAATTGAAATAAAGCTACGATACTACTGACAGGCGAGTTCGACACCACATCACTGGCGATGTCAGTCCATCTGTCAGCTCGGTCCACTTTGCCGACTGCTGACACAAATGAACAAGTGCACTGCTTGACTTCTTCTAGTACATTTTTGAAAGATTTTATACCTAATCTTACAATTTTGTTTGTCACGCTGTTGCATGGGCAAACGATGGAGACCACGCAGATATCCATCTTTCTTCCGCAACCGTATAACACGTGATATCCAGTCGTCTGCATGCAGATCCCACGTGATGTCGTTGTTTTCACGAGAGAATGCGCTTGTACAGGATGAAGAGGTGCTGTACAAAAACGTAATTATAGTTTGCATCAAAAAAAATTATTTGTGTATTTTTTTATTTTTTTATTTTTCTTCCCCAAGCTCATAAAATAATTTGGGTCAGACATAAATTGACAGGGTCGGTCGGAAAGGAGGAGAGCTAATTGAAATGGTAGCCCCCCCCTCCTCCCTTTCGTGGTGTGTGTGTGCCAGGTCCTCCTTGGATAAATTGTTTGGTCATGTAACTTACAGCCTCCAGGTATGTTAATTCTTTTAAGTTGCTTCTAGTACGGTTCTGTTTATGTTCTTGAGTATTTAGATTTTAATTTTCCATTATTGTACCTATTTAAAACATGTTTCTGGGCTAATATATTTCTATACATGCCATCCTACTTCATTCACACATAACATGTGTTCTTTACAACAGGACCAGGAAAATGATGCTAGCCATGACTTAGTTGCTGCTTTTACAAAGGAGCTTTGGCCACTGCTATTTTTGCCCTTCTATAAATGTCTTTTATGTATATGGTTACCTTGCCTCATTATTTGGTTACGAACCTTGTTTCTTAATTTAGTTGTATTTGCTTTTTTTTGTTTGTTTGTTTCCTTGTAAACCAATCCTGTGGGGCCCTTTGTAGTGTCAGTGCAGGTGGTCTGTCAGATGCGTACGGGTGGTGGGTCACGGGGTGGAGGGTCTTGCCTCCCCTTTCTGGGTCTTATTTGCATGCCTAAATTGCTGTGTATTAACTTTTGTGCTTTCTTTTTTTACGTTGCAGTGTGAGTGTGACTCCTCCTCCCCCATACCTGGTGGTGGTGACTTCTTTCCCTTGCTTCCTCACTCCTGTAGGCTCCCTGACAATTCTCCTCCTGCACTGGTACTCACCTACCTGTAGTGATTTTTTTTTTTTATCAAAGCAAAATCGTATATTTGATAGTAAACAGTAGATTTTAACCTGGCCAGATTTTATGCTTTCTTGTGAATAAACTTTGAATAAAAATTTGAAGCTGCAAACTCTCATCTCTGCTCCCTTTTTTTGTATAAGAACCTATGAAATTGGATGTTCTCTAGGTGAAAGTCCTAGGAGGCGTTGTTCTACTTGCTGTCATGGCCTATAGTTGCCCCTGTCACACTTGGTTTTTGTAGCTTTGTTTAATTAAAACTCTCCTTTTTCATCTAGTTTCCCCCATAAACATAACAAAGTAACAGAAAGGGTTATATATGCTTTTATCTCTTCCTGGCTTGACTACTGTAATGCCCTTTATGTTGGTGTTAGCCAGGCTTCCCTCTCTCACTTGCAGTTGGTGCAAAATGCTGCAGTTCGTCTTTTACATGGAACACGCAAGCGAGAGCACATCTCACCCATATTGGCCTCCCTGTACGTTTTTTAGGATTGATTTTAAGATTTTATTGTTTCCAACCTCCAACCTGCCTTACTGACCTTTTTTAAAACATAATGTGCCATCAAGGTCATTCAGGTCGGCAGACCTGAGTGACCCCTAAACATCTGTGGCCCCTAAACTTTGGAACAAGCTGCCTCTAGATGTGAGGATGGCCCCCACACTGCCTGTTTTTTGAATCTTGACCTTAAAACACATTTCTATTCCTTGGCTTTTAATTCAGCAGGAGAGTGGCCCCTGTCTGTCATAACTGAGCCATTTCAGTTTTATTGTACAGTACTTTGGTCAACTGTTTTTAAATGTGCTTTCTAAATTTTGGTTGACTTTAACAAATGTGACTTTCTTGACTTGGAAAATCATCTTTTGAATTGGCAAAAATCATGTGTATTCATGGCATGATTCAAATGGGAGCAAAAAATATTTGTCTTCCCATTGACTACAGCATTAACGTTAGATTGATCATCTGCCATTCCATCATCGTTGTGGACATGGATGTCTTGAAAGGACGAATCAGATGGGGAAAAAAGACAGGATGCAGTTAAGCTTTTCCTATTTTCTCATCCCCTGTGCTTTTAGTGCAGCTGGTTTGTACTATCTTGCCATTTTACCACCAATTAAAAAAAAAAAAATAATAATAATTCATGCAGCATTCAACTGACAGTAACAGGTGTAGCAACAGCCCATATTTCCCATTAAGCTTTGTGTTCGACAGGGTGTTTTGTTAAGATTGCTATTTTCAGTTCCAAATTGAAATGCTACAAATGTTATGTCAGTCTTTTTGATACTTAGTGCTTTATATCAATAATTGTAATTTTTGGGTTGGTGTATAGTTTAACCATTAGTGAAGTGGATGATACATTCCATAAGGTCAGCTGTATTTCATAACTCATGGCATATTATTAGTAATGATAGACAAATCATAGTGTGTAGCACACCAGCGTGTTGTCCCTGGAACAGCTGCCTGCTCTGACCTGCTGTCCCTGTGCTTATGCTGACTTACATTGCTGCCTTGTATCATAATACCTGAAAGTGGGGGGACAGAAAGTCTCGGTGTCCACCTTTTCCTGCACCAGTGGTGTTCACAAACATCTGCTAACATTGGCAGGTTGAGAGAGGCCAAAGACATCATGTGAAGTGAACCAAATGGACATCAGGCGGCCTCTAAACCACTGATGTTGTGGCTTCTTCTTCTTGATCTTCTTTCAAAGAGGATGTCAGATGAGTAGGTGGTCCTTCAGTGTGGTCCAGGACAAATGTGCGTGCATGCTGCTGAAAGAATGTGGTCAGACCACCTCCAAATGTGGTCTATGTGATCATTTCTCAAATGTGTCGTCAATGTGTCTTGGTGGCTTTTACACTTTTACACCTGTGATCAGATCATTCAGGAAGTGTGAACAGGGCCTTAGTGTTGATGGTGAGAGTATTGAGAAACAAAGATCTAAAGACTACAAAAATCTGATATCAGCTGGATTTGGTAAGAATCAATTTATCAGGACACTGTAATCAAATATCAATGCCTCATTAGTGTGGCTGTACTGATAGGTCCCCCAGGGGCAGCCTCAGGAAAATGCAGTTGATCTACAAGAGATAGCTGAGGTCAACACTGTCCAACATGTAAGATTAAGAATGTGCTTTTAACTTAAAGTCACTAATGTCACTGAGATGTCAGGACAGCCTCTTTGTATTTGCTGGAGATAGGAGTTTGGGTATGAAATGTAGTCAGATGGAGGAAAAAGCAGAACCCTCTACATGTGAAAGGTTAACTAAACCAGCTAATTTGCCTGTGTAACTGAAACTGATTCTGCAATCAGACATGAAGTTGCACCATAATTAATGAGTGCTGCAGAATGTACATGAAGTGGATCCACAGTGGCTGCTTGTGCTCCTCTATCTCTCCTCTATATCCCACTGCTGCACTCTGTCCAATACTGAAGTCCCCGTGGAGTGGTTCCAAATCAACTACATTGGCAGAACAATTGCCCTGTTCAATCACATCAACCAGCTGATCATCTAAACACATCTGAAAGCTAAATCACACACACACTGGCTCACAACCACACACAGCAATACGTAACCTCACTCAGCCAGGTATGTGCTGAGATTGGACATCATTATCTCTGTACGCATGTCTATCTGTGCAACACAGGAGATTATTTCTCGTTTCCAACTCTTTTGTCCTTTAGCATCAGGGCTGTCACACAACACTAATGGCTTGTTTTACAGGGAAACCAAGAGGGGAAGTACACAAAAAACAAAAAAAGTAAAGTGCATCCAGATCGAGCCCGCAGGCTGTCCTCTGCAGGTGAGCACATGAAGACAAGATTAAGTTTATGAGGTCAAAGAGAAACAGGATCAAACAAAACTACTTTCTGTAAATTAATACCTTGTTTACAGACATTTGCCAGTGCTTAGTAAAGGCCAGATAAATGTTGTCTTTGGGGTAGAATAATATTTACTATTACAGATCATATGTAATGTTAAGCCAAGTATACACTGTACAATTTTAGCCGCATAACTCATTTTAGAGTCGAGTCAAATTTCAGCTTTTCGGGCGTTGTTTGCCATGCAGTGCACAGGGGGGAGCTAGGACAAACCATCTGCTCCCACACGGGCATCGGACAAATTTCTGACATGTCAGAAACTTTGGTTGACTGATGCAGGCTCTTGCACAGTTGAAGCAGGGCCACGAGTTGATTCCCCAGAGCCAGTGCCTTTTTTCTCACTGCGCCTGTGCAAAGCGGCAAACACAGTATCTGAAAACGCCATGGCAACACGATGATGGACACAAAATATGGAGGCAAGGTTGGTCGAGCTGTGGCAACAGCATGTGCGCCTCTTTGATGTCTCCTCCTCCTGCTATCACAACTGATGCTTCTGTCTTGTTAGCATTGTTGCAAATACCTACCTCGGAGCTTTCAAACTAATTATCTGACAATTGTCAATAGCCAGGATGGTCCGCAGGGGCCAACGGACTGTTTTAACACGTACAGTGTGAGCTCTCAGGTCGTGGATTGATGATCGGACCGCACAGTGGCCCTCATTTATCAAACGAGCGTACGACAGAAAACTGGGCGCACGGTCATTTCCACGCAAAGTTCGGCATTTATCAATTTGGAAGTGAGCGGAGGCTACGATCAAATCTCACATCAGGTCTCAACTCGTGTACGCGTGAAGTTTTCAAGCCGTGTTGATTTGCGGTGCAGCATAGTAAATCTGGCGGAGTCCGAGAATTGTTATTAGACCATATATCCCTGACATTAAAGGTAGCCGACTAGTTTCAAACAGTTTGCAATTAACAGGGTTAACAGTTTATTGCTGTAATATTAATTTCTCTTTCATTTTGAGAAAGATTTTGAGGCAGGTGACATAATTACAAGCAATACATGCAATGATTCATGCACTCGGTGACAAAGTTTATCCCCTCAAGGAATAACAGGTAACTCCACTGGCAAACCCTGCAACAGAGCAGGAGCGCAGATTCAACCATGCACATTTACGCACACGGGCCACGTTGAAGCGCTGCATCGGGTTGCTTAAGGGCAGATGGCTCTGTCTAGGATCCGCGGGGGGGAACCCTATTGTATACACCAGAGAAAGTCTGCAACATCATTTTAGCCTGTGGGGTTCTGCACAACACTGCGCAAAACAGGGAGCCATTTGATGTCCCGGTGCAGCCAGATGAACCTATGCCCAGAGAGCCTGGCCAGCAGAGCCCCAACTGGAGGCTACACGAGGGAGACAGGACCTCATTCATCACTCCTAAAATGTGAAGTGTTAAATACTTACGTTTGGCAACTATTCAATACAGGGAAACAGACAACGTTTAGTCAAACATTTTATTCATGTGATGCAGGTTTCAGGTTTTCGTTTCTCTTTTAAAGTGTCGTTTATTGCTATACGTGAGCGATTTATCTCCGCCATTGACCGACACATTTCGGTTTGTTTTTCCAAGACCTCTGCTGACAGGATCCAGGGTCGTGGTGGTGTGCCTGCACGGGCGGCGGAGGACACGCGCCCGCACGCACAGCTCGCATTTGACTGGCTCTGTGGGACTGGCTCCAGACCGGTTTCTTCAGCCGCAGCCTGAACAACGCCACTCGTGTCTGGCTCCGAATTATCTGAAACATCATTTAAATAAAGAAATAAACTCTGACTGCAACCGCAAAATAACCCTTATTTATTTAAATATAGGCTAAACCCAAAATGTTTCAAGCATTCAGGTCGGAGAAGTTCCTCTTGTTGGACGTATTACGCATCTCCATGTCGTAAACTCTAGGGGCGAGGCCTCTAAACTGAGAATATTTAAGGGCGTGGTATTTAAATGACGACTGTTTTCAGCCGCCACATTTATCAACGCCCGATCATTCTTACGCTGTGATCGGCAAGATACGAACGTTTCATGAATCACATGTGAACAATGTCGTAAGATGATTTCTGCGCTCAGATCTGCGCTGGTTTCTACGTTAGATTGATGAATGAGGGCCAGTGTGAGCCCATTAATTGTGAGCTTTGGCTTTACATCGCAGACATTTTATTAGTACAGTATGAGTGTGAATTAACAAGATCATTTCTAAAATCATACAGTTTATGCCCAGCTTTTTCTTTTTTTTTACAATTCCTGTCAATGTTTGACTTTTAAAGCTAGGAAAGGGCAGGATTATGCACTGAAAAGCTCTAAATGACAAATATCTGTGCAGGAAGTGCTGAATTTCGCTGACAGTCACTTCATACTAAACAAAAAAATAACTGTTAAACCAACATGTTTAAAAAGGTGAAGCGAATGAGAGTTGAAGGGAGGGCATTTAGGGAGGGCTGTGAGCAGTGGCGGACTGGGACAATAATTCAGGCCGGGAATTTGATGCCGTTCCAGGCCACCCTTCTCATGCAGACCACCATACCTCTAGTTGTGTATTCTAACCCTGTTTGATAGTTAAAAGAAATTTAGGAGTGACCAATAAGTTATCTATTTGAATATATGATTTTCATTGAAAACCCTGTGTGCTCTTAAGTGGTACCTGGGAGGTCCTGCTCTGTTTCTGACTGTGTATCGACGCTCTCCAGTTCTGCAGGAGCACCTGTGGTACCGGTGCTGCTGCTGCTTCCTTCTCCACCTTTGCAAGGAAAAACCCAAGAGCAGGCCATATTTTAAGTTTATTTCACTGCTGTTTACATTTGAGCAATGTGTAATTATTTGGCTCAATGGTCACCACACACACACACACACACACACACACACACACACACTTCTCTGTGTATATATATATATATATATATATATATATATATATATATATATATATATATATATATATATATATATATTCATTGATTGATTTCATATTATTAATGGTTGCACACACAACCCAGAAGAAACACCCCAGAAAGGCAGGTGCCTGTGAACGCAGCCTATAACGTTTATAGTCGTACTATATAGAGCTTGTATATACTATAATGATAGTCAAACTGTCATTTATGGTGCAGAATTACAATAAAGAAAACTGCTGAATTTTCACAGATTTAGGACTAGAGGAGCCAGGAGCCACAAAGCTGCAGCCTAATAGATTAAGAGTAAACAAAAAAGCTAGCTGTATTTAATTATGATTTATAATTTCAGCATGTATAAACTATCCTGTAGTGGGTCAAACAGTATGCAACAAAATCATATTTTTCATTCATCTCTAGGTATTCTGGATTGATTGTCGGGCCGTGTGCCTGTGTGTGTGTGTGTGTGTGTGTGTGTGTGTGTGTGTGTGTGTGTGTGTGTGTGTGTGGAGGGGGCTGGGGCGGCGCATGTGACTTCCACTATTGTTGCTTAAGAGGTGATGGAATGAACCCTCCGTGAGACACACAGTCTGCGGTGGTGACGGTGATTGAACGAGAAACGCAATGAAAGCTATAGCGTTTTAGACTGACCTTCCCTCCTGGTGAACATGTCACTTATTTTGCAACATTTCACTGCATCTGTGGCAAGGGCTTTCCGTTTTCTGTCCCTCTCTCTCTCTGCTCCACCTTTCCTTTTCTTCTGTCCCTCCATTTCCCTCGACTGACAGCAGAGCTAATTGATTGCTGTGTGACGCCGACAGGTCGCCGAGCGGTGTCATTACGTAACTAGATGGATTGATTTGATTGGCCCGGGCGTCCGGTAACTCCAGTCAGTCTACTCAGTCCGGTGACTGTTCAAGTCAGGCCAGGATAACCATCAGGCCACCGGGAAACGTCCCGGTGCTCCCCATGGCCAGTCCGCCACTGGCTGTGAGGGAACGTTATTGCATGAGGAGACACAGACAGGTGGATGCTGGTGTTCTAAAAACAACAGTAAGTGAGTTGAAACTGCAGCAAAGGCTGTGACATAAAGCTGATTGGAGGTGGCTAATGGACACGGTTAAAGCTGCTGTAAGTGATATATTTTAATTAAACTGAGTGTTAAATAGCTCTATATTCCAACAGTATCACTGAGTGTTTGATCTGTAACCCATGTCTCCAGTAGAATAGAAAATAAAAACTCTGGTATCCCTGCCCATTTTATCCAATCAGGACAAAGAACTCCACTCAACATCTCATTAGTAGCAATGTTATGTTTGCGAATGATTCAATTCTTATCAATGACTATTTGATACAAAGTGAGAGTCGTAATTGGTGAGCGCTGTTCTCTTCCATCTGGCGTATCAAGTTTGTGAAAATTTGTCGGCAACAATAAAAAAGAGTATCTGAGAAGTCGTCCTGTGCTTGGCAGGTGACTGGACGAATCATCGGTCTTTAACAGGCTAACTTCAACCAGTAGTGCAAACATAAGATGTAGTGGGAAACTCGTAGAAAAGTGAAAACATCATCTTGTGTAATGTTTACAGTGCAGATTGGGTCTGGAAATACAATACTCTGATCCAGACAGAAATATCTCACCTACCATTTGGTGAATTTCCGTGAAATGTACAGCCATTCACGGTCCTCAGAGGGTGGACCCTCCTGACTCTGGTGATATTCTGGAAATATTTTAGACGTGAAGTAATGTTACATACATAACGTAGTGCAAGTTATTTGGGTCTTGCAGGTACGTTTGAAGTTGAAATTACAGACCTAAGTCTAAATGTAAACTAACCAATTGGTTTGAGTGCCTAAACCTCACGAAACTGCAATGGTACAGTGAAGGTCCAGAACATGTGTCACTATTATGATGCAAAGGTCGTATTGTTTTGGGAATGGCTATAAATGTTGTTATTGGGGAATGATAATTGACATATTCTGTCGTTTAGGTATAAGGATGTGTTTGGAAAACTTGTGTGTGTATACAGGCATACATTAAAATAATTTTAAATTGCGTAAAATTTATCGAAATAAAAAACTGTCCCAGGACTTGCCAAATGATGGTATTCCTGAGTAGTGTACCTACATTAACATCTGTAGTGTGAAAATAAAAATATATGTGGCAATGCCATAAGCCTGTAAGTAAAGGTTCAAGGCTTAACATCAAATAGCATTATCAGCCAATTAAAACAGGAACAGATGAAAAAACAGGGAGACTTATGAGTAAAATATATGAAGGTTAAATTAGAAGCGTCTTTAATTAAAGCCTGTCGGAAACCTTTATAGTTGAGTTACATAAATGCCACTATTTGAGAGTTAACATCAGAGGTAATTACTGATCTTACTGGTAAGGTTACCTCCAGTCATCACCAGTAAGCAGATTTGTATTTACTGCAATGCTTGGTTGATTCACAAATGCAGATTTAACTATTTTAATATCTGCTGAGGCTCTTCAACTATACAACCCCCCAAAATTCAGAAAACAAAGTGTGTGAGTGACAGTGATGACTAAGTGACATAAACATCATTATAATTATCAGAATCAGGCCAAGTCCCGAGATGCTTTTCATTAATAAGCTCTTTTATTCCCACTGCGGGGGAGAGACAGGGGTGACTAAGTAGATTTTTAAATATTAACACAAATTTCAACACTAAATTCCTCAAGACCTAGATTTTGCATTCTAAATATTCCAAATCTTGAAGGCATCTGCGACAGGTCATTTTCTGATATAGTTTTGTTGCCAGCAGAATCCTAATTAGAAAGTGGAGAAAGGCACTGCAATGTTTTTGAAGCTCCCAAGATGGTTTTCTATCTGTGAGATAGAAAAATGGTGGAGCAATGCCCTAAAGGGGCTGGGTGGCATACTCCAGTCGAAGCACAGAACAACAGTGTGCTACAGAAACTGAAACCAATAAAACATTGTAAGACAAGCTGAACATGACCTCTGAAGCACAGAGTCATGAGGAAGAGAGCTCACAGGGGAATGATGCTGCAGATCATTGTGTGTGTGAATGCACATGCAGTACATGCTGCTCTTTGTTCTCTTTGTCTTATATTACCTAGCATGTCTTTTTCTGTGATGGCACAGACTCAACACTATCATGCGGACAGAGGCGTGTACAGGCTGACCTGTGGCCCTCAATGATTGCCTGTTATCAGGCCCATGTGCTCCTCTGGCCCTCTGATGCCTGAGTCTAATCAAAAGGAAATCTGACGATGAGTTGTCCTTTGTTAGGACTGATTTGATATATATCAGGTCACTTCACCTATTTCCTTTTAAAAGCCCCTCCACCCCCACTGCCCAAAAAAGAGGAAGATAACTAATAATTGAAAGTAAGATAGCAGGGGAGGACCAAAGGGCAGAGAATGGGAGCAGCGAGCACTTCACTTGGAAATAAGGCACATCCAATCGTGGTGGAATCAGGAGAGCCAGAACAGTATTCTCCTCAGCCCTCCTACTCAATTTGTATTCAGAGACTTTAGTTGTGTTGCTCAGATGGGAGCAAATTCATTTTCTCACACGGAGTGTCTCCTCTGATGCATTTTGCACCAGCCATAAAATGACCCCTATTTCTTTCTCTTCATGTTGCATTCAAGAGCCAACAACAAAGTGTCTGTTTGAGTTCCACATAGTGTGGACTCAACTGTGTTTTGTTAGGCTGATGTGAAACTGCAGAAAGTGCTGCAAGGTTTTGTTACTTTACCACCAACATAGTAACAGCATTTTTTAAATGTTTTTATTGAATCTATCAAAGTAAAAATAGAGCAAAAAAGTTATTTGGTCCAAAAAATTTGTATTAGACTCAGTGGCTGGGGGAGGTTTTGGAAAGGCCTGGGAAGTAAACATTTAGCAGACTATGATTCAACTAGGATATGTCCAAACATCACATGTACAAAAACAAAGTAAATAAAATACGATGAGGCTCAATACAACTTAAGTTGGGTAAAGAGTGTGTCCAGCTGGTGATTATCACACTAACTTCAAACTGCTCTCTGTAGCGCTTTTCCTGACAAATTGCTGCTCTCTCAATAATTAGCATGAAGCGGACAAATAGTATAATGTGACCAAGCCAATCATTTATTTAATTATGGTCACTCCTATCTGTCTAATCTCAAGATCAATTCACAGACACAGATACACAGATGTTGAGGTGAAGCCAGACGTTTATTAGAGATCCACATTATCAAACATTCAAACCAGCAGCATCAGTTGTACTTGAAGGATAAATATTCCATAAACACTCTCAATTTTACAAAATATAAGCTAACTTAAATCTTACATCAACATTTCATCAGCACCATCTCAATAAATAAATTAATACATGTCCTTTGTCTTCTTCTTGGTTTGGGATTTGGGAAAATTGATTTGGGATTTATAGATGATATAGAGAAATCAGGATATTTTTTGTTGGACACATATTTCCTCATTTGTATGTACACAAAACAATTGCAGCAGCAGTTGATGTGCTCGTTGCCATAGTTTTGTTGTTATCTGTGGCTGTGCGGAGTGCTCATCAGATGTGTAAGGTTATGCATGTGGGAATGACGTTCAGCTCATCAGACATTTTCTTAATGATGATGTGCCAAAAAATAAAAAAGATTGTTCTCGAGGTTGAGTTTCAAGTCTTTTGAGGCCAAGTCTCAAGTCAGGTCTGAAGTCACTGAGTGTGTGATTTAAGTACGACTCGAGTTCGAGTTGCAAACTCAAGTCCCCATCTCTGGTCGGTGCTGAGGTGAGAGTGTTACTGCAGCTCAAACACCAGAGCTACTGTGTGAGTTAACATTTCAACCACAGAGAACACAACCAACGAGGCCAACCAATCCAAGGCGGAGTCAGGTGGGTCTTCTAAGGGACTGTTCGTTATTTAAATCGAGTGCCACCGGAGGAATTTCGGGACTCTAATTATTTTTTCCATGGCCCCCCCAAAAAAGTGGTCAGAAGTGGTTACTAAGTAATGCATTACTGGCATCACTGCCCGCAGATAGAGTCTTTTCATTAATGGGGACCTGGGGGTTTCTCCCCCGGGAAATGTTGAAAATTGGGCTGTGTAAGGTGCAATTTCAACGTGGTTTGTCGTCATATTTTAATTACAGATAAAGCTCATTTTCCCTCACTATAGGTCTACTAAACAGCAGGCTAATAGACGGGCTCTGGTAATATCAGTGATGCATATAGAGGGGGAAAGAATAACACTGATGTTGAATTTTCAACAAATTATTCTGACTCTGCCCATATATGGGCATTTGCTGCCATGGAAGCCAGGTCAGCTTCTGGTGACACTGTTGCATTTGTGGCTGCTGGCCGTTCGATATGAAACCACATAGAAACCTCGGGGCTATTTTCATCAAGGCAATTATATATATTTTTTAAGGCAGCGAGATCCGGGGCTATTGCCCAAAACATCCGGGGCTATAGCCTCGAATACCCAGGTCTAACGACGCGCCTGCCTCCAGCAACCGGCCCGTATGTTTGTTCGTGTAACGTTGTGATCCATCTTGGCGGAACAGGGCAAGAAACTCGCTACTTGCTGATATCATACACCTGTGATTATGGGATCGAGGGGGGAGGTGGGGCGGGGCGATTTTCGTTACGTCTGGACTGCTGGGGGGGTCAGATCCTCCAGACGTAGCTTCAAAAGTTGAATGACCCCCCTCTCTGACTATTTCTTTTGGGTGACCCCCCCCCCCAACAAAGAATATTATGACATGACCCTCCCCCATTTTCCTCCGGTGGCCCATTCCATAAATAACGAACGGTCCCTAAGAACCCAGGTTAGACCCACAATATAGGGAGTCTCTCTTCTTGGCCAGTATAATTGTGCCCTCTACTGTTCAAAGAGAACAATATAATGACAATGAGATATAGTAGAATGCTATGCTATTTGTGGTATTACGTTATTAAAAATTTGTCCTTCTTAGGATTGGGCTGATATGTGGGCATGTTTAAAGTATCATAACATTATATTAAAGGATAAGTTTACTAAAAAATGTAGTCATTATCTACTCACCCAAGTCCTACTACTACTACTACTACTCACTCAAGTTTCATAGTCCATAAAACATTTCTGGAGCTTCACAGCCAAACAGCATCGCAGCATTCTCCTAAATAACTGAACTAACAAAGTATAGCAAAGCAACACAAAAGTAATGTAATGAGTAGAGTAACAAATTACTTATTACAGGATATGTATTACCTTTTTTAAAAAAGTAGTAATGTCAAGGTTATCAAAAGAGGACGCAAATGCAGAACTCTGAGACAGGTCAGTTAAAAACTAAATGCAAACTTTATTAAAAGCTGATGTCCAATAACTTAAAACAAAAGGCAACAGAAGTTATCCACAAGCAACAAACTAAAGTTGGAACAAGCCAAAATAACACAAGGATACAGGCAGCAAATGCATTGAAAACACAACAGGGAGAAAGGACCGAGAGTAGCAGGAGCCATGAAAACAGATGAACCAACAAAGACTAAACCAGCAAAGGGGTGAGGTGCAGATGGGGGGAGGCAGACAAACACACATGAAGGAGCTGTTAAGCAGGGAAAAACACTGGGAACGGGGCAGGGCTAATGATGGAAATGGAGCACTGGTAACACAGGTGAGCGGAAAGAAGGGCAGGAAAACAGACAAAGACAGGAAGTGGAAAGTAAACCATGAAACGAGGATAAGCTTTCAAAAAAAACAGGACATGGACTTGTAACTTGTGTGTTCACAGCCACATACCTCACAGTAAATAGCTTATTAAGGAAACAGGTTTTCAGGGCCTTTAAAGTTAATTGTGGATATGAATAGTTTCAATACAAATGTGGACAACAGCAGAACAGTGGGTCAAAGAAGGCAAACTGTCACTGCTAGCAAAGATTTGTGGGCTGGCAGTGCCACACTGCTGGGTTATCCAGCCTGCTGTAGTCAGCTAGACACATGGTTTTGCTTCTTCTTTTTTTTCTCTTTTTTTTTTTATAGTCCACAGGGTTAGCGGGCATAGGTTTGGTTTCGTTTGTGTGGTTTCCTATGACCTATGGAGAAAGCAAACAGCCCTTTGTCCCCTACAATTGGGAGTGAGAAGTGGGGGTTGTCAGTGGGGGAGGCACAGGGTTTTCACAGAGGAACAGTGTTGGGAGTTGGGCAGAAGGCTGATAGATGAAAGTGCTATAATAGGTCAATTACGACTCATTTGAGGTTTCCACAGTTGCCGCTGGCATTACACAGCCAATTGCACAGATGATGGCTGTAATATGAAATAAGTGGCATTGAAGGAGATGAGGGCTGTCTTTGTGCCAGCAGGCGGAAGGCAGCCTGAATGAGGGCAAAACATAAGGAGAAACGATACCTGTGGTGTTATTAGCTCACAGTTCTTTATATGAGGACATTTATCCATCTGTCATGGACCCACACAGCTGTACAACTCAAACATCACAGCTGGGATTAAACCAATGAAATGTTGAGATTGTTAATGGAACTCACAGTGAGGCACAGCGTGAAATGTCATCCATCTTCAAGTGATGGATATCATGCTATTTTAATCAAGCATATACACTCACTCAATCACTCATTCACTCATTAACTACCACTTATCCTGCACTGGAGTCACGGGTGAGAGGCAGGGTACACCCTGGTCAGGTCGCCAGCCTATCACAGGGCTAACACAGACAGACAGACAGACTCACTCTCATGCACACCTATGGACAATTCTAGAGTCACCAATTAACCTAACCTGCATGTCTTTGGTATGTGGGAGGAAGCCGGAGTACCCGGAGAGAACCCACGCATGCACAGGGAGAACATGCAAACTCCACACAGAAGGGCCCCGACTGGGTTCGAACCCAGAACCCTCTTGCTGTGAGGCTACAGTGCCAGCTACCCACCATGCCGCCCCAAACATATATAGCTCTGGAAAAAATTAAGCGACCACTGCAAAATTATCAGTGTCTCTGATGTTACTATTTATAGGTATGTGTTTGAGTAAAATTAACAGTTTTGTTTTATTCTATTAACTACTGACAACATTTCTCAAAATAAAAATATTGTCATTTAGAGCATTTATTTGCAGAAAATGACAAATGGTTAATTTCTAAACAACACAATACTAATGTTTTAACTTAAGATGAGTTCAGCAATCAGTATTTGGTGGAATAACCCTGATTGTCAATCACAGCTTCATGCGTCTTGGCATGCTCTCCACCAGTCTTTCACATTGCTGTTGAGTGACTTTATGCCACTCCGGGCGCAAAAATTCAAGCAGCTCTGATCTGTTTGATGGCTTGTGACCATCCATCTTCCTCTTGATCACATTCCAGAGGTTTTCAATGGGGTTCAGGTCTGGAGAGAGGGCTGGCCATGACAGGTTCTTGATCTGGTGGTCCTTCATCCACACCTTGACTGACTTAGCTGTGTGGCATGGAGCATTGTCCTGCTGAAAAAAAAAATCCTTGGGGAGTTGGGGAATATTGTCAGAGCAGAAGGAAGCAAGTTTTCTTCCAGTATAACCTTGTAGGTGGCTTGATTCATGCATCCTTCGCAAAGATGAATCTGCCCAATTCCAGCCTTGCTGAAGCACCCTGAGATCATCACCGATCCCCCACCAAATTTCACCATGGGTGTGAGACACTGTGGCTTGTAGGCCTCTCCAGGTCTCCGTCTAACCATTAGATGACCAGGTGTTGGGCTGAAAATTGGACTCATCAGAGAAGATGACCTTACTCCAGTCCTCTATGGTCCAATCCTTATGGTCTTTTGCAAACCTCAGCCTGGCTCTTCTTTGCTTCTCATCGATGAAGGGCTTTTTTCTAGCTTTGCAGGACTTGAGCCCTACCTTTAGTAGCCTGTTTCAAACTGTTCTCGCCGTGCACTTCATCCCAGCTGCCATTTGCCATTCTTTTTGTAGGTCACTTGATGTCATCCTACGGTTGCGGAGTGACAGTTGAATGAGTTGATGACGTTTTTGCCCTCTGCCAGTCTGTAGTTTTGTTGTCCCAAATATCTGCTGCTTGATCTTGTTTTTATGAACCGCCATCTTATGAATTTTAAGAATAGAAGCAACCTGATGCTCACTGTATCCCTCTGCCAGTAAAGCCAGAATCGAACCTTTCTTTTCCTCACTCAAAACTTTTCTTTCAACTCTTTTGGCATGGTCAATTGTTCTTTTTTTAATTTCAATTACTTTTGATCTACTACTAGCACTATTTTTGCCATACAGCTGGTCCTATTGCAAGAGGATAGTGATGACCACGGCAGTGGCTTTTATACTTTTCCTCGTTAAATAAGATTTGGTTAAGGTGATCACCTAATCAGTACCTCATTACAGTTTTTCTCAGTCGCTTTGGTGCATTTCTCACATCACTATTAACATTTGCACAACAGTTAGTGCATTTCTCAAAACAATAAGTACAAACTGCAAAACCTAGTGGATAACCTGCAAAAATGCATCACTTGCTCAAAATGGATAGTTCATTCCTCAAAAGCAAGTATTCATGTCAATGAAACTGTCAGTGCCATCAAAATGACAAGTCCTGACATCACTGTTTATGAACAAGATAGTCAAATGGTTTAGCCATGTTTTCATTATGACAGTTTGTGTAAGTGTTTTCCAATGCAAAAAAGTCAGATCTTGGTGACACTACCTGAAAATGCTCAAGACAGCACTATGAAATACTTGTACAGCCAATTGAAAACTACAGTTAAGTTACACTTTATTGTATTTACAGTTTTTTACAACCGCTATGACCCATTGTTCAATACTTTTAACGCTTTTTCAAAACTCTTCACACAGTTACCACAACATCAGCCTGTGTGGGCTATACAATTAACACAATTCTTCTTCTTTTGACACAAAATACACACATTTTACACATTTAAAATTAGTTTTAACTCCTTTTACACACAAGCTCAATCAAGACCAAAACAGTAGATGTTAACTGGTGAATTTTCAATTGCTTTCACACGGTTTGTCAAAACAGAAAACCTCATGTTCAAAACTAATGGATTGAAGATTACATTGATCACAGCTGACAACTGCCAGGGCTGGATAAGGCATGCAAAAAGATACTTCCCAAGATGCCTGGCCAGAAAAGACATCAGGTGTCATGTCAATGAAAATATGTGGCCCAATGCTGACGACCGAGCAGATTAGCTTTTTTTTTCTTCCACTTTTACAGTGATTACTTCTGCTCCTTTTTCTTTTTTGGTATTTGTATTTGACAATACAGTAATGAATGACAGCTAAATGCTGATTTTTTTCCCTCTTTACTCTACTGTAAGTCATTTTCATTTGCAATACAGTAAAGTGTTTACTGCAAATCCTGTCATTTACTGTCTTCTTCTTTCATAAACATTCTGCAAAGCTGCTCTGACATGGGTCGTTTCACTTTTTGTACGTTGAGTGTTGTACAAAAAGAACAAAATTCATGCCCAACAAGAAAATCATCACAAACATTGATTTACATGTATGATCAATACAATAATCTGTTGATTGTAAAAGAAAAAGGAAAAAAAGTAGATTTGACACATGCAAAGTGATTCAGTTTGTGTTATTCCATCAGTTGTCAGTGTTTTTTATGACACTGTGCTGTGACTGACTAAATGTTTCTGTTGGAAGACAACGTGTGTCAGTGCTTTGGTAGATTTGGTGAACTGTGTTAGTGTATTATTGTATTTTGGAAGTGTGTGTCTGTGTTTAGTTACACTGCGTGATTTTGAGCATGAAATTAACTGTTTGGGGAATTGTGTGTTTCAGGTGTGATGTGCGTAAACAGTTTTGAAAAAGTGTTTAAGGTTCTGACAAACGGGTCATAGCGGTTGTAAAAAACTGTAGTGGGGTAACTGAGCATAAGACACTGAATATGTATGTTTCACATTTTTTACTGCATATGCTCTTTGCAATTCTACAGCATTCCAGACATTCCTGTCTGGCCACATATTTTCATCTACGTCACAATGGATATCTTCCCTTGCAATGCAGCAAGGAAAGTATCTCCTTGAGTGGTGAATTCACCCTCTAGAGGGTTCACCCTAAAGAGTGTCTAAAAAAGTCAGCAGATGTTGTGTGTTGTAAGGACCAAGAAGGGGAATATGGGTAAGATGGCGGCACACATTGTAATATTCCCTCCTTGTTGGCCTGGGACGTCAGTGGTTGCTCTCTGTCCAATGCGATTTCTTCCACGCCTTCTGCCTTTGGCCAGATTGAAACCTGCCTCATCGATGTATATGAATGTGTGCAGTGGTTCCCTGGCCTCTAGCTCCAGTATACGCTTTATCCCAGAAGAGAGGGAGAGAGAAAAAGAAAAAAAACAACTGTAAGAACTTTTCCTGTGTAACATAATGCATTTTTTGACAACATGGTGTACAGTATGTACTGTGAATACATATAGATATAGAGAACTGTTATGTACAGTAAGTGTACTGCATGAAACTACACAAAGTAAAACAGTTTACAGTGCTGAACATTAGAGTTTGCATTGGACACATGCAGGTTTTACCTGTACATACTGGTGACGGATCTCCTTCAGTCTTTCATTGTTCCTTTCAAATGGCACATTGTAAAGTTGTTTCATGCACATTTCTTTTGAGCACTCTGTCAATTGTTGCGATGGAAACAGATCCAATATTGCTGAAGATTTTGTCATCCTCTATAACAGCAGTTTGAATCTCTTTCAATCTGATTACATTGTTTGCAATCACCATTGCACAAATGGCTTCCTCTTGTTCTGGAGTAAAAAGGGGCCCCCTTCCACCTCTGCGAGGTTGCCTTGCAATCCTATGTGTTGCAGAGTAAAATTACAGTAATGTACAGTAAATATGACATATTACGAGGTATCAGATCACTGTCCAATACTATACATACCTGTTCTCCCTACAAAATGTTTGAATGATGGAATTCACAGTGGTTCTCCCTACATTTGGCTGCACCCGTCAACCAGCCTCAGGCATTTTGAGGACGTGACTGATAACATGGTCCACAATTGTAGCCCTAATTTCATCAGGAATATGCCTATGCACTTCGTCTCTTCTTCCTCTTCCCCTGTTTTGTCCCCGTCCCCTTCCTGCCCGCATCCTCACCCCTCTTCCACAATGCTGACCTTCCATTTCTGTGTCACAGAACTGTAGAAATGGAACACATTATGTCCTGCTTGTTAAGTGAGGGTTCATGGGATTCAGCTTGAGTGACTGACAAGTGGTTTGTCATTGGTTACAACTAATGCTTCACACACCTCCTCATGAGTGAAAGGTGTGGTTCACTTGAGAGCAATTGTTCAATTCTCTCAATTCAATTTTCTGCTTATACTTTTTACTATCTATAACATTACTCTTGACAATGATGTTGGACTGAACTGGTGTGTAATGATACGTCTTCCATGGATTCTGTTGTAACCAATGTCTAATGTGTAAAATCTGAATAATGTTACAACTACCACCCATTTGCGTAAAGTACCTTCAACAGTAACTGGCTGTTGTTTATTCCAACTACACAAGCTTATTTTTCAACAACCTAAAACGCAGTGTACATGTGTATGAAAGGCCAAAGCCCATAGAAATAACTATGTTTGAAAAGATAGAGTGGACAGGGCCTTAGGTCTTCCCACCACTGTCAGTTGGGGAGAAAGAGAGAGCTCTGTACTGGGCAATGGAGTTTGCTGCTCCATAGGTCAGGTGGGTGGGGCATTAACAAACCCTGACCATCACATCACTACCATACTCTCCATTCCGCTAATTATGCTTCCTTCTGTCTTCGCTCCTCCCATGATCTAAAAATCTAATGAGGTCTGTCTTTATTGAGGATATTCCAATCCCTCAAATGCATCTATGTTGGTACTATGAGAGGGGAAGCCTCTGGAGCCATTTGAGTAAGAAATCCCAGGTGTGGATATTTTTTAACACACCAACACACCTTCAAGAGTGCTTTTTGATTGGTCAGCTGATCTGATCAGACAATAAAAAGGAAAATGCTGGCTGTTGTGGAAACAGCTGTAATATTTATAGCATGATTTGTCATGCTGTAGATTTGGCATATACCTGTGGAAACAGAAATGACAGCACCAGTAGCGGCTCTAATATTATTTACATGTAGTCATAAAATAAAAGAAATATCTGAATCATGAATTAATCATGACACTCTTACAATTTTACTTTTTTTTTCATTATCAGCCAGAAGTCTTTCCTTTTCCCTCGTATTTCCACTCCAAATTATACAGCTGCACGATCACAGGTTTTATTATCAGTCCAATATTATCCTGAGGCTGAAAATGACACTTATTATTATACCTGTGATCTTCCACAAACTAATCAGACTATAGATTTTATTTTGAATATTTATAGCTGTTTTTCATGTAACATAATTTCTGTTCTCTTCTTTTGAAAAATTCAATAAGTTTTTCGATGTATCTTATATATCAGGTGGCAACATTCTGTGACACCCTGACACATCATCATATGTCAGGTATTTGTTTATTAGTTTTTTTGTTTACTTATTTCTAAAAAATTGATAGCTGGCTTCCACACATTTAACAGTTGAGATACACTGTTAGAAATTACCAGCATTTCACAATAATTAACAGTTTTATTTTACAGTAACTTGTTGTAATTAAGTTCCTCTGTAATATCCCAATGAATACCTGTAAAAACTACAGTATCCTTGGATTTTACAGCATTTAACTCTTATTTTACAGTAAACTCCTGCAATCAAAAAACCCTTGTTATATCACAACAAGGTCTGTAATATCACAGCAACACGGTAAAAAAAATGCAAGGATTTCACAGCATTCAACAGTATTATTACAGTGAAATATTGTATTGAAATATGCCCTGGGAAGTCACATGACATAAACGAACTTGGCACTGTTTTGAACTGAAGGCACCGTTTCCCTCTTCTCTTCTGGGCTGAATGGAGAAGGTGAGCAGCATTTTATTATTTATTTATTTTAGCATGTTATTTTTAATATGATAATAATATTTACTTTCAAATGAACGTTTATCGCATGTCACAGTTCATATTTTGTTAGCAAGTGCCCAAAATTGTTGAACGTTCTCTCACAGCATTTGCTAATAGTAGTAGTAACTTAATGACGAGAGTTTCGCTATATCTCATTTTTCATGTCACTTTATCCCCGTTTAGACTAATTTGATGTTAATAAAGTTTATAAAACCAATGATTGGACAAACATTACTATTTATGTGTGCGCATTTTTGTAATTAGTCATGGTTATCATAGATTAGCCAGGCTAACCTTTAGCTGTTTAACTTTAATAACTCAGTGATTAAAACAGTCCATGAAAAAATATTTTTTCCAGCGGATATCTTAGTTTCAACATGATTGAGCTAACTGGAGTAGTTTCATGTCGTGTCCGACATCAGGAGGGTTTTAGCTGATGTCCTGATCTTTTGCTTTGCTACTGCCGTTTGCTTTGCTATTGCCGTTAGCTGTCCCTGTCAGCTGCAGCCACTGATGCTTTCTGATGATCATAATCTGCATTCAAACTGGAATCCGTATTGTTGGTTGCCTTTGTGTGATTTCTCCTTTTTCTTTTCTTTCTAGGTAATCAGAGGGCGAGGCTAACCATCCTGTTCAGTGTCAGGCTAAGAGTGAGGAGAAATAGATTAGGTAGGTGACTAGTTAACATGCACCACAATGTTCCACTGTAAATTGGTTGGATGTGAGCATGTGTCTGAGAATGTGTATAACTATGTTCAGTACACAAAACTGCATAGCAATGCCCCTAATTATCACTACCAGTGTGGGGTGCCTGACTGCTCACGAGGTACAGAAAACACACGGGACTGCAAATTCATATGTGTAGGCAGCATAGGTCCCACCTGCAGGCTGCTGGGCCTATACTGCATGACACATCAGTTCTACCACCTGACACACCCTTGAAATGTCTGCTTGAGGCTTGTGCATTTAAGTGTGACACTTTGGCCTCTCTTATTAAGCATTTGAAGACGCACATAAGGGAAGGAATGGAAAATGTCCATTTAGAGGTTGTGATTGCACGTTCACACACATGATGACTTTTGCTTCACATATTTCCAGAAAACATAGGTGTGCAGAGGATTCAGTTTTAGATGACCTTGTTCTAGACAAGTCTATTGTTACAGAGCCATTGCCAGGACCCAGTCAGTCATATTCAGAAGCTGCTGAGGAACATAATGAACCACAAATGCCATTAGCTGTGGACGAAAACCTATTTTTACAGAACCTTACACTTTTCTACCTGAAATTGTAATCTAAGCTACTCTTACCAGCAAGCACCATTCAAACCATTATTGATGGCTTTCAAAGTGCTCATGAACTTGGCCTGTCCAATTCCCTAAACATTCTGAGAGAGAAACTAAAAGAACTCAGATTCCCTCAGGCCACTATAAGCAGCATCATTGAGGAAATGAACAGAGATGATCTACTCACACTCTATAACAGGGGAAGGCTCAGTACAGATGCAAAGAGGAAGGCTGCTTTTAAAGAGTGTTTTAACTATGTTCATCCCGTGCCTTTGCTCTTGGACAATGATGAAAATGACAAAGAATGTTTTACTCAGTATGTTCCTATACATGAGACATTGGTGACACTTTTCAAAAATGAGTCTACGCGAACAGTATACCTTGACACGTTTGCAGCCATCTATTGATGCTGTCTATCAGGATGTCAAGGATGGAGAAGGCTTTCAAAGTAATCCAATATTGAAAGCTGACCCTTCTTCACTTGGCTTAATACTGTACCAAAATGCCTTTGAAGTTGTCAACCCCCTGGGCTCAGGGAAAAAAAGCACTAGGTTTTAGCGGTTTACCTAACTCTGACTGACATCTTGCCTCACAATAGATCTTCTATTGATCAGATGCAATTTGTTCTCTTATGTAGTGAACAGGACTTTAAGTATTTTGGGGTAAATAAAGTTTTTGCTCCCCTGATTGAGGACCTCAAAATTCTGGAGCAGAGAGGTGTAGTCACATCTGATGGCATTGTACTAAAGGGCTCTTTGGTTGCCATTGCAGGAGACAACCTGGGATCCCATTCTATTGGGGGATTCTTGGAGAACTTCAGTCGGTGTACTTATTTTTGTCGCTACTGTGAGGTGTGTAGAGATGATTTCCTGACTAATCCTATATCGTGTGGTACCAAAAGAACAGCCCAATCATATGCAAGTAATTTGCAAGAGCAGGAAACTACTGCCACTGACTCTGTATGCGGCATCAAGTTTGACTCTCCTGTCAATCAGCTTTCACATTTCCATGTATGCCAGCCTGGCCTACCACCATGTCTAGGCCATGACTTATTTGAGGGAGTCATAGCTTATGACCTTCCTTTATATATTCGCCATTTAGTTGAGGAGAATCATTTTACATACCTGCAGTTAGATAGGTGCAAGAACCAGTTCAGATATGAAGTCAGAACTGGTGTTTCCTTAGACTTCTCCCACTCATGGTGGGTGACAGGATTAAAGATCCCTGCGAAAATGAGGTGTGGCAAACAGTGTTGGGGAGTAACGAATTACATGTAACGGCGTTACGTAATTTAATTACAAAATTTACGTAATTGTAATCCATTACATTACTGAGGGAAACTGTGTAATTAAATTACAGTTGCTTTTGGAAATTTCCATGATTACAATTTTAGTTACATTTGAAAAATCGCCGCAAAAGCTCGGGTTTATCAAATCGTTTTCAACTTCCTCCTTCTAAAGCCGCAAGTTAGATACCATCGGTATCTAACGGAATCATACCGACGCTTGTGATTGGCTCTCTCTGGTCATGTGCCATTCTGCTGCTAGACTCAACTGACTTGTTAGCTGAACGGCAGTCAGCAACAATGTCGGAGGCGAAGAATACGTTCCTGAGTTGGAAATTTAAAAACCACTTCGAACAGACAGCAGATAAGGGCCCAAACATTGTGGTAAAATGTAAAGAGTGTTTTCTGGCAGTGAAGGTGCTGTCGACATCGAAACTGTCGATGTCGAACCTGAAGACACATCTAAAGGTACGTATGTAACTGCAAGCAGTCACATACAATAAAATGGGGAAGAAGAACCAACCTTCCGTTTGTCTTTTCATCCTATCCGCGATCAACGATCAACTGAAATTACAAACTCATCATAACTGGGCTGTTTTTCACTGCTGTTGTTTTCACATCTGGAAATACATGGAAGTGAATGCAGCTGATGCTTATTACTTACATGCATTTCCAAACTTAATAACAACAGCAGTGAAAAACAATCAGACCCTGTTATGATGAGTTTGTAATCCCAATAGTGTATTGGCCTGTTATTTTAACTATCGTTTTTTAAGTGGCATTATCAGAGCAATCTTTTAACATGAGTCAATGGACACTTCTGCGTTCTCCCAACCCATTATGTCACATTTGAACAAATGGCACTCGCGTGAATAACTTCCAATTACTTCATCCAATAGTGCTGACAGGAAACCAATGTGTGAGATTCCTCCAGGAAGTACTGGAGCAGGACTACGGTTAGGCATGCAGTCTATTGACCCATAGCCCTACATCTTGCCCTATCTTAATTAATAAATTGTTTTTGTGCCTTCTAGGACTTGTTACTCTTAATATGGAGTTGGTCTCTGCTCCAGATCCAAGTGTTTCAAGTTCCCCAACTCCAAGTTCTCCAAACACAACATTCCAGCCTCCAAATCAGCTGTTGCCCAGCCCTCCAAGCACTGCCCCAAGCACGTCAAGCGCTTCACAGCCTGGCGTACCATGGCATGTTGACTTTCGTCTCAACTGGGACCAGGTGTCATCAGCCATTCGACTTAGAGTGGAAAAAGAAGAAAGACCATTGCCAGACGAGAGAAAGGCATTCGTGGTCGTGCTCGTGCTCGTGCTCGTGGACCAAATGATGCAGTACGACCGCAACCCATCCAGAGCCATGTGCCACAGTGTTGTGAGAAACATTGTCAGGTAGGGATGGGAATATTAACAATATTAGCTGTCAGTTAATCCCCAGCCCCAACTCCTTCAACTGTTTGTAGCTTTCACTGATTCATTTCCCGCACCTATGATGTCACAAGGGTGCAGAAGTGAAGACTTTGTAAACATCTTTTGTTTAAACAAAGCTAATATATTCAAGAAAACCAGACTTATTCACATGTTTTTATGAAGGTCTTGTTCAGCCTGATGTTTTTTTTTAAGCGTGGTTCTTTCCTTTAAGTAATCCTTACATTAGCTGTACGCTTATGTGGTAAGTGCAACAATGGTGACATAGTTTCTAATTGTCCCACCCACATTTTCAGGAGCCATCCAAAATCATTTGGCGACATTGGCAAGCACGGTGATACTGCTGGAGACAGATGTCACTCTCTTCTGCAACAAGTAAAGACGAGAGTGGAGTACAAAAATAGGAATAAAACTCTTGCTCAACGGCGCAGAGAAAGAAGACCGTGCACGGGAATGGCAAGAGAGGCCAGACTGGCAAGAGGTCCTGTTGACCTGTTTTAAAATCTGTCAACATTTGATTGAAAGCATTGTATATGACCATGAATAACTCTGAAACAGGACAAAACATATGGTACTTTTCTCTTGACTACTTTATTGACACTTTGACATGGACCCTTTTCACAGCAAGCATGTTGCAATGTTAATAGTGTAGTAAACACAGGTGTATTAACTGTGATTATGGCCTTGTTCCATTTAGGATTTAGCTGAGCCAGGGTGCTGATATCGTGCATAGTGGCTCTCTGGCATGGTTGTGGTACACTAAATACCTTGACCTTAATTAATTTGATAAAATACACCTGTGTTTACAACACTATGACACTGTAACATGACTTCTGTAGGATGGGTCTATTTAGACAGTCACAACAGGGAATCAAACTGCTGACCCTTCAGTCATGAGACGACTTGCTCCAACTTCTGAGCTATAACCGTCCCCAACAGTATTGTTACCCTATGATGCCCACTCCTAGGTGTGTGAGGTGGGGAACAGCAGATTTGCCAGAGGGGGAGACCGTGGCAACGTTGGAGAATATGAAGAGGGATCTGCTGAACATCTACTCAGGCATGCCATCTACTGTCTTTTTGGGTAATTTTGTTTAGACTTTAGTAATTGGTCAAGATCTGAACACTGTGTTTGTTGGGCGGCTACAAGACCAAATTGTTACTTGGGTACTAACAATATATTTGTATGCCTGTATACACAGAGGAAGGAATGAGTGGGGCAGAGAGAGCAGAACCAATGATGGAAAAGACATACGTCATCCTGCGGAAATACCTTAACAAAGTGCCTGCTGCAGCGATGTCCGAGATCAAACAGGAGTGGCCGTTTCTCTTCTCTCAGAAATGCCTATTCTCACACTTTGGCCTCCTGACGGACATCGATGTCCTTCAAAACCTACAGGAGGCAATTAGTCGATGAGGACAGACCATCCTGGAAGTGCAACACTGGACAACCCCAAGATCCGTGATGTTCTGGCCTGCTATGATCCAGACTCTGACAAGGCTGCCTGCATCCTGCTGCTCCTAATGTTGTACTTCAAAGAGCCGAAGGAGAGTTTGATGCATGAAGTTGATGTAAGATTTTTTATTCAAATATTACAATGTAAATGTAATTAAAATGAGTGATTAAATTAGACGCCATTTATTACCTTGTATGATTTACTCATTCTGACCAATGAACATTTATCCTTTATCCTAAATCCATGCTATTGTGTGTTACTATGTTTTAGCCATCTGCCACTGCTGTGGACGTCAATACTGCAGAACTCCCCAGCACCCCCTGCTTGATCATTCAAGGTAATGTTACTTTGATCTAGTATCGACATTTCTAACTCATTATTTTGTTTTCAATCTAGAAATCTACATGACCACAATAAATAACAATAATTATAATTATAATAAGAATTACATTTGTATAGCCCTTTGTATCTGAAGCAGATCACAAAGTGCTCATAACACATAATGTTGTATCTGTTCATTTCAGATGACATGATGAAGCCCTCTGGTTGGCTTATATCCATCGAGGGACATGTCGTGATGGGCCCACACCCTTTCTTTTTACACGGAGTAACTGCTTTCTTCAGCAGCTATTACGTCTTCAACCTTGAGTATCCTGCCGCTGGATCGTCGACACTGGAGTTCATTCAAAGGTATTTTATAAAGATGACATTTGATCTTGTAATTCACATTGTAGTACAGGCTTCCAACTCAATGATTGTCTTGAGGTCTAAAATGCTGACAAAGGAGGTACCTGAGGCTAGCCTGGTGAGACTATCCTGATCTCGTGAACTCATTTTCAATTTTGCTCTGCAGATCAGTCTGGGTATCTACACATGTTATGCTGACAAATACCTACCGGTCCAATCACAGCTGTTTATTTTGTTTTGGGGCAGGCTGTGTGATTTCGAAACGTCTATTGCGAAATGTGTATGTATTGAATGAAGTAGAGCAAATTTTCTTTAAAAGAAGAACAAAATGCTCTCAGACCCTTTATTTAAAAGGATGTGTTTGTCATACTTTCAACAGGGTTTGGTTGAATTTACCAGCTGGCCAATTGCGTGAAGATGCATTTCAGTGGCGGCGCATGTTGATATGGCCCCTCATAGTAGAAAATCAACCACTTTGCCTCAGGCAAACATAACTTGAGGCAACTTGGCTAAAAATGGCTAAAAAAAATTATGGTGAGAGGAAGATCCAACACGTTTGGATTATAAGTCTATTAGGGTTTGATATGGGAAAAAGCACAGATGAACACCTTGATAGTCTATTTAAAACTGAAACTATCTTTGCTTATTAACAGGTGCTTCCTGGGCATCAATCCTGAAAGAGGCTCAAAGACCAAGAAGCGGACAACAATGAACCCTCATGTGAGCACCCTTTTGAGGAAACTTATTGACTTTGAGTGGGCATCATAGTTTTTTTGCAGCAGCAGTAGTTGTCAGGCTCAGTTTTGAGTAGCCTAGTTCTTTTTGTACTTTTTTAAGACAACTTTGCACTACAAGATTTTTACACAATGCTGTTGCGTGTGGACTCATTATAATGTTTGAGACTGAGAGGAGCGCCTGACCCCTTTACGACATCCCTTCATCGCTCTCTCCCTTCCTCTCTTATCTTGCCATGAAGGCCTCATTCCTATCCTTTTATTGTTATTATGACGCAGCTAGTAGTAATAGTTGAATTGTGACACAGGTAGTTGAATAGCAAGTTTCTGCACAATTTCTCTGCATTTTCTGCATTTTAAGATGGCTTTTATGACTAGAAAGTAGAATTTCTTGAATTCTTGTTTTTGAAGTTCTTGGCATTTGCTGTATGTTGAAAAATATTTATTTGTTAATAATAATGGGGGGGGGGGGGCATGACTTTTAGCATGACTAAATTCACAGTAAATTATTGTCAACTTGTACATTACCTTCACAGTACACACTGTAAAAGTACAGGGCCTTGTTGTAATGATGTACAGCAAAAGGTTGTAATTCCCCAGTAATGTACTGTAATATCACAGTAATTTCTTTGTCATTGAAGCTGTAAAGTTACAGTATACAGTTGTGCTTTTACAATAATGCATTGTAATATCACAGATATGAAATTACAGTAAATTGCTGTGAGTACATTTCACAGTATATTGCTGTAATCCTTACTGTGAAAGTCATGCAAAACGTATCCAATTATTTATTGTAAATTCACAACGAAAAATGTTGCAGTGTATTGTTCATCATTAATAAATGTCATCTCTCCATAATGACGCTGGAACGATTGAGGATTTCTCCGTTCTCACATCTTGCTCTCACATTCCCACTTGGAGGAGCTAAGACACGAGGAAGAGATGGGAGTGTAGAAAGAAAGAAGTCACATTATCCAAATGCTAAGCATCGATGTACTTAAAGGAGACATATTCTGCTCATTTTCAGGCTCATAGTTTTACTTTGGGTTACTACTAGAATAGGTTTAAATGTTTTAATGATCAAGAAATCAGTTTTCTCAAATAGTCGAGTGCAGCAGCTCTGTATCCACCCTTTCTCAGTCTAGCTCATGTCTCTTCAAGGTCCCCCCTCCTAAATACCCAGTCTGCTCTGATTGGTCAGCTGACACAAGCCTGAGCCAGCACCGCCCACCATGTCTCCAGTGGGCTATGTCATGTTTTCAGTTTCCAATTAGCTTGACTTCAACTGTGAATATAGGCATAAATTATACAAATGTGTGACATTGTGACATAGTGTGATGTCAACAGAATGAAGGTGAAACTACTGACCGAGACTCAAGCCAATGTGGATGTCTTGGCGTTGCTGAGGACAATGATCCACTTATGTTAAGGCGATGTAAAGTCTAGGGGGAGTGGGCATGTGGGGAAGCTTCTTGTCTCAAGCACTGTGACAACAGAGCTATGTACTTAAATCAGATTCTATTTGTGTTTCCACACTGTAACTGGTCTTACTGTTTTAGATTGTGCTATACAGTGGTTCCTCTGTTTCCACAATGTGATGTTAAAGCTGGGGTTTGTAAGATAGTTGAAATCAGCAAGAGCTGGTTTTGCTGGCTGGCTAGGAGATATGTGAATGGTTAGTTTGCTAAATTCAACAAGCTTTTTTAGTCTAATTAATACATTAACAATTATGGTCAATCCCACAGTTAAATAAACAAATGCAAAACAGCTGTCACGAATTTACCAAGTTCAAAAAGGCTACCCAGCGCAACAGTTACTGCTCACTGCTGGTGGTGTGGGCTTTATGCCAATATTACTGGATTAGCTGCTGAATGATAGTCTGTCACACCTGCAGCAGATCGTTCTTCTGTTCACGGGCGGTGTACTGTGACAGCAGCGCATATCTGTCATCGTTACTCGTATAAAACACCTCATGTCTTATTCACAAGTGAGAAAATACATAACATCATCTTAATGAACATAACAAACATGGCTAACCTCTGTCAAGCTAGTAAGCTAGTATGTTGATATTGGGAAATTAAGGCTGCATTTTCTCTGCCATTCCTGTGCCACTAGCTCGCTAATAGTTTTTGCAAAAAAGACCAAGCCAAGTCTTGTGGAAGGCTCCAGTTCTGTGTAATAAGTGTACGGGCAGAGTGCATACAGGTATGTCTGTAGACAGACAGGTAGTCCGTCGAATGATTTCATGCGGCACAAATTAGATGATTGGACAGGCTTTTGAGAAGCCTGTGACAGCCACAGGCACCAGATCTTCTTCTTTTTTTTCTCAGAGTATTGGGTTTATTGATTTCTGGCAAGAGATTTTCTACAAATATAACAATCTGCCAAAGCTTGTAATACTGACTGTTTGAAAATGTCATGAATGAGGATGGGACAAGCAGGTGGATGACCCAGATTCAGACACAGAGCAGCAAAGGTTGCCCAGAAAAAGGCTTTGATAAATCAAAGTTCAAAAACAAGCTTACATGTCCAAAAATCTGGAGGGCTGAAACAGAAGGAAGTCCATTCAGCCAAACTACTTTATGACCAAAGTGTTCTCAGAGTATTCCCATAGTATCACAGTGAGAATCACCTGGATTTGAGGGTATCCGGTTGAAAGGATAAATTTGCTATGTTAAAAGGGAGTCAGGGAATTCTTGGCCAGTCTGATTTTTCTTTGTCTCCACCCACTGAAATTCAAGGCAGTCAATACGCATGAATTGGCCTGCACCCATGAAACACATAGCTGAGACTCTCAGCTTTGGATTGATTTGCTGATGAGGAGAGTTGCTCCTCACTTCATTGGCTCAACTTAAGAAGCATAGCAGCAGCAGCAGTCTCTTCTTGTGTATCCTCACATCCTGTCCTTAATTAGGTATGATTTAGATGTTTTCTAAGTGTAACTCATGTTTCAGTATGCAAAATTCAGCCTAGATGTGAGACAGACTCAGAGAACTGTGTCACCCACTTCCAGAACTCAGTGACTCAGATCTCCATCACATAACTTATGGCTCACAATCTATGTGTGGAAAGTGGATTGTGTCTTCCTCTACCTGGAAACAGAGAGCTTCCCTCAGTCCAGTGCAGTGTGTGCTGATATTCTATTAAATTGAATTCCAACTCATATTACACCTCTGATTTTATCATTTTTATTCTTTTAAGACATAAATAACAAAACTGTGCAAAAGTACTTGAAATTATCATATCTACCATGTATCATGTATCCACACAGTGGTGTGCCATCTGTTTTTGTCAACAAATGTCATGAACATGGAGCGACACAGCTGAGATGAATAAATGATCCTGGACTCTTACTCTAAGATTCCACGGGATGCATGTGCGTTGCGTTCCGGCTCTGGTAAAGTTTTGCTCCGTCATCCATCGTCCAGAAACCCCCACCGGCTGCATTTTGAGTCTGGCATGGCACAGCACTGCCGGACAGCTGGAGCTGCGAGACCGAGGAGTTCCCGTGATAATTACGTAATCACCCGCGACCACAGTTATAGGTATGTGTTATAAACACAACAACACGAAATGTTCCCGACTGAAAGATAAGAAGAAGTGCTTGTATTTGTCTCTTTTTTTAGATTTTTGTGCTGGAGTGTTTTATTTTGAAAATTAACCAGATTTTATGCTGTTGTTTCAGTGTGTGACTTCCTGTCTACTCTGTGCTGAATTCGACTGAATTGCTGCGTCGTGCTCCGGCATCTGGGGAGCTGGGACAGAGCAGATACGCAATGCAGTGGAGCCAGTGGAAGTAAACACATAGACTCTGCTGCTGTGGAGGAGCCATGACAGAGCGGAGGTGGAATGGACACGTATCTGGTGGAATCTAGCCATTACACTGTGTACATACCAACATACATAACCAGAGGAAAGAACATACTTAAACGACTTAATAGATTACTTGCCACCAACTCCCGAAACGACACATATCACCAGTGTTGGGAATATTACTTTGGAAATGTAATTGGTTACAATTACAAGTTACCCTGTTGAAAATGTAATAGTAGTGTAACTATTTCAATTACTTTTTTAAAGTAATGTAACTAATTACATTTGATTACATTTGAATTACTTTTCTTAATTTTGAATGAATGCTCTCAACTGTTAACCATTTTCACATTTTAAGACCTGATAGTGTTAACCTTTCAGCAGTACTTCAGACTACATAAAGACAATATTATAAAAGACTCCACAAGACTGAACTTCAGTAACTTTTCTTTACTGTTAGAACAGCTGTAGACAGTACACTTACTGTAACATTTTTCTCTTTGTTTGGGCCCTTATCTGCTGTCTGTTCGAAGTGGTTTTTAAATTTCCAACTCAGGAACGTATTCTTCACCTCCGACATTGTTGCTGACTGCCGTTCAGCTAGCAAGTCAGTTGAGTCTAGCAGCAGAATGGCACATGACCAGAGAGAGCCAATCACAAGCATTGGTATGATTCCGTTAGATACTGACGGTATCTAACTTGCGGCTTTAGAAGGAGGAAGTTGAAAACGATTTGATAAACCCGAGTTTTTGTGGCGATTTTTCAAATGTAACTAAAATTGTAATCATGGAAATTTCCAAAAGCAACTGAAATTTAATTACACAGTTTCCCTCAGTAATGTAACGGATTACAATTACGTAAATTTTGTAATTAAATTACGTAACGCCGTTACATGTAATTCGTTACTCCCCAACACTGCATATCACCATTTCCAAAACAACATGACTGTTTCTGTGTACTGGTGACAGACGTACTCAAGCTTTGCCCCACCCTTGTTGTTTGGTTAGGTTTAGGAAAACACTGTGGTATTGTTTAGAATAAGTACATTACTTATGTAACTTCAGATAAGAATGTACCTCTGTCATGTACCTAAATTTAGTCATGTAACTTGACACTAACTCCATGATTCCACTGGAGGTACGTCCATCCCCAACCATCTCCCTATGTGGTCTTGTTGCTCTTCATACTACTTCACCTGACTTCCTCCTCTTGTAAAATATCAAAGGTTTATTTATTTGTCATGTCACACCAGGGTTGTAGAACAAAATCTGAGTTGAAGTCCCTTTATTTAATATAGTGGAATGCAGAGAATGAACTGAGGAGTCTCACAGCCTGAGGAAAGACGCTGCTCTGTAGTCTGGTGGTACAACAGCAGATACTTCTCTGTCTGTTGTCAGATGGCAGCAGGGTGAACAGACTGTGGCTGGGTGGGTGTTTGTTTTAAGTCTTTTGGCTCCTCTGCATCACAAAATCTGTTATATGTCATATGTTGCTGTAATAAATACTACAGGAACTTGAGGTTGCTGCCTAACAAGAAACATAAATAAAGGTTGTAATGAGACCTATATGGTTGTTTTTCTGGTGAGGGCTGACTGACACTTATATTGGATAAAGGATAATAAAAAATTAGCTGTATGGTCGTTTCAAGAGACCTCATTTAAGTATTAGAAGTCAGAAGCCTTTATATGAAATCCAAAGGATTTATTTTTTTTTCTTGTTAAGTGAGGCAGTAAAAATGAAAAAATATAAGACTTAATCACAGCCGAGCTCTGATCATTCAAAAGGAGAAATCAATAAAAAACACAGAATCGGATGAATGATGAAGGCAGAAAAATGGCACTCTGTAATCGTAAAAGAGACAGTATTGATCACTAAATGATGGAAACAGGAAGTCAGCTGGGACAGTCAGAGGAAGTCTCTATTGAACATTCAACCACAGGAGAAGGGCACTCGTGCTCATGCTCTGTGGACCCAAAACTGTAGAGGGCTGCATTAATCTGAATTTTTTTCTGGCATAAGTGCTTAGGTAGCAACCCTCATAGGAATGAATGTGGTACCATTTCTCACATATGTCCCAGGATAACCTTGCCCATCAGAAACCTGAGCAGATGCCTCATCAGCAAAAAAAAACACTTGAATGATAATGTCGCTCTGTGTCTGCTGGATGAGCAGATAAGGAACAATTTCCCATACAAACTTAAAATATGTCGATGTCTGTATTTGAAACTGCATTGAAACAAGTATGCGAGTATTATATACTGACTTTGCTAAAATGTACCATGCAATTAAAAGAAAAATCTGCAGTATGCCAAAAATACTCAGATGTGTTACTGATTTGGAAAAAATCTTGCCAGCCTTGTCCATTAGTCACAGCAGACAACTTCATCAACAATGGAAGAGGAAAACCAGCCCCAAAAATATTTTTATATTCTAATGTTGTTCTGTCATTGCAATAAATTTTGAACGTTGTTTATTGAAATTATGCAGCTTTAACCAAGGGGGCAAATGTTGCAAGTTTTATGAAAAGTAACCAAGCTTGACTGAAGCAAGGATAAAAAGGTTTATGAAAAGCAACAGAAAGACCAGGAGAACCGGCTGCAACTGATTTACATTTGCAGCAAAGTGATGCGACAAAATGGTGGTGAATTTAATTCCTTCCAGTCATCATCTTTCAGGTATATGTTCATCTTTTTGAAAATAATTAAAAACCCACATTTATAACTTATCTTCTTTTAGAGTGTAAGGGGATGTGACTTTTAATTCGGCTTTCCAAAAATTGCTAAGCCAGGTCTAATAAACTGCTCAATCAATTGAACTGTTTCATACTGCATTATTAGTATTTAATAGGCAATTTAAGAATTCATTCAATGTTATGTTCTCAACTTGTTCCCACTGCCTCAAAATTCTTTTTTTTTTAAGTTACCAGAAAGCTGAAATAGAAAAGTTAGGACAGCAGGGACAAAACGTTTGTAAAAATCAGAAAAAGCTTCCTCACTGAGACTAGTGAGTAATGTATAGTACATGACTAATTTGCAGGAACACATCCTCTTTTCAAAGTGATTTTAAGAAAGAACTTGCACATAATCTGGCTGCATAAAAAAGCTGACAAGAGTTCAGAATGGGAACAATGACATGTAGGACATGAAAGAGAAACTTTGCTGTGTTAATGTCAGATGGTAACATATTATTCAACATCAACATTCAAGAAAATTACATCAGAAAAAAGACAGCAGCAGTAGTCAACTGATCAGTAGGAAAGTCTCTTTGTGTGTGTGTGTGTGTGTGTGTGTGTGTGTGTGTGTGTGTGACCTGCAGACAGGTAAGCTTTGCAGCAGTGAACTGTTGTGACAAAGTCATTGTTCATTCTGGTTGTTTGAGCCCTGTGCCCATTCCCACTGCCAGAGATAATATCTTTGTTAAAGGGCAGGTTTCATTAATATTGGAACAAAGGCATTGCTGGCAAAGATTAAAAACCCAAGGAAAGGATAAATAAAGCTTTGTTGAATAATGCAGCAAATGAATAATTCAGCCGTGGGAAGGGTGCTGTGTGAAACAGGAGGTTATCTAATGTGGAAATTATGGATGTCTTTATTTGTCTCTTCTCCATTGCAGGCAGCAGGTTTCCCTGCACAGCATCCAGGTCGACATTTGATATGACAAGCCTTTGGAATGTTTTTCATGACATAACACGCACACAGAGTTAAGGTTTGTGTTTTGAAGCCAGGCATCAAAACAGTTATAGGAGTCAGGGAGGGACTGGTTAATTTACCCAAAGGAACTGCGACGGCTGGAAAAGGATGGAGAGATCACTGAAGATGCCCTCCAGTTTGCACTGCACAAGTCTTCTTTTTATACCGCTTTGAAGTTGGATGCAGACTTTGAAAAGTGTAATTGTGTAGTGAGAAGGGATGAAGGTGAGGTTGATTATACACCAGCGTGTCACCAGGTCTCTGCGTCACACAATCACATGTGATGATAAAACCCTGTAATTGGTTGTGAAAAGTGTGTCAATGTGTGCATTCAAAAATGTGTTGAGCTGCTGTGCATGAGATATGACTTACAGTAGCATATAGGTTACATCTAACATAACTTGGTTACAGCAAATGCTGGGCTAATAAAGCAGTTGCCATGGAAACTGTTGTCTTTGTCTTGGCAGTGTTATTGTACTGTAAAGCATCTCACAACAGGGGTATTTCTCATTTCCAATGTTATACCAAAAGAAACATTAACATTAACAAAGATTTAAAATGTTTTATAAAAAGTCACATACTGACATATATACAGTAGGGTACCCAAAGTATAAGGCTACTAGTCAAAAATGCCTCTATTTTGTATTTGTTTGAATGTAATCCTATTTTTTTTCATTACAAATGATAATATCATCTTAACATCTGAGTGAAAAGTTAAATCCTTGAAAATATCCACAAATTTCAGAATATCTTGATTTTTGGTATGTCCCCATTTTGGGGGTTGAAGCACTGTGTAGTTTTGTTGAAGAAATTCAATCTCAGAATTTTAATATTTATAATATTAATGAGGTAATAATGGGAACTCAGAAATATTGATTGTTTCCAAGTGAATAAACAAGCTGTTCTCAGAGGAAAATAAGGTCCCTTGAATGCTGTTGAAGCTAGAAAGGTAGCAGGGTCCGCCAAATATAAACAAAGTAAAACAGTATGGAATTGTGTTGTCCTTTAAGGCCAGTTTGTTAATTCATTTTATTCAGTCATAAAAATAAAGAGAGTTTGTTTATTTAGTTTGTTTAGGCAGAAAAAAATCAGCCAATGAAGATCTTTCTCTTCTGATTGAAAAATGTCCCCCAAAACTACGAAGTGCAACTTTAATGACTGTATGTATGAATTACTGTAATTCGCTTTGGACAAAAGCATCTCCTAAAGGTAAATCTTCTCAAAAGTTAAATATACTTAATAAATATTATATAAATAAAGTACAGCCCAGGTAGCTATTTTGTATAACACCATCACTCACTTTCCAATTCTCTAAATTGGAGGTGGTGAGTTAAAGGTTATAAGACCTAAATAATGGCAAAAACATGACAAAAACACCCACTTTGACAAAAACATGATATTTCCTTTAAAGAACCCACCCATGGCCATTTAATTGTGAAAGATTTCAGTAGCATCACATAAAAATAGTGGAATTTAAAACCCTTTTTAGACAGGAGGATGTATTTCTCCTGTTAAAACTCAAGATCAGTTGTGAAAGTTTGCAATAGTGTTTTATTATTCAGGTGGTACAGTACATGATGTCCTCCTGAAGAGAACAGAGCGTGAGGACCTTTATTATCTCATCTAAGAGTTGGCCCAGGACAGTCAGCTGCACATAGAGAGAGGAATCCCACTACAGTAGCCCAGCTGTTATTTCATTGACTGAATGGAATGCACTGCACGGAAGAAAGGCATGCCTGCCAACCGCAAACTAATGGAAATGAGACAAACCTAAGTGGAGAAAATCACAGTCCATCCATCCTTAAGCTATACCCAATCATCCTTGATGGTCGTGGGGGATTGGAGCCAATGCTAGAATCTCACAGTCAAATACGTAGTGGGTAAAAGAAGTAAGAAGCAGGGAACATTGTGCTTACAGTCAGAAGTAGAGGTCTCTATACAGTCTTTCCATACCAACTCACCTAGAACCTCCCATTTCATGTCATAGATTTTAACAGGAAGACATTTTTTACCAGAACAAAGAAGCATTTTCAAAAATTCATGGACTGCTTTTGCTGAGTATCTGCCCCATTTAGTAAATTTAACATCTATCACACAGACAAATTCAAGACACCCTCATGTTCAATAGCACTCTGTGGGGAAATGTCTGAAAAAAACATGTGACACAATAGTGTTTAGAAAAAGCGTCCTGACAGACATTTAGGGATTTGTACATGTATCAACATGCATAATAAAGTTCACAATTCTCATAGGCTGTTTCTGATACACACACACGTGCATCCACAGCGGTCAGGCCCTCACAGCTTGCTTCAAAGCCTGAGCCCAAAACCCCCTGAAAGCTTGCCTAGGGCTACACTGGCTGCAGACATCTTTCCTCAGCCCCCTCAGAAATAAAAATCAGATCCTTGCAGGCCCTGGAGTGGAGCTGGAATAGACCAAGAGAGCTCTCTAAAGATATGTCACATCGATCCACTTTGCTGTAAATGAGAATTAAGTATATCAAAACATTGTTATGGGAAATTGGATATCATATATGTGCATCATAGCTGAATGTTGAATTGCAGAAATGAGAGAAAAGTAGCAATAATGAATAGTAGTCTGCTAGTATGAAATGGAAACTAAGTGGAAACACATCTCAAAATGGCTAATCAGACACCGATCAGCCACAACATTAAAACCACCTGTGTAATATTGTGTCGGTTTCTCTTGTGTGGCCAAAACTGCCCTGACCTGTCAAGGCATGGGGGTGTCTTCAGGGAGTGCCATTGCCTTGAGGGTGCGTACTTGGTACACAATGGTGTGTGAATGGGTTGAGTGTGTCAAGTGGCGTCCACATGAATGCCAAGACCCAAGGTTTCCCCACAGAACATTGCATTGTTACGAGAAGATCAATGTTATTGATATCACTTGTCAGTGGTTTTAATGTTGTGGCTTATCGGTGTAGATGCCTTGTTATGAAATATTATCTAATATTGTTTTTCATTCATTTTGTTTGATTGTAGTACATTTTATTTCAGAGTGCTCTTTTTCTGGGTGCTGCTGGCATGATTGGCTGAAAGGAGGAGTGCTAAGAGATCAGCATGGATCTGCTCTGTTGTTGGCTCAGAAGTCTTCATCTGCTCCCATCTAACAATGTCAAGGCCCAGTGGATTAACTGTGTTCTTGAACTGTGCCAGAAATGTTCCTACAGCAACTGGGAAACTAATTGTGTGTTTGTGTTTTGTGCGTTCAGTTTTGTTGTTGTGTTAAGTCTGTCTTGCTCTGGGATCCTCACTACTGAATGTAGTGTTTGTAGTTTGTGGTGTCTGTTTGTTGCTGCTGTGTGTAACTGTACTTGACTGTGACTTAGCTATGTGTGAAAAGGGAATCAATTTTTGCTTTTTAACTTTAACTTTTTAACTAACTTTTTTTTTTTTTTTTTAACTCTGTGTGGTTTCAGCAAGCTAACTGCAGATCGAAGACAGTTACAAAGCTGTAACATCAGTTTCGGCAAAGGTTAATACGTATCAGATTCTTTCTCTAATGTGTGCGGGAAGAGATTTGATTTAGAGGCAGTTTTTGCTGTAATATTTGCAGTGAAGTGAAGTGAAGGTAAGTGGGAGCTAAAAACACCTCCACAGCTGACCCAGATCTTTCACGCTGTGGGGCCCACAGAACGTGTACATCATAGACTTCTGCCAGGCGAGTAGCTAACTTCTGGTTAGTGCCCGAGGTAAAATGATAATCGTGCTGCTGTTCTAGACATCCCAAATGTTATCAGTGGATCGAATTCTGATGAATTTGATGATGATGAATTATTTGGCTGGGGTTGCGATGCTCAAAAAAGTATATCTTCTGTTTTACAGTCACTTCTTTTACAATGTAAGCTGAAGGTTTTTAAGAAAATCTTTTTGGGCCCCAATGTGTCACATGACATTGTAATGTCACAGTTTGGCCGCATGTCAAATTGGCTTCAAAGCCTGGCACTCATCCTGGGGGCGTCAGTTGCCTGGAGACAAGATGACTGGTGCTGGCTCAGGCTTTATACAGATCAGACTGGGTTTTTTGTTGGGACTGGGCCGTAAAACTTAGCTAAAATGGAAGAGTGAGATTTGCTTCCACATATTTACGTGTTTCCTGTAAAAACGGTCAGGTAGGAGGAATTTATTATTATTGCCAATACCTTTAGCAGGGAATGTGAGTTATGCCCCACACCATGCAGCTATATGTAAAAGTAGCCTGCTCTGTCTGTCTCAAAAGCGGGACCTTACACAGCATCTTAGACTGATGCACAGAGGCTAACTGGACCGGGTTCCAATTGAACACAGCCAGTGTTGAGTCCAAACACCAACTTCAAAAACAGCCGCATGGTTAGGGAACTCTGTAAATCACTGAGGGAGGAACACAATGTCTCCGTAAAATCTGATCCAGTTTCACCCAAATCAGTGAATAGTAATAGATTAGTGATTTTGTGCAGTAATCAGTAAAACACTTTTCTCCAGTGGGTCTTTCTGACTTGAAATCTGATCTCTGTGCCACTTGCTCACCGCTTAAAGTTGAAGATTATTTAATGGGTGGGTGACAAGACATTACTGGCTGAAACTGGTTAGTACAGGCTTACGTAAACACATGTGACATTTTGTTTTCCAGGAAGAAAATCATACTCGATTATGATCAATTTTGACAGGGAACTACGAACAAATTGATCTTTTTCTTTTTTTGTGTATATTGTTGAAAAGGTGCACAATATGATCGTTAATGGGATTTAAAATGGGTTAGAAGGATTAGAAAACATTTTTTTCATTTTAGCTCAACTTTAGGGAGGACTGGGCTAACTAAGGTGTTTCTGACAGAAGATGAATATGGGGCTGCAGCAATATAGTATGAGAATATAAATGTGATTTTTGACAATTAAAGTAAGTAAACATATTTCAGCAGTCACCTAAACTAAAAATGTGAATATGAAAATTTGCATAATATATCATCTTTTATATTTGAATGTATTGTAAATAAACACAAACTTTGTGTTTCTACCTCTAACCAAAATTAATTTGTAGGGCGAGAGAGGAGCGAGTGCTGAGGCTTGCAGAAAACAACACACTCTGTGGCAGGTGCCCTTGAGAGGCCACGTTAACGGTAAACACAAACACAAAGTAGGAGGTGAAGATCCAGAGGCTTCTCACCCCAGAAGAAGCCACTGAGTATACCAGGTTTGGCAGAAAGCATCAGAGAATATACTGTTGTTCTCATAAATAATCAATCCATTATTGCAGGAGGAAACTGAGGTAGTTTTTCATCTTTTCTTGAAAACACACTTTGTCTCAGCACGTAAACTGTAAACTGTTGTGAGACACGCTGTGCTGTGTCATCAACCCCTGTTGTTTTTGAAATGTGTCTCTGAAGTACAGACGTTTAGATGTTGCACGTCGTCTCTGCTTGCTGAGCAGTCCACGCTCTCAGAGCTGCAAGTGGTTTTGTTGACGTCAGCTGCTGAATATTAATGCAGGAGAGGTGTGAGGACATGAATGATGATGGTGGCTGTGGTGTCGAGTCAGTCTGGACCAAATTTGATTAAATTACTTGGCCACTGATTTTGGAAGCACTAAGAATCATCATTTACTGACCATGTGTAGACACTGTACGCAGGACAAAGTTCACTCACTTCCTTTAACAGCTGATCCCCAGTAAACATGGTCTACTTCACACTGGCTCATCTGCACTCAAACTTGTCCACTAGTGTTATAATAAAGTTAACTGACCTCTTGAACAACTTCTCTCACACTTTTTTCTCTGTGCCAAAAACCTGGTTCACACACCAAAATGAATGGAATTTTTGAAAGATGAAATAAAAAACATTTCATGCTGAAAAATAAATGTGTCCTTCATTGGGTCAATGCTAATGTTAAAGCTATTAAAGCACCAACTCATAGCACCTGAGCTTAAGATCAGTGAGCCTCCGGCGAAAGAGGAAGGTTTGAGATTGGCGGCTAGAGGGCCAATAAAGGGATTCAGTTCAGGGATGAGTTTATTGGGACCAATGAAGTGAACTTCAGTTCTGTCTGAGTTTAATTGAAGGAAATTGAGAGACATCCAATCCTTGATAGCAGTCAGGCAGTCATGGATGATACTGATATTGGCTATGTCGTTGCGTTTAAATGAGAAGTACAGCTGCATATCATCAGCATAACAGTGGTGGGATATACAATTGAACTGGCTGATCAGATTGCCTCGAGGTAGAATATAGAGTGAAAAGAGGATGGGACCAAGGATTGAACCTTGAGGAACTCCACATAGTAAAGGTGCAGTTGAGGACATGAAGTTGTCTAGACCACTCAGATCTTCCAACCTAGGCCTCCTATTTATACCCTGCTCCCTCCTCAAATCTAAGGGTGACTGTGCTTTTGCCGTCAGTGCCTCATCCCTCTGGAACAGTCTACCCCCTTCCTTCAGATCAGCTGAATCTCTAAATGGCTTCATAAAACTCTCATCTCTATTGTCTTGCCTTCCCTGCAAAAGAACTGTTATTATTCTCTGCATTTATCTGAACATGTCTGTTTATTTTATTTTATTTATTTTATCTTTGTTTTTATTCATGTTTTATGTTTTCTGTGCCCTGTACAGCACTTTGCAAACCTTGTTTTAAAAAAGTGCTATATAAATAAATAAACCTAAACTTAAACTCATATGCCACCAGCAGAGTGAATGTTTGGCAGGGTGAGAACATCATAATTAAAGCTTCACCATCATTTTAACTTAGGAAACAGCAATGAAAAACCACACCTGGAGCAAGGTGTTGTGGCTGAATGGGTTAAATATAGAACTCAAACTCAGGAGATCGTGTAGGTATCCTGCCTGAAACATCTTACGCTTTTTACTAACTTATTTTCTTTTAAGTTTTGTGTTTGGTTAGGTTTAGGCCAAAAACATATTTTGGTAAGGTTTAGGAAAACATGGTTTGGGTTCTAATAGACCCTTTCATAATGTTAAACACCTGTTTGAAAGGATATCTTCTCCCATGTGCATATTTTTTTCTGTTTTTTCCCCCCTGAGATGTTAAGATTACAGAAATATGATTGGTCAGTTTCAGTGAAAGTGGTGTGGCAAATTATAATGTTCCAGGACCACCAACAGAGCGATGTCAGACACTGATGGGTTAGGCCACATGGCACTTCAAGGACAATCATTCATTTTGTCACTATCTGTTTTATTTAAATGATGTTGGTTAGTTAATTTACATTTTGTGAGAAGCTGATTCACATGGTCTGATTTACAATATTTTTGCTGATGTGTTTCTTGGCAAACCAATTGCAATGCACTGTGATTTAACAAATAAAACCACAGCATTACAGTTCATAAAGTAAGAATTGTAAGAAAATATAACTTTAATATTGCTCTGGAAACATTGTAAATCATAGCTTGACTGCATACAATGTCAGCCATGATGAACAGTGTGAGATGTTCTTAAGTCATGGCAATAACTACACTGATAGCAGAATCCTCACTCATGACAATTACATATTTTATGTGCTGCTGTTGGTTGAAAGCTTTTTTTGCATTTTTACTTTAAAAAAAAATGTTCTGTCTGAATCCAGGCCAAATCCTCTTACCGCAACAGTTGCACACAGAGAATTTAGTAGATACAAAATGTCATACAAAAGAAACCATGTGGAAAGCTTGCACTGCTTGCACCAGCAGCAGCCTGACTTTCTGCAGCTATGTGTGAGGACTACGTCACTCACTGTCACCTCTCTACTATGGGCTATGATAAAGGCATAAATACCCCCAAAACTAAGTCTCAATAAAACATTTGAACATGATGTGCAAGCTTTATTAAAAATAAAAAGACGGATATGTAATAAAATCATCAACAGAGAGCATGTGTGTGGTAATGCAAATGAAAAAAAAACAAACAATTTCTTTGCAAAAGTACCAAAACATCCCAATATGCATTGAATTTTTTAGAAAAGCTGCAGTGAAATCAGACATTTAAGCCATAACAATCGCCCCAAAAAAGCCTGTGACAGAAGCCTTGTGGACTGCGGACTGGAGGAGAGAAGCTGGCTAGTATGCCACAGTGGAAGGTGCAAGATGCAAAACGTCAACCACCTGTTGAATTCACACTCAAATAGGAGTTAGAGTAACCACTAACTGATGCTAATTGTAGCTGCAGTTTGGTGGTTGGCTCAGTTAACCATGTAGCTAACGCTCCTTTAAGATGACTTTGCTCCAAGTAGTTAACTTATTTGGTCTAACTTCAATAGAAATCTCTGCAACAGGCTACATAGACTTATTTTACATAATATCAACACTGCTGTATCTTTTTTTCTGTTGATGGTTTTAGTTATTTTTTGATTGTCAAAAACTCAAGTTCTTACATATTGCACCTTTATGTGTTGACAGCCTGTAGAAGTTTAGTTTTTTGAGATCTGACTCCAGGAATGACGTGAGCAATAGTAATCACTCTCAGCTAATGAAAGCTTGATCCAAAGCGCCTGGCTTTGAAAGGCCTGTTGTTGTTGTTGCTCCCTCTGTGATGAAATCATAGGAAGGAACCTGAGGAGAGACGCTGTGTACAGTGCAGAAATATCCTGCTCATAGAGGAACCATCTGCTCAGCGCCTGTGAGCCCCTCCTCTGGCTTTCCAAAGCTTTGGCAATGCACCCGCACAGCCCGTCCAGTAACCAGACTTTGGAACTCCAGTGAGCACATTATCACAGAGAACACTCTCTGATGATCGCTTCACCTTGATATCTTGGATGTACCCTGTGGCTCAGCTATACCCTTTAGCTTGGATAGAAAGTGGCGAATTAGTGGTCATATGCATTAAGGTTTATCTCAATGGAAGCCCGGTAGGCGTGAATGTGAGTTAAGCCCGCAAAAGATCAGTCAACATTAACATGGAGCCAAAATGTTCTGATAATGACTTGACTTAAAGGTTTCCCTCAAAATGAATATCTCTCAGATTTTAGACAGCATCACCCGAAGGCTTGAATCCTCAATTATTTCAATTCAATCTGCCTGTATGGAGCAATCACCAATACGCTCTCCAGCAGCAGTTTGTGTGTATTTGTCTGGTTCAATTTACTCAGATATCAGACGCCTTTAGTCAATGAAAATGTTCTCTCTCCTTACTGCATCTCCTGGGATTTTTTTATGACAGGATTAAATTGTCCTACCCACAATTAGGAGAAAGTAATTTCCCTGGTGTGCATCTCTTTAAACTTTTTTTCTATCCACAACTCCGCACAAGCTAATTCGTTCCTTCCACACCCCCTTCCCCCACTAACCGGAGCAAGTGGTAGAAAAATGACTGTGTTTTTCTATTCCAAAGAGATGAATCTCATTTTGTAGCGCCAGCTGCAACATCCCATCTACTTTGGCCCCACAAAGGATAATAGACTTGCCGAGATGCACGAAGCATTTCCCAGTTCCTGTGCCAGCAGGCCCTAATGCAGTCGAAGTGATACAAACATCTCAATTGCATGCTTGTACGTTTCAGTTACTGTTTACATTCATTTTGCAGGGTTCAGGCTCGGGTCTCTGTGTCTCACTGCTGGGGAGTGAAGTTTAGCCACGCTTATTTAACCACTACATGTGTTTCTCCATCACCAAAGAGGAATGGTGTAATCCAGCTGTCTACTGCACTACAGAAAGCTGGCTTTGTATGTCTGAAATAATCAGAAAATACGGGTGGACAAACACTGAGACAGCGGCATCAGCGTGGACTCACATCAGATGCACTGCATTATTTGGAACCAGCTCTGTTTGTGTTTTCTGTTCTTTGGAAATTCAGACAGGCAGACTTGCTTGGGTTGGCTGCTTGCTGTCTAGTGTTTTCACTCACACAGTAAGATATACCGAGACAGTCAGGAGGTTCCAGGTCCTGGTGGCCAGCATGGGAGCTGCAGCAGTTACTCACCAGAACTCCAGGCAAGCACCACCTATTGCAACAACTGGAGATATACTCTAATCCCAGGCAAATATATATATATATATATATATATATATATATATATATATATATATATATATATATATATATATATATATGGGCATTTCAAATAATATACATTATAATGCAATTAAGGATTTTTTTTTTTTTTTTGCATTACCTACCTATTTCTGTATATAACATAATTGTGCTGTACATACATGTGTGTATAGAGATTAGCTGCACAGTCAATATTTAAATCACTCATATCAATCCAAGACAATACATACTGTATACTGGATGAATTAATTACAAAATAATTACATATAGAACATTACTAAGCATATTTGTTACATATAAAAGGGGATTGAGAATTGAGAATCGAATGTCAGAAAATGTGAAAAATCGTTTTTCTAAATGTTAAGTAGCAGAGTAATGTTGACAGAACTAAAAATGCTAAACTAAACTGTGAAGGTAGTGTAGACACATGTTGGAGTTATCTTGAAGTTCATCAAGGCAGCATTTGCAAGCTTTTCTTTTATGTAATGACTCTAATGACTGCAGCTCCTCAATACACAAGAAGACCTTCTGTTTGAGTGACAGCTATCACTATCCCTGCTTATATTCATGCTGTTGGTCAATGCTAATTTCGCTATCGCTAATCCAAATCAAATCCATTTTGTTATGTGGCCCAAAATCCCAATCACATTGCATCAGTGGGCTTTGCAATTTGTACAGTGAGCGACATCCTCTGTCCTTAGACCCTCAATCCTCATCAGGAAAAACTTGCCATGCTAGCTGGCTGTTAGACAGTAAGACAAACTGACTGGAGGGAGACTTAAAATGGCTTACCAGCAGACTTGATTGTAACAAATTACAAAGTAACGAACTACTGTAATCACATTACATTTGTCTGTAACGGATGCTGTAACAAATTACTGTTCCAAATTCAGTTATCCCAAAGTAATTGTTGAGCTGAATCTCAGTAATGGGTCTCAAAGAACTACACATCCCAGAGTACACCAGCAGCAGCTAACTGACTGCTTGTCACCTGATCAGTCTCAATTCAGCCTTTGCGGGCTTCGAAGGCGAGTCTTTCGGAGAGACCTGCGAGGCCCCGTCAACTGTAGTTAAATGGGACAGTCTAGCCTCCGGAGCATTTCCTGGTTGCGTCACCAGATGTTCCTGCCCTTACCCTTATGTCACTATTCATACTGCCCAGGTCCGAAAGTGACAAGAAGAGTAAAGTTTGACTGACAAATATGTTTGAGCTCCAGGAATTCCTGATTTCTTTTTCAATCCTCCTCCTTGTGGAAGAAGAGGAGAAGCGGCTCTGGTTTATCTCCAGTTGAGAGGACCGTGGAGAGGTGAACCTGTTATTGAACCCACAGTACTGTTATCATTATTATCATTATTAGCAACCTAACAGTTAGGGGTAATCAACATACTGATACGTTACCTTGATGCTGACATATAAACTGTTGATCACCACATATGGTTTTATTTTAAAGGCATTATTCCTCTTTAAAGCGTTTGGTAGATAGTTTTGTTTGTTGTAATAATTTATTATTATTATAATTATGTTATGAAATTATAATTCTTGTCTCTTTCTTAAAAAAATAATTAGTGACATGGCAGCCGTCGATCGAGTCAGCCCTGCAAACCCAGTTGGTGGATGATGTGGAGGACAGTGGAGACTATACCCCCGAATTCCCTGAGTACCGACCCAGATGATGTCCCACTGACACCAGGGTCTTTACTGTGGCATCCCATCCAGCCCAGCAGCACTGCCTGGGACTCCTGCTCAGCGTGTTACTGTACATCATTTGTTACTGTTTCAATATTGTTATTATTTTTGTTAATAGTTAATAATAATCTGTAAATAGTTATTTATGCTGTCATTTTTTAATAGTTGTAAATGTTAAGACCTTAATAATAAAAGAAAAAATGAAATCCCTTGTTGTCACTGAAAAGTAGCACTTGATGCTGTTTGCTGTTATAAATTGTACTTCAGTTGTAAATACTGAATGGAATAGACAACGTGTAACACTAGAACAATATTTTATTTCATGAATTATATAAAATGAACAATTATGAACAAATAATTAAAAAAAACTCATAAATGAACTAACAACAGAAATAATGTAATGATTGTCCTCTGGAGCAGAGAGAAGAGCCTCTCCATCCTCTCTCTGCAGCCTCATGTCCTCCTCCTCCTCTTTCTCCTCGGCCCTGGCTGGCTCTACTCCTCCTCATCGTCGTCAACCTCCTCCTCCTGGTCACCTGTCGCACTCGGCCCTGGTGTGTCCTCAGGGACGGAGGCAGTTAGGACAGCAGGGGCAGTGGAAGGCCTCATCCATGAGGCAATCAATCACGTCAGCAATTATTCAGCAAATTATTTATTAACTTGCATGGGTAAAACAAATATAATTTAGTTTCCACATCATCATTCAAACCTGCACCTACCTTGTACTTGTAGTAGTTGTAAGTAGTTGCCCAGAAGCCCAGACCAAGGGCCAGAGTGATGACCGAGAGTGTTTGTCGACCTCACCCAAGCAACTGTGGCGAGGGTAGGGTGAATCACTTCACTGGAAAAGGATGTACACTGTTGCTCAACAACGCCACTCTGGGAATTTCACCCAGAGAGTTTTTTTTAGCTAGTTCAATACTAGACACGCAGGTTCGCTCTATGCATAGGCATGAGACATGATTCCACAAAATATTTATTTTATTATAATTATTTAAATGCAATAAAATCCAACAAAATTATCAAAATAAAGAAAAAAAAGAAAGGAAAACTAATCAGAGGCAGAGGCTTTCTGGGTGGATCATTGGTCAGTGGGAGGGAGCCACCAAAATCAATAAAATAGAAAACAAGAAAACTAATCGTCCACACACACATGCAACACCCGGAAGTACCCAGCACCAGGAAACAGCACACGAAATGGAGGGGAACCCGCCACCAGCCACCGTCACCACCACCGGCCTCTGACAACTGAAAAAAAGGGATAAAACAATTAGTGTGGTTGCACTTAAACAAAAGAAGCCCAAAAGGAGAAAACAATTAATGAGCAGGTTAAATCAAGAAACAGAAAACTAAATATACAAAATAATTCAAAACTAAGCAAATGCCCAAATCTAAATTTAAACAAACAAATGAAAAGAAATCCAACTGACTGCCAAAGAATCAGAAAAGTATATATAACAATATAAAGACAAATAACAAATTAATTGGTGCAACCCACACTTATACCATAAACATCAGATAAAAGTCATGCTCCGTTCCTGTCGTGAAACAATGCCTGCAGGCTTGCGATAGCAAACAAATTGCGTCCGGGCCGTAATTAGCGGTTTTTATGTTGAGAATCCACAGACTGCAATTGTTTCTACAACTAGTCAGTGTCACACAAGGCAGTCAGCGGCAGGCAGGCAGGCCGGCCGAACAGACGACAGGCAGGAGACTCAGCAGCCGACAGGCAGGCAGAATAGACGACAAGCAGGAGACTCAGCAGCCGACAGGCAGGCAGAACAGACAAGCAGGAGACTCAGCAGCCGACAGGCAGGCAGAATAGACGACAAGCAGGAGACAAAACCGGAGACAAAGCAGCAGCAGTCCAATCGGTGGTTTAACCTAGCCGACACACAATATTAGCAATGCTGATAGGTTAGCAACACTCAAAAAGCTGATAATGATGCAGTTATAAGAAAAGCCAAAACATACCGTTCAACAGGAGCAGGTGCACATAACGCTCACAAGGGGAACGGGAGAGGCGGAGCCGGACCGTCAATATTTTCTATGACCACACTAGCATTAGCCACATGAAACAATATATCGCGATGCGGAGAGAGAGGACACTTACCACAGCTAAACACGGGAGCACGCACAGGCAACACAGAGCAGCGCAGACGCCGTCATGGGCCAAGCAGCACGACCAAACACCGGAGCACCAAAGGGCAGCACAAGGCAGCACAGACGCCGACACGGACCCAGCAGCCGAACGCCAACCCGGAAGTGGTGCGGAAAAGAGGACGAGCAGCAGAGCGAGCCGTCTTTTAAGACTGCCCCCGCTCGCTGATAGGTCACCAGTGTGTCAATCCAATTCACCGCATAAGAAGCCTGTACTTCTATGCTGCTACATTCTACCCCCCCTTTCTGCATCGTCGTCCCGGCGATGAATAAACACAGACAATCTAGCTCCAGGGCCTAAACAAGGCAGCAACAGCATTAGACACAGAAACATTTGCAACCTGAACCTCTCCAGCTGGCCGGGGGAGGTGATGTACGTTAGGGTGGTGGCCGGCAGTTGACCGTGCAGTGCGGCGGGGAGCCATGTTACTTGGGCCAGGCCCGGTGGCAGGGGAGGTGGTCACGGACGTTGCAACTTCAACAGGTGGAACAGTTAGAGGGCTAACCTGGAAACAACCTGAGGCAGAGGATGCCACCGGCACTTGGGATGTCGTTTCACGAGACAAGGTGGAGCTCGTAGAGGGCATGATGGGAGTAACCACAAAAGGTTGTTGCCCAAGAACCAGCAAATCGCAGTCAGACAGGCCTTCCTCCTCAGAGGGTGGCTCTTCCACAGATGGCGGATTCTGTGGAGAGACAGGGCCAGGAGAGTCTACTCCAGTCACAGCCTTCAACATGGTGCGATGGACCCGTCTCACCTGAGTCTGATCATCCATCGGCGCAATGGTATACACTGAGCCACCCTGCCTGGGTGCCCTCACCACTCGATACTTCACAGATTTCCAACGATCACAGGTCTTATGGGGGCCCCTCGCACTGAAGTCACGCAAGAATACCAACTGCCCTTCACTCAACGGCGGTGCCACAATACGCTGGTCATGGGTTCGCCTTCGGCGATCTGCAGCCTGTTGTAGGCGTTCCCGTGCCCCTTCAAATGCCACCTGCAATCGGGCTTGGTGTTCCTGAACCCACTCACAAACCGACCCGCCAACAGGACTCTCGACTCTACCCAACAGGAAGTCTATGGGCAGGCGTGGTTCCTGGCCAAACATCAAGAAAAAAGGAGACTCTCCTGTGGCCTGATGGGGAGTCGTGTTGTAACAGTAGAGAACCTGGGGCAGACACACATTCCAGTCCCTTTTCCGCGACACAGGCAAGGTACGCAGCAAATTGTGAAGCGTACGGTTAAACCGCTCACACTGACCATTCCCCTCTGGATGGTATGGGGTAGTGCGTGATTTTACCACACCATACAAGCTACACAGCTGCTGGATCAGGGAACTTTCAAAGTTACGGCCCTGGTCGGAATGTAACCGAGCAGGGACACCAAACTTGAAGAACCACTCTGACACCAGAACCTTTGCTACCGTAGTAGCCCGCTGATCCCGGGTGGGGACAGCTACAGTGTACTTACTGAAGACATCAGTTAGAACCAAGACGTTCTCAACACCATTCTGGGCAGGCTCAAGAGTGGTATAATCGATAGCCACAATCTCATTGGGGCGTGATGTCAACAGATGGCCCATAAAGCCACCAGCTTTTGGGTGGACATCCTTGGCAACTTGACATCTTTCACAAGTTTGACACCATTGTACGACATCAGTGGACATGCCAGGCCAGTAGCATCGGGAGCGTAAAAGTGCCAATGTTCGCTCCACTCCCTGGTGTCCATGCTCCTGGTGAACCTGTGTCAAAACCTTACCAACTAATGCACTCGGCAACAGCAGCTGAAACACGGCTTCAGCCCCATCGGGACGAAACACCTGGCGGTACAAGATCCCATCCTTCTCAGCGGTCTCACTGCCGAAGCAGGGTTAGTGTGGACTGCGACAACTGTGCCCGCTCCTCACGACTGGGACGTCGCCTGTTACCCCAAAACTGCAACAGTTCCTGGATAACAGGATCGGCCTGCTGGGCGGTGCGAAGCTCCGAGGGGGTCTGCTGCGACATGGCAGCAATAGCAGCTTGAGCTGCCTTCGCCTTCCCCCAACCAAGTGCTTGCTGCAGCGGTTTTGGTATGGCAGTGCCTGGGAGCATCGCTTCCATGTCAGAGGGACCAGGTGGATGTTGACGAGAGAGGGCATCTGCATTTCCATTACTCCTCCCAGACCGATATTTTAGCTCAAAATCAAACGAAGCTAACTGGGCAGCCCACCTCTGCTCGGTGGCGGCCAGCTTGGCAGAAGACAGATGACTAAGGGGGTTGTTATCAGTGTACACGATACACTTATTCCCCAACAAGTATTCTCTAAACTTCTCTGTCATGGCCCACTTAAGGGCCAGAAATTCAAGCTTCATTGAGCTATAATTTGCCATATTTCTCTCTGCAGGGCTCAGACACCGACTAGCGTAGGCTATCGGCCTCACCTTGCCTGCCTGGGCTTGAGAGAGGACGGCACCCAGTCCACCATAGCTCGCATCAACCTCTAAAATGAATGGAAGGGCAAAGTCTGCATAAGCCAACACTGGTGCAGTAGTGAGCTTAGCTTTCAGCGTTTCAAAACTTTGTTGGCACAAGAACCCCCCCACAATCCGGTTTCCTTTTAGTTTTACCCCTGCCACACTCTGCAGCCACCCGATGCAGAGGGGCTGCCAGCTTGGCAAAGCCCTCCACAAAACGACGGTAATAGCTGGCAAAACCAAGGAACGAACGCACATCTGATGCGGTAGTGGGAACAGGCCAATTGGCTACCACCTCAATTTTGCTTGGGTCTGTGGAAACCCCGTGGCCAGAAATCACATGGCCCAAGTAGCGTACTTCCTTTTGAAAGAAGGAGCATTTGCTGAGCTTAGCCTTCAGACCCTCATGTTGAAGTCGCCCCAGCACCACCTTCAGTCTCTCCAGATGCTGTTCAACAGAAGAAGAAAACACAACAATGTCGTCCAAATATAACAACAGGGACTTACACTGTTGGTCTCCAAAGATGCGCTGCATTAACCGTTGGAAAGTGCTGGGGGCAGTACAGAGCCCAAAAGGCATTCGGTTCCACTCAAACAACCCAAAAGGTGTACAGAAAGCCGTCTTCGGCCGATCTGCCTCAGTAACGGGCACCTGGTTGTAACCGCTGGCCAGGTTTAGTGTGGAGAACCAACAAGCGCCAGACAGGGCATCCAAAGACTCCTCTATACGGGGTAGAGGGAAAGCATCCCTTCGGGTCTTGCTGTTGAGCTGTCTGTAGTCAACGCACATGCGTATACTACCATCCTTCTTTTTCACCAACACAATGGGAGACGCGTAGGGACTGCTACTCTCACGAATGACCTGTGATGACAGAAGCTGGTTAATGTGTTCTTTCACTACCTCATATTCTGAGGGGGGGATTGCGCCTGTAGCGTTGCCTGACTGGGGTATCGTCGACCAGAGGGATGTCATGAGAAATGAGGCTCGTGCAGCCTAGGTCTCCCTCATGAGTGGAGAAGACAGGGGTGTACTGCCTAAGTAGAGACCTCACCTGACACTGTTGCTCAGCAGAAAAGACAGACAAATCCACGTCTTCCACCAGATGTTGAACACTGGGGCGAGTGGTCTGAGAGGACATGGTGGCCACAACTGAGGGCACTTCGGTAACCCCTGAAGGAAGACTGACAACGTTTACGTGGTCCAGGGTACCAACAGCGGTTCGGGGGTGCAACACCACATCAGTGGAGCCAACATTGAGGATGGGTATGTAAACAGTGCCCCTGATCACTCGCACCAAAGCAGGGGAAACAAGCAACCCATCAGGCAAGCCAGAATCCAAGGGCTCAAACAGTACAGTAGAGTTCGAATACTGCTGAGAACAGGTGGCAGCAACAACCCTGGTGACACCTCCAGGAATCTGCCAGACCTTCTTACCTCTGACCTTAGCCCAATTCGGACCATCCACAGAGGTTTGGATGCCAGCATGGTGACACTTTTGCAGCGCCCCAGAAACTTGCGTAGGGGCCTCAGAGACGCAAGGCTGCGAAAACAAGGCCGCACCATACTGCCTGAAAAGCTCTTGATAACATTGCCTGATGACATTCATCCCCAAAACACCAGGCACTTGAGCAGGCACGCCGCCAGGGGGGTCCTTCACCACCAAGACACCACAGCAGGGCATCAATTTGCCACGCAACTGCACATCAAGCTCCAAGTAGCCAAGGTAAGGGATTTCCAGACCGTTGGCAGCTCTCAGCTCCAACCAATGACACGAGTGGAGGCGCTCCTGGCCCCAAGGCTCAAAATGTTGGTGGAAAAAGCTCTCAGAAACTGTAGACACCATAGAGCCGGTATCTACCAAGCACGGGACCTTCACCCCATTCATGTCCACATCTAAATGGGGACAAGTGGAAATCAACTCAGAAACGTCTATGCTGCTCGAAGCAGCCTGTGAGCCTGTGGCGGCCCCACCCAAACTGTGGCTCTGCAGCTCGGCGGGCACTAGTTTTCCGACGTGGAAGCAGAACGAGACTGACGTTCAAGATTCGAAGGGCGTTGTGAAGGAAACTGTGAGTGAGGGGGAGCACGTACCCCATCACACTCCCGTGCAAAATGTCCAGGCTGATTGCAACGTCTACAGATTAAGGGGCCAGTACGAGGTGGACGTGGATGGCGATAAGAGTTCTGCAGCTGGGCAATGCTTCCCACAAGCCGATCAAGCTGCTCTTGCTGACGCGCCAGCATCTCCCTCATCTGACTCATCTCAGACCCCGGAGCAGCAGCCTGAGGACCACCTTGAACACCATACTGAACGCCATATACTGAAGGGAGGGACTGACTGCGATTCCGCACACCTTCTCGCTCCCATCGGATAGCCTCTGCCCTAACATCAAGCAAAGTGGAGTCAGACTGCCCACGCACCAACTGCTTCAACTCACGGCGCAAAGAACTATCTAGCACGTGCTCAACAAACTGGTCTCTCAGAAGGGCCTCTGCATTGGGCACCTCAGCAGGTGCACACTGCTTCACCTTCTCCATGAGACCGATCAGAGAGAGAGAGAACTCCAGAAGAGTCTCTCCCTCTTGCTGCTTTCTAGAAAAAAAGGCGGCCTGCAAGGCGACATGACTCCGTGCACCCATACAGCTCCTTTAAAATGGCAAGTATGCTAGCAGGGTTCTCTCTCTCCGCATCAGAGCGATACTTGATCTCATCCCTGGCCTCACCCTCTAGGTGGTCGAAGAGGAAAAATGCCTGGTCCGACAGCGACAGACGCCGAGCCCTCATACACGCCTGCACCTCCTCTATCCACTCACTCAGCCCCATACCAGTCCTTCCCCTAAAGACAGGACACTTCCTATCCCTAGGCACGAAAATGAGTCTCTCTGCTACAGGAAGACCAGAGGTGGAAGGAGCAGTGGTCGGGGCTGCAGAAGTGGATGGTCAAGCACTAGAGCTACCCTGTCCCTGCCGCAACCGTTCATTATCAGCTTTTAACTGCGCAATCAACTCCCTAAGTTCCTGCACTTCTTGCTCCATGATTACTGCAAATGAACTAGACTACACAAAAGCTACTATGGTGCAACGGCACCACACAAAGGTAACTATTGTAAATACCTGACCAGAACGCTCAAAAAGAGGGGCCACTGGGAACCACTGCTGCTTTGTCTCAGTCTCTCCAACCTGTACAAACAAAAAAACAGAACACAATAAACACACACAATGATAACAAACCAAAAAGCAATAAAGAAAGAGGAACACGTCTCAGCCGTTTCAAAGAATAGATCCTGCCAACAACGCCAAGTTTGTGGCGAGGGTAGGGTGAATCACTTCACTGGAAAAGGATGTACACTGTTGCTCAACAACGCCACTCTGGGAATTTCACCCAGAGAGTTTTTTTTAGCTAGTTCAATACTAGACACGCGGGTTCGCTCTATTCATAGGCATGAGACGTGATTCCACAAAATATATATTTTATTATAATTATTTAAATGCAATAAAATCCAACAAAATTATCAAAATAAAGAAAAAAAAGAAAGGAAAACTAATCAGAAGCAGAGGCTTTCTGGGTGGATCATTGGTCAGTGGGAGGGAGCCACCAAAATCAATAAAATAGAAAACAAGAAAACTAATCGTCCACACACACATGCAACACCCGGAAGTACCCAGCACCAGGAAACAGCACACGAAATGGAGGGGAACCCGCCACCAGCCACCGTCACCACCACCGGCCTCTGACAACTGAAAAAAAGGGATAAAACAATTAGTGTGGTTGCACTTAAACAAAAGAAGCCCAAAAGGAGAAAACAATTAATGAGCAGGTTAAATCAAGAAACAGAAAACTAAATATACAAAATAATTCAAAACTAAGCAAATGCCCAAATCTAAATTTAAACAAACAAATGAAAAGAAATCCAACTGACTGCCAAAGAATCAGAAAAGTATATATAACAATATAAAGACAAATAACAAATTAATTGGTGCAACCCACACTTATACCATAAACATCAGATAAAAGTCATGCTCCGTTCCTGCCGTGAAACAATGCCTGCAGGCGTGCAATAGCAAACAAATTGGCCGTAATTAGCGGTTTTTATGTTGAGAATCCACAGACTGCAATTGTTTCTACAACTAGTCAGTGTCACACAAGGCAGTCAGCGGCAGGCAGGCAGGCCGGCCGAACAGACGACAGGCAGGAGACTCAGCAGCCGACAGGCAGGCAGAATAGACGACAAGCAGGAGACTCAGCAGCCGACAGGCAGGCAGAACAGACAAGCAGGAGACTCAGCAGCCGACAGGCAGGCAGAATAGACGACAAGCAGGAGACAAAACCGGAGACAAAGCAGCAGCAGTCCAATCGGTGGTTTAACCTAGCCGACACACAATATTAGCAATGCTGATAGGTTAGCAACACTCAAAAAGCTGATAATGATGCAGTTATAAGAAAAGCCAAAACATACCGTTCAACAGGAGCAGGTGCACATAACGCTCACAAGGGGAACGGGAGAGGCGGAGCCGGACCGTCAATATTTCCTATGACCACACTAGCATTAGCCACATGAAACAATATATCGCGATGCGAAGAGAGAGGACACTTACCACAGCTAAACACGGGAGCACGCACAGGCAACACAGAGCAGCGCAGAGGCCGTCATGGGCCAAGCAGCACGACCAAACACCGGAGCACCAAAGGGCAGCACAAGGCAGCACAGACGCCGACACGGACCCAGCAGCCGAACGCCAACCCAGAAGTGGTGCGGAAAAGAGGACGAGCAGCAGAGCGAGCCGTCTTTTAAGACTGCCCCCGCTCGCTGATAGGTCACCAGTGTGTCAATCCAATTCACCGCATAAGAAGCCTGTACTTCTATGCTGTTACACAACCAAAGATCGATTCTGAACAGCAGGTAACAAAAACAGGGATGGACAGGCTGTAGCATCGTTCATAGTGGAGGAAATGCTGGTCATCTCTGCAGTATATTCAAGTTATATATTGGCAATGATACAACTGGAGAATTTTTGAAGTAATGCAAAAGTAATGTAACGAAATAGTGTAAAGAATTACCAGTCCACTGGAGTGATAAAGTAAGGTAATAAGTAATGTGTAATCCATTTTTTGGAGTAACGACCCCAGCACTGCTTATGTTCACTGTAAAATAGGATTTTGCCTGTCCATACTGTTACACCACTGCATTAAGTCTGTTGTGTCATTCTACATCATCTAAAGTAGGCACTTTACAAATAAGCTTGATTTAATAAGACCTGCATTTAATTAGAACAAGGTTTAATAATAATAATAATAATAATAATAATAATAATAATAATAATAATAATAATAATACATTTTATTTAGCAGCGCCTTTCAGGTCACTCAAGGACACTTTACAATTAAAACAATTTAAAACAAGGGCAAACAAATAACAAAACCATTAAAAGTGCAAGTAAAAACATCATGACAACTATAGTGAGAATGCAGTCCTGAAAAGGTGGGTTTTGAGAGAGGATTTGAACTGAGGGAGGGAGTCAATATTTCGGATGTCAGGTGGGAGTGAGTTCCAGAGTTTGGGAGCAGAGCGGCTGAAAGCTCTGCTCCCCATGGTGGTGAGCCGGGCAGAGGGGACAGTGAGGTGGATGGAAGAGGAGGATCTGAGGGAGCGGGTGGAGGTGGCAGTGTGAAGGAGGTCAGACAGGTAGGGAGGGGCAAGGTTGTAGATGGCTTTAAAGGTATGAAGGAGAATTTTGAAGTTGATACGGAAGTTAATTGGAAGCTAGTGGAGTTGCTCTAGGATGGGGGTGATGTGGTGGAAAGAGGGGGTTTGGGAGATGATACGGCCAGCTGAGTTCTGGACCAGTTGGAGCTTATGGAGGGATTTCTGGGGGAGACCAAAGAGGAGAGAATTACAGTAGTCGATACGGGAGGTGACAAGGCTATGAACAAGAATAGAGGTGGTGTGGGGGGTGAGGGAGGGACGGAGGCGATTTATGTTACAAAGATGGAAGTAGGCAGTGCGGGTGGTGATGTTGATATGGGATTTGAAGGAGAGTGAGCCATCGAGGATGACACCCAGACTCTTCACCTGGGGGGAGGGGGAAACTATGGAGCTGTCAAATGAGAGGGAAAAACTGTCAACTTTGAGTAGAGTGGATTTAGTACCAACTAAAAGGATTTCTGTTTTATCGCTGTTAAGTTTGAGGAAGTTTGAGGTGAACCAGGTTTGTAGTTCAGAGAGGCAATCTGTCAGGGATGAGGGAGGGAGGATGGAGTTGGGTTTGGTGGAGAGGTAGAGCTGGGTGTCATCCGCGTAGCAGTGAAAAAGAATATTAAATTTACGGAAAATAAGGCCAAGGGGAAGGAGGTAAGTAATGAAAAGGAGGGGACCCAGGACAGAGCCCTGGGGGACACCAGAGGAGACAGGGGAGGGTTGGGAACGGAAGGATTTGAGTTGGATGAACTGAGTGCGGTCTGTGAGATAGGAGTGGAACCAGTCAAGGGGGATGCCAGTGATGCCGATGGAGGATAATCTATTGAGGAGGATGGTATGGGAAATTGTATCAAAGGCCGCACTCAGGTCAAGGAGGATGAGGATGGAGAGTAAACCAGAATCAGCTGCAATAAGAAGGTCGTTGGTGATTTTCAGAAGGGCCGTTTCAGTGCTATGACGGGGACGGAAACCAGATTGGAACTGTTCATATAGACTATTTTGAGATAGATGGGAATGGAGTTGAGAAGCAACGATTTTCTCAAGTATTTTGGAGATGAAAGGTAGGTTGGAAATGGGGCGGAGGTTATTAAAGTTGTTGGGATCTGAACCAGGTTTTTTGAGGATTGGGGAGACAGCAGTTTTGAAGGGTGAGGGAACTGAACCAGTAGTGAGAGAGGAGTGGATGATGGCAGCAATAAGAGGGAGCAGTGAGGGGAGGCAGGATATGACCAGGGCAGTAGGGAGGGGATCTAACTGGCATGTGGATGATTTTGATTTACAGATGAGATCAGAGATAGCAGAGGGATCAGGGAGATGAAAAGAGGAAAATGGCAGACTGTAGGGGAGAGGTTCAGATGAGGGGGGAGGTGAGGGAGTGGGGTTCAAGTGCTGGTGGATTTTTTCAACTTTCTGATTAAAAAACAGAAGGAGGGAGTCACACATGTCCGAAGAGTACAGGTGGGGGGGTAGGAGATCAGGGGGTTGAAGGATTTTGTTGAGGAGTGAAAAGAGTGCCTTGGAGTTGCCATGGTTGGAACAGATGAGACTGGAATAATAGGTGGATTTGGCTGAAGCAATAGAGTCCTTATACTGTAAGATATGATTTTTGTACATGTCATGGTGGACAGTGAGACCAGTCTTTTTATGGAGACGCTCAAGTTGACGTCCTTTGGACTTGATGGAGCGGAGTTCAGGGGTGAACCAAGGGGCAGAATGGGAGAACGAGACAGACCGAGTTTTAACAGGAGCGAGGGAGATGAGAATGGTAGTGAGCGAGTTATTGTAGTGGAGAACCAGTTCATCAGGGGAGGAAGAGTAGTCCGGGTCCGGTATAGATGCGATGGTGGAGGAGAGGGTGTGAAGATTTATGGCCTTGATATTACGGAATGAGATGAGACGTGGTGGCTTGGTCATAGAGAGGCGGAGTCTGACATTAAATGAAAGGAGGAAGTGGTCAGTGATGGGGAGTTGATCAGCTGTGCAGTTGGAGGGAGTGAGACCAGAGCAACATATTAAGTCCAGAGTATGTCCTTTAATATGGGTAGGGAAGTCGGTGAAGATGTGGTAACCAGAGCTCTCAAGGCAGGATGAGAAGTCACAGGTGAGGGGGAGAGTGGTGTTGTCCAGGTGGATATTGAAATCGCCCAGCAAAATCACATTAGGGGAAAGAGTGGAGAGATGGGCGAGTAGAGCAGCAATGTCATTTAAAAACTCAGAGTGGGGCCTAGGTGGACGGTAAACAGTGGCCACAATGGTGGGAGTAGGACCAGGCAGTTTACAGGCAATGCACTCAAATGAGCTGGATGCAGGGACAGAGACGGGAATCACTTTCCACTTCTCGCGATGAATTATCGCAAGACCTCCGCCGCGACCTGAGCCACGGGGTTGCGAGATGTAAACAAACCCAGGAGGGGTAGCGTCGAACCCTGTAAGACCCAAATATAGAAAAACCTAAAAAAAAAATGTTTTAACCTTTCAGATGTTGTTGTAGGAGGCCTCTGATGCAGAAATTAAAGAGTTTTTTAAAAATAAATGTTTATGTAAGTTTTTAGAGAAATGTTGTAATATTGCAACATTGGGCTTAGGTGGGTGCAGAATTTTGTTGTACTCACATTGTCTGAACAACAATTCAGAACAACTAAGGGTTCATTTTATAGGGTTTTTTGCTTACTTAGCCCCATAAAGGTATATAACCTTAATAATAATCACACATTAGTCATATTTTTATGAAGTTATTAATTTTTTTAAAAAATTACACAGGATAAAAATCTAACTTTTTCTAGCAACGTCTTCATTCTTTTTTCTATTGATGACTGACTTTCATTGGTAGTGAAAGTCCTAAAAAGACCAGAAGATGTACATGTACCAGCGACAAATTTGATGGGGAACTTAAATTTAGGCTTCTCAACTTCAGTGTAGGTTCTGGTGGCTTTGTCCCAGCATTGAATCAGGTGCACAGGTTCAGGTCCAGCAAAGGATGACACTAGTGTGACGGCCCTGTTGTCATACCATTTGACAGCATAGATGTTATGATTCCCCTCAACTCTGATGTCATAGCTTCCTCTCTACTTTTTCTTCAAGCTCTTCTCAGCTTCAAGGCTACAGTTGGGTAGGCGCACCTGCTCAGCTGTTCCCACATATTGAATTCCCCGAACAAGGAGCTTCACTTATAATGGAACACAATAGAAGTAGTTGTCTGCAAAAAAATTGTAGTTCTGACCTTCTGGAAGTGTGGAAGCAAGCTTCATCACAACATCACCTGACAATCCAAGTTCAGATTTGACTCGTATTCTGTTGACACTGCCTTGTTAGACATCGAAGTCACACATCATGTCAGAGATTCCAGTTCTCACCCTAAATGTAAATTTAGATGGCTTAGCCTATGCTCTCAACTTATCATGCTAAATGAAATATGCATCTCAATCATTAGCCATTTAGTCACACAATACTGCCTTGCCAGCTTGTTATGCCCTCTACTTATCATGCTAAAAGATCTATGCATCCCAATCACCAGCTATAGAGTCACACAATACTGCCTTGACATGACAATACTGCTCGTTATGCTCTCTAATTATCATACTAAAAGGAAAACATGTATACCCCCACTTACATCCACACCCAACATTCAGGAACATTTTCACCTTTCCCAGAACTGAATTGTCTGTTGATGCGCTTTGTGGACAAAGTCATGGAATTTTAGGTCAGTTTGATCAAATTAACTACATTTTTTAGAGATAAAACTTTTAAATCAGTCAAATTTGACCAGAACACAACACAAAGGTAGTATGTATACTGTCCATGTATAAAGAAAACACTCAGTGGTGTAGTGGAGGGAACACAACCTGTCTGTGCCCACTGCAACAAGCCTGCTATTTTGGTGACCACACTCACCCAACGTTGTAAAATTACAACAAATATATAACAAGCTCTAAATGAAATTTGATGAATCTATTCCACAATAACTACATATGTACATGTTCTAGACATTGTAATAACAACAAAAAAAATATAAAAGACATTTTTCTTACGTGAATCTGATGAATCCAGTCCAATGAAATAAAGAGATGTTGTTCGAAGGAAACCTTGAGAGTTTGTGTGAGTTCATGGCCATAAGGGCGGGACTTATAAACAAATTTACTATCCAATAGCATTGTGAGACTGAACAATAGGACCCAATGACTATGTAAATGTGGTAAAAAAATAAGATAAAATATAACAGATTGTTTTTTAGGATGGCTAAAGGTAACGTTGTAATTTTACAACAGTGGGTTGTGAAAAGTCATTAGGCTGCTGCCACGTCTCTGTCAAACAGAAAAAGTCGAGCTTACGGTCGGTGAGGTAGTCCTGGACGAAATGGCCTTTGCTCGTGAGTGAGCGGATGTTCAGAAGCCCGAAGTTGACGGTGGAGTTGTCGTTCAGGACAGTAGCGCGAGCCGACCTGGGTAGGCTGGCTAGCAAGCTGGGGTCAACCCGGCGGCGGCCGGTGTTTCTCGGAGGACGACGAGTGGAGGACCAGAAGGATTTTATTGGTTTAGAGTTGTCAATATGGAAGTTCCGGCGGGAGCCACGGTGGATGTATTTTCGGCGGGGCAGGAGAGTGTCATCCCGAGGGCGCAGCACCGCAGGTGGAGGCTCAGACAGGTGGGAACGAAGCCGGAGGAGCTCGGCAGCCGAGTACTGGAGAAGACCAGCCACGGGTCGGTGGAATATCGACAATGTAATCCAGGCAAGTGCCGACCAAAAGAGAAACTTGGCAGACAACATTTTTAACCGAGAAGCCAGGTGAGCTTACTAAACACAATAAAACAATAAAAACAGCCGGTGAGTAGCGGCAGCAAGACGCGCCAGTGTGCACTCAGACCGGAAGCGATCATCAACATCGGATGTGCTTAGAATAATGATAATTAATTCCAACTAACATTCTGTGATTAAAATAACCAAACAATAAAAATAATTACATAGCAGTGTTTTAGAGACCACAAATTATTTTTCTGAATTTACATACTTCAGAGAGTGGTGTGGATGGCAGGATTAGAAGGCCCTTCTCCAGCAGCTGTTGGAAGCTTCTGCAAAAATGTCCTAAGTGCATCTAGACAGTTACAGAGTAGATTAGCCAGATTCTTATTGTACAAGCAAAAACATGTAGCTGCAGCAGACAGAGAAGGAGAAACAACTGCTGCAGCCTGCATGCACACTGCTACTTGCACCAGCGGTACAACATAACACATTATTACCTACTTGTGATTATGCATTAGTAATAAAAGAGATTGCCCTACCATTAAATGGTTACACATGCCCATCATCATGTGTAATTATTTGTAGGTAGGAGGAGGAACACTGAACAGCAACAGCAGTTAACCAGACAGCAGCAACAGTACACCAAGTAAGTTAACAGATGATTCATAAACATCCTTAGCAGCTAACATGGCTTCATTATCTAGCTTTATTATTAATGATAGCTAGTACAAATGAAACGTCTTTATACATGAGGTATTGTTTTAAGGATATAAAAGACGACATACCTCTATGGTGGGATTTCTTTTCGTCCTCTCCTTCTTTGTGTGTTTTCTACATAGTGCACCTGAAGGCTCTGACCTTGAAATGTCCTACAACCTTGTAGTGCTTCATGCAACATTAATAGGGAGTTTTGGGTTAAATTTGGCTATCAATAATAATAAATGATTATCAGGGATAATTATAAATCATGATAAATAAGATCCAATTTACATTAGATCATGTCAGCTCACCACCCTTAAACAAGTGAAAAGATAGCCAATTCAATAATTCAGTCTCATAAAAAGGTACTAAACTGTCAGTTTGTAACTCGGATTTATAATAAACTTAATAGCTACAATCAAAATTACCATAACAGCGTGTAGTGGTCAAAGCATTTTGGAGTCCTTGACAGAGTAGAGGTTGGTAACATTCATTCTTGTACAATATTAAATAGACAGCATAAAGGTTCGAAAGTATTTTATATAACACAAAGATGAAAACACACAATCTAACTAGCAGGTTAACCCTCTGAAAATGTTATGCAGTAAAAGCAGCAAAAAACATACAAAATCTAAAAAATCACTACCGTCTCAGCTTGTTCGTGGCCAAAAATGGCCACCAACAGATTGAGTCTGTAATTTTTTAGATTTTGTATGTTTTTTGCTTATTTTACTGCATAAAATGTTTTATTAATATCAGTTCTTGTCATAAGTACAAAATATCCATTCCTTTTTATTTTTTTAACCCCTCAAATGGGAATTTGTTTGCACAATGCGCTTGTTGGAAAACTACCACAAAAATGACCACTGCCTATCTTCTCAGTGCTACCGTTTTTTTCTTGTATTATTAATAACACAGTCTGAAATATTTAACTGATTAACAACAACACTGATTATTAAGCATTGTTATTTTTGTGCAGTAGATAAAACTCCCTCTCAGCTTGTTCGTGGCCAAAAATGTCTACCTCCTGTTTGCATTTCCAAAATGCTATAAAATGTGTGTATATATATATATATATATATATATAATATACACATATACTTTTACTTGATTTTTTAAATTTGCATCAGTCCTGGTCATGAAAACCAAAATTTCATTCAAATTCTGAATTTTAACCCTTTGAATACCAGTTATATTATTCATTCATTCATTCATAAAGTTGTCATATTTTTTTTCATCATAAATTTGATGCAACCCAATATTTGCTATCATTGCAGGTCAGTAACAGTAACAAAGATTATGATTTTTTTGCATTATTACTTTTTAGCTGTGACAAAAAAGACAAAACTCCAATGTTGCACATGAGTGGCGCCCCTAGTGGAAACTAAGAATATTACCTGAAATTGCTCCCTTGGCCAAAAATCGACAAATGACATAATCTGGTAGAAAACATTAAAAACTACAATTTTCAAGTGTTGAGTTTAGAATGAAAGCCATTTCACCTAAATTATATGATTAATTACTGAAAATCACAAGGAATTTAAAAAATAATGTAGTTTTCATGGGTTTCAATTGTCCAGAAGTGTCCATGATAGAGCCACAAGGTACAATTGGAGATATACAGTATTATATTGACATATTTAAAGAGCAGGTTTTGAAATTAAAAAATCAGAAAAAAATCCAGACCCTTGGGAAATACCATTCCATATGCATTAACACAGCTAAAATTGTCAAAAGAAGGAAGTGAAGTGTACACAAATGGCCAGGAGTACTAAGTACTAAGTACCTTACTACTATATACAGGTGTGTGTGTGTGTGAGAGAGTGAGTGAGTGAGTGAGTGAGTGAGTGAGTGAGTGAGTGAGTGAGTGAGTGAGTGTGGAAGAACAAAAGCAAAATTGTGGCTGGGGTCAAAGTACCACGCAGCACGACATAGACAAAGGAAGACTACAAACAAAATTACTAATCAAAAGGGACTATAAAATGGCTGGTCGAAGGGTTGGACCATTTACTATGCCTTTAAACAATTTGGGAAAGCCCAGATGATGATGTCATGTCTTTGGAAGCTTCTGATAGGTTCATTGACAACATTTGAGTTAATTAGAGACACACCTGTGGATGTATTTTAAGGCACACCTGAAACACACTGCTTCTTTGTGTAACATCATGGGAAAGTCAAAAGAAATCAGCCAAGATATCAGGAAGAGAACTGTGGACTTGCGCAAGTCTGGTTCATCCGTAGGTGCAATTTCCAGATGCCTGAAGGTGCCACGTTCATCTGTTCAAACAATTATACGCAAGTATAAACAGTATGGGAATGTCCAGCCATCATACTGCTCAGGAAGGAGACAGGTTCTGTGTCTCAGAGGTGAGCATGCTTTGGTCCGAAATGTGCATATCAACCCAAGAACAAAAGCAAAAGACCTTGTGAAAATAATGGTTGAAGCTGGTAAGAGTATGTCATTATCCACAGTGAAACGGATACTGTACCGACATGGGCTGAAAGACCACTCTGCCAGGAAGAAGCCATTACTCCAAAAGAAACATAAAAAAGCCATATTACAGTTTGAAAATGCACACAGGGACAAAGACCTGAATTTTTGGAGACATGTCCTGTGGTCTGATGAAACTAAAATCGAACTGTTTGGCCATAATGACCATCGTTACGTTTGGAGGAAAAAGGGGGAAGCTTGCATGCCTGAGAACACCATCCCATCTGTGAAATACGGGGGTGGCAGCATCATGTTGTGGGGTTCTTTTGCTGCAGGAGGGACTGGTGCACTTCACAAAATAGATGGCATCATGAGGAAAGAACTCATCTCAAGACATCAGCCAGGAAGTTAAAGCTTGGACGCAAATGGGTCTTCCAAATGGACAATGACCCGAAGCATACTGCCAAACTGGTTACAAAGTGTCTTAAGGATAACAAAGTCAATGTTCTGCAGTGGCCATCACAAAGCCCTGATCTCAGTCCTATTGAAAACATATGGGCAGAGCTGAAAAGGCATGTGCGAGCAAGGCAGCCTACAAACTTGGCTCAGCTACACCAGTTCTGTCAGGAGGAATGGGCCAAGATTCCTGCCAACCATTGTGAGAAGCTTGTGGAAGGATATCCAAAATGTTTCACCCAAGTCATACAGTCCCAAGGTCCCATATTATACTGTTTTTCATCAATTTCACACAGCTGTCAGAGGTCCAACCACACTGTATTCGAAATGTATTGCCCCAAACCCATACGTGGTCCTGAATTTCAGCTGTCTAAAAGTCGCTCAAATGAGCTCTTCTGAGAGCAGGCTGTTTCTGTGCCTGCACCTTTAAATGCTAATGAGCTCCATCTGTCATCGCCTGCCCTGCCTGCTACACGCCCCTCTCAGGGAGACGATGCTGCTTACGCTAGCGGTAGCATGCGCTAATGTTTGGATGTATCGCTATGGCTCGCTGAGATGCTGTCGTTCAACTATACCAGTTTGACCCAGAATCTGACCCAGAAGGAGAGGCTCCTGAAGAAATACGGACATTACATGAGAGACTCCCCACTCCTCAACACAACCACCTGGCTCCCATCCCCCACTGACCTGCAACAGGTAACATCTAAAAACAGCTAGCCAAAGCTGTGTTTGTCTCCAACACAGTCTCCAAACTCTTGGACACTGTTCGCATGGTCTCTGTCTCCAGTCTGCACGTTTCCAGACTTTTTACTGTGACAACCAAGCTCCCTCGTAATATTATTAACATTAAACTAGCTCCAAACGGCACTGCATAGCGGACCGAAGAGGAGCTAACTAGTTAGCCAATTTCAAGCTGACTTCACCATACTCGTCGGCAACTGTAAATACTATCAAAACATGGCGACACTTAGTTGTGGCTCGGTTGCAGTTGCGGGGTCCCGTATGGTTGGGACTGATCCTTTTACGAGGGTCAGTGTCGAGGCAAAGCCAGCTTTGTACTGACCCTCGTTACCGAAGCAGTCCGATGTGAAGTGGTTAGCACACACAAACAGACTGACAGGAACCGTAGCCGGCACGCTGTGTTAAAAATGAAACACAACCACTGTCTCTTGTGTTCTTCTGTAGTGGGGACAGAATATAGGCACTTAAGTTGATTTTTACAACCGACAACAGAGTAATTTGCATGTCTAGCTCTGAGTGACGACATTGCAAAACACTGCTATCTTACAGTTGGACACACCGAACTTCACCGATCAATATCTCCTATCATCGCGCAGAGGAGGCCGGCTTATGAAAATCTCATAAGCCGGCCTCCTGTCGTTATATAACGACAGGAGCTGAATCTGAATAGCCTGTAGGAGTGCCGTTTCACCAGTGGGTGGGCTGCAGAGACTATGCAGGACTCATTTGCTTTCCTCATTCTGGGAGTTGGTAGGCTCAGGGAGGACCAGTTTATATATGTAGAGACCAGAGAAAACGTGTTTTTCATAATATGGGACCTTTAAAGGCAATGGTACCAAATACTTATGAAATGTATGTAAACTTCTGACATTCAAGAAAGTAATAACAAAAAATGTCTAAAAAATTCTCTCTCATTATTCTGGCATTTAGCAAATTTAAATAATTTCGGTAATCCTAACGGACATAAAACAGGAAGGAAACAGAAACGTGATTGTCTTATTTCATGTCAGACAGTGAGAAAAAAAAGCATATGTGTCTTTTTATATAGTGTATGTAAACTTCTGGTTTCAACTGTAGTTAGTTGCATGCAAAGACCCTTAGTCTGTGTGAAGCATAATTCAACGAAAGTCAAATTAGCTATGTAGCAAATTAAACTACCAATAACCTGACCTGAAATTACAATAACACTCAAATAGTGACAAACATAGATTGAACACATGTGCATCACATCAACCAGAGTTTAAAAAAAGTCTGTGCTTAGCCGTGCTATGCTGTGTGCTATCTAGGCCCAGTTCAACGTTACCAGTCTTCAAATAAAGCAGAGCCAAGCAGAAGAAGGTAGTAATCCTAATTTTGAACAATGCTGTTCTTACTGTGCAAGGTCTGATTAAAGACAGCAGACTGCTGGCTCCTTTCCTATGCAAGGATAGCAGCTTGGGTGCTAACTTGCCTTGTGTTCCTTGGATTATGTAGTTAGCTGGTAAACTTTGCATTGCAGCTGCTAGTACTAACTAAACTGGAATACTAGCAGGACCTCGCATCGCTGCTGTGAGGAGAAGTTCTTTGGGCCTGCTGGAAATGCAGCTGGCAACTTTCAGCAGCTGTTAGACCCCATGAGGAGAGAGGCTATCTGGTCAGAGGGGGGTCTGTCACCATGACCAATAATAGCTCAAAGCTGAATCCGCACCTAGGTGTGAAGACTGGGGAATTCTGGGAAACTGAGTTTATGGCAGAGTCCATTTTGAAATCCACAATGAAAGACTTCATCTGTGGGTCCCAACAATCTGCCTCTTGACATCTGTCAGTCAGGCCTGCTGCTCTCATTCCCTCTGATTCCCATTCCCTCTTTTTTTTAAATAACTGCACATATATGTACATGAGCTTTAAATCATAATGGGCTCCACACACAAGAAGAGGATGGTTTTTCGGCAAGGCCTTTCTCATTTTCTGAAGCCGAATCCCTTGTGTTTTCAAAACTGTGGAATTCCTTTTTTACAGTGGTCAAGAATAAGGAAGTTATTTTAAGATGGCCTATAGGTCCTGCAAATTGATACCTGCCCAAACATACCTAATAACTGGCATTGTCTAGATGCTGTTATGGATTGGATTTAGTTTTGGCGTTTTTGTGGTTTTTGTGCTTGTTGTTTTCAGAGGTGCTCTGGAGAGACTGGGCGTGGTCTTCCGTTTGGCAGAAGCTGATGACTCTCACACACCTCCAATGTATTTGTTCAATTAGTGCCATCTTAGGAACCCTGGTCTTCACTCTGCTTGCTGCCAGATTATTTCGTCGACTACATGTGATACATGGTCAACCAGGTACCACATGTTTTTGCTAAAGCTTCTCGTAAAAAATTAGTCACTTGTGTTTTTGCCAATCAACTAATTTGGCCTTCCTTCAACCTCTCCAGTGAACAAATCTACTCTGGATCCTTTCAATAGATAACTTTATACCTTTCCCCTGTCTTGGTGTACGCATTTGGGTTCAGCAACTAAACCTACTGTACAACAAAGCATAACAGATGCAAGACAAAACCATCACTCCATTCCTTCACAAAAATTTAAAAGATCTGTCCAACATATACAGTGCCTTGTGAAAGTATTCACCCCCCTTGGTATTCTTTCTATTTTGTTGCCTTACAACCTGGAATTTAAATTAATTTTGATTTTGATTTTATGTAATGGACCTACACAAAATACTCACGTAAGTGAAATTTTAAAAAAACTTCAGGTGAGTGCATATGTATTCACCCCCTTTGCTATGAAGCCCCATTCATTACCTTCAGAAGCCACACAATTAGTAAACTAAGATCCACTTGGGCCAATCAGTGTCACATGATCTCAGTATATATACCCCTGTTCTGACAGGCCCCGGAGTCAACAACAGTGAAACACCACTAAGCAAGGGCTATTACCAAGTGGGTGACACCATGAAGACCAAGGAGCTCTCCAAACAGGTCAAAGACAAAGTTGTGGAGAAGTACACATCAGGGTTGGGTTATAAAAAAATATCCCAAACTTTGAACATTCCATGTAGCACCATTAAATCCATTATTAGAAAATTGAAAGATTATGCCTCTACAACAAACTTGCCAAGAGAGGGCTGCCCACCAACACTTATGGACTGGGCAAGGATGTCACAATTCTGCTCTGCCTCTCTCCTGCTCTGCTGCTCAACCACACCCCTCATCAGCCAAATGCTTCCACCTGCTGCCATCACCTGCTCACCAACTCCAATCAAGCCAGTATATATGCAGCTTCACTCCACTCACTCTTTGCCAGATTGTCATCGTTCTCATGCCTGACTCTCCCGCATTGATTCCCTGGCTGCTTACCTGTTATTGACCCGACCTGCCTCCGACCTCCGCTTCTCGTCTCTGCCCCGGTAAACACACCAGCCTTCTGTCCCCGACTACGGGTATTGCCTGCCTGGTTTCTGCTGCTCGTCTGCCTGTGGCTGGCTGGCACTCGGCCAGTTCCTGCTCTGCCGTGAGACCGACCTCGTCTGCTTCACATCCCCAGCTCACCACCTCTGGTGCTGTCAGCCCTGCCGGCTCTGTTTCAAGGTCTGGATCCACATCCTGCCCTCGTCTGAGCAATCCCCACAAGAGACTTCCATCATCAGTGAGTGTGTGCCTTTTCCCTTCCCCCTCTCTCGTTGAGCCTGTTAAGAACTGTTGGACTATCACTCGCTCACGAGTCTCCACTGATCCCTGCCTGCCCCGCTGGTCTAGCGGCAACGTGCCTGCCTGGCACATGGGAGACCGGGGGTCAAATCCCACCATACTCACCTGCTCTGTTGTGTTGCTGTGCTTGCTGCCTGGCACACGGGAGACCCGGGATCGAATCCTGCCATACTCACCTGCTCTGTTGCTGTGTTTGAACTTATTGAATGAAGACTGTTATTGCAAGAAACCTGGTTCATTTGTGCTGCAATTGGGTTCACTCTACACCCGTTACAAAGGAGGGCAATAATCAGAGGTAACTAAGTGGTCAAAGATAACCTTGAAGGAGCTGGGCAGCTCTACTGCAGAAATTGGAGTATCTGTCCATAGGACAACTTAAAGCCACACACTCCACTGAGTTGGGCTTTACGGAAGAGTGGCAAGACAAAAGCCATTGCTAAAAGAAAAAATAAGGCAGCACATTTAGAAGGCATATACCAAAAGGCATATTGGAGACTCCCCAAACACATGGAAGAAGGTATTCTGGTCAGATGAGACTTAAATTGAACATTTTGGCCATCGAAGACAACGCTATGTCTGGTGAAAACCTAACACCTCTCATCACGCTGAGAACACCATCCCCACAGTAAAGCATGGTGGTGGCAGCATCATGTTATAATTCAGTGTCGTCTTGTTGTGTTTTCTGTTTTATTTTGAAACCATGCCCTTGTGCGTCCCTTCTTGCTTTTCAGTTTCTCCTGTGTTTTTCCCTCTCAGTGTTTTTTCCATTCATTACCTTACCTGTCCTTTTCCCTCCTCACTCACCTCACCTGTTTCTGATCCCCTCAGTGTCCCTGTGTGTATATAGTCTTTGTTCTCCCTCATGTGTTTGTCAGTTCATTCCGTGATGTTCCCCGTTACGCTGTCAGTCTGTCTTGTTCCTGGTTACCCCGTCTTGGTCTGTTGTTCCTCCAGTGTCTCCCATTTGGTATGTTTCTGGTTTTGCTTTCTTACTTCTCATTTTGATTTGAACTTTGCTTTTTCTTTGCACTTTGTTCGTTGAGCCTTTTAGTTGCTACTTTGTATTTTGTCTTTTTGACTCGCTTTTGTGTCTAGGATTCCTTGGGTTTTGTATTCATTTGGTTTCCTTTGGCTTTTGTTTAATAAAGCTCGCTTTTTGTTCCCCCATTTCCTGCCGTGTGTGTGTGGCGATGTATATCAGCAGGGACTAGGAAAGTGGTCAGAATTGAAAGAAAGATGGATGGTGCTATATACAGAGAAATTCTTGAGGAAAACCTGAGTCTTCCCGAGATTTGAGACGAGGACGGAGGTTCACCTTCCAGCAGGGCAATGACCCAAAGCACACTGCTTAAGCTTAACACTCCAGTGGTTTAAGGAGAAAAACTTAAATGTCCTGGAGTGGCCCAGTCAAAGCCCAGACCTCAATCCAATTGAGAATCTGCGGTATGATTTAAATGTGTTTCAAATGGTAACCATGTCTCACTTGACCATTTGGTGTCAGATGTGAGTCATCATCCTTGAGCTTTCTGTGGCCCACTGACTCCTGGTTGATGACTTTGACTTCTTCACACCCAGTGATGTCTTGTTTACCAGCGTCTTCTCCAAGGTCTTTCTCATTTCCTCACTGTAGTGTTCCCCACAGCATTAGCATTTGATGTCATTCACATTCTTTGGGGTGTATGTCTAGGGATGTTACCTGTGGTAAGATAACTGTGGTAGATGCACCAGCTGTAAGGGCACCAAAACAGCAGGACACCAAACTGGACACTGTATTGACTAGGAAATCCTACACTTTCTGGCTCCTCTTGTAAATGTCACCATATGTAAGATACATAACTGCAAGAACAAGTATAGATTTAAAAGATGTTTTTGCTTTCTATGAAATCTTGCAGAGGCTGCAGACGGTGAGGACAGATTCCCACAGGGGGTGGAAGTTGGTAATGTGATGGTGAAGAGGACATCATTTACATTTATTTTTTATTACGTTGTTTTTTACCTCAACATAGACTATCCAAAGGGATTGAGGTACACATTTGAGGTTATTCAGAAGGTTCTTATGAACATCGGTGGAGCACAGTGTTCCTTACTTGTGCATGGTATAAGAAACAGATTGTTGTGGAAAGCATTAAAGATTGTGCTGTGATGACTCATCTCGAGTTCTTACTTTGTTTATACACATTATTTGCAGATTCCAATGGTGAACCATTCCTATCAGAACTTGGCCTTCTGCCCCCCCCCCCAAAAAAAAAAGAAAATCACTAACGAAAAATATGTGGTGTCCCTGGCCATTTTTAAGCTTAAGGCAAAATATAATTTCACTGCTCCATCTTCAAAATTGCGTTGTTCTAGTTATGCACACAGCCACACACACGCACACAGCCACAGCCACACACACGCACACACTATCGGACGTCAGGTAGACAGTCACTTTATGAACAATCATTTAACAAGTGTGTGGAAACAAAATGCAGCCAGTTCAATGAGATGCAACACTGTAGCAAAACCAGCAATAAAAAATAGTTCCAGTTCCACTCACCAATAACTTTCACTTAAAGACGAAATCCATCCTCCTGTCCTTTTGGATGAATTTTTCAATAACCCGGTCATAAGGCTGATCACTGGTTTTCAGATCCAAGAGAATTTGCTTTTCAATAGCTATGGAAGCTAATGCAGAGAGTCGGGATTGTCCTGTTGTGTTCCTTGCATGTGTTTTTGTCCTTTTGAGAGCAGAAAATGTCCTTTCCACAAATGCAGTGGTGACAGGGATCGTTAAAACTTAACATGTTAGTGCATATAGCTGATGCATGCTGTCACAGAGTCCTTTACGCTGGAGAAAGAGGAGGATGTCAGATGGGTTCTTTCCCTGAAAATCCCCCACAGAGTACATCACAGACAGTTCGATTTTCAGCTGTGGCAAGTCAAAGTGCGGCCCGTAGCTGTCTGTCAGGCTTGAGAAGGCAGTTTCAGGGAATGTAGTCTTAAAGCTGGTGAACTGTTGGGGGTCCAGAAGGGAAAGGAAAGAAAGTTTTTCGTGGTCTTTAAACCGATTTTGCACTTGGTTCAAAATATTGTGAAGAATGTCACAGTGCAGCTTCTTATAGAGTGCGCGATAATCTCCATGGGCTCTCCGTCCAGTTGGCACACCGGTGTTCTGCACAGTCTCATCATATATTTGATCAAAACGTTCCCTCTGTCCCTCAATGCAAATACAAAACTCCTCCACCCTGGCCATACAAAACTGCATGTCAAATGAGTTGTTCTGTAAAATGTGCAAACATTTTGTTAAATGTTGAAAGCAAAAAGCAAAATTCAAAGTTGCAAGAGTGAACACTAACGCTGGTCCCAGCGCTATTCTCACCACCCACGCTACTTCTACCACATCCATTAGCTCCCCTGCTGATAGTACGAGTTTGTGTATCATCGTGTTTTTGTGCGTTTTCCTTGCTTTGCCCGGCAGTGCCATTACTATGCAAAGACATACCGTGACTAGCGTGCTTACTAATCGACTCATCTCCCAAAGGTTCCCCTTCAAAATCAGGATCAGTGAATAGGAGACCCATCACTTCCCTAAACGTCAACTTTTTGCTTGCCATTTCCGTTTATTTCTTCTCAATAACTCCTAAATCCAGCAATACCACACCTCCTCTGTAAGGAAAGTAGCTATTGGCTGTCCTAGCTACTGGCTGGCTGTCATTGCCTAATTTGCATAATTGTTTTGTGTGAGAGCGAGTGAAGAAACATTTACATTTACACCCCGCTCTGTTAGCCAGGGCAGGAATGGCGGCGTCCATGCGCCTGCGCTATTCATTTGCAGCCTGGACTCAGAGTGGTGTGTGTCTCCTCTCTGCTCTGACTGCAGGCTGGGACTGCTGCGCGAGGCTACTGTGAGACTGACCGCCTGTGAGTGCTTTTGGACGGGGAGGGGCTCACGGCAGCACCCGCTTACGTGCTTTCACTTAAGAGTCACCAAACACCACAAAAGTCTCCAATAACACCAGAAAAAGTTGCTAGATTTGTCGCTAGTCGCTTTTGACAAAAAAGTCAAATTTGGATGGGATTTCCTCGAACATTTTGCATTGAAGCATGACATATGTCTGAGCTAAGGTCTAAGTAAGGGATGTCTGCCAACTAGTGGAGGGGAGTATGAACAACATATAACACTCTATTTGGAGAAAACAGCTGTTTGATTCAGTACGCCGTTGTGTTGAAATTTTGCAACTTTGGCGCTTAAAGGGTTAAGAGCATCCTTCTTTTCAAATACAGTACACACCAATCTTGATGCAAAATTCATATATTTATGTTTCATCAAGCAGCTGTGTTCGTTTTGGCGATCTAGAAAAGAACGCAGCCAGGCCAGACAGGTGTGAGAAGAAAATTTTGCAGTCTCTTATTTTCGCTACACCTTGAGACAAAACCAAATTAAGGGCATGTGCATAACAGTGTATGAAAAGCGCCTGTGGGATCTTTTCCTTCACCTTGGCTTGCACTCCGTTCAGCCCCGAGGCCATAATGGCGGTGCCGTCATAGCACTGAGCTACAAATTTGCATCCATGCATCCATATTCCTCCAGGAACTGAAGGGTCAGGGCTGCTATGTCCTTTGCCCATTTACTCGCTGTCACATCCTCAAATTTGATGAACCTCTCTTTTACACCACTGTCTGTTACAAAGCGAAGAACAAGTGATAGCTGTGCAGTATTGCTGACATCTGATGTTTCATCTGATGTTTCATCATTCAGCATTAAAGCTACGAAGGGTGCTTTCCTTATTTCTTCTTTGATGGTCTCACCCATTACATCGGCAACAGCACTTATCAAGTCGTTCTGTATTTGACTTGAAGTTCCAATGAACACTTTGGAAGTGGACAGATGGTAGTGCAAGTCTGAATCATATTCTGCTAAAAATGACAGTAGCTCCAGGTAATTGCCACGATTAGCTGATTCTCTGCTCTCATCATGGCCCCTAAAAGGTATCTCCAGTTTCCCAAGGAAAATCACACAGTGGATCAGACGTTTCAAAATCTCCCTATTTTTTTTCACCTTTTCGTTGTGCATCATCGTTTCTCTTCGTCTCTGTTCATCCAGCTGTAGATCAATCCTTGTGTCTCCTAAAGTTTTCATGGTAATCGTTGCCTTAAGATGACCTGCTGTGTTTTGGTGTTTTTGAGCAGCCTTAGTTAAATTGCTAAGATTATCATAGCCTTTCCAATTCCACGCACCCTTGTCAGTCCCAAACAACAAGCACTCCCAGCAGTAGAACCTCTTGCGTCGAACTGAGCCTGTAAGCCAAGTGTATCATTCCCATTTGCTAGCCTGAAAATGGTGCACATAGCCTGCTTTTGCAGGTTGATTGAGCTCGATGTGTTCGGGTGTTGGGCGGCCTTTTTTAACAATGTCCATCTTTTCATTAAACGGTCGTCTTGAAAAGGGCACTGACAATAAATCCGCGACAACATCATCTCCACCTGCTGTATCAATATCATCTCCACCAGTTGCCATTTTGACAACTGATGCCAAGAAGAAGTGAAAGGTTACACCCAAGAGGCTCTGTCTGTCACTATGTCTCTGCTAAATCATTGAAATAAACCCCCTGAGAGTTAAGTATTAAATTTGCAAAGTAAAAAATGTGTAATGTGTAACCATGATTTAAATAATTGTATTGGAGGTTAGAAATTTAATGAAGGAAATGTTAAATCAGTAAATAAACTGAGCTGAGATGAGGCCAAGAGGAAGTGTTGAAAAACTGATCAAGTGGATATGAGGACAAGAGGAAAGGCCACACCTTGGGCACACTAATAAGGTCATGAACCAAGCCACTGTCTAAAGTCTGAGATTATATAAACCAGAAGCACGGACTAAAGTGCATTCTTCCACTTGCTCCAGCCTTGAAGAAACACCTGAGACGGAGAATGCGAGCAACCTAAACATCGCAGAAAGGACTTCAAGAAATCTTCAGTAGAAACAGACAGGAAATAAGAGCCCAATGGATTAACCATTTTTGCCAACATGCTGTGGATTACAATATGGATATTGGAGTACTTTTGTTCACTCTGCTGGCATGAAGTTTGGACTTTGGGAAATTGAGAGACCTGGGGCGGGGTTGTGATTTGTCTCAAGGACATGGACTTTCAGCAGGAAGGGAAAGGCAAGCCATGGAAAGACCTGACCCTCTCCATCTCACCAACATTTAAATACTTTTGACCAGGCCTCAGCTCTTTTAGATGAATTTGTTATTTACAGTATTGTGATTTTATCAATAAGGATTTTTGATAATGATTGATAGTAATTGAAATAAGTATTGAGCTGTATGCTTTGCCCTTACTAAAGTCTATGCAATAAAACCAACATAATATAGTTAAAGTTAAAGTTGTGGACACTGATTTTATGTCTTTTTGATGGAAGTAAAAAGTTAGGTGTTAAGTGTGCAAAATATCTTAAAGGTTCTTAATGGTTACTCTAGCCTGCCAAATTGAAACAGCCCCTTAGGGTTTACCAGAAGCGCCTAAAATCCAACCTAGCACCATACCAAATGCACAGATCATTTAGAGGAGAGCTGCCATAACGGGCGTGGCTGGTGGCCGTATCTGATTCAAGGGCTATTCATGTCAGGTGCCACACCAGAGGAAGCAGGGTAAACGTTCGGGTTCAGGCAGTGAGAAGCTAGGCGTGTCTCCTCACTACAAGCTTAAGAAATCCCTATTTAAATTCCCACTTTTAAAACAACATCTTGTAGGTTTAGGGATCTAACCCTTTATAACGAAGAGCTGGTCCAGTGCCTCCTGGACAGGTGCAAACTTGGGATCTAGCACACCGAGGTTGGTGAAAAACGTAGCCCTCCGCTTCCCCGTTGCCATGGTGACTCGTCGAATCGGGGCTCCATTGATGCTGGCATTTTATAGTTGTGGTGCACGCACTTAACTCCAAGTGAAACTACTCCAAGTTGATTAAACTAACTCAAATCCGCTGTTCTGGAACCGAAAACTCAGAGTTTCCTATCTCAGAGTAGATCAACTCAGAGTTTAGGATTAGACTCAGAGTTTGTTGAACCTGCTTTGTGAAACGGACCCCACGTGTTTGGCTTCTTCCTTTGTTTTCCAATAAAGACTATGGCCTTGTACCCCAGTGTGTTTAACTTTTCAACCTGAAAACAAATACCGTATTTTCCGCACTATAAGGCGCACCGGATTATAAGGCGCACCTTCAATGAATGGCCTATTTTAAAACTTTGTTCATATATAAGGCGCACCGCATTATAAGGCGCATAGAATAGACGCTACAGTAGAGGCTGGGGTTACGTTATGCATCCACTAGATGGAGCTGCGCTAAAGGGAATGTCAACAAAACAGTCAGATAGGTCAGTCAAACTTTATTAATAGATTACAAACCAGCGTTCTGACAACTCCGTGTTCTACTGCGTGACTGATCGCCTTGAGTTTAAACTCTGCGTCGTAAGCGTGTCTCTTACAGTTTTTTACAACCGCTATGACCCGTTAGTCAGAACCTTAAACACTTTTTCAAAACTGTTAACGCACATCACACCTGAAACACACAATTCCCCAAACAGTTAATTTCATGCTCAAAATCACGCAGTGTAACTAAACACAGACACACACTTCCAAAATACAATAATACACTAACACAGTTCACCAAATCTACCAAAGCACTGACACACATTGTCTTCCAACAGAAACATTTAGTCAGTCACAGCACAGTGTCATAAAAAACACTGACAACTGATGGAATAACACAAACTGAATCACTTTGCATGTGTCAAATCTACTTTTTTTTCCTTTTTCTTTTACAATCAACAGATTATTGTATTGATCATACATGTAAATCAATGTTTGTGATGATTTTCTTGTTGGGCATGAATTTTGTTCTTTTTGTACAACACTCAACGTACAAAAAGTGAAACGACCCATGTCAGAGCAGCTTTGCAGAATGTTTATGAAAGAAGAAGACAGTAAATGACAGGATTTGCAGTAAACACTTTACTGTATTGCAAATGAAAATGACTTACAGTAGAGTAAAGAGGGAAAAAATCAGCATTTAGCTGTCATTCATTACTGTATTGTCAAATACAAATACCAAAAAAGAAAAAGGAGCAGAAGTAATCACTGTAAAAGTGGAAGAAAAAAAAAAGCTAATCTGCTCGGTCGTCAGCATTGGGCCACATATTTTCATTGACATGACACCTGATGTCTTTTCTGGCCAGGCATCTTGGGAAGTATCTTTTTGCATGCCTTATCCAGCCCTGGCAGTTGTCAGCTGTGATCAATGTAATCTTCAATCCATTAGTTTTGAACATGAGGTTTTCTGTTTTGACAAACCGTGTGAAAGCAATTGAAAATTCACCAGTTAACATCTACTGTTTTGGTCTTGATTGAGCTTGTGTGTAAAAGGAGTTAAAACTAATTTTAAATGTGTAAAATGTGTGTATTTTGTGTCAAAAGAAGAAGAATTGTGTTAATTGTATAGCCCACACAGGCTGATGTTGTGGTAACTGTGTGAAGAGTTTTGAAAAAGCGTTAAAAGTATTGAACAATGGGTCATAGCGGTTGTAAAAAACTGTAATAGGAGCCATTTTGGGGTCTTTACATAAACACACAAATGGAAATGAAACGGCACGCCTCGCGCAGTCATATATCCCAGCATGCACCGTGCGCTTCTTCTTCTACGGGGGAAAATGAAGTCGGCGGCTGCTTACCGTAGTTGCGAGACCTGTTGTGGCTCAATATTGGTCCATATATAAGGCGCACCGGATTATAAGGCGCACTTTTTAGGTGCGCCTTATAGTGCGGAAAATACGGTACATATATTATATAATATAAACAGAAATATAAACAATTATAAATGTCTGTAACATTGTGGGCTGAAATTGTGTTAATAATAACTACAGACGTTAAACACATACCAAGACAGATGCCTCATCAATAACATGAGAGGCGTTTTTTTTTTACTAGCTACCCCCGCCAAGGGAAACCACCGGCCTGCCAAAGCATAAACCAATCAAAATGCACAGTAGCCACACACCAGCATATATTATATATGACAAAGACGGATATACAAGTTCATTTATACAATGGCCCTAGCGGCGAGATAAAGCTATAAGCATGCAGTCAAAAGCATACAATAAAACTGCACACACAGCAACCCAACAGCATGTGTTAGTCTAAGTAGAGCCTACACTGCAAACAAAAACTGGACAAAGCACATGCGTGAAGAGAAGTCAAAACAGACAAACCAAACAAAACGCACCTACCGCAACGTGGAAGGGCGCAGTGGTAGGCTACTCATAGCAAACAGTTAGGAGTGTGCTGGGATGGAAAATAAGACTGTAGGCTACTAACAACTATGGACAAGACAGCAGTGTGACCACACTAAACAGGCGAGCTGAACAAAGCCATGCCACCTGTAACATAAATGGCAAACATTCAGTTCTATATCAGAGGTCACGGTAAAGACTACAACATTCGGGTTTCATACATACCAACAGGGCCAATGCTCATAGTCACTGATTAGGAGACACTAGATAGAAGTGTCAATCAGCTGCAGGTATACATAAATAAGGAGAGCAAGTAAGACTCCGTGTAACTAATAAAGGGGAATTAACAAATACTTAAAAAGTGCATACCTCGGGGAGAGACGACTAAAGCTACAAACAAATCAGGTTCCCTACTGCAATGGCAGAGTTAGGAGGACGCAGAGCTACAGGTGGAAAAAGAAAATATTAAGGCTCGGCATGAATTAACCTAAACAATGCAACGAAATCGCAACATACCTGGCGATAGACTCCTGAGGGCAAACCGGAAGACAGACGGAGAGGGAGATAGCCCTACTTACTAGGCTACTTTATACCACGGCGTTACCTGGGATCTAAGTGAATGAATGGGAAAGTTACGTGCCTCCCCCGCCCCCCTCGTTAGCGGAGACCAGCGTGTACGGGAAGCAGGAAGGGACAGACAGAGGCAGAATGCAACTGGCTACAATCAAACAATCAACATTTAACAACCAAAGTGACAAAGGAACTGCATTATTTAATTGTTCACATTAGGAATGTTAGTAATTTGGCCCATTTCAGTATGATCAGTCGTGTTGTGACAGTCAGCCTGTCCACGCCCTCCTATCCACCCAGCAGGACAGTGACGAGGAGGACTTCCTTGGCTTTTCCACCTCAGAGGTGCACGAGGGGGAGAAGAGGAAGTAAGACCACGTAGACGCTTTTCTCACGGGGGAAGGAGTGTGACAGTCAGCCTGTCCACGCCCTCCTATCCACCCCCTAGGTGCGCTGTGCGGCGCCGATTCGCCCTGTCGTCAATGGCGGAAAGTCTAAATCTCCGCCTCCCCCGCTGTCATGGCGGTTGCAGCAGAGTGTCGGATGCGTCGGAGCTCCCATGCTCGGTAGGCTAGAGACAGTGAGTAGTAAAAACCTCAAGTGCTCGTTCCACCAACGGGAAAACTGCGCCGTAAAACGGCTAGTACTGGATACCTTTGTTCTTCCGGAGCGGCTTCTCCCCCTGACTGACATATTGCTGACTTTGATCTCAGGTACCGCGGTCTTCCTTTTACGTTGACGGAGTTTTCTTCTTCTGTGGTTTTGTGTTTCCGGAGAAGGTTTTTTTTCTTCTTCTCTTGAGGAGTTTTTTTCATTTAAAGGTACAGAGGGTTTTTTCCCCTCTCGCTTTCTTTTCCCATTTTTTTTCAAATAAACTGAAAAACTAAAGGATGAACTGACTTTTGTGTTGGACTTGAATTAATACAGTTCCTTGAATGCAAATGTTTTGTTGCTTTATTGTTTGGTTGTTTGTGAAACTCTGAGGTTCTGGTTATATGTATATATATATATATTTATATAAAGGGATACTTAAAGTATTACCTTTGTGTGGTTAAAAAGTGTGACAGACTGACTATCTTATATGCCAGGAGAGAGACCTGGCTGGCACCCCACCTATGACCCCCCCACACACAGTCACCTGCACCTAAACCGTCACAGTGTCAGACATCAACACTTCATGTAGCATTGTTTTAATGGTGTTCACATCACAGCAACACACCCAGTTAACCACTATTATCCTTTGCAGCAAATACATACAGATTCTATGCAACAATAACCCATACTCCATAGTCTCATATAGCCAAGTTGACTTCTGTTTTCATCTAGGTATATTGTATATTTGTTTTGTATGATTTTACCACTTGTCTTACTATAGCTCCTATCTCATTTTGATTCTGCGGCAGTGACATGTGAATTTGGAATCAATACATTTTTCAATTTATCTTATCATTATGACCTCAGTTAGCACATTGCAGCTAACTGCAGATAACGTTAAATGGGTGGCTAACGTCATGCTGGATAAACCCTTATGTCATTGGACACATCCATATAATCTCTTGGTGATAAATAATTGATAAACCAATGATGGCTTAGACAGCGCTAATTAACTTTATTTTTCAAGTTCCATTACCTGTTGACATCAGAATGTAATCATTACCTACCTCTGAGGATGCATGGTGTGAAAGGTTGTGGCAGAGAGTGCGGACACCCCCCTCACTCACTTTTCAATCTGCTGACCTCTGTGCCTCTGTGATAGGGCAACCCAGGCGTCAGGCAGCGACTTCTTGCTGCTACGTTGCCCACGCGTAAAAAGGTGATGCCACTTTTGTAGGGACGCGCTGGCTGTGACGCGAGCATAGCAGTCGGCGCCCTGGTTTCCTGTTTTAGTTAAAATACCTTCATTAAACAAACATAGTTGTCTTTTCTTAGCATATATGTACATGCAGTATAATTACTTATTAGACAGTGTGTGATATTTGATATATTGGGTAGATATATGTTTTCACAACCCCAGCACAACCCTAAACTGGAGGATCTACAACTGGGGTGCTGATATCAACACAATCTCAAGGAAATTGAATCGAAAGCAACTGGATTTGGTTTTTGTCTTGAAGACGTTTCACCTCTCATCCGAGAGGCTTCATCAGTTCCTGCTCCCTTGACTAGGCTGAGACTAGTCTCAGCCTAGTCAAGGGAGCAGCCTCAGTCAGCCTAGTCAAGGGAGCAGGAACTGATGAAGCCTCTCGGATGAGAGGTGAAACGTCTTCAAGACAAAAACCAAATCCAGTTGCTTTCGATTCAATTTCCTTGAGATAACTATGACCTGGATGAATGAGAATATACACAAGCTTGATATCAACACAAGTACTGAAGAGGGGTCTAGGGAATTTTTTTTTTTTTTTAAAGAAAACTGGGTTTTCCCTAAAATTGGAAGTTGTAAATACTTGATTAGTGGCATTACAGGGGTTTTAGGGGATGTAAAACACATTTTTGGCATCAGACTTTAAATATTGTCTTGTTCAATAGGGGATTTTTTATTTTTACAACATATCCTACAGTGCCCCCACCCCCACCCCTTGTTGACTATGCTCACATTATAGCTCATGTCAACACCTTTCTATAACAGCTGGTCTGATGTCTGTAACCCTTTTTTGTCCCATAATTATAAGCCTTCAAATATGCCCTGAGGTTAAGGTTCAAAGGTCAATATCTCAACGCAGGAATAATATACAACCCTTAAATTGATATTGGCCATGTTTCCCAGATTCGATCGTTCTTAAGGACTTAAGAAGGCTCTTAAGAAGGGTTCGGCTAAGAAGGAGCGCTAAGATAGGGGTGTTTCCCAGACGCGTTCTTAACTGCCTTCTTAAGATCCCGCCAAAGAAGCTTCTTAAGAAGCTCTTAGTGGGAGCTGTCCACCGCCGTGGTTGCTGAAATATAAATCAATCGATGCCAGGCAAATCGATCACCCACCACTTTATCAGCGCTTAAATCACCCACAACACCCTGTGGTCCCCACACACCTGTGCAATTAGGCTACCTGTGTGTGTGTGTGTGTGTGTGTGTGTGTGTGTGTGTGTGTGTGTGTGTGTGTGTGTGTCAACGATGTCGGTGATGAGGCCATCGTGGTCCACCACCACCTGAGTGTTGATGGCAGCGTAATGTTTCCTCCCAATCCAGCACAGATCCACCAGGGAGGGATTGTGGATTGGGATCAGTGTACCATCCACGACACCCATCACCCGGGGGATCCCAGCCATGGCGTGAAATCCACGGTGGACCTGGCGGACCTGGTGTCTCCGGGAGCAGGAGGATCGGTGTCCTAACACAGTCATTCAAATAATTTATATCTACCACAGCAAATAGACTACACAAATAACCTCCCAATAGGCCTACATCAAATGAGACAAAGGTAGAGTGACAACAAAGTAGACTAATAATAATTATGATAATAAAATAGGCCTCAATAGAGAGGCTACTGATTGGAAATAGTAGGCTGTCTAGGTTGCATGCAAATATGTCATGTGAGTATTCCATTGGGTTTTCTATTAATTTGCTAGGTTAACATTGTGTTGCTGCTATTCTTGTCAATGCCAGCTTTATTGCACAATTAAAACAGCGCGTGGCTTACCAAAGTGCCTCACAGTATAATACACAGAACTAAAAACAATCAAAGCAATAAAAACTATAAAAATAAATAAAAACATGTAAAAACATAAAACAGTCGTATAGAGAGATAACAAATAAATAAAACCCCATACAAAACTAACACCCGGCTATGCTCTGCCAAAAGCTAAAGTGAACAAGTGCGTCTTTAGAAGTGTTTTAAAAGAGGAGAGGCTATTCGCAGTCCGCAAGGATAGGGGTAATGCATACCACAGAGTGGGAGCTGCAACTGAGAAAGCTTCTCCTCTTGATTTTAAAAAGGAGCGAGGAACGTCTAAGACCACCTGACTAGCTGACCCAAGGGCTCTGGAGGGCTGATGCAGTTGAATGAGGTCAGACAGGTGCTCCGGTGCCAGCCCATTCAGAGACTTAAAAACAAATAAAGGAATCTTAAAATCGTTCCTGTACATATTGAAAACACAACCTTGAATATTAGATTACGTTTCTGTCAATAGATCCCACTAAATCCTGCACACTGGACCTTTAAATGAACATAGGTGTGTTGAGCTTGGTCAAATCTAACAACGTTTGATGAAAAAGATCTCCTCACATGAATGACTGCTCACTAATCAATAATTGTACAAAGTGAACTCACAGACACACACACACACACACACACACACACACACACACACACACACACACACACACACACACACACACACACACACACACACACACACACACACACACACACACACACACACTCACACAGACACAGACACACAAACCAACAGTGACCAGCTGGCTAACCGGCAGCCAGTTTTAAAAAGATCCACAGTCAGTGTGAGCTGTGCGAGTTGATGATTAAGCTGGCAGTTAGTTATCTGCTGAGGGCTGTCACACACTTGATGGATGTCTTTTATTTGCATCTGAGTGATGAAGAAAAATAGAGACAGGGGTGTTTTCCCTCGATGTGATTGAGTGCGCCTGCACCGTAACCTTGCCGCTCCCTCTTTTTTTGGTATGGATGTCTATATTCAGCCAGCATGATGAATTTGCCAGAGCTGTGTAACTCCAGCAGTGACTGAGATCGTTCATCTGCTGCCATGTAAAATTGCATTGAACTGCGGCAATCCCTCAGTAGAGGCATGGTACAGAACTTTAATCAACTTTACTGCCGGGGAGAGGGAGCAGATTGTGACGCATTTCCATATGGATACTGGCCCATCTCAACAGTGAGGACTGTGGTGAACGAGCCTCATAAACATTTTAATCTACCACCAGGCATGTTGATATTGTCACACTTTAAAGATAGCTTTGAGTGATCCCCTCCTATGAAAATGGTTATTGGTAGGGGAGATGCATTACTTCATACTGGTGTAAAAAGGCCATTGAGAAGGTCCTTTACTGAATGTAACGTTTTTCATTGTTGCCATATTGTCAGGTTTCTGCTCAGAGTAAAGGCTCAGTGGTCCAAATAGTGCTAACTCTTACCTTTTTTAATCAAAATGAAACTTCAGTTCCAAACTGTAATTTGTAGGGGTGTAAAGATTAACTGACATATATGGAAAAACTAATGGGAGGTATGTTGATACCAAAGATCCCAAAGAAGTTCTTTGTGAAATGTACTGCCGAGTATGTCTCTGTCAGTAAGTGTGTGTTTGAAATAATCACAGTGAGACAACAAAAAATCCCACTGACATTATGGGGACTTATATTCCATTTGAGGATAAAACACAGGTTGTCACAAGATAAACATGAAATCCCATTAACGTCCGTAAAAACATGGATTACGATTTTCGTTTGCTATGCAAAATTAAATAATGTTGACTTAATAAGCAACAATCAGTGTTAAATTGGCAGTAATAAAAAAAAAATGTACTTTCATGGCAAAAACAGCCCTGCTCTGTTTCAGGTTGGTTGCTTTGTTGGTTCAGTTTTGTAGGTTTTGGCATGAGGAGTGAGATTGGTTAGGGTTAGGTCATAAGTAGGGTTGCTATTCCCAAGAAAGGCGGTGGGATCCATAATGAAACTATTCTGTTGTGTTTTAGGTGTCATTTACACTGGAGACACTGAAGACATGTCACCACCACTTTTTGAAATGGCTTTTTTTGTCCCCATTAGTTTTTAAAAGGCATAATTTGTTAATGATGTTCTGAAAAATAGCTTGGATCATGAAATGTTAACGATGAAATAACAACACTTTGCTCTCCGACAACACCTGCCATGCCATGTGTTTATTTCATACTGAACTCTTAATGCCATTGCTACAGCATGTTGTCATATTTATAACCTTTTAAAGTTTTTAACCACTTTTACCTCTCTCACATGACTTAAATGATTTAACCTCTTTCACAATTTTAACAATTTTTGAAAATTGTGTTTCTGATTCTGGTATCTGTCCATTTAATATCCCTACCACCAGTATCACTAAGAATTCAAAGTTGACTTGTCTCACTAACCTTTTTCAATCTTTATCATACTCAACCTTGTATGGACAGAAAGTGAGTTTGAGGTTCTGACTTTTAAAGAAAGTCATCTAGAAAGACAAAGTAATGTATGTCATTGTGTTAACTAGCTACATACTATATGCTACATCCATCTATACATACATAAGCTATGTTGTAGATAACTTGCCTTATTAACCATTTGTTGTTAGTTCCTCTGCTCTTATCTTTACCCCACCACCTGAGCTGCTGCTGCTGTTGTGGATAAAGAAGGTGAGTATGAGCTTCTGACTTGTAAAGTGTGACTACAATAGGCTTTAATAAAGGCAGACACATTAATGTTTGTAATTGTGTTTACCTGTCTCTCCATTTAATATCACTCATTCAGTGATTAAAAGATGCCTTGTCTTAACAACCTTTATTAATGTTATTCTCAACACTGTATGAACAGAAGGTGAGTATGAGGTTCTGACCTGGCAGGAAAGTGACTCAGAGCAGGCTATAAAAGAGAATGTAATGTATTAGATCAAGCTAAGGGTGCCTATGGTATGCATGTTTCACACCATTTTGTGTATCATGCATTATGGTGCTTGCAATGGTCTTGGTTTACTTGGTCCCGATAACTTGGCCATGACTTGGTCTCAGTTTAAAGGTGGTCCTGACTACAATAACATAATTAAGACATTTCCACACAAACATTCTTGACAATTTCTTGGGGAATTCAGTTAAATGTAGATGGAAACTTGATTACTGACATCCAAATTTTAAGAAGTAAAAACCCAGAAAAAGGAACATCACATGACATGAAAAAGATTTCGAAATTTCATTTAAGGGGTGTGTTTTAGTCTTGATTCCTTTATTTCTCATGAATAGGCTGTAAACTTGTGTATTTTGGTTAAAGATATTACCTGTAACTCTGGGGGTGATGCCAGTGTTTTGTCCCTCTATACATTGTCAAACAGCACCAAATGTCATCATGTGCAATCACTCAGCACTTGGAAGAGGTGCACACTGCTTTCAAAAACACACTAAACTCCTTCCAATCTCCCACCTGCCCTTCTTCTTCTTCAGTCTGCCTCCCTCTCTCTCTGAGACCACCCACTCTGTCCTGTATTGTATTGCCTGCAGTCAGCAGCCCTTCTCTCAGGGCCTGGTGGCCTCTCCTGAGCTCACAACAGGAAGTGGTAGGTGGAGGCTGTGGCCCTGCTCTGACCAGGCCTCTGTCAGCATCACAGAGTAGGAGGCTCACGAGATGGAGGTGGTGGGAGGACTGTCGCCCCGAGACAATGATTTCAGGTCAGTTACATAACACCGTCCTCTGAACGGATTTTGGATTGAAGGTTCGGAAGAATTCGGAGGCAGGTAATGCGATGATGCAGCCATGCTCATGGGCCACTTGGCATTCTGTGCAAAATGGAAGACCTTCGCCCACGTGGGGCACTGCAAATGTGCACATCTGCATACAAAGGGGAAAACTAAACAGAGAATAAAATACAACTGGACCTGAATTAGTATTTCCCAAACAGTCCAAAACTGACCAGTTAGATATCAGTCAGTCCTGATGGCTTGCATAAAAAAATTTTTTCCACTTAACTGGTGATGTTGTTTCAGGGAGCGATGTCTACAACAACTGACTTTTTGTTTTATGATGAGAATTTATTTCGTCCTGAATATTTATTCTTCTGATTTCTTCCCTGGCTGTCTGGGTTTAAGTAATATGTTTCTCTCCGAGGTGTAAGTACCTCTTGGACACCTGCTTTGTACTCACTAAAATAACAGTATTAATTTTGAACTGAAACGAAATAGACTTGACTGCACTCACATGCAAAAGTTATGTAATCCTATTAAGTAGTTTTCAAATATATAATATGTCAGAATTCTGCATTAAAAAATATAAAAACAACTACACTCTTGTTATTTATATTGTAAAATTGTCTATGTATATTATCTCCAATGTTGATTAAACCCAGAGAAATCCACAAGTTTACTCAAGGTTGTTGGTGTGCTGGGTGTCGGCGTGAGACAGGAACTCGGCATACAAGACTAAACTTAAAGGGACACTGGGACTATTTCTCCCATCTAGTGGTTAAATTTTATTTTGCATTCAAATGAATACTGTTCTCTAGTGCCTTGCGTTTTCAAATGTGCATTGCAACCTGTTGGAACTACAGCAGGCGGGATGTGTCAAGATTCAAGAATCTATGACAACAACATGTCTTCAAACACCACTTCATCAAGTTTTGTTTCAGGTGATGAGGTACATCATTTCAAACAAACTTCAAACTACAACTGACAAGCGCGTCTGGCTAAGCTCCTTCTCCGTTCCACAGTCACGCTGGCTCTGAGTGAAAACGCCTTTAGCCTTATCTGTACCACGTAGTGCTTTTTGTCCCTCTCGGCAGTTCATCATTTTTTATAGACCAGAAGGACATGGAAGCCTCCGTAGAGCTCGCCCGTCCTATGTAAATACAGATAAGTGATTCTTGCTTCAGGAGGATAAGTGAGATTGTTGGCAGAGATAATTTTACACCAATGAGGACTTATTTATGAATGAATAAGTTGATTTGAGGTAATAAATTACTTAAAACACTACACAGTGTACCTTTAACATGAAAAAAGTTAAAACATTATCTCATCCATGAACATCTGTGCCTGAGTCAGGTCGGATGAACAATAGTAGTGGTGTAGTGGTGTGTTCACCACCAGTGAAGCAAGATTGTCAAGGTTATCATTAATGATAATTTGCATTACTCATCTCTCACACAAGTGTTTATTTGCCCCAGACAGCCAGATTACTTTTCTGTACATTAGCTGTGAGCTAGCAATTCAGTTCAACCTCTCCCTGAGCTCAGCACTCACCTAACACTGTTATCTCTCTTCTTTATTCCCTTCCCCTTTCCTCTCTGGAACATTACATTTATGAAGTAAGGTACATTTCCCCTCCAGCTGCAGTCAGTATCCAACATTACAGAACATAAACACCTGACAATGGAGGTCACTGCTGCAGTCATGTTGATGAACAGGAGAGAGGATAAATCCACTTTTTAATCTCAGAAGTTAAAAAGTAATCTCTATGCTCCTTCCATCCATAAATGAATCGAGATCAAAGCAGAATCTAATGTGTCTTTGGGTGTTTAATACTCCACAAGGTCTGGCTCTGCACCCAACTCTCTCCTCCACCCTCTTGAGCTGTCTTTGAGCAGCTGAGCAGCAGGCCTGCCCTCCACCACTCAGCCCAGCCCTCCCCACACTACAGTTGGCAAACATCTTTTATTTTGTTTTGATAGAGAGACCCCTAGTGGCAGAAATACACACATACTGAGCGTTTAAGTATGTTTTAAGCTGCACTACTAACATATGATTCGTACAGTAAATACAAAATCATTGCATGAAAAAATTTTGTTTTCTTTTTTATTCTTGGGTTTTAATAACAAAGGTTTAATGAAAACATAATTGAGTAAATCCAAGATTTGTTTTCAGCTAAGGTATCCTTGATAAATAGAAGTTACTATGCTCAGACGAGGGCTTGAAAATTGTTTCTATTTTTCTTTCTTGCTTTACCAACGGTGATATGTTGTGGTTTCTTTCTTCTGACAAATGTACTTATTGTAAGTCGCTTTGGACAAAAGCGTCTGCTAAATGCCCTAAATGTAAATGTAAATGCAAATTTACAAAAAAGTCTTTAAATATAACACATTTCTTAACTTATACATGTCAAAGTGCTACAGGCAAACACAACTGTAATGTAGTTTTGTGGCATGTAAATTTGAATTTATATTTAGAATCTTATTGATATTCAGTGTCATTCCACCTTTAAAAAGATTCAGTTATGGGATATTACTGGATACTGTAGTGATAATATTAGGCATGCAAATAAAACATTTCCAGAAATTTAACCACTGGCAGCCTCAAACCTTGAATAACGGCCTTCAGCCCAGAAATATGAATATTAACAAATTTTAAGCAGCAGTATCAGTTGAACCATGGTGTCCCGTGTGATGACAAGCTGGTGCAGGTGCAGCTAATGACAGAGCTGCGGACCAGAAAAAACAGGCCACAGAGTAGAAAGGTGGAGGAGCACATTCCCACTGCACTCTGCAGGCATCTGCTGCTGAGAAATAAAATGGACAAGCTGTATAACATGTGTTCCTACTAAACCTCTGTAAGGTTTAGTAGGAACACACACTTAAATGGTCAGTGGTATCTAGCCTTGTAGAAATTGCTGATATAAGTCTAAATATTTGGTCCGGCTTTTAGATATCTGATATTGGATTCCTGCTGTCATCCCAATACAAAGAAGGCAAATGGAGTTTTTTGTGTGATGTTCACAGCAAAGATTCAAAAGAAACATGCACAACCACCACAAACAAAATCCCATTAGCCTTTATTTTAAGAAGGGGAATGCAGCAAGAAAATCAAGAAACATGCATACCAAGTCACATATTTCAAACTTGAATAATGAAAACCAAAACTATCTACAAGAAGCGGTAACACTAGAGGTAGGAGATAAAATGTGTTGTCATTTAAGTGTGTAGGCCCTTTAAGTAGGGATCAACTGGTATGTTCTTTAAAAACGACACGTTTTAATATTGCTTCTTGTAAAAGCCTTCAAAACAATATTACATCACAAAAACAAAAACAAATCTGGGTAATGGTAAATATTTAACAATATTCATGCAAGGTTTAGCATTTGTGGCATTAGAAGCAGCTTGAGGCTACTCGTGAAATCCACTGATCAATCCCACCATGATCAAATATAATATAAAATCAAAGCATCATGATAATGGCGACAACAAAGAGTTACTGATATCCACCTCAAAATCCCCAATCAAAGATCAGTATCAGCAAAGTGACATATCAGTCTAACCCTACACTTCACACAGAGCAGACAGTGGCCACAGGAAGGTCTCAGCTGCTGCCCACTGTCCCACAGGAGTGTGTGGTGGCACATGAAACAGAAGGAGACAGTAATGCTTTACATCTCAGGGCTACATACACCGTGGCCCGAGCCGGATAATGGACCCAGGTCACTGATACTAAATGCTGTTATTGACCCAAACCAGGGGGAACAGATGGAGACAGTAAAGAATAGATATTTATTGTTATCCAATAGCCCTGTTGTTTTATCCTCCCTTTTACATCCACAGAATGAAAATACTTTCCTGTTTGATTTGCTGCTGCCGCAACATCCCAGGAGTGCAACGAGAAAGATTTACTGCTGTTCAATCATGGCTGACCCTTCACCCAGCTGTAACATTTGAATCTCACGCTCTGCTTCAAGCCCGGCCTTTTTTTTGTTTTCAAAGCATCACCTCTCTCTTGTTCTCTCATCCTCTCTCTCTTTCTCTCTCTGCACCGTCAGGTCTCATTCTGCGATTGAGATTTCACTCCTCAGTGTTTTGACACGCTCCACAGCCCTAACAATGATTACAGCATCCTGCAGGACCGCATTAGCACTGCATGACCAGGCACCCTGGTGTGTAAATGTGTGTGTGTGTATGTGTGAACTGCAAGGTGTGTATGTCGGGTCTCATGTATTGCAGCTGTAGCCGCCATTCTTGCCACTACTGTTGCCACCACCACCACAGCTGCCACATTGTCTCAGTAAAGCCAGGCCAGGCCACTTGGACACTGTCCCTGAGACTGCCCCCCTGTGAGAGAGGATAGCTCCAGGCATCAGGTTAATGCCACTAGATAATGCAGGGGCTAAAAGTGTAAATGTGTGTGTGTGTGTGTGTGTGTGTGTGTGTGTGTGTGTGTGTGTGTGTGTGTGTGTGTGTGTGTGTGTGTGTGTGTGTGTGTGAGACCCAAGGCTGTGTTCATCGTTCAGTTCCTCTAAGCTAGTGCTGGCTACTGTAATTTATCTTCTAACTGTGTCGAAGGGGAAAACTTATATTGAATCCCTTGTTACTTGATAAAGGGCAGATGATCAGTTTTAATACCAACACCCTGCAAACACACACACACACACATACAAACACACTCTAAGGCAATATCAACATGAATACATTTTCATTTTAAAGATTGTTTTTGTTTTAAAACAATCTTCATCAGAATTTTGGCACAGTTTCAGATCTAATCCCTGTCCGTACTAACACACCTGAAAACGCATATCACTCATTCATGTACACAGGGCATGCTCTTGTGGAAACAGGAAGTAGATTTTTTCCCTCTCTTTACTTACTTTTACTTTCTCTTATTTTTAGTTTTTGTTACAGGTATTAGGGCTGGTACTGAGGCAATAGTTGATTTTTCCTGAAAACATGAGAAAAACTGTGAGACACTGAAACGTGACTGCTTTTATTTTTATTAAAACATTGTCAGTAATATTGTACTTATGTCTCTTTTCCATTATTGTATTTTCGATGTCCTTTTGTTTCTTTCTAAAAACTCAAATACCCCACAATATTGTAACATGTACTGAGTTCACATTTGCTAATGATGCTAGTAGATTACATACACATTTACTTGTTACTCTTTAAACTGTAGGAATGTGTTATTTCAAATGTATTTGCTTTACATTTATTTATCTAGATGTGATGCTAAACGCTAACAGAAACACAGTTACCTTCACTGGTATGGATAATGCTGAATAACACATGCAAAATGGCTGAGGACACCAACAGCAAGCTAACCAAAGCCATCATGTTCAAGCAAACCTCTAAACATAGATGGAGGAAAACAAAGCATTTGGTGGTAGTACAAACACGTTAGTGGTTGAGTCTTCCCTCATCACTCCTCCATGGGCATTCTCATATTTGCTGTAGGTCCCTCCACATGTGGACGTAGTCTTGCGCTTAGGTTGATCAGGGCTGATCTGGTCATCAAAATGTTTTCTGTACCATTCCTCTGGAACTACAACTTTGTTGATACAATGATCCCACCACAGACTGGTTCCTCCTGGACTCACTCACAACTGTACACCAGCACTCAATGTAGGGCTGACAAGTCCGTTGGAAGAGGGAACTGTGGTAAATCATGCAAATAACATATTTCCTCCTGCACTTGTAGGTAGTAGTAGGATTATTGCAGATTCTATGTTGAATTAAGTCATAGTGTGTTAGGGACCTGACAAATCAGGGGAGGACATAAGATAAGACCCATGGCTGTCATCATTTCCAGGTCCCTGTTTCTGGCCGTCCACATTAAAAAACAATGTTTGAGTTTTCAAACCAAAACTAGGACTAAAAGTGTAGCAGTAAAAGTGTTTTAAAACGAAAACCCTATTTGTGTGGTTGTAATCTTAGTTTCCAACTCATTGTGACCATTGTGTCAGGTGTGCTCGAAACAAACTAGTTCTTGCAAAGTATCATCTGCGAACCCTGTAATCAGAGGAAAACTGGTCTGCCTCCTGAGCCAAAGTTGCCACATTAAATCAAATGGAAGAGGAAGAATGGAGGCAGAGGCTAACACAAAATGCATCTATGGAAGTTCCTGAATTCACTGCTCTCCACAGCCAATTGGAGAGAAACTGTTGCTGCTGATAGTGGGACCTATTAATGTCACAAATCTAAATGTGTCTACATATGAGATTTGACCACAGCTGTGTAAGAAAGGTACAGTTAAGTGTAAGTGACAACTGATGTAGATCTATGGTAGCCCTGAAAGGCAAGTGAGAAACGTTTTTTTTGTTTTGTAATACTGATATTCACAAGAGGCTACTACCCCATGTTCTATCAATGGAATATTTATATGTTCTATTGATATGTTTTCTCAGGTAAGTTTTACTTTCCCCATGCACGCTAAACACAATGTACATACTGTGCACATTTTGTGTTAGCAAGTTATGATCTCAACATTACTGTCTGTTTTTTTTCGTCAGCGCTAGTCTAACGTTAGTATTATGAATGGAACATCATAACAGCAGGTCAGATCAAGAATTTTAATAACATTAAAAGTTCTCGTACATTTTTGTGGGGAGTCCTTATCTCCCAGTACAGTTTGATCAGGTTGTTAGATTCCACTGACATCCATGACCATCACAGCGCCCTCGAAATTTTGCCGATCTGGCAAAAATCCATCCTAATCTAAAATATCTAAATATCTAAAATGAGTCTGATTTGACAAATGCTAAAATCTTGAATCTATACAGTGCATGCGCAGCTCTATACAAGTGTCAACACATATCCACACATACACGTGATAATAAAAACACTTTTGTCTTCTCCTTTCTCTTATATCCTCTTGAATATTCATGGTCACACAGAATCACAAAGACTCAGATTCTTTCCATCTCTCTGTTTTCAGTCCACGTTTCTGTCCCCCTCAGCATTAAGTATTATGCCCCCACCCTGTCCCCTCCATAACCCAAAGGCCATTGGAGCTCATTCTCTCTGAAGAGAGTTAACAACTCCCCACGGAGTTGTAACATTGCAATCAAGCAAGGCAATATGTCTACAGCACCAAGAAAATACCAAAAGAAAATAAAGAATGAAGACAGATTGGCTGCTGTCCGTCCCCTAGTCTATCTCTGCCCTCTCAATAGTTTATTAACTTTCAGAGCTTGCCAGTCGGACAGAGAAACAGGCCAAATGGAAAGAAGAGAAGAGAAGTCTGGATTTCCAGACCACAATACTCAACAACATACAGTTTTGCAGAAGGGTTTATTAAATAATACACACATGTGTTGCTCTGCTGCAACAGTCTGTTCACCCTGCCACATTCTGGAAAAAGATACAGAAGTATCCATTGCCATCCCACCCATGGCCGTACCCAGCATTAGGTCCCCTCGGTATTTTTTTCCAAGTAAACATCATAAAAGTTGTCCAGCAATTACACAAACATAACTTTACTTGAAGGAAGCTAAAGCATTTTACCTCACTAAAATCAGTAGATGGTTTCACCATGTTTGCTGGAGATTTCAATCATGCTGATCTCAAGACTGTCCTTCCAAAACTTCACCAGCATGTTGATTTCCCAACAAGGGGGGATAACATTTTGGACCTTGTCTACACCACTTACAAAGGAGAATACAAAGCCACCCCCCTCCACCCAACCCTCACCCACCTGGACAAAAAAGACTCATAACGGAGCAGCGCCTTCCCTTAAGCCGCAAGACTGATGAACTCATCCTCAACACTCTAACTACTCGATTCCACCAGATACGTGTCTGCTGCGTCATGGCTCCGCCACAGGAGCGGAGCTGATGGGTTTCACTTTAGTCTATGCAGCCACGGATTAGAGTGGCAGCGATCAGCTCCGGTGACCGCGGCGTGGCCGTTACGTCCCCGGTGGAAATTACGCACGCTGGGCGTCATAAACCGAGGGTACACACACGCCCCGAACCGTGACATGCATACCGAACAGGACGGATTTTTTGGATGAACCGTTCCACCCCTAGTATGTATGTATATATATATATATATATATATATATATATATATATATATATATATTGAAACGTCATCTGATCGGCCTGCTTTGATCTATTTTTAGAACTCCGATCAAAACCGATTGGGGTACTATCAGCCGATTGCGATCGGTTGCCGAACGATCGGTGCATCTCTAGTCCAAAGAGTCAGGTTGGATGGTCGAAAGACACTGAGGGCATGATGTTCTCAAAGTCTGCTGCTCTTAATCTAAAACACCTGCTTTCTTCTCCAGCGGTGTAAAAAGGAATGCTACCACAGGTCATTCATTCCAACTGCTGTCAGACTGTTCAACACCAATAACCCTTAATGTAGCACCATATGCACCTACTTATCTTGCACTACTTACACTTCTACCTCTGCCATCTTGTGCAATTATCCTGTGCAATAATACTATTTTATTTTTTTACATATTCATATTCATACACTGAGTCTGTTTATTTTCAAACACTGTATTAAACACTGTATTTATTTATGCATCCAACCTTCAAAAAGGCAATACTCTGTGACTTTATTTAAATGTATATAATGCACATTTTTGCCTCCTGTAGATAATGCACATAACATATAGTCCTTTCTATATTTTATCTTTTCTCTCTTATCTATATCTTATCTTCTTTTTAGTATTTTTAAGTCTTGTACTTATTGTATGTCTGTATGTCTGTCTACCTGCTACTGTAACAAGTGAATTTCGCCAATGTGGGATGAATAAAAGTCTAAAGTCAATGATGATGACAGTATTTCTGCCATAGGTAGTACATGTTCCAGCATTAAAGCTGAAAAAATGACAAGCTACCAGCTGCTGCATCTTCATGCACCATTGGTACCATTTTTAAGTAATGTCTTGGAAAATCAAATGCTCTTATCTTGAGTTTTAATCCTATATCGCCATTATCCACATGACTTCCAGTAAGAGGCCACCTTGACATCTGAGAAATTCACATGCAACAGGGAGAATATCTATTTTCTACACAGTCATTACAGATGAAAGGTGTATAAATAGTGTGTGGTGCCAAGACAGAGCAATAACAGAGCCAGAAGTTGCAGGGTATCGCAGTGACACCAGAAGTGTGAGCATTCCCTCTAGGGTCTCCTGTCTCTCTTAAATGGGTCTTACTAGAAATAGGTTCCACACATGAGGGAGGGAAAGTGGGTCTGGTGCCAGCTTTCCTGATAAGTATGACCAAACAACATATGGAATCAATGCTAATACAGCTGTATTAAGGAATGAGCAGTGTATGCATGTTTGTATACTGTAAGTGGCGTCCCATGCGACAATTGATTATCTGACTGCTGTATGGTGGAAGATATATTGTACCACGGCTCCACTGTGTGGATGGATTCACTTAGAAATGGAATCATGTGTATGCAAGAGAGTATGGCAAGCAGGGGCAGGCTGGCCATAGGGAGGTATTCCCGAACAGCCGGTCTGTTCCAGGCCGAACCGGCTGGTGGTCGGAACGTTTTTTTACCCCATAAAATGGCCGCAGGTGGCACAGAGTTGAACGTCAGACTGGGTCAATCTAATATTTTGCATATTAAGGGAGGATATGATCGGCCCCGCCCAACTTGAGCTGATCCTTGTTTCTATTGAAAAATGAGATTGGCTCAGCCGCTCAGGCAGTCATTAAACCGTTACTTTCCTGTTTAAAAAAAGATGTAAAAGAAAGAGGAGCAGGATAAAGCTAATAAGCTGAAGAAAGAGATGGGTGGAGCAGAATAATTAAGGGCAAAAAAGAAAAAAAGGTTAATACAGGATGCAGCCAAATGTGCCAAATTAACCAAGCTTTTCTGTGGTGGAGGGGCGAAGGTCAGCGCAGCCACAGTCAGCCAGGCCAGCTACGACACGGGACCCAGCAGCTTCGGGCAGACAATTAATGCCGGTATGTTGGGCTGTGTTGGGTCGGGTTGTAATTTTCAGGCCCGTTGAGAACTCTAGTTTGTGTTTTTGGATGTGTTCAGGGCACACAGAACTAGGCTTTCCACTGATCTGATCGGCCAATATTTTACATTTTGTGCAATTTGTGAGATCATTGGCCGTAATGTCTTAATTCACCAATCCGATCAGTGACATCATTGTCGTGTTGAAACTTTTTGCAGATGCTCCCATTGCATAGATTGCAGATGGCTTGTGTTTTATCTGTCTCATTTACTCCAAAGAAGTTCCACGGCACCAACATGTTTGTTTGCTAATGATGATGTTGCTAGCTAATGATTCAAAAATCAAAAAATGTAGTTGTCCATCACATAGTGACAGGGCTCAAAACATAAACGCCACAAAGACATAAAACACACATTTATACCAATGAGACGTGTTTGTTTTGCTTTTAACAAACGCACAAAGCAAAACAAACACGTCTCATTGGTTTAAATGTGTTTTATGTCTTTGTGGCGTTTATGTTTTGAGCACTGTCATCGGTTATGGGTTTATTTAAACTCACTAATCGGTGATCGGCCCCAGAAATCCTGATCATGTAAAGCCTATACAGAACATTAAAGGTAGGCTTTCAGCAATATTCCACCATACGTGCATAAATCATGAATCTGCTTTATCAATTAAAAATAAAATCCATACTGGCTGACCAGAAAACACAAATTTGCTTATTGCAAAAGAAAACATATTTCAGGAGAGAGTCTGCGTTCAAAGTTAAAAATATAATATTTGAATATGTAGGCTATACATCCTGTTTTCCTGTTCTGTTCTACATTAATATATAGCCATTTTTACCAGCTCAAGAAAAATACATTAAAGTGAGTAATTCATGTGTGTGTGTGTGTGTGTGTGTGGCGCTTTTGTTATGTTGATTCTTATTGTTGTATTTGTGCTCTAACACTGTGAAATCTTTGCAAAAGTGCCATAACGTTTTTCATTGATGCTGTTATAGTTACTATTAGCTGACAAGGCCAGTGTCAGTCGTGGAGTTGAGGCAGAGGGACAGGATAGTGCCAGTCATAGGAGTGAGGAGGAGGAAGAAACAGAAGAGGAGGGACAGGAGAAGGAGGAGGAGGAGAAGGAGGAGGAAGAGGAGGAGGAGGAAAGTGACACAGGAACCACCAAAAAAACAGTGCCAGGTACAGGTGCAGTGTGCAGGACTGGGTTGGCAATAGGTCTTTGCATAGAATTATATTATTCAGTTTGTGTGTGTTGTGTTTAATATCATTAGATTGTTTTGATCAGATAAAAGGCCTCTCTAAGCCAAGCTGCCGGGCTGAATGTAAACCCCAGCCCGCCCCTGATGGCAAGTGCTTGTGTGGAGCATGTCTAACTGGTTTTGTTTCATACAAGATATGTAGTAATGTGGGAGAGTGACGGACGACAGTTTGATATGCAGGACCAGACCTCTTCTCTGTGTATGGAGACAAACAGAGCGTTGGAGTCAGCGTATAAGAGGCACATAAAAATGGCGATTACTATTTTATGGAAGGTTGGGTGCATGGTCAAACAAACCTGTTGCACATTCATACATACAGTACATACCACTTTCATCTTCTTTTAATCTCTTTCATGTAGTGCATGCTTCTCCTGTTTAATACCCCTAAAAATTACATTTATACATTGCTAGAAGCTCATACAGAATGGATTTGCAAAACCTTCACTGGAAATATTTTGCTTGTTTTTCCACAGTATTTTCCCTTGGCAATTAAGTATTGTTAACATTTTTGTGGTACAGGATTGGTTAAGGTCATGGTTCAATATTGAAAAGGTCAACACTGACATAAGACAGGACAAACTAAAATCTGCCCCTAGCCCCATCCGTGTACCAGTTGGTAGTTAATAACATAGACATAATATATGTAGACGCCTCATGAGGTGCTCGGACGTAATCCAACATCGCCGCCATATTGGATGGGTCTCCTCACTCTAGGCTAGCACCAGAGTCAATGGAGTCAAAGGAGAGTGAGCAACTATGCCCGTATTTTGGGTTAGGGTTGAAATAACCGGCGCAGTACTGTTACCAGATCGTGTGAGATTACCTTACACAAGTAAGAATGAAAAAAAAAAAAAATTATATTTTTTGTGACAGCGTCCTGTATCATAACTAAAGCTCTGCCGTTTGTAACAAACCAAACCGTGTGAAAATCTGGTAAAAATTCAGGGGGGCGCATTAGAGACCCATCCAAGATGGCGGCCGCGCTCCCTTAGAGATGGGGTGAGGAGCTCTGTCACCTGGGAGGAGCTCGGAGTAGAGCCGCTGCTCCTCCACATCGAGAGGACGCCTTCCTCGGGAGGTGTTCCTGGCATGCCCCACCGGGAGGAGGCCCCGGGGAAGACCCAGGACACGCTGGAGTGACTATATCGCCCAGCTGGCCTGGGAACGCCTCGGGGTCCTCCCGGAAGAGCTGGGGGAAGTGTCCAGGGAGAGGGAAGTCTGAGCGTCCCTGCTCAGGCTGCTACCCCCGCGACCCGGCCCCGGATAAGCGGAAGAAAATGGGATGGGATGGGATGGGATGTGTTTTTTGCTGTTTCACATGTAGCTAATGTTAGCTCCATGATAGCTATGAAAAGGTTGCCAGCATATCCTCTATTCATTCGGTGAACAGTCTCCATTAGCCCAGATCGTCTTTCTCACATCAAAAATGTATTGGTGTCTCTTGGTTCTGGCAGTAGTGTTACCAAGGGAGGGGAATTAGATCATGGCCCAGTGGTGAATGACTTTGTCACTTGGTGTAAGGAGTCCTATCTGGAACTTAACGTGTCCAAAACCAAGGACATGGTAATTGATTTTAGAAAGACTGCACCTACTCCCAAGCCTACAGAGATAGGGGGATCAGAGGTGGAACTAGTGGAAAGCTACAAATACCTAGGAACTGTGCTGCATAATAAATTATGTTTCCAGACTAATGCAGAGGCTATCCATAAGAAGGTCCAACAGCGTATCTACTTTTTGAGAAAAATGAAGACATTTAATGTGTGCACAAAAATGATGACATTGTTTTATAAATCTTTTATTGAGTCAGTCCTGTCTTTTTCTGTTATTGTATGGTTAGGCAACCTTAACCGTTGCTGAGTGAAACAAGCTGGGTCGGTTTGTTAGTGTTGCTGGCAAGGTTATGGGGTGAAGCAGTCTCCACTCTGTGACTTATATGCCCTGAGGAAGGCTCTGGCCATTTTGGACTGTGATGAGCACCCCCTCTATAGAGAGTTTGTGCCTCTACCCTCAGGTAGAAGGTATAGAGTTCCCACCCATAGGACTAAACATTACAAACTCTCCTTTGTATGTACTGCCATTAATATGTTGAATTGGCTCAAATGATGTCACTATTGCACTTTTTGCTCCTTTTGCACTCCAGACGTTTGGATTATTGCTTATCTTGGCCTCTCCATGTAGTGATCTTGCACTGTATTTTATTTCATGTACTGGTCTTTGTCTATCTGTGTTGTAATGCTGTCTCCGTTGTTATTTATTATCTTGTGTGTTGTGTCGTTGGTTGTGTGTTCTTTAATACCTGGCTGCAACTTAATTTCCCCTCGTGGGATAATAAATTTGACTTGCCTTGACTTGACTTGACCTCAGAGTGTGGTCATTTTCTTCCTCTGTCCGGAATTAGACTATTTATTGTTACACATGGAAAGGATGATATTCTCCCCAGAACTTGCACCTCTGGATTGGCTCAGAGAAAACCTGCCAACTTTGCAACTCAAAAAACTCAAGTCTGCACATACTTACTTTATGCTGCAAGGCAGCACTGATGCACAGTTGATATGGATGGCGCCATAACCAGTTCCTGGAAAAACTAGCCAAAATCCTAGGGGCACACGGATACATATGGATGGATGCAAATAGGACCATCCCCATTTTGTGATGTGTGATGAAGTCCAGATTACCTGTGTATATGTTTTTTAATTTACTTCGGTTTGTACCTTACTTATAACCATCTGTCCATGTCCTACCATTCTTCAGAGCAGAGTGAAGAAAAAGAAAAAGTTGCTGTTGTAATGTTCTATGAACAGGGATGTTTTTTCTCTGCAAAGACAATATACAAGCTTTAAATACGTATTTTGCTGCAATCTGACACTTTATGGTTCCATGCAGTAACTTAACAATCCATACTAGAATGGGATTTTCTGTGGCTACAGCTAAATGCTGGTACTCACACTCACACAGTGGGAAACTTATTTCCCTGCCAAACTACATCAGAAACACAAGATCCACCAAGACCACCTTTCTTAAAGCAAAGTTGTAGGCTATAAAGCCAAAACTATGAGCTTAAAAAGGCTAAATGCTCCATAGAGCTGGAACTGTAGATTTGGGTGATGATTCTTTTATGCAGCTATTATTTTATTCGTATTCATTTTACCTTTGCATGCATTATTGAAGTTGGTGACTTAAACTTTTGGCTGGTATGTGGACAAAAGTGCTATGAGCACCACTGCCAAGCGTCTAAGGATCTTCACCTAATTAGCGTTTACATTCGTTTTGAAAGCAAGTAAAAGAAAGAGGCAAGACATTTTTAATGCTAGTTTTCATTTTTAGACACAGCTTTTTGCAGGATGCATGACAATAAAGTAATGTATTTGTGGCTATGTAAGATAAATAACTCTAATATGTCAATGGTGGAACAAAGTAAACCTTGTTTAAGTGCTGTACTTTCAGACCACAGAGTAGTTTCTTTCCTCAGTCTGTGAGTCTCCTTTCATATTTAGCACTCCAACATAAAAAAATAGTTTGAATTTTATGACTTATCCAGCCATGTAAGAATAACTATAATAACTGAACAGAAAGAGCCATCTTTTCGCTGATGGTCTTGTTTGCTTATGTAGGTCATATAGAGGCATCAGTATTAAGCTGACACTTTCATAACCAGTTAAAAGTTCCATGTAGCACATTTAAGCCATACTTTGTTATATTATCTAATTTTTGCAATGGAATTTAAAGCTAGTCCTTTTTAAGGCTATCTATGCAGTAGAAAACATTTGAATTCAACTGTATGGGCTTCACGAGAGCAACTGGCAACCTGTCTATAAAGCTCTGACATCAGCTACTAGATCAGAAAGGTGTTGAGACTTTGAGAAACACTGAGGAATTCTTTGCTTAATTACTGTTTTGGTCAAGTGATGTCTTACCAGCCTTACAATGCCATCTGGTTTCGGAGCTGATATATTCTCCGGGGAAGATCGGATGTTACTTGCCTCATTAAAAATAAAATGGTTGCCATGCTATTTGTGCAGTTAACTGGCATAGATTACCCTGGAGGTCAACTGGGAGGCTGTGTTTGCTACAGATCCAGGCTACACACATGCACACCCATTCCAACACCATGCAACTATTTCGCGCTCAGCCAACTATGATGAATCCCTAATAGCTCCAACCTGACCAAACTTCTCCCATCAGCTTTTTGGCAAACTGGTAATTAAATATAGTTATTTGAGTATGAGGCTGCTGTTTTCATTGTCATTTTTTTTACATATCCCCATAAATCACCCACAATGAGTCCACCTCTGGAGCTGCAACCATCTTTACTGTTGTCAAAGCCTGCACTGACGAACAGAAACACCTCTCTGTGAAAAGATACTGCTGCATCAACAGCTACTGTCAACAATACTCCAAATTGATGTCAAAGTGTATTTGTCAGCTGTCAGCCCTTCTGATGCTCCCTTTGACTCAAGAGTGGTGGTGTGAAGAGCAGCCAACAGAGGGAGGGGAACTGACAGGGGCAGAGATGTTGAAGACACCAATTTATGAAAGGCAACTAGAAGGACAATAGAGACAGACGTATACCTGTCTGCCCAAACGTTAAGCTGGACCCTGTGTGTACATGCATGTTTGCATGTGCATAACATCACAGTGAAGCCACAGATTTCACCCCAATTTGTGCTCTGCCAGCTGTAAAACCTCATGTTCTGTCACAGCAATCTGTGTTCACTGAATGCACACACATTCATACACACAACACGACACAAGCACTGTACACAAATGTCACCTGAGCCAAATTATTGTTGTTACCAATGTTGTACTGAGCTGACATGTTCCGTTAAAGCTAAGCTGAAAACAAGATTGACAGCTGACACGATGTACACAAACCCTAGATACACTGTACACACACGCACACAAACACAGAACATCCACACAGATAGACTGGGCAGCTGAATGAAAACAGCTCTCAGCAGTGGAGCTTGGCAGACCTGCAGGTGTGCCCAATCAGGCATCTAACAAAATAAAGAGGGAAGGATAGAAGCACGATCGGGCCACAGGCGTCACCCTGTGTGGCCAAACACAAACAACTCAGGCTGCTTTCTGCACAAACAAAGGAAAAGGAAGTTTGTGCACGTGTGTAACATGCAGTCAATACAGCTCAGTATCGGCTGCATGTTACACACATGCACAGACTTCCTTTTCATTTTTGTTCAGAAACAGCTAACTGTGAACTACTGTCATACAGAACAGTACATCTCATGAATTACATTCATATGCATACAATATGCATATAGTAAAATAATTATGTAAATGTGTCAATGATTCTCTGCATGCTTTCATTATTTTTTTCTCACAGGATCCACACGTGGAAACCATCAAAGCCTTCCTCACTTTCTGACTCTCTCCTTTAAGAAATAATACACTTGTAGTACAATTATCTGGTTTGAACATTGTTGGAGATGTCAAGGGGCAGAAGTGACTGCTTTCTGTATTTTAAATTGTTGTGTGCTGTGTTTTTATATTGCATGAGTTGTTTTATTGCATGGTTTTATTAATTGGATTGTCTGTCACTGCTTGACGTCTGCACTCTCCCTTTCCTTCCCTTGATTACTCGATAACCTACACCTGGGCCCAGTATTTCAAAAGTGATCTGACAGGATTATCCTGGTTGGATTGGATTAAATCTAGATCTGATCTGAAAACTGGGTATTTCAACACGGATCCAGATAATCCTGATCCTGAAGATTCGGATTCTGCTCCGGTAATCCAATCCTCCCTTGAATCCAGATAAAAGGCTGGATTTGGGTATTTCAAAAGCTAAGGCAGATATCTGGATCAATTTGATACCAAAATTTCAGGATCATTTGGATCCCACCTCAGAGCTGGATTTCACTTAGATTGATTCAGTTAGATTAAGTCTCAGCTCCACTTCTCCTAGATATTGTTACTCAAGATGTTCATTACACTTAATCTAAAGTGTTAGTGTTTTACTTTTAACAAATAATTAAAGCAGCCTAATTGTAAGAAATTTAAAGCATAGTAAAATATTTGACCTCACTTTCTGAAACTGCTGTAAATAAGAGTAACAATTACAGACCTATTTCTCAAATTCTAGTTTCAAACATTGTAACTTGCATGAACCAAAACATCAGAGAAAGACAACAGGAATGCAGGGTCCAAACCAACTTTTATTCCAACAAAACAAAGACATTTCAAATAATGTGGCCACTAACTAAAACAGGACTTAACCCAGCTCAGAAGTCAGAAGTGAGGAATATTTTCATGCTTCTGATTAAATGAAGACAAATTTGACTTCAGTCAGAAGCTTAAAAATGCACTTTGAAAATGTTTGGAAATAGCTTGAATGTGATTTTAAAACATGCAGCAATGTATTTCAGTAAGTGTTTGTGTACAAACTGATTATTTTACTTCATCAAATCCGATGCTATTTTGCTATAAATGACCATAATTATGTTTAGTGAGAGCCTTCTATATAAGGGAGACAAATTAGGATGAAAAAATGTTTCTAATTGTATCACGGACCAAGCTACAGTATATACCATGAAAGTAATGCAATTACAATTTCAAGCAGTTTCAAGCACTTTATTCAGAATCCAATAACCTTGACTGTATCAATACAATTAAAGCATTTCCAAGGATTTCCAGCACTCATACGGACCCGGTTGTCTTTAATAGCTGAGTGGTCCATGGCTTTGAGTGGACTCTGAAAGTAGAAGAAAGAGAAGGTGTATCAGTATATCTTTATTTATGTACACAAAGCATGATGTCACCACCAGCATTACTATAGCATCCTGACACTTCTGAATGAACCGTGTAGTTAATACTCGTACCGTGTAACGTTACGTTTCCAAAAGTACTGCAGTAGTCTGCTCTGTCCACATGTAGCCTAGTTTTTGTCTGCTGTGACAGCTGTTACCAATGATGTAACGCTAATAAACTCTGAACAGGTTGGCGTTAGTTTAAAAAGTTACGGTATGATGTACGTCTGATTAATTCCCTTTTAAGTTAAACCATAGACCGCTAAATTCATCAACAAAGCAGCTTCCTCGCAAGCCCGCTAGCTGCATAACACACAAGTCAATGGAGCCAAGTTAGCAACCGTTAGTGCGGCCGAGGCTCAATTAGAGATCGCTACAGCCTGGTTTTAATTAGGTGACGATTCAAGAAGTTGGCTTGCATGATATGTTGGTTGGCGTTCGTATGGTCTTAAAACTGCTACACGTTAGATGACGGTAAACTTACACTTTTGACGTGAAAGTCATGCTCCCAGCTGCTCCTTTCGTGAGGTAGTCCGCCATGTTTCGATCCCGGAGGCGGAGACATGAAATTTGGAAATCTGTATCCGCCCAGATCGGGATCACGGTGATCCACCCTGCCAGTGTTTTGAAATACTCAGATAAAGTCAGCAGGATCACCTTGATCCATGACTGAGAAAGGGAGGATTTCATTATCCGGATTATCCTGATCCAGATTACAAGTTTTGAAATACAGGGCCCAGGAGACTGGCACAGACAATGAAGAAATGGAGGAAGCAGAGGAAAAAGAGGGGCAGAAAAAAAGCAGAGGTGTGACGAGACCTGCAGAACAAGGACGGTGGTGTACCAAGGTGTGGAGAGACAAGAGATATCCATAGCAAAGATGGCGGTGTACCAAGTGGAAAGAGAAGAAAAAGATGTGCACAGCCAGGTTGTTTTAACACCTTTTCTGCTACATGGGACGGCAGGTTTTTAATCTGGATTTTAATAATTCTTTTGAATTCTTTTAATCTGGATTTTAATATTATTGGGACGATTTCCACTGTATTCATTTAAGCATTTGGAAAAATAAATTTGAACAGTTTAACCCTTGAACTCTGGCTGTTTTGGTCACCTCAGTGTTGCTGTCCACTCCAGTGTTGCCACTGACAAGGCTGGAAAATGTCCTGACATCTCCTGAAAGATATCCGGTCATACTAATGTTAAAAATATTCAATGTTCTCAGGTTTACATAAGGTGATACGCCATCTTGAGCAGTGGTGTCTTCCTCAGCAGCTGTCCACCACCACCATACCCTCTACCTCTTGACTTGAAAGTCAGCTCATACATGTTATGCGAAAGTGTTTTATTTTAAAAACATTGACATGATACCTATGACACATACAATGTATCCACGGTTTGCAGAAATATAAATGCCAACATTTTATTCTGACGACTGGACAGATTTTCCCTTTAAAACATTCCCTCGGATCTAATCTCATCAGTTTAATCAGGAATGTACTTTGTATCCACTCCAGGAACTTTCCTGTTGAATCTGCTTAGCAGCTGTAGAGTGGGCAATTAACGTGAGAAGCTGAGGCACTTTGACAGAGCCATGTGTCGCACGTCTTGTGGGTGAATAGGTTTGAAATGTGACCTTACTATTCCCTCTTTGCACCTAATTCATCCTGTCATTCCCTGCCATGCTATGCCACCACCATCTCCTCCCACCTTTCCCTTTTTTCATTCTTTCAAGCTCTCATCCTATTCTTGAGTATTTCTTTCACCTTCTCTGTCTTCAACTTCTTGTTCATCAACCTCTGCATGTCCTCCTTCCCTCACCTTACACATTTGTATTTGTTTAACTTTTCATTAACACTTACTCTCACTTTTGCTTGACTTTGTCAGAATAGTATGAGATTGGTTTCAATTGTCAAACCTCAATAGTCTTTTTCTGTCTTCCTTCTGTTTCTCCTACCTAGTTCTCCTCTCATGATACTAATTTTAAATCACTCGCCATCTGCCTCTGCTGTTAGAATCATGTTTTAAGAAGAAAATGTGTGAGATGGTTTCTATTGCCAGTCTTGCTACTGTGTCAGGGAGGATGAAATGGCCAGAGAATATGTGTATAAATATAAAGTGCAGATTTAGTAGAGAAAATCAGCAGGATTCATGCTTGACCCCTTTTTGTACGTCAGTGGAAAATTATTTTATGATCATGTGGGTGAACCACACAAATAAAGTGATTTTATTTGACTTGAGTGAAACTTTAATGACGCCCATGGAGACAGTTCATCGCAGCCTCAGAGAAGAGCATGGTGCAGAGATGAAAGCCAGCAGGTGCACAGTTTATAAATTGAAAAGAAACAAAAAAGTCAGTTAATAGAGTTGCAGGGTATGAAATTAATTTATTTGGTTATGATGTGCTTCAGCACATATTGAATGACCTCACCTCGGGTCTAACACTGCCAGCAACATCAGTGCTTTTCAGGAAACCTTCACATAAATTGCAATATTAGTTTAGTAGATAATTAGCAGTTGGGAAGAACGAAGGGGAGGCTCACTAAGATACATACAGGACTAAGATACATACAGGCCTTAAATTATGTTGTCATGGAAACAATGATGACATTTAAAAATGTTTCCAAACACACAAAAAATAAATTTCCTGTAGAAAACCATGACCATTCATGTCTAAAAATTGTCATGAATTTGCAGAGGAGGAGGAGATGGAACTGAGTCCAGATCACACTTTCTCTACTCTGATTTGAACACTTGATGGTTTTGTGAGACAAAGATATTTTTGAAAAACAAAAAACATAATTCCTGTCTAAAGTGAAAAGTTAGATTTCGAAGCATTTCAATACTAAATATTTGGTCTACTTGTGGGTGGTCACAACTGGAAGTTTTTGCATTAACCAAATCTGATCAACTCCTCCTTTACTTCAGGCCTTATTCCAGCTCTTTTCAAGACAGCCACAGTAAAGCCACTCCTAAAGAAACCCACCCTAGACTCTGCTGAAACTACTGACCCATATCTCTTCTTTCATTCCTCTCTAAAACCCTGGAATGCGCAGTCTACAACCAACTGTCCTATCTTTCACAAAACAACTCCTTGACCCTAATCAGTCAGGCTTTCAGGACTGGTCACTCCACTGAGATGGCCCTCCTCACGGTGACTGAGTCGCTTGGTGCTGCCTCGTCTAACTCGTCAGTCTTCATTCTCCTCGACTTATCCTCTGCATTTGACACAGTCAACCACCAAATCCTCCTCTCCACTCTGGCTGAACTTGGCATTGCTGACTCTGCACTAACTTGGTTCACATCATACCTGACAAATCACACCTTTCAGGTCACATGGGATGGCTCCTTGTCCAAACCCTGCCTTCTGGAAACTGATGTCCCTCAAGGCTCAGTATTAGGACCGCTTCTGTTTCACTATACACTAAATCACTAGGCTCTGCAATCACATCACATGGATTCTCTTACCACTGTTATGCAGACAACACCCAACTGTTCCTCTCTTTTCCTCATCCTCCTCCAACACCCACGTTGCAACACGTTTCATTTTGACAGCTGCGCATCACTTAAAGCTCAACCTTAGTAAAACTGAACTCCTCTTCATCCCGAGGAAAGACTGCCCTCGCATGGACCTGTCAGTCACTGTTGAGGATGTCACGCTATCGCCTTCATCAATGGCGTGAAACCTGGGCGTGATCCTCAACGATATATGTATATATATATACATACATACAGTAATTACAGTAAGTAACTAGTTGGTGAACATAGTGGAAGGAATAGGAAGGGAGGAATGGAGCATTTAGGAAGTAAAACCACATTACTTTTGAAGTTCTGTCTTGTAATCTGGAATCTTGCAGCTGTGTTTTGCACACTGAGATGACTGATTAATGACATTTATGCTGAGCAGCTAGTTTGTGTATAAGAATTGATTAAGCCCAGCAGCTCTGTTGTTGTTAGCAGTGCTGGCTCAGGCATGTGTGAGCTAACCAAATAGAGGAGACTGGGTATTCTTAAAGAAACAGGAGCTAAAACAGAGCGTTTCAGACAGAGGGGGAAGATACAGATGTGTTTTTTGGCATTAAAACATGTAAACCTATTAATAATTATTATTATAATAGTAAACCATCCAAATAAAATTATGAAGCTGAAAATGAGCAGAACACCTCTCCTTTAAAATTAATTGTCACAGCTGAAATTTAAAACATTAACCACCGACCAACAATTGCAAAAAAACTCAATCGCCTTTCTTTCTTACGCAACCATAAACGATCCCCAAAGACAAAAACAAAAACAATTTGTAAATGTGACATTACAACAACGGTTAAAGATTACCAAAAGTCCTCCAAATAATCTGTTAGTTAAGCACGGGCACGTCAGCCCTGCCTATGTGCTCAAGGATATATGCGAAAGCGGGAGGGTATTGTTTTTGAAAATGAGCTCCTCTGAGGTCATCTAATCATCCGGCTGTCAGCAAAGCAGACAGGTATCACAGCAGCAACAGCCACAGGAAATAGATGTTTGCTTTTGTTTTGGTTTTATGGGAGCGATTACTCTCTAAACTGCACAGAGGTAGAGGGGAAATAAAGGAAATATTTGTTTCACTTCAGACGTGTCATTGTGAGGGAAGAACACTAAGATAAATCCTATAAGACCACAGTGTCTATTTTATCAACTGGAGGGTTTATTCAAGGAGAACAGCCAGTGGGCCTTATCCATTTTCATGTTGTGGGTCTATGAAGACAGTAGGTTTGCTCTAAAGGTGATACTTATCACTCTTGTCATTGATGTGTAGAGCAGGAGATTGGGATCTTTATTGATCCAAGGTAGTCAAGTCACTTTGGACTGTCATTTGCTGAGAAGTCACCGTCACATCAGCAGGTCACATCTTCTGTCAAGTTAGTTTGTGCGCCCTGCTACCAGGAAGTACTTTCAGTCATCAGGGTGATTTTAGATAGTTGATAAGGTTCTCTCCTCAAGCAGTCAATTAGTGTGGGTTCAGATATGCAAAAACATTTGGGGATTTTAGTGTAAAAGAAAAATTCTTGGACACTCTAGAATCATCATTTTGTAGAATTAGTTTCAGTAGAATACACTTTTTAGCATACATTGTCTCCATCAGTTGTTAACGTACATGTTACAGGCCTCTTTTTAAGAGCTACAGTCAATGAGACTGGACTTCAGATGTTGCATTAAGCTGTTTTACAGACAGAACGTGGGAGTTTTTAGTTTTTTATTCATAAAGTATAAAAACTTTAACCCATAGACAGCAACAATTAGTCAATTTTTGATTAGCCAATTGAAATAAAAAAAATGTCAGCAACTATTTTGATTTGCTGCTTGATTTATTAATGTATGGCAGTAAATTAAGAGTCTTTGGGATTTGGTCTGTTGGTTGCACAAAAGAAGCGATTTGAGACATCACTTTGGGCTATGGGAAATGGTGAAGAACATTTTCAGATTTTTTTTTTGTGGACTAAACAATTCATTGTCACAATAGTTAGCAGGTTAATTGATAATGAAAACATTAATTAGTTGCAGCCGTAATCTACACAAAAAGCGTAGCTTAAGCAGCACGTGAGCATAGAAGCAGCTTTAGTTTTCTGTCTCTGTCTGCACAGGATGCCCTCAGGCATGGTATTGAGTAAGGGTGTGTAGTATAAAATAACCATAGTAAGTAGATGGTGGTCAATATAATGTAACTACAGTAAGTAGTTAGTGGCTAATGATAACTGTGTAAAGATGCAAATAGTGTAACCCTGTCTCCAGGAAATGATGTTTTAAACTTAATAACGCTCAAATTATGTTTTATCAACATTATAATGTTGGGGTGTACTGCATGTTGGCACGGACCAAATTCTTGAAATATACATACCTTAACATATTTCACTTGCTTTCCTATAATATATGCTCTTGGAATATGATATCACAAACACCGAACGAAAGCATGATTCATTATTAATTAATTGATGAACTGATTTGTGGTCGTTTTTAAGCACTCATAGGAAAGGAAAGATAACGGTCTTGGCTTAAAGACAGTGAAAGTGAGCAAGAGGCAAGTCAGAAGAGTCTCAGGCAAGCTTTTAGTTGTTGGCGACAACTTCGATAAAGACAGACCACTTGAAGCATTTTGAATAGAGAAGTCCGTGATTCCCGAGATGACATTTGTATGTCACATATCCCACCTTGGGTTGGGTACCATTCACATTTGACCAGTTCCAATACCAGCACCTGAAATTTGATACCGGTACCCAATGGTACCTTTTTTCGGGTTAGGGGTCGGTGCCTTGCTCAAGGACAGGATGTGAGCTTGCATTCTCCAACTACTAGTCCAACTTGCATTCTCCAACTACTAGTCCACATCCACATTGTTTGGTCCGAGTGGGACTTGAAACGGCGACCAAAGCCAAGTCCCTACGGACTGAGCTATTGCCGCCCCACTCCCTCTGTAATAACAAAAGTGTAATTTTAGTTCTACCAGTGAACAAAGCACATATGTATAATGCACATATGCATAAATTAAAATCCCTCATGTATAAAACTGAACTCGAAATCTGTCCATTCACACCCCTTGTCTTAGCCTTATTTTAGTGGAAAATAAAATGTCCAATAGCATGAGTAAAATATATAGCCTACCTTAGGAAGTAGAATAAAGTACCTATAATAGAAAACATAAAGATGAAACTGTATATGTGCTGCCCTCTCCTGGCACCCAACATTCTTAGGAGTGGCTGTATTTTAAACTTTGGATATTAGGAATTTTGAGTTTGAGTTTTGACCCTCTACCTTGCTGTAGCAGCTCAGTGTTGAAGCTGCAGAGCAGCAGATTAAGTTAACAATATGAAGTCAGCAGTTATTAGTTCACTGACAGTGCGTATTAAATACTATGTATGCTTGCAAATATGACACGTCGTTTGTGACTCAAATCGGATCGTTTGTAAATATACTTTCATCATGGTAGAGATGCTAACCTTGGTTAGCATGTTAATAGGTTTTCCCATGAAATTCATTTGGCAATCACATAGTGCATACTGTTATTTTTACTTGAAGGTAGAAATTAAACTCACATTTAGTCTAAGTGCTATGGTAGGCTAAGGTGATGACATCACGTCACTCTGTATTGAGAAATTGGTGATGTGAAAACATGTGCATGTGCAGTATAAGTATAACAATTGTATCAGATTTCTCGGTCTACAATTAAAAATAAAGTTCTGGTTCTCTCCCCATTCATTAAGATGGGGGCCTATCTTTAAAGCCTAAATAACTGCCTGGGGGTGTTACAAACATGGCTGCCGAGTGGTAAGACTTGCCTATAGGGACTTTGGCTGAGTTGTACTTGTTGCGGTTGAAATTTTTTTTGATCATGAGCCAAGCAAGCCCATTTGAACAGAGGTTTAACTGATAGCATGTTATAGTCTGTTGTTATTGTCTCTGGTTCAGGTTGTTAGCTTGGCGTGCTGTTCTGAGTCGTGTGAAGTGCTTGTGCAAACTTTGACTGCTACATGGCAAATTGCCCGAGCATGTACAAATGTGCATGTTTTCGTATGTTCATATAATAAGCACATAACGTTACATTACATCTGCCAAATTGTTGACTGTGGTGTTCCCCTGACTTTACATCTTTTGCCACCAGCGGGTGGCAAAGTCCTGTAAAATATTTCAATATTAACTCAATGGCATTTTAGTCTTCACAACTATTGAATGGATTGGCCAAATATTTGGTTAATACAAATACTTATGACTTTGATGATCCTCTGACTTTTCCTCAAAATCCACTGTGATGGTGTATGGTTTTGAGTAAAATGTCTGGACAACAACCAAATGCATCGTCATTAAATTTTATACAAACGTTTGTGTCCCCCTCAGGATGACTTCTGACAGTGCTGGTGATCCCTTGGCTACTCATCAATAGCCAGCATAAGGTTCAAATTAAAAAATGTGATTTTTGATTTAAATTTTGGTTACTGAATGAAACCTTCGCTTTGGAGCACCAATGTATACCACATAAAATCAATATTTTGAATCATATTTTAAGATAAATGGACCTCCTTTGGATCCCCTCACTAAATCAATGGCCTGTACAAACCAAGCATCCACAGACACAAAGTGGCATTACCCATTCACCTTCAAACAATTCTATTCTCCAGCTTACTTGTTGACTCCGATCCTCTTTGCTATTTTCCTCAAGTGCTCACATTAAGCCTAACAACCATGATAGGTAAATGGGAGAAGGAACAGATACAGACTGTGGTGTGCACTGACTTAGATTGTTATGTTAAGAGGGGGAAAGCACTTTAAAAGGATTATCTGAGCAGACATTTACACGCTGGCTTGAAGGTGTCTGAAGGCTGAAGGCATCTGTTCTTATGCTGCCAAGCTATTAAGGAGCTATGACACAAGAGGACTATAATGGAAGGATAAAGGAAAAAGACTTTGAGAGGCAGGAAAGGCTTCAAGAATAGAGTCCAAATTCTGACAGTTAAGGAATACTGATGGAAATGCGGGGCGGTGCAATGGTTAGCACTGCCGCCTCACAGCAAGAGGGCTGTGGGTTTGAACCCAGTCGTGGCCCTTCTGTGTGGAGTTTGCATTTTCTCCCCATGCATGCATGGGTTCTCTACGGGTACGCTGGCTTCCTCCCACATACCAAAGACATGCAGGTTAGGTTAACTGGTGACTCTAATTTGTCCGTAGGTGTGCATGAGAGTGTGAGTGATTGTCTGTCTGTGTATGTTAGCCCTGTGATAGGCTGGCGGGCCTGTCCAGGGTGTACCCCGCCTCTCGCCCAAATTAGCTGAGATAGGCTCCAGCTCACCCGCGAACCCAGTGCAGGATAAGTGGTGAAAGATGAGTGAGTGAGTGAGTGATGCAAATCTGCCCTCCGTCTTCTCCACAACCTCCAGTCTGTTTCCACCCCTGTAATGGACACCAGATTCAATGACATTAAATTGAAGCAATCAGAGAAATGACGACCTGCTTGAAAGAAGGTAAGCAATGCATCATTTTCGGCCTGCTACCCCCTCCCTGCTTTGGTGACAGTTAATTCAATCACACCAGCCAACTACATACAGTTGGCATATCTGGCTCAAGGGTTATTATAAGTCAAGGGGCATCCTCTTTTCACAATTTCAGTGCTTTTCTGAATCCCCCTGAACTTTTCAAGTGATGACTTTCTGGTCGAGGTGGTGGCTGGTTTGTGTCTGGAAAAACAGACCTCCAAAGCAATCAAATGCCTTCATCTGTGAATTTTCTGAACTGTTAGCTCATATTTTGTCATATCATGACAGGGTTTTTAAAACTTGGTGGCTTTAACATTCATGTTTGTTGTCCCTTCCATCCTCTTGACACAGAAATTCTTCTTGTCATTGAGCAATTTAATCTTGCTCAGTCCAACACAAGTAAAAAACCACACCTCCACTGGTCTTTCACCCTCTAACTTTGAACTGAGCACCAACTTAATATTGTGCAGGTTCCCCGTGTGCAGCCAAAACAGCTCTGACCTGTCAAGGCATGGTCATGACAACTTTGGAGTTGTCCTGTGGTTTTTGACACAAGGAAGTTTGTAGCGGATCTTTTGGGTCTTCTATGTTAGGGTGTGGGGCCTCCATTGATTAGACTTGTAACCTCTCCCACAGATGCTTGATTGGATTGGGATCTGGGGAATTTGAAGGCCCTGTCAATGTCTTGGATTGGTTAAAATCTTACATAACAAATAGGACCTTCTCTGTTACCAAGTCACCCTCTACCCCTGTGTATCTTCCATGTGGAGATCCCCAAGGCTCATTCCAGAATTCTACTGGTTGCATGTGCATTGCAGAATGGGTCAACTGCGGTTTTGCTCCATGCTCCCTTGTTAGAAATGCAGCCAGTGGGTGTAGACAGAAGTGCAGCACTGCTGGACACTAGAGATGGCTCGTTTGCGAACGAATCAGTTCGAAGGAATGACTCTTTAACGCGAACGAACTGACCTGATTCCCCTTTTTACTTCTCTCGTTTGTTCGTTCGTTCACACAGAGTAGCTGCTACTGACTCACTGTGTGTTGTTCACTGTTCAGTTATCAGAGTGGTGACGAGGACTGAGAGCCAGCCAATCGTATGCTGAGTCTAGGACACGGTCATCAAATTTTAGCCAATGAGAAACAGGAAAGCATAGCAACCTTTTCCATGAAAAAAAAACATTTAATTTCGTTCGTAGCTCATCGTTCTCGTTCAGTCAGTCAGTCAGTCACCCTTGGCTTATGATAATGGTTGACATTAACAGTATCACTTTTACATTTGAAGATTGCCTTTTACATTTACATATCAGTGAAATGGTAAATGCATGCTGTCTTTGTATTTTCTGTGTCATGCCAGATTAATTAAATATTTGAATGTCTTGTCAATCTGTCTCGTTTGTTCGTTCGTTCTCACGCATGGTGTTACACGTGAGTTGTCCTCATGGTGAAAACGTGACTTGTCTCACACGTGACATCTTGTGACACAAGAAGAAAGCAAAAATACATATTTTTACTGAGGAAAATGACAAAATAGTAATGCACAGTGATTTGAATAAGTAACTTTCATCTGATTACTGGTTTGGAAATATTGTTATATTACTCGTCACTGAAAAAAAGTGGTCAGCCAAGAACGAGTGACTGACTGAACGAGAACGTTTTCGTTCAGTCAGTCACTCGTTCTTGGCTTGCAGGCTTTAGCGCAGAGTGATTAAGGTGAAGATACACATTATCCACTGTCGTGTGTTGTCTAAAAATACACATAATCATGAAGTTGCAGCTATGTATTAGCTTTGAACTACAGCGTTATGTTGACCGTTAGCACGATTGTTTGAGAACGAGGAGCTGAGAACTGTGCATTACATGATTCACCACTAAACAACGTTGTATCGGAAACGCGACTGAACAAACGAACGAACGAACAACATGAATGATTCTTCCTGCCAAACTGACTGACGGGAACTGAATCTTGACATCAAACGATGAAATCCACCTCTACTGGACAGCTGGAGTGGCGAGACCAAGAAGTTCCCACAGTAATTACAGAATCATGCGCACTCGGAGAGGGACGAAAGAATGATCTGGGGGAATTTTAGGGTCAGTCCTTGGTCCTCTCCTTTTTCCATCTATATGCTTCCTTTAGGTGAAAATATTCAGAACCACAACATATAATTTCAGTGTTACCCAGATGACATGCAGTTGTACCTCTCCATTCAACCTAGCCAACAAAAACCAGACCCACTACCCTCACTAAATGTCTGGATGATAGAAAGGGATGAATGTCTAGTAACTTCCTACAATTACATGAAAACAAAATAGAAATAATCGTAAGTATCGTTGTAAAAAAAAACTTGGAATAATATTCAATAATACCCTGGAATTTGATAAAGAAATTAGTGCAGTCATCAGACCCAGGTTCTTTCAACTCAGAATCAGATCAAAGATAAGAAAAGTCTTACTGCTTAAAGATTTTGAAAAGACCCAGACCCAGACCTACCCACAAAGGGCCGTAGGATCTGGGCTCTCCCCTCTAACCTAAATCCACATAAGAACTAAACCTAACAGAAATAAAGCCACGAAAAGAGGAGACTCAGACTAGACTCACCAACCAAACCAAGAAATAACAAAGGCAAAGCTAAAACATACAAGACCAGGCACACAAACTAAACTGCTGCTGCTCAGGCTGGAAAAAGGGAGAAGGGGTAGTACAAGCCACATTCCTTCCTCTTTATAGGTCCTTCCCTCAATCATCAAATTAGGGCCACCTGGGAGAAAGTACAAGCAAATGGTCAATAGAATATCAGGTTATACATATCCCATCCAGCAGTGGGGGGAGTATGTAACAATGCCTATGATGCAATTGTCTTTATTTTGGTATCAACCAGGCCTCTATACACCACTTAAATGTGGTCCAGAATGCAGTAGTTTAGCCCAGGTTTCTTAAGCTGTGGAGAGAAAAAGCTGAATGTATGTATGTGTATGTGTATGTGTATGCGTGTATTTTGTATGTATGTAGTTGTGTAATTGGTGGCTGGCATTTATGGGGTGAAACTGCGTTTCCCTGACAGACAAGAAGATCATCCAATAGTATGCGTTATGATGTTATGGGGTGGGCCAACCGGGTTGCAGCTGCACGCAGCCTCAGGTAGATAGTTAGAAAGAGGAGAGACCACAACGTCTGACTGCATGTGTGAGGGATTGCTCTGCTCAAAGTTGTCCAGAAGAGAAAAAAAGGAGTCTGAGACGACGGAATTCGCCGTTCACTAAACCACGGAGTCTTGGTTGTCATTTTCTGCTCGACGGTCAGGTTTTTGAGTTGGATATGATTTGGTGGAGAATGGATGTTGGGAGAGGACATCAATACCAGTAGTCGACTTCAGAGAGACCAGCAGCAAATAGCCATAAGGCGGCTTCCTGGACACCTGTTGGAGGAAAGGATCCAGTGAACCAGTTGACAAGTCAGAGCTGAGGAACAAGAGGCAACTTACCTTCTTTACCTGCGGTATGGTAGGACATTGAAACTCACACAGATTAAAGGGCCCCAACGAAATAAAAACTGAGCTCATAATAAAAGAACAAAAACATAACAGATTAAACATATGGACAATGGAGGACAATTTTTTTTATTTTTTTTTATTTTGTGTGCACTTCATTATTTTTCTTGTTTAAGTGAAAGACATTGATGACTTGTTGTCATGTTTGTTATAAATGTCTAAGAATATATTTTGTAAACTAAGTCTTGTGTGAGTGTGGTTAATGTTGATGTTCCATACTGCTGCTACAGAGACAACACACGGAAAGGTGAGGAAATGAGTGACCACAGCAAATGCAGTAAAATTTGGATGCATTTCAATTACATCGATAATACAAAGGCAGAGAGTAGAGTATGCAAGGTTAAAATCTCATATGGAGCAGGCTCTCGATACGTACAGCTAGGCCCCTCAGATGGCCAGATCAAGGACTATCCCTTGATCTCGTCAACAGTCTTTTGGAGACAGGGCCCTCTCTGTAGCCACAGCAAGATTTAGCCTCTATTAACATATTAGAAACAGCAGAATATCTTGACTCCTTTAAAAAAAAAGCAAGACTCTCTTATCCCCTCGCCATCCCCTGCAATTGATTCATAACATGATCCCTGTTCCCTTAACTGACTCATTTACTGCATAAGTATCACACAGAACTGCCATGCTGAGATTACAAAAAATGTTTTGTAACTAGGGATCCTACACATTAAAAGATTTTTTTAGCATACAGGAAAAAAATAATAAATGAATAAATAAAATAATAAAACATTCCAGCACAAAAATGCATGTTATAATTTTTGTATTAGTTCAATTTATTTTTTACCCAGTGTTTGCCTTTTCCCTGTTAACCTGATGTGCCAGTTGGTTTGCAGAACCAGCTGGAAAGGCACTGCTAGAAACTGAAACGGCAGGCACTTCCAAAAAATAATTGGCGGATGATTGAATGAATCATGCTTTTATCAATCAGGGGTTAACTTCAACCATTTAAATCAACAATAAGAACGCTACCACCGGTGGAGCCCATTGGTAAATCAAACTTACTGAAGTCAGTTTGGAGAAGACTGAAAACATCTTTTCAATTAAAAAAAGTTCTTAGAAGTAGTTCTTAGATAGTAGCATCTACACTAACCTTGACAAGCTGCTGTTGTTGTATTGAAATGTCGCTTTTCCTGCTGGTAGTCACATCTAAACCATGCCAGTAAGGAGTTTCTCAGAGGATACTGAATGGTTCAGTGGCTGGTGTGTTCAGCCATTAGCACACAGCATGAACCCTTGCGAGATGGATTTCTGAGAGATCCCCTCCTTTTTCCACCTATATGCTTCCTTTAGATAAAAAATAGAACCACAACATATAATTTCACTGTTACGCAGATGACATGCAGTTGTGTGTGTCATCTGCGTAACAGTCCCTGTCGCTGTCATTTTGTTCAAATGAGTGGAGTGGAGTGAGTAGGAGATACACTACTTTAATAAATGTAATCAATCACTGGCAATTAATAACACACTCGTAAATGGGGCACCACCTCCGCTGTTTTATCTATTTGAAAAATCTGGAGGGAATTAATCAAATCCGACTGGACAAGTTTAGCTTTGAACAGTTCTAATCAATTTTTATATCTATGTATTCAATCTCATATTCTGAAGTAATGATTTCTTACACAGTTTCCATCGGTTCTCCACATTAAAATTAAACCTGCACAGACAACGACAGACGGTCATATATGTTTATTAACTAGATCATTTAGGGTAAATAAATGAAATGGCAATTCAAACGAATAACAAAAGATAACAGAAAATGTGACTAATGTGCAGATGGTGAAATTACGGGTCGGGTGGAAGCCTTATATTACGAGAGTAATTTTAATACTAACGAGACCCTAACAGAATTTCTCTTAAGCTCAAAAGGTAGAAATCAGGACCTCAGACACCAACTCATGTTTCACGTGTGTGAATCCAGATGTATGGAGACGTTCAGCATACTCTGGGGAGTCGGGAAGTCATGAAGCTTTGGTTTCCTCAGGTGTTCTGGGCTCTGGGTAGAGAGGGTAAGCTTTTCCTTCATCAATGACCCATTTTACCACCCAACACGAATGCCGGTGGCTCACACACTCTGGGTGACAAATCCTTAGAGATCCTTCTATTCTCCACGGAGGAAATTTGACTCTGGCATGAGGATGCAAATCAAAACAGAAGCCGATTCGGCAGGGAAGTCACTGCTCTCACAGCCGGAGATAAAACCCTGCTCCAGGGATGATGACACTCGGCAGAAATAATGCAATGCAATAAAATATATCCTCTCTATAAGATGTACCAGTTTTACTCTGGTGTACTTAAAGTGCATGAGATAGCTTAAGCACAATAATAGTATGTGTAACATACTGTACAAGACAACTGTAATACTTGCTATATAAACAGTATGGTTGATATAACTATGGGATGAGGTGATGGACCTGCAGTCTAGAATTCATCTATGCAGCATTCACTGACTTTTAGGGCCCTATTCTCCCGTCCGCGCGTAAGTCCTGATTTACGCGGCTGGACTTAAGCGCTTTTCATTTACGCGGATTCTCCCATCCAGACTTCTGACACACCCACCGCGCATAAGTCGGGAATCGAGGCGGCCTCATCAGAGAGGTGTGATTCATTGAAAATGGAGGCAGACCTGGCCATGTCGTCATTCATTTCGGCTGTCTGGAAATCATGGAACATGGAGTTTTCCTAAGACTTGCGAATGCCATTGAAATCCGTGCAAAAGATAAACCAGACTTTAAATTTGAAAAGGCCTCACACTTTGAAGGAGAGCATGTTTTATGCTGTATGAAATACATCCAATAACATATTTAAATCAGAACACTGTGCATATGACTGAATAGCAAACATGTTTACAAGTCATCAATGAAATCACAGAGGATGAGAGGTGTGCCTATAACGCGCTCGCAGCTTACTGAAATCACCTCCACCTGTCGCCAATTGGGGAACCCGGCAACCCCGTGAAACCCTATTTTAATTATTTGCCTTTCAGCGGCTGTTGCTGGCATTCGGATGAACCGGTTGGTGAAGTGCAACATTGCGTCCACAAATTGTGTCAAACACCTTGACACAGAAGCTTGCGATACATGGACCACATCACCAGCAACCCTCTGAAATGAGCCAGATGCAAGCACCGACAGCGCAGTGGTTACTTTAATAATTACCGGTAAGGCATGGGGATGATTGGTCTGAGTTGAGAGCTACTCGTCCAAAAGCCGGCAGAGTTGCATTATGCCTTCACGGTCGAAACGAAACCTTTGGATGCATTCAACATCCGTGAGCCGCAGGATGTCCAAACGCGGCCGATATATGCGCCGTCGTCTCGCAATGCGCCGTTGACGCGCTCTCCTCCTCCCCCATTCACGCAGAACCACAGCCAGGTACACGATGGGCATTTTGATGTCTGATTGTGAACTCACAGCCCTCACAGTCCTTTTTATACTCATCTTAATAGATGTTTCCAGGTGTTTCCAATTTAAGTCGTCATCACGGTTGACATTATCATTACATCAATATAAATAAAAATGTTGTAGGCCTATAATATTGTGTAACAAATAAGGGGAGAAAGAAAAAAAACTTTGTGACATTGATTGTTTGAATACATTTGATAGCTTTCTGGGAGTCTCTTTTACAATATTATTTCTACATGTGGCGTAAATTGTAACTGCATCCCAACTTTAAGTGCAATATTATGTTTCACCTTCCGGTGGCGCGTGACTTACTACAGCCTCTGAAGCGCGTAAGAGGAGAAGCGCTTAAGTCAGTGGGAGAATACGCGCAAGGCCAGATCTGAAAGGAAACGCCCACATTTTCGGGTTACTCCACCCCAAGTGCGCATCTCGACTGAAGGTGCTTAAGCAGCAGAGATAAGTCTGTGGGAGAATCCGCGCAGCCCAAAAGCGCGCAGCTGCGCGCTTTTTCCCCTCTTACGCGCATGGGAGTATAGAGCCCTTAATGACTGATGAGCTCCAACACAGCTGTGAAACACATTTTCATTCTTATAAAGACAAAGTATAAGATCACTTTTGTTTAATACACCAAAACAGTTGATTTTTGCCTCTTTTTTGTATATTAATTCAATACATAACTAAAATTATATAGATACCCAACCCTTACACCCATAGGTGATGGTTGAATGCTATTTAAAAATCATGGGCATTAAACAGTCTCCACTTCAGACATTAGGACCTGGCTGCAGGGATTTGCTCCCATTCATACCAGCGATAGAAAACTATTTCTCTGTGTCTTTGTGCACAAGGGCATTGTTGTTTACACAAGAAATGGCTTTCACCAACATGAATTTAAAAAAAAATGGCCATATAGAAACATATTGAATAATACAATATACACTATTTTACATATATGGACATACATTTTGATAGAATATCTTTTTTCATATACATCAAAAACTATGTGCTATCATGTCACATATTCTAAATATTGGTTTTATTACTAACAAATAATATTCATGTAAGCATAGATGTATTTCTAATATACACTATGTTGTTGTATGTTATTCTGTTTATTTGATTAATTATATGTGATTTGTTCATAAATCTTAAACTAAAGCATAAGCCCCAAGAGTTTATATTGATTTTTGATTTTAGAAAAGCTGACTAGACATCTTATATTTAAGCAAAAAGGTCTCTCAGACACTTACAATAACAACCTCTGCATGTCAGCGGCAACTTTAAGCACTTTAAGTGGACATAACTATGATGGTCAGAGATGCCCTAAAGGATTACATTGCAGCCATTACAGCTGACTGGACCGGTTCCTAATTCATTTTGGTAGGTATCAGTCATTTACACAGTAAAACATGGAAATATGGGGTCCAGGTTTAAAAATTCCAGAATTTCCCTTTAAAGCCACTGCAGCTGTTCTAAAATCACTGTTGCCTCATGGTGCTTATTGCTTTTATAAAATGGGTATATCATATACATGGAAAGTTTTCATATAATACCACTAGCCTATGAAAAAAAGGCAATAATTTATTGATACCAAATATTTTTTCTACCAAGCAGTATAGTTCTTCAGCAACACTTTTGCAGAATGGTTCCCAAGCAACACAATGACACAGCAACAAACAGATGCAGCAGAAAGCATGCTTATAGATTGGGGTGACTACTAAAGGTATCATTTGTAAGACATTGCCAGAATTGGAAAGTACCACCTAAAAAAAGGGAGCAGCTTATCCATTTACCGCTCCTCACTATACTCTTTGGTGTGCCTTTGGCTGTAGTGACCAGCTGCTGTTTGCAAAAACCTCAGAGGTAAGTGGCCCTATTAGCTGACTGAAGTAAGCGTGGTCGGCGACCTTGGATCACGGGTGGAGTCCCCCATCCAACAAGTCTCAGTTCAACTGGGCTCAGCTGCTTCCCAGTGAACATGGCCAGCCTTTCAGCTCTTCAATTTCTCTCTCATTAATTTCAGGATGTGTCCTCTCTTCCTTTTCTTCCTCTTCTATCCCATCCATCTCTTCGCACAACTCAACCCCTCTACATGCTCATACCTAAGCTATTGTCATAAGTCCCAAAACAACAGGGCATTGTGGTTTGGATTAAAATCACTGCGTTACTTCTGTAACATTCAGTTACAATGTACCAGCGTTACCAAAGAAACTTATGTTGCGTTACGTATGACCCATGACCTCACTACGTTAGTCCTAATGTCCTGTGCTTGTTTATCCCAATACAGACTTTTCACTCTTTGTATTACTTCTCCTTAATTTCTCCTTTGCACTGTAATGATTACTGAAGCAGCTAGAGGTCGCCACTTAACAACAAATGTTAATATGACTCAGAATAAGCTGCTTTTATTTTTTGAGTTATTATTATTTTCTGCTTGTATGGTTGTTTCTATGAGGACAGGCTCACTCATCCATGCTTTGGGTCTGACATTTTAAACAGTTTGTTTAGCTAGTTAGCTAGTAATACTAATGCAATTTGGTTATTGGTCTGAGTTCATAGAATATATACAGTTTTGAACAGTAAGCTGATTACTACAGTTCATGTGACTGTGTTATCGGTTTCCTATGTAACCTTGTTTCTGAAAGTCACCCTTTTTTTTTTTTAATGCACGTTAACATACTGCATGTAGTTTATCATGCCAAGAGTATTCAAAACTGATTCATCACTTAAAAACTTCAGAGGTTCCTTATCCCATTATGCATCAGTCGTTGTAATGCAGTTATTAAATCATAATCATTTACAAAGTGTCTGACAAGTACCATTAGAGAGTCCATCGAGACTACTGAAAAATACATTTGAAAAACTAACTAATTAAAAAAGAAAGAGGCAGATGGAGGCTAAAGCAGTAGTATGATATTCTGTTTTAACTCTGACAGAGTGTGATATCTCCATTCAGCCAGCAGACGCCCTCTAACCTTATTCTCTGAATCAGTAATAAGACACAGCCAAAGAGTGGATTTAATGCAGTCAAATCTGATGCAACAGCAACACAGACCACAACTTAGAGCTTCTGATCAGTCTTGGTTAAGAGAGAATAAGAGGATTACATGACACAGCAGGCAATGCAATACATGCAGTTCTCTGTCTGAAGATCATATACATGGAACGGAAAAAGGGCTTTTAAGTAGGTGAGGCTGGGGTGAGTGATACTGGATGTACTGAGAGATGAGAGTGTTCTGTCATACAATCTCATGATGGCTGTGGAGCAACGAGCTGAACACTGTGGGTAGAAAATAGTAGTGGGTGCTTTGAAGATGAAATGTGAATGCAGTGAAATGTAAACCAATATGATGATGGAGATGATGATAAATGTACATACAGGATTACACCATATTATTTTAAGGCATAATGGGCATATAAATCATAGTCCTCGCTATTCTATGTAGTCCACCTGAAATCGATGAAACCGGAAAACTACAGAAAAAAAGTCAAATGTGGAGCATAACTTTCCACATTTTAATCTTACACATCTCTTTTGAGGGTTGCAGAATCTGCTGCCTATCCTAGCACACATTATGCAAGAGGTTGGGATCATCCCAAACAGGTAACCAGTCTCTCAAAAGTAAACACAAATAATCATCGATATACAGCCATTCATGCTTACATTCATTGTAGCTTCACCTCGCCTGTGTGTCCTGTCTGTTTCCTCTGGGAGAAAACTGCCACTGTCTGTTTCCTTCCTCTGGGAGGAAACAGACAGTGGCAGAGGCACAACAGTCAAACACAACAAGTGGACCAACATTATCAACACAATGTGAAGAAACAACAGTGTTGATATTATGTCAAAGACGTCTATGTACTGTGTTGCAGAAACGGAAGTTAGAATTATGAACAGCTAGCCCCGGTCCAATCCTGTTTTGTTGTACCACCTTATACTACAAAAGGAAATGTATGTGAGCAGCAAGTTTGCTTCCTTTCACAAGCTCTTTCAGCTTTTAGTATTAGAAATAAACAAAATAAACTGACAAAACATACAACATTCGGCATCTAAATTCAAGTTTCTCTCTTTTACTGAACTTAGGGCCCGTGTCCACATATCGTTTTTCTATTTTCTTAATTGTTCCCAATATAGCAGCATGTGGCCACCTGGAGAAAAAGTGTTAATCCCAGCACACTCCACCTTTTTTGTGTCTGTTTCAAGCACTTCTAGTCTGGTCATCACTGTCAGACTTTTTTAGGCAACCAATCCTATATTAGACTGGGTGGGACTTGTTCCTTGAAAGAACTGGCACATGATAAGGGTGTTGACAGGTAAGGTGCCTAGGGAGCTAGCCACCAGCAGTCCACCAGGAAGGGATGACACTGACGGAGTCACCACAGCCACCTATTTCTCCAGTCACATGTACGTCCATCAAGGACGACTGTGCTGTCTGCTGGTACCGTTTCAGAGGCATTGCCTTATACCTTGTGATGTGACTTGCTGTTCACTCAAAGCGTTGTTTAATAGAGATTTTAGCTAGGACTCACCTCAAATGATCATGCTTCTCCCTGAAAGACTAATTGCTACCATTGAAATGGCATTATGGTGGAAACTATGGGAGCATAATGAGCACATTGCGAAATTTCTGTGTGTATGGTCAAAAATGTTAAGGAAAGTGGATGTGATTTCATGCCTCCAGATTAATATCGTCTCAGTTATATAGGAGCCAGTGAGTCAGTTGGTTGTCACTCCTGTCACTGCTAAGCTTACCAAGCCAAAAGTGTTGGCCCAGTTGCTTCATGAGGCATATGCATGCGACTAGCAATAATTTTCCTACAAACTGATGTTTGAATTATATAGGTGTAGTGAACATTGTGGAAATGGGAGAGAGTTGAAGACAAGGTCTGTAGATTTTTTTGGAGCTCCTCTACCCTCTATGTCAGTTTCCATGTGAATGTATGAAGGAGTGGGAAGAGTTTAAAAATTAGTGGGTTTGGAGGGATTTCTAATTGACTTCCATTAAAACTAAGCTTAAAAAAAGGAATTAGTGAGGTTTTGAAAATGCTTGAAAAAGTGTGAAAATGTGGGATTTTGGAAAATTTTGTCCATTAACTTGAAAGGGGGAAAATGGCCTGAAAACGCTGAATGTATCTGAAAGTATGATTGATATGAATGATAAATTATTCCCAATGAGGAGTGAGTGTCTTTGGCAGCCACTTAGAGAAAAGGCGCAGTGCTCAGCATCTTTTTTCCATCAATTTGTTTTTGCGCAGCCACTCCAAGTTGACAATATCTCATCTTTTCAGAAAGGCTCTGGTGACTTCACCTTCGCTCTTTTTCTTAACAACAATAATAATAATAATAATAATAATAATAACTGATAATATTAACTGTATTTTTGTTGCCTATGAATAATGTCATCACCAACATCCTTCTTGTTCTGATGTCCCGATGTCAAATAAAAAACAAACAAATAGGTGGCAGTGTCGATCATAAAGTGTTTTTTCTCTCAGCAAACTAACGCTTCATCTCAGCGCGCCCGAGCGCACAGCCAGCCCTTTTCTGCCTGAAAAAACCCTATGCGGACATGGTCCCTAAGACTGCTGCCAACATTAGAATGTTCCTTGTTGTTGGAGAATGTTTGATTGGCCTGGGCAGAGAGCCAAAATGTCTGCATGGGGGTAAAGCTGTCTCCAACAGGGTGAGACTTTCAATACCTCTGATCCAGACCAAAAAGTGTGACACTTCCTGGTGACCTGCAGAGCTAATAGAAGCAAACATAATCCACAACATGAAGTGTAGTCATTGTAACGACATTCAAATGCATTGTTTTGACACTGTGTTTCAACCATGCTGCCGTACTTCCTTCCTGATCTTAATATAATTCATGAGATAAAGCTGCAGAAGCAGTGCCAGGCTTCTTCTGGACAAACTATTATCAGTTAACACATCATGCAGTCCCAATTTAGGCTGCTGTTAAGGTGTCAGACTGAGAAATGGGCTGGCTTAGCATCCCTGTAGGGGTTATTAAGTGGCCCGGCACAGCGCGTCCCACTGCTGGCTCCCCAGTGACTGATGGTGACACAAAAACCTGTCTGATACATGCTCTAATGAAGGCTGTCTACGCCTTCACTGTGAAATGTGAATATGGCCAGTGGCTCATTAATATGTTAAAGGAGATGTGAAGCAATAACGCATGCCACTGCATGTTGTTTCAGAACTGGACAAGAACACACTAGTAAAGACAGTAGTGTACAAAATTCATACTACATAATAAAACATAATAAGAAATGTGGTCTTAGATTCCAGTCTTGACAGTCAGTGATACAAGGAAGGTTTAAACCCAGCTAAACTCTGTCTCCCTGCCCTTTCATTGATGGAGTCTTCAATTTTTAATCAATATAAATATGTATGATAAAAATTAATAATGTAATGTCAAACTTATGTGGATGGGACAATCAAACTAACCATGTTAAAGTGGGAAATAGCCCACTTTAACACCATGCTAGTAGGATGGCTCTATACATAAAAATGGAATTAGCAACTACTGGATAGATTCTTAGACCCAATGTAATTTCCAAGTTGCACCCCTACTCATTGTTTTTTAAGTGAACCCCTTGTTTCTCAGAACAGAAATGAAAGGGGTAGTGGTTGAAATCTCCTGCTATGAAATGGGACGACCCTTCAACCCTCATACGTCATCAGTTGACATTGATGGTGCTTAGCTGGACATTTCTTGGCCCCCAGCAAGAGCGTCAGCCTTTGAAGTCAGTTTTCTTAGTGTTACTGTGGCCCAAAAATACTTTTTCTCATAAGCTTACATTGTGAAAGAAGCATCTGTAAAACAGTGGATCAGTTTTTTGGAGCATCACAACCCCCACAAAATGACTTGTTCACTGTCAGAGTTTGAGCGATTCGTTCCAATAAAATTTGAAAGTTTGGAAGAGCCACACAATTTAATCATTTTATTCCCATTCATGTTAGCCAGGCAAGTAAATGGGAAGTTTAGGCAAGGGGTGTATAGGAATTGGGCCTCATTCACCTAAGGAGTAATTTTGCAGTCAGGAGTCAATGTGTAAGTCCAGTTAGCGACATGGCTAAGCTAACAAGCTACAGGTTCACTATCTAACTCCCCTCTATTGAATAAAATGGTGTTCAACAGTTAACAAAATGTCAGGTGACATAAACACAACAGCAGAGAGAAAACAAAGCTTTCCAAGCAATTGTGACTGACTAGCACTAGCCCAAGTGGCTAGCATATTAGCAGTTAGTTCGTCAGCTACAGGACTTCACTAACCTTGCACTTATTCACCTTGTTCCTTGCCCATATGAAACGTTGTGTGAATTATAGACTCCCCTGAAACCAGCATTTCCTTTGGTGACAGGACACTTATCCTTGTTCTTAGAGCGTATAGAGTATCATTCTTTCATGAAGATTTTTGTTAGTCACTGTATTGAGTGACTACTGACAATATTATCATGGCTTCGTCCACTTAGCTGATACTTTTAAAAGTACAATATACACCATTCAGCCTTACTAGATGTCAGGAAACACTATGTAAAAATACAGTGGAGTAAAGACATCCTGAGCAGAGAATGACATCACACTTTCTCTCTGTTGTAATTGAGCTTCTGTTTTTTGTTTTAGATGGTCTTGCATGTTGGTGCATGTGAACCCCCTTCCTTCGGAACCATTCGACCGTTTAAAGACACAACGAGAAAGGTTGTGTGTGTTCTTTTGCCACTTCTGGGGACAAACACCAGAGTCAAGACTGCATTTGTATGAAAATAGGTCTGCCTGATCTTCAGCACTGCAAAAGTAGCCTGATTATGTGGGAAAACCACAGCCTTGGGCTATCAAGTATTTTTCATGCAAATGCAGTCTTGACTGACTGTGTTTGTCTCCAAAAGTGGTATAGGACAGAACACATTTACACATTCGACGCACCTTTACTGTCCACCTGCCGGCACCCACCTCTCAGTTTCTGAAGTGACCAGGCTTTTATGCTTACTTTGCATCAGCATCTTTGCATGTTAATTTTAGCATTTAGCCTCAAAGGGCTGCTAATGTTTCTATAGACCAGGAGTTTTCAAAGTCTTACTACATCAGGAAAACAGAGACAAATAAATGTACATTATGATAGATGTTATATTAAGCCGGCCCACAGTGTCTTGTTTCTGATATCCCATACTGATAACCCCCCAGACTATTCTATCTTCTGCTTTTAATAAGAAATGACACAGTTGTAATATCAAAAAATATTCTTCTTTGGCAGCTTGTTTTCACAAGAAACAGGCCTATTTTGCTCAAAAATTACACAATTTGCACCTATATCAGTAGAAAGCTGTAAAGAGTAATAAGTATGTCACTAGTTTGACATATATCTAACGTGTATGAAGGTTTTTCCAACATTCTGCAGTAGTTCAATGTTATGAAATACAAATATATGTGTATTTACAGTTTGTCTTGACTCTCAATTTTACTTCACTTCATATAAATCAGTCCTAGTACATTTTTGACTGAACCTTCACTTTCTGCTGCCCCCTCTGTCCCTAAGGAGGTCACAGTTTTACTTGACCCAGACATGACAGATCACTGAGGTAACCTCTGTGTGTTTGAACCTGTCAGACCATCACTAAAGTATACTGTGGCGGCATAATGACACGAGTCTTCCTCCTCCTCCATCACCTACTGGCAGCAGCCAGGACTTCCTCTGGGAGGAGGAGAGAGTGGGATGACAGAGGAGTGATAATGATGTGAAAAAGTGCTCTGACCTTGGGATGATTGGGATTATCATTGCAAGGGCCTCGTCTCCCAAGGCTACAACTGGGGTAAATCTCACATCATATCTTTACTCAGCAAACTCACATGCTGTCAGACAAGAAACATGCTTCAGTGGGCTCACAGGCAGCCACTGTTTTCCTTACAGGGAGTGACAAGGTGTATGAACTCTGCTGGGTGTTTCTATTACCACAGCAGGGACCCTTTTTACCACTCTGTGGTCTTCTTTCGTTTATAAAAATGCATCACAGAAATGAATCATGGTAGAGTTTATTTTTTATTTTTTTAGCCTTTATTGACAGGATAGTTGAAGGTATGACAGGAAATGGGATGAAGGAGAAAGGGAGAGTGACATGCAGCAAAGGGTCCCAGGCCAGGAGTCGAACCCAGGTCCGCTACAGCGAGGACTTAGCCTCTGTATATGGGACGCCTGCTCTACCAACTGAGCTAAATGGCGCCCCGGTAGAGTTTATTTTAAAGCATATAAATCTTATTTTATCTAAATACTAATATTTATACTCATATATTTTTTAAATTTATGTATTGAAATTAATTTTAATCTGTATAATTCTGTCAATTCTAACATATATTAAATGTAATTACTTAATACATATTCACATGGTTTAAATTATCAAAGCTGTGAAACAAACAAGATTATTTTATTTAAAATGTATGTGATTGGTTTGCATACAACTTAGGGGAAGTGAAATCGGGAAACAGGAAATGACATCCTTATTTTCCGCTGGACGCCATCTTCATTCCACAGACTGTTGCCCCTCAGGCTTAATGGTGAGTAATCTGAGTCATCCTTTGTCTACTTACGTCCATCTGTGTATTATTCATGCAGTTTTTATCATATTACATTAATATCAATTCATTGATGATCAAATCTACGTAGTTTGTGATGATTGTAAGCAGTTTTATCTTTAGGCCTACTACGTCGTGTGAACCGGCGCTCGCTAGCTAACGTTAGCTAGCAATTCACTAAACTTGGTGCTCTATGCGGAGTAGGAAAATAATTAATAATAAGTCCGATATCATGACGAATAGCCCTGATAACATTTATAATTTTGTCAGCACGGCAGTGCCCTGCTCCCACTGTGTGCAAAGCTGGCACATATGTTTCAGTGTATCCCTGCCTATAGGCAGAGATATTCACAGATATGTAAAACTTGAGACCTTTTGCGCGGTCCTCAGAGGACTAATTAACCCTCTGAGGACGGATTGGGCGTCTCAAGTCTCAAGTTTTACATATCTGTGAATATCTTTTTTTTTTTGCACTGTTTTCCTGAGATTCCACTGAAGACGGAGATGTGCAGCAGCCATCGTTCCGGCGTCCGGTCAATTTTCAAAATAAAACACTGCGACTGACAAATAAGACCTGTATGAGCTTTAACTGAGTGGGGTGAAACCAGGTGAGTTCAGGATGGGCAAGGAGGGAAATGTCAGTGGCTTGGCTGGCCTCAGCACATGCGTGTTAGTGTGTCTCTGACACTGACCAGCATGGAATCATGTAATGTTTGTTTCAGAGTGAAGACATCAACGTGAGGTGTGAGTGTGTGCTGAGCTGTCTGAGCATCTACTTCAATGAAGATCTGGACACACTGGTCAAAGAATACGTGGTAAGTATGTCATCCTTCTGTCTTTTGTGCCAGATGTAATTAATTTCCCTCCAGGTGTGCCTGATAACATGTGGCGTTCATGAGAATGAGATGGACATTAGGTCACATTGACCTTGACCACCAATAGTTCGTCATTGAGTCCAATGGGTTGTTTGTTTTGAGTAAGAAATTCCCTCAAGGCAATGGTGGTAGTGCTGTCACTTGTAGAAAGTAAATCCACATGGTCCGGAGGAGCCTGAGGTTAAAGGTCGGGTCCTGCCACCTAAGCGCCTCCAATATGCCAGTGATGACAATTCTGCCCCAAACAAGAAGGTGAGGACACAGAAACTTGATAGTTCTCATAAAGCAGCAGTTATGTAATTGACACCTGTTTTGGAAATGTTATTTAGTAAGGAAGGCCTTCAGATTATGTCAGGTCGGTCTTGATTCTGATCATGCATGTTGTGGACTGCCTGCTTATGAACACAAACCCCTTGAGAACATCAGAGAGAGGGAAGCCTTCTTGAATTCCTTGAAGTTATTGCAAGTAAGTGTTGAGTGGAACTTTAACCAACACAAAACTGATCAACTGGTCTCTTCTCCCTCTATCCTATCACACTTTGTCTGTCTCCCTCTCTCTCTCCCTCTTCTCTCTGTGTCTCTGTCCTGCTTTTTCTCTCTTCCCCTAGGTGCTCGTTGCAGCAGATTCTACTGAAGTGTTGAATAGAGTTATTGATACCCACAGAACACAGGGCAGTAACACTGACCAGCTTGAAAACCAGCAGTATCGCTCCATAAGAGATGGTGTGTACTTCAAGGAAAACCCGTTCCTGTCAAGTGATGAGTTAAAACTTTGTTTAACCTTCCTAACTTGCCTCTGTTCTATTGAAGTTAGAAAACATTTTTCATGTTCGATCTACAGCAGTAGATGCATTGGTTGAAAAGCTACACTACCTGCTGTGTTCTGTGCTTGTGTCTGGGTGAAGAGAAGAGGTTTGCTTTAATGCTAATACATTTGTTGAATCAACAAGATGGCCTGATTGTATGCATCATTAAGATATTGTTGAATGGAAAATAGAAAAAAATATTGGATATTAATCATAGAAATACATAAATCTAATGCATTTTGATTGAATTTAAGCTTAATTGTTATGTATTTCAAACACATACACACTAATCATCTTGAATAGGTAACCTAATAGAAAAAATTCATTGGATATTAATCACAAAAATACATAAATCTAATGCATTTTGATTGAATTTAAGCTTAATTAATATATATTTCAAACACATACACATTATTCATCTTGAATAGGTAACCTAATTACTATGTCATTCAAACAAATATACTTAATGTATTCTGAAAACATAATCTGATTAATATGCATTGAAATTCAATAAATTATATTAATACTGAATACATAAACCTGGTGAATATTAATTTCAAATGAATAGGCTTTATTACACTGATGCATGTGCATAATGTAAAGTTAAAGTAAAGTAAATTAGGTAGGTTTGTGTTCAAAATATTAAAAAAATTAAATGGAACTTTGTCATGTAATTATTTTACATAAATCTCAAAAGTTAGGGTTAAATATTTCTGTGAGTGTACTGGAGAGTTGTTGGCACAACAAGAGGAGATGTTTAGAAATGTTATACTAAAAGAAATTGGCCAAACATGCTATAAAAAGTAGACAAAGTTGTGTCAAAGCCACCGGTACAAAAGGTACAATAAAACTATATATAAGGTCATGCTAATTAACATTGTAACAAAAACATACCTTACAAGACAAAAGACAAAAAAAGAGTTGGTCTACATTAAGCAGGTTAAATTTGCAAATGGATCTCTTGCTCTCTGCTTATGCCCTGATAATGTTTATAGCCTGGTGCAAACACAGGCTGAAAAGCATTTTTGGTTCTGCCAGAAGCTGGCTGCACTGCCAAGATGGCAATGACTGGATCCATCATACTTAGCTTCATAATGACTACGTCCATGTTTTGTATAGTCTCACACACACACAGTTTGTACCTCTGGTATGCATGTGTACACCAACTTCTTTTATGGTTTAACCCAGAGTGCCATGACATGACGTTGTCAGCTCATCCCACTAGAGAATTTGAACAAAAGTGAGTTTAACGTCTAATGTTTGAACGACCTCACCTTTCTTGGTAATCCTGTGCCATAGCATGGTATCCTCCTCTTACAGGCATATTAGAAGTCCATCTGCAATTGCACCTAATGGTTGAAACTGTTGTAAAATCTCAGCTGTGCATCGTGTCAGTACAACAACGCAACTGGCTGATTTAGTTCTGTGTTAAGATGTGATAAAGCATAAAATTGGCTTTTGGAGGTAAAGGGCAGGATGTGTGTCATATATCCAACCTCTCTAGTGTTACAGACTTTTCTATTGAAAAGGCTTTAAGTGGTTGTCTCTCCTCTCATAATGTCTCTGATGATGATGACCTAGAAAATAAAACAGCGTAGTGTGGATGTAGTGTTTAATGTGAGGGCAATATTAAATAGCATTCATTACTCTTTTCTCTCTACCTAACTACGCTGTCCAACCGAAACACAGCGCAAAATAAACTGTGTATCTACTCATGGGTGAGATGCTAGCTATCTAAGCTAGCTAACATTACAGCTCAGCAGAGGAGGACAGCAGTGCAGAGTAGGGACATCCAAAATCATTGAGGGGCAGTGTAGATTTGTATTTCTGCACAGGCATGTGGAATGCCCTGTACATCCCTCATCTGATAATAGGAGGTGGAGGAAAAGTTCTGTCTTCACACCCAAAATTAAGAGGAAAATATGTAAGATCTCTTTGCTGGTGTAAAACCTCCATCAGGTGAAATGCACCATCCCAAAAATGCTTGTCTTGACCACAAATGGTGGACATATGACAGTGAACAGAGTATACATGTTCGGAAGTGATTCTCAAACCTTTACTCACTGCTTCCACACTTCCACTCTCAATCACCACCAACACTGGTTTCTCCCCTCACCTCTCCCTACATCACCCTCCATTTCTCGTAGAGGTAATGAATGGAGGAGCTGTGAAGGCCATGGTGTGTTTGAGAGGAGGTGCCTGGGCAACCCCCAAAGGTCCACCAGGATCACAGGAGTCACTACCCACTGTCAGTATCGATCTGCTGGCTGCTACTACTCCCAAATCACTGGGTGGTGTCAGAATTTCATTACCAGCTCCGTCTGGCCCCATTTCTCTGCATACAGACTGTGTGTATCTATGTATGTGTATACATGACATATAAACATATATACTTATATATGTGTACAGTGTATGTAGTAGGTATATACAGTACTTAATGAGTTCTAGTTCGATCTCCCTCTCCTAGGACCACAATTTACTTTTCTCTCTCTACAGTCAAAACCTTCCAGCGCTGCAGCCTAAGTGACATACAAGGTGAAGCTGGAGGCAGTGACGAAGCAGAAATTACAGTACAACATGTGGCACAGTTTTTTTCTGTAATGTGACTCTGTGACAGCTGCACTGAATCACACCTACTGAAATCATTATTTCTGTAAGTGTGTGCTTATGGACCCAGTCATTGCCTGTATACTGCAATTTGGCCTATACATAAAGTCTTCTAACAAATGTATCAGAGAGTGTTTAAAGGGTCATTTCACACAAAGTACAAAAAAGTCGTACCACTTTTTTGAGTAACACCTCTGTGTAAGCACAATGCTTGCAATTATTCATTGTTCTAAAGGCTTTTTTAGTTTTTATTTGAGCCTTTCTTTGCAGCATACATAGCAAAGCAGATGATAACAAATTTAGAACGAAGACAAATTCTCTCAGATGTTAAAAGTGGATTTTGCTGTGACCTCACCATCACCAAGAACCCCTCGTTTGTTCAAAAATAACATTACAATGTACAGTCACATTATTCTGATGCCAAGATCTTTCACAAACACATCACATTGTGTACAGTCACAGGTCAGCCAATGTTAGCAAAGCGCAAGCTAACTGGCTAGCTAACATATAATAGTCAGCACCATAGTCTACAGTCAGGAATTAATGCAGAGTACTTTATTAATCCCAAGGATGGGAAAAGGGGGCATACCCAGTGCGGGAGCTTGTGGATAGCTATCATGAGGACCTATTTGAGGTGAAAATGGCCAAGAGACAATTAACCAAATGTTAGAATTTCTCTCTCTCTCTCTCTCTCTCTCTCTCTCTCTCTCTCTCTCTCTCTCTCTCTCTAAGAACACAGAACATTAAGTAACATGAAATACTGACTGATCCTGTCATCAAGTTATGACCTTTAAGTTTATCAGATGTTCCTCTTGCACAAATGCCATTTTGAAGTGATAGTTCAGGTCTTTAATGTGGGTTTGTATGAGGTACTTATCCCTAGTCAGTGTATAACCTGAAGTAGATAACTGTCGGGTCTCCTTTCGGAGTTCTATCAATTCCACAAAAACCCACCACAGCTGAGCTGCTGAACCGCTGCAGACGTCTAATCAGAGGAGATGGTGGACTCAAGTGAAGTTTCGCCCAGCTGAGGTAGTCCCCACAGTAACTCAGGCACACAGCCAGTATTACAGCAGTCAGCACTGAAAAAGGCAGTGTAAAGCTCTTTTGCGAAGTTTCTCATTTCTGATAGATCATGATAGACCATGTGAAAGCTTGAGAAACCAATGCATGATGCTGGCCTAACCACTAGGAGTGATTTGGGGTTAAGTGTCCCCAAGTGTCCCTCTTGCCGAGGGGACACGACAACCGCTCTCCCTGTGATCAGTGGATGACCCATTCTAACCTCTGAGCCACAGCCTACTCTACACTGCAAAATGTTTGGCCAAGTTTTACTTAAAAAATATGGCAACAAAGTGACAATTAATATAGTAGAATAGATTTGAATTACTACAAACTTGAGTAAGAAGCGATTGTAGGAGAAACACTACTTTTAATTAATTAATAATTTTAATTTAGTTTATTAATCACTTTTTTTAATCAGTATTAATAAAGCACTCTTGAATAGGGGCACCACCTTCGTTCTTTTATCTCTTTGACTAATCCAGAGGGAATTAATCAAATTCGACTACACAAGGTTACCTTAAATCAATATCAATCAGTTCTAATCAATTTCAAACCAATTTATTCAATATCATTACTGAAGTAGTGACTTGTAGACACAGTTACCATTGGTTCTCCACATTAAAACAAACCTCCACAGACAACGACATATGGTTTAATATATTTATTTGGCTAAATAGTTGAGAGTAAATAAATGAGATGGCAAATTAAACAAATGACAAGATTAACAGGTGACAGAAAGATGCAGAGTCTGTAATGACTAATGTAATGACTTTATGAATGAAATCTAGCAGATGGTGAAATTGGAGGTAGGGTGAAGGCAGTTAAAGGGATATTGCGGTGTAAATTTAATCCATGGTCTTACACAGGCCAGCTGAGTCTGCCTGGGCCCGGGGCGAGATAACCTTAGATGGGCCCCCCGCGCCCAGATTTCTCCTATTTCCCTGCTCTTCCTCTCCTCTGATCTTCCTCTCCTGTTCCTCTGCTCTTCCTCTCCTCTGATCTTCCTCTCCTCTCCTCTGCTCTTCCTCTCCTCTGATCTTCCTCTCCTCTCCTCTGCTCTTCCTGTCCTCTGCTCTTCCTCTCCTCTCCTCTGCTCTTCCTCTCCTGTTTCTCTGCTCTTCCTCTCCTCTGATCTTCCTCTCCTGTTCCTCTGCTCTTCCTCTCCGCTGATCTTCCTCTCCTCTCCTCTCCTCTTCCTCTCCTCTCCTCTGATCTTCCTCTCCTGTTCCTCTCCTCTCCTCTGCTCTCTTTCCTCTCATCTGCTCTTCCTCTCCTCTCCTCTCCCCACATCTCTCTCTGCAAAAGACAAGTGGCAGGCACTGACAATAATGGTTAACATTAACAAACTACACATAAGCTGTTGCCAAATACACTCTTCATATGTATTGGAATTCTGACACTAGCAGGAAATAAATGAATATTTACCATTGTATTTTAGGCTACTGCTGGTGTGACATGTTTAGATTTGAACTCCAAATGCCATGCGCCGAACTTTCCTTGTGGCAAAATCATCGTTCTCTGAGGAAGGCGTTCGTTTTGCCATCACACGTATGAGGTTCACTCTATCAGAGTTGGTCATTCTAGTTGGTCATAATGCAGGATTGCTGAAATTAAGTGTGTGATCAGTCTCTGATCCTGCTCAGACTCTCCGACGGGGCAGCGGGCCCCTCCCGCTCCACTGTGACTCTCTCTCTCTCTCTCTCTCTTCTCTCTCACCGGTAGCCTGACTCTGTCCCTCCTTTGCGATGCAGCAGGCCCCTCTCACATCACTCTCTCTGTCACCTGACTGCAGCTGGATCTCCCTCCTCTCTGTCTCATCCTCTCTAATAGAGCTACCAAACTCAACCGTTTCTGTCAAAGATAAGGTGTTGTGTCAGGCTTTTATACAAGCTGATGGACGTTAACATTAGAGCTGGTAAATGTTGGCTGCGCTGTTTCTTACCTTGCTCTACATTGACTTTACTAGTTCCAGCTTCACCGTCATCACCTTTTTTAAAATATTTGTTTAGAAAATCTCTAAGGCCTCTATTTTCTTCTTCTCTTCTTCTTTCCTTTTCTGAGCACCAGACTTGTACGATCAGTGGCTAAACCATTTTTGTGTTGGGGGTGGGGGGGTTCTTGACCACTATTTCAAGGACAATTAGGAAGAAAACAAATAAAAAGCTTTTATGTAACTCAAATGTTACATATTTTTTTTCCACAAATAGGCCTATTTTATTTATTTATTTTTTTTTCAATTATTCCATCATTTTAATGAGGGCCCGGTTCTGCACTACTGCACTCGGTAATCGACTCGTCAGGGCTTCCCCACAACAAGCAAGCTGCTGGAGGAGAGTGGTGAGTTGTGCTGTCTTTTGTCTTCTGAAGTTGCTACAACTAGCTACACTTACACCGGAATATCCCTTTAAATATTAAGAGACTCATTTAATGCTAACAGAGCCCTAACCAAATTTCTCCTAAGCTCAAAGATATTAATTCAGAGCCAAATGACACATTTGATTATACAGTAGAATTAATTACTACACATTTTTCTTTTAGTTCTAGCCTGATACTATTGTAACAGGGAATATACTTAAACATTGACTGGTAGTATGCATAAATGAGCTAGATAAAGACTTCACATTAGCTACAGATCTTACCAGGGCTCACCACTGGAGAGCGCTGTGGATCCATAGGGCATTTTCACATATTTAAATCATCTCAGTTAATTTTTGTCACAGAGAAATAAGATTAAGATCAATTTTATGAACTTTACTTCCTGGATGATAATATTTTATTTTCCAGGAGATTAGGTTCTATCTTAATAGTTTTTCTAACTAAAGTTGTAAATCCAGTTATGCAATTTATGGCCTCTCCAGATGTATTCGATAAGGGTAATAGCAGATCTGTGAAGTGTACGAAGTGACGTCTTTATAACAAAGAAAATAAAGTTAATCTTGCCAGAAAGAGCCTCCTTGTACAAAGGAACCACGGGGGTCAGATATGCTAAAAAAGGAATGTTTACCTTGCAGAGAAACAAGGCCTCAGTTTATAGCTCAGAGGAGAGGCATGAAACACATGATGTGTCCCTACACTATTGAATCATTTAACTACACTTAAACAAGAAATAATAATTCATTAGACTAAAAGCAACAGTTAGAATGTGTTGGATTTACTAATAATATGCTAAATGATGATTTATGTAGCTCAAAAATATCTATTGAATAATACTGAATGTCACTTTGTTGCCATAATTTTTCTGTCTATTTAACTCAATACCTTACCTTTTGGTGCCAAAGTTTGTCAACAAATCAACATGCGCAAGAAGATCAGCAGATTGACATTAATTTGTGTAACTTTGTCTAAACATGTTTATACAACATTTTTCAAGCGCAAAATGCCAAAATACGAGAGGAGAGAGAGAGGAGCCATAAGAAAACAAAGGCGCAAACTGTATGTGTAGAACAGGGATACACTGTATACTTGCAGACTATTTGTAATGTTGTTAAAGATTTAGTCTTTTGAGTGACAATGGGTACTCAGTGACAAATTTGAAATTTTAACTTGTGCGTTTTAATGCAATTCAAGATGCTGCTGGACTCTGGAAAGAGGCTCCGTAGCCTTCGCAGCAGAACAGCCAGGTTCCACAACAGCTTCTTCCCACATACCATAAGACTATTAAACACAAAATAACAATCCCTCCATCTTCCCTCACACACCCACTTACAGCCACTCCGGACTGCTCACTTGACTGTGCAATAAAAATTTAAAAAATACATGTGCAGTATATTGTATATTTTGAGATAGTATGTATGTTTACACTTTTTAATTATTTATATTTCATGTAAATACATGCTGCTGTTTCTTTATCCTGCACTGTCAAGTGAAATTTGAATGACAATAAAAGTAAGTCTAAGTCTAAGATATTGTACTGGACTATGCTCTGAAGTGTATTGTAACCCACATGTCTGTAAATATGGAGTACAATGAAATATCTTCCATTATAATGCAGCTCAGTACAGCACCACTTTGAAATGTGACCTCAATGATAAACATATAATTCAATGTACACATTTCAAACACTGTCAACAAAAACTAATAATATAAACTTGAAAGAATCTAATAAATTGGCTGTTGAGTGTATACAATCTATAACTCTTGGTCAGTCTATTTGCAGAGAGAATCACAGGCTAACATCACTCCCTGTAGATTTAAGTAATAGCATCTATCAAATAGAGATGGGCCACAAGATCAGGGACCAAATGTTTAAACCATGTTTACACACGAAAAATGTACTCAGAGCACTTTTCACACATGTTTCCAAATGTATAAAACTCCACAGAGGGAGAGAATGTGCGTACTGGTGCAGATCTTTAACATCATGTGTACCATGCACGCAGTATTTTCAGTCTGATTATTGTGATGATGTGAGTTGGCAAAAATGATAAGAAAGTCTGAATTAGGATGCCATTTTATGAAGAGCTGTTTTTTTCCACAAAATTACATCTGTATTTTAAAAAACCTTCATCAGATCACAGTGATGCACAAGTTGTTACCCTTGTTTTACTGTCTTCTGTAAATATGTTTGTCAGTTTGCATTATGATAATGATAATGATCCATATGTAAATAAACAAATGAATAAATGATCTTTATAGACGCAAATAATTATATTTATGTCACCGTACTGATGTTCTGGCCCATGGTGATAGGCACGCATCAAGTGGAAGGAGTGCTGGGATCCCCTCTCCTCTTACATTAGCTCGCTCACTCTCATTGTTCGCAGAGACGCGCTTCTTGGCCTCTCGCTTTAAATCAGACCACTTTGTTTTTAAGTCCTCCAATGTCTAAGGTTCTGAACTTGCTGTGTTCATCATTTGTCACTTTCTGCCATTTCACTTGCTTCATTTTGTTGCTAAAGCCAGAACAGAAGCCCCCAAATAATACTCTTTTTTGTCCGTCAGTTGATCAGTCATTACATCAGGTACATGGTCTCCACAGAGGGAGAGAATGTGCGTACTGGTGCAGATCTTTAACATCATGTGTACCATGCACGCAGTATTTTCAGTCTGATTATTGTGATGATGTGAGTTGGCAAAAATGATAAGAAAGTCTGAATTAGGATGCCATTTTATGAAGAGCTGTTTTTTTCCACAAAATTACATCTGTATTTTAAAAAACCTTCATCAGATCACAGTGATGCACAAGTTGTTACCCTTGTTTTACTGTCTTCTGTAAATATGTTTGTCAGTTTGCATTATGATAATGATAATGATCCATATGTAAATAAACAAATGAATAAATGATCTTTATAGACGCAAATAATTATATTTATGTCACCGTACTGATGTTCTGGCCCATGGTGATAGGCACGCATCAAGTGGAAGGAGTGCTGGGATCCCCTCTCCTCTTACATTAGCTCGCTCACTCTCATTGTTCGCAGAGACGCGCTTCTTGGCCTCTCGCTTTAAATCAGACCACTTTGTTTTTAAGTCCTCCAATGTCTAAGGTTCTGAACTTGCTGTGTTCATCATTTGTCACTTTCTGCCATTTCACTTGCTTCATTTTGTTGCTAAAGCCAGAACAGAAGCCCCCAAATAATACTCTTTTTTGTCCGTCAGTTGATCAGTCATTACATCAGGTACATGGTCTGTAAAATGACTCAACTGTTTCATTGCTTCTGTCATTTATCCTCAAAACTAAACTAAATTCTGGCCCTTTATATGTGAACCAGTTAATTGAGGGCATGTTTAGATTTGTGGGGGATGGTCAGGCATCTTGTGCTCAGAATGATTAAGATGTATGACAAAAAGACTGCATTTGTATGTTTCCTGTTTTGTGTGTACACTGATTGCTACACCTGAATATGCAGAGTTTTATACATTTGGCCCCTGGTGCAATATATTTGCGTAAACCGTATAGATATCATTGTAACAGCACCCTGAATAGTGAATTGGTCAGGTAGAAGATTATGATTTAAGGCTCCAGGGTTTTTTAACACTTATCTGTTCTTGTAATGGCTGATGCATGCTGAATCCTCTTACTGTTGAATGAGGACACCTACTGGCACTCAATTCACCTCTGCACCTGTATTGTCTTTTTCAAAGCTTCATGTCACAGGAGATGACAGTAAATGGAGGATTAAGCATCAGGGCCTTGAGTACCTTTCTGTCCATCTGCCTCTCCACTTGAGTCTAGGAAAATAAGATGAGTAGATAATGCATGCAATGATTGTTTAATCCCTGCTTCAGGCACGTCCAGATCCATGGGTTATGAAAAAATGCACACATGTAATAGTCCCTTCCTTCTGTCATTTAGTATCTTTTTTAGTCATTTTGTGTCTCTTTGCAGCAGTGTTCATTTATTTTAATGATTGACATTTCAGTCATTTTTATCCTTCATAGTTTTAGTCCAGTTTTAGTCGAGGAAAATCATTACACTTTAGTCAAATATTAGTCAAAATGTGTTATCTCTTTAAACGAATTCATTTTGGCTAATAAGCCTCTGCGTCATCAGCAGCTCCATGTTGCCAGAATTATTTTTAAACATGCCATGCAGCCTGTTGTGTAGGTTATATTTATTACCATTAAAGTCACACTAGTGACAATTAGTCAATGTATTTGCCTACCTGGCCTTATAGCTAAGAAATCATACACAGAAACTTCAAAATAAATTGCTGTGTAATCCTAGAAACGACAGTTTGACAAGAGAGCAATACCATGTCCAGGGCTGCCATTAAGTTTTTTATTTCTGGTAAGGATAAGTGAGTGAAAACAAATGGAGCAGAGCTACAAGTTGTTTTTCAAATACATAAATTAACTCACAACTTAACCTTTGGGCTCTCTTAACTGAGCGACTCTAAGTCTAACCTAACCAAGTACTTTTGTTTATAATTATGATGTTCAAGGAAACACCAACACGGCATTATCTGATGCATTATGATGCATCATCATTCTCAATCAGTCTTTATTTGTATAGCGCCATTTCATAACAAAAGTCATCTCATGACACCTTACAAATTGAACAGGTCTAGACATAGTCTTGAATTAATTTATTAACAGGGATGCAACATTTCCCCCATGAGCAAGCACTTAACAGTGGCAAGAAAAAAAAATACCTTTAACCAGGCAAAACTGGACTGGATTCGATGGTGGGCGACATAAAAACATCACTTGAAAAACATAATCCATACTGATTGCGTATTACTCACTGAGAAGACATTACTAATTGCTCAACAGCAGAAGTAGAAACATCTTTTTATATTACTTCCAATTACCTAGCTCACACAACTTGCATTCTAACAGCACCATGGCCTCTAACCTCGAGATTCCACCAGATATGTGCCCTCTGCGTTCCGGCTCCGATCCGGTTTTGGTCGTTGGCCGTTTGGCAACCCCCACCAGTTGCGTTTTGAGTCTGCCACGGCACAGCACTGCCAGACAGCTGGTGTCGCAAGACCGAGGAGTTCCCGCCATAATTACATAATCACCCCGACCGCAGTTATAGGTATGTGTTATAAACACAACAACACGAAGTGTTCCCGACTGAAGGATTAGTTAGAAGAGCTTGTATTTGTCTCTTTTTGAGATTTTTGTGCTGGCGTCAACACAGAGTGTTTTATTTTGAAAAGTAACCGGATGTTATGTTGTTGTTTCGGTGTGTGACTTCCTGTCTGCTCTGTGCTACATTCGGCTGAATTGCTGCGTCATGCTCCGGCATCTGCCAGAAATAGAAGTCCTGCATATCTGCTCCAGAGTGCTCCAGACTGCTGGAGCTGGGACGGAGCGGATACGCAGTGCAGCGGACCTGGTGGAAGTTAACACATATGTGACCAAGTGATATCAACCGCACAAGACCAGAATAAACTGGAACCAGAGACTGCTATACAAAAAATATGAATTTTATTAACATGTTCGATAAAACACTGGTCTCCAGAGGGGGTAAATTATAAAAGAAATACAAATGAAACTAACCATAAAATGGTTAAAAATAAAACAAACCTGGGACTAGACTGCACGACCAGGGGGGAGTCCTTGTGGAGTTGTGCGCAACAAGAGAAAATCGTCACAAACACATAGGCAAGTTGTGACTGAGCACCACTACACACCACCCAATTGGAAATGGATCAAACACTCAATTTGCCTATTCACAGCAATCTTAAGGTGACTTAAACCACACAATAAAGCACACATGCTAAATAGCTGCACTACTACTACTCAGTCTCCCCCTTGATAGTGGCAGAAAACTCCCCAGAAAATAATAGAAAAATGGCCTGTTCAAGTGTCAAGTTAAGAACCGACTTAAGTCGAATAAGTCTGGGAAAAACAGTGGTTGGCTTCTTTAAAAGGATCTTTGTTGGAAACTTTCTAGACTGGAACATGCAGTAATCTCTTCTCCAAGCTGGGCATGCAGGTGACTGGAGTCTACATTTAGAGATAGTTATTTTTGTTTTTTTTGAGAGAAATCAATTTTTAAAATATCTCAGCACTGCGTGAGCATACCTTTTACTTGACTGATACCTTTAATCATTCAAGCAATCAGCCCCTCACCAACATGGAATATCTACAACCAATATATACAACAAATAAAGAGCTTAATTATTTCATAGTTCTAGTTTCTTCAAGTCATATTAAAATCATGCTTTCAAACAAGAAATGAAGCCTACCAAATCAACTCCAAACAAAGCTTTGGTTCAGCTGCTCTCCCAGGTAAAATATCTCAGCACTGCATGAGCAGCTTTTACTTGGCTGATGTCTTTAAACAATCAATCAATCATTCAAGCAATCAGTCCCTCATCAACATGGAATATTTACAAACAATACAACAAATAAGGAGCTTAATTATTTCATAGTTCTAGTTTCTTCAAATAATATTAAAATAATGCTTTCACACAAGAAATGGAGCCTACCAAATCAACTCCAAACAAAGCCTTGGCTCAGCTGCTCTCCCAGGTGTATCAGTGAAGGAGGAAAGGCCCAGGTGAGCTTCCCTGCCCTTTTTATAGACTCCACCCCATTTGCCTGCACTTAGACTTCCTGTTACCCTCCCTTCCACACATAGACTAGAGTGCTGCCGTGGCAGAGCCATAACGCAGCGGACACGTATCTGGTGGAATCGCGGGGTAAGACTCTCAATGTTCTAGCTAGCATGTAGCTTGGCCCAGTACATTCCTTAGGATCCAAACGAGGGTGAAGTTTGAAGCGACCAAGCACTTCCACGTTTTCCCTATTTAAATATGCTTACGTGAGTAGTTACACGACCCAAGTGTGGTTACGCCAAACGAAATTTTCCAATTTTCTAAACGGATAAAAAGGATAACTATAATGTATGGTGGAGTAACACATGGGAGCACTTAGACGTCGGTGCAGTAATATCATCACTCCTACTCATAGGAGTGATGATATTACTGCACCGACTTCGAAGTGTATAGTTATCCTTTTTGTCCCCATAGAAAATTAGCATGTTTCATTTTGTGTAACCATACTTGGGTCATGTAACTACTCACATAACCATATTGAAACAGGGAAAACGTGGAAGTGCTTGGTCGCTTCTAACTTCACCCCCGTTTGGATCTTAAGGAATGTACTGGGCCAAGCTACATGCTAGCAAAGTAGCGCTGCACACCAGAGCAATTGAGTGCACGCACAAAGGCTAGAGAGGTATGTATCAATTCATCTAAGATCAGGGAAGAACATAGTTCAGTATGGAAAAACTGTGGCGTTTTCCTTTAAAGAGCAGTTGATTGTCATAGATTTTCTGCTTTCTATTCACTCTCTCCAGCAGCATGTCAAGGTTCAAGGCCAGAATGAGAGAAAAGAATCTATGCTAGACGGCCTGTAGAGCTCTCTATATATATATTTTCTTCCTTATCTCTAATCATTGCTCTCTCACTCATACAAGCATTCTATTAGAAAGTAAGGCAATATGAAACTGTGCTGTCACCTCAACCATTATATCATTCTTAGCTCTTTTTTTGATACAAGATCCCGGAGTGACAAATTGGACCACGGCCACTGATCTACTGATTGTAGATCTAAAATGTCTATCATTAATGAAATTTTATGTACTGATAGACATACAGTACCAGTCAGAAGTTTAGACACACCTTCTCATTCAAGGTTTTTCTTTATTTTTATTATTTTCTACATTGTAGATCAATACTGAATGATATTCTATATTCTTCAAAGCAACCACCTTTTGCTTTGATGGCAGCTTTGCACACCTTTGGAATTCTCTCAATCAGATTCATGAGATAGACACCTGGAATGGTTTTCAAATTAACCTTGTCAAGAGCTAATTTGTGGAATTTCTTGCCTTCTTAATGTGTTTTAGACCATCAGTTGTGTTGGACGAAGGTACACAATTTAATACAGTGAATAGCCCTATTCGACTACTGTTCTAATCCATAGTATGGCAAGAACCACTCAGTTAAGTACATACACAGAAAGGTGAGCGGATGGTTTCTAGATGTGTGGTTCCCACCGTGAAGCATGGAGGAGGAGGTGTGATGGTGTGGGGGTGCTTTGCTGATGACACTGATTTATTCAAAATTCAAGGCACACTTAACCAGCATGGCTACCACAGCATTCTGCAGCGACATGTCATCCCATCAGGTTCGCGCTTAGTGGGACCATCATTTGTTTTTCAACTGGACAATGACCCCAAACACACCTCCAGGCTTTTTAATGGCTATCTGACCAAGAAGGAGAGTGATGGTGTGCTGCGTCAGATGACCTGGCCTCCACAATCACCCAACCCAAATCCAATTGAGATGCCAACAAGTGCTCAGCACCTTTGGGAACTCCTTCAAGACTGTTGGAAAACCATTCCAGGTGTCTACCTCATGAATCTGATTGAGAGAAGGCTAACAGTGTGTAAAACTGTCATCAAAGTAAAAGGTGGCTACTTTGAAGAATATAAAATATAAAACATATTCTGGTTTTTTTTAACACTTTTTTGTTACTGCATAATTCCATATGTATTATATGTATGTATGTATGTACATATTTTCTATATACACGAAAGACCATTTCCCTCAAATATTGTTCACAAATCTGTCTAAATCTGTGTTAGTGAGCACTTCTCCTTTGCCGAGATAATCCATCCCACCTCACAGGTGTGGCATATCATGATGCTGATTAGACGGCATGATTATTGCACAGGTGTTCCTTAGAATGGTCACAATAAAAGGCCACTCTGAAATGTGCAGTTTTGCTTTATTGGGGGGGTCAGAAAACCAGTCAGGTAGTGGTCAGTCAGTCAATGGCGTGACCACCATTTGCCTCGCGCAGTGCAACACATCTCCTTCACATAGAGTTGATCAGGTTGTTGATTGTGGCGTGTGGAATGTTGGTCCACTCCTCTTCAATGGCTGTGCGAAGTTGCTGGATATTGGCAGGAACTGGAACACGCTGTCATATACGCCGATCCAGAGCATCCCAAACATGCTCAGTGGGTGACATGTCTGGTGAGTATGCTGGCCATGCAAGAACTGGGATGTTTTCAGCTTCCAGGAATTGTGTACAGATCCTTGCAACATGGGGCCGTGCATTATCATGCTGCAGCATGAGGTGATGGTCGTGGATGAATGGCACAACAATGGGCCTCAGGATCTCGTCACGGTATCTCGGTGCCATCAATGCCACAATGCCATCAATAAAATGCACCTGTGTTTGTTGTCCATAACATACGCCTGCCCATACCCTAACCCCACCGCCACCATGGGCCACTCGATCCACAACGTTGACATCAGCAAACTGCTCACTCCACATGACGCCACACATGCTGTCTGCCATCTGCCCTGAACAGTTAAAACCGGGATTCATCCACGAAGAGAACACCTCTCCAACGTGCCAGACGCCATCGAATGTGAGCATTTGCCCACTTAAGTCGGTTACCATGACGAACTGCAGTCAGGTCGAGACCCCGATGAGGACGACGAGCATGCAGATGAGCTTCCCTGAGACGGTTTCTGACAGTTTGTGCAGAAATTCTTTGGTTATGCAAACCGATTGTTGCAGCAGCTGTCCGGGTGGCTGGTCTCAGACGATCTTGGAGGTGAACATGCTGGATGTGGAGGTCCTGGGCTGGTGTGGTTACACGTGGTCTGCGGTTGTGAGGCCGGTTGGATGTACTGCCAAATTGTCTGAAACGCCTTTGGAGACGGCTTATGGTAGAGAAATGAACATTCAATTCACGGGCAACAGCTCTGGTGGACATTCCTGCAGTCAGCATGCCAACTGCACGCTCCCTCAAAACTTGCGACATCTGTGGCATTGTGCTGTGTGATAAAACTTTTCAGAGTGGCCTTTTATTGTGGCCATTCTAAGGCACACCTGTGCAATAATCATGCCGTCTAATCAGCATCTTGATATGCCACACCTGTGAGGTGGGATGGATTGTCTCGGCAAAGGAGAAGTGCTCACTGACACAGATTTAGACAGATTTGTGAACAATATTTGAGGGAAAAAGGGTCTTTTGTGTATATAGAAAATGTTTTAGCTCTTTGAGTTCAGCTCATGAAAAATGGGAGCAAAAACAAAAGTGTGGCGTTTATATTTTTGGTCAGTGTAGTTTTGATGTCTTCAGTATTGATCTACAATGTAGACAATAATAAAAATGAAGAAAAACCAAGGTGTGTCCAAACTTTTGACTGGTACTGTATGTCATGATGAATTTGGAGCAAAGATTTTACCACTTTGAATCAAAAATCATATAAAATCATTATTAAAATGTTGTAATTGTGCTCTGGTTAGGTTTAGGCACAACAACCACATGGTTAGATTAGAAGAAGATCATGTTTGGACTTAAAATACCTGTAGTGGTCGAGCATGGCTTACAAATGTTGAAACACAGCAGTCCTTCCTCACAAAAATCTGCTAGTTTCACACTTAAAAATGTTGAAATGCAGTACAACACCATTCCCTACACTTACCAACATGAAGTCAGGCCATACAAAAGGAACTTGAACGTGATGTGACATGTTTCGTAGAAATATCAATATGGTACGTAGCCTATGATACGTACAAATATAACATAAACCGTGGTTTGCAGAAACATGAATTGCCAACCTTTTATTCTGTAAACTTGGCTGACATTACAACACACTTGAACTCTATGTGGTGCCCACATGTTTCAAAAACACCACCATTGTCCCTGTCCCCAAATAGAATCAAGCCCTCTGCCTGAACAAATACAGCCTATTGGCACTCATCTCTAATGTCTCAAAGTCCTTTGAGCAGGTTCCTTGAAGTTCACAACAGCAAGGATGCGATCTTGTCCCATCTCAGCAACGCCATCACAAAGACAATAGTTCTTCTCCTGCAGGCTGAGGAGGCTCATTTTGAACTCAAGAATACTCTACAACTTTCATAGGTGCAGAGAGATAATTTCTTTTTATTCTGACTGGCTGCATCAACACCAGGTCAGAGATGCCAGCCACACACTGTTCTGCCTGATTCCTTCTGCTGTCTTTTTTACATTTTGGTTGGTGTACAGGCTATCTGTTTCCCCCTGCTTCCATTTGTTTTGCTAAGCAAGGCTCACTCCATATTTAAAGCACAGATATGACAGTGACAGTGCTTTTCTCATTGTACTCTTGCATAGAAAGTCAATACATGGTCAATTAACAGTTAACTACCATTGTCTGTGATGAGATTGGACATTTTTTAGCACTTAGAACATTGAAAATCAAACATAAGTCATTTTGCCACTTCATAACACAAAGTCTCAAATCTCTACATTGTATGTGTGGATATGTGCAATGTGAGTGTTTGCTCCATCAAGTGTTGCAGGAGCTGCTGTGAGACACTGTGATATAACATCATGATAGGTGTGGGGTGCACCTGGGCTGACAGAAGTGTACCTGCTGTTCAATTAACAAAGCTAATTTGCATAATGTGATAATACAGGAACACAACAGTTAATTGTCAAAAAGGGAGGGAGAGCGAAGGTGAATAAACATGTGTGTCTGAGCTTTGTTCTTGTAAATGTATTCACAAATGGACAGCAGGAAAACAGCAACATAATTAAAAGGTAACTCACTGCACTTAAAGCTAATTAATTCACAGGAGGTACTTTAAGGTAATTGGCGAGAGCAGCATGGTGACTGGATTATTCAAAACCATGCTCAAACCTCATATTGTGTGTGTGTGTGTGTGTGTGTGTGTGTGTGTGTGTGTGTGTGTGCATTGTTTAAATCACAAGGATTTAAAAAAATGAAAAAATGTTGTCCTTTCAGTCCTGCTACATCCTTTTTGGAAAATGGAGTGTTGAGGATGAGTTGAGGAGTCTCACAGTCTGAGGAATGAAGCTGCTCTGTAGTCTGGTGGTATGGCAGCAGATACTTCTATATCTTTTCCCAGATGGCAGCAGGGTGAACAGAATGTCGCTGGGGTGAGTGTTGTCTTTTAGTATCCTTTGGGCTCTGTGCTCACATCACTGATGTCACTGGTGCTCTTTAGATGGTACCAGTGGTGTTCTGGGTGGTTTAAATCACCTGCTGTAGAGCCTTTCCTGTCCTGGGCCGTGATGAACCATGCCAGTTTGTGATGTTTCCAATCAGAATGCTTTCTATTGCTCCTCTGTAAAATTTCACCAGAGCCTTGCTCCAGAATTTGGCCTTTCTAAGTGTCTGTTTCTGTGTTTTTTTTTTCACCAGGGTGGTGATGTGTAATGACCAAGCTAGGTTCTAAGTGATGGCAATTTCAAGGAACCTAAAACTGTTCACCTGCTCCACCTCAGCTCCACTGATGTTGACAGGGGTTTGTGTCTGACAGGGCTTCGTTTTAAAATCTAAAAATCAACAATCAGCTCCTTGGTTTTGCTGACGTTGATCAAAAGATGTTCTCTATGCACCACTCTGCAGGATTGTTGATAACCTCCCGACAGGGGCGTCGAACTGGGGGGAAAAGTGAGACTGATTACCAAGGGCCCCAATGGGGGAGGGCCCCCTCAAAAGGCCTGAAATATTTTTTTTTTTTTTTTAAATTAATTATTATTATTATTTTTTTACTTTATTTTTAAAGTCACCACGTGTTTGTATATTTGCATGTACACATGAAAAAGAAATCACAAAACAGCAACATGGACAACATAACAGTAATAACATAATACACATGGAGGAAAGAAAGAAAAAAAAGAAAACACATAACAGCAACAACAACATAAACAAACATATAAAGTATCGTGATTGTATTTTCCATGCATATTCCCTCCAATACGGCGATACAGTAGTTGTATGAACGTTCTGATTCATTTCCTTCCAACTCTCCTCTGATATGCCTATATTCAGTTCTTCTTCCCATTTTGGTTTTGCCTTTGTATCTTGATGTTTACGGTTATTTTCCAAAATGGAATTTACAGCCGAGATTTGATGTGGGACTTTAATTTTATCATAATTCTTTATCAAAAATTGCACCAGTGGATGTAAGTCTCTGCTGGTCTTATTTTTTATTTCGCTATTATGGATATAACTTCTTATTTGTAAATATCGGAAGAAGTGGGAATGCGGCAAATGATACTCTTTACTTAAAGATTCAAATTGTATTATTCCCTTCTCATTTAAACACAAAAATGGTCAATCCGTTTTGTGCTCAAAGGCTTCATCTGTTTTGTTAGGCATGAATTCGGGGTCTTCTTTTATCTCTCTCAGAGCCAGAAGGTCTTTCTTTATTTCAACAACATTTTTAATTCTAGCCTAAATTTATAGAGTGTTTCTAAGTGATATATTATCTTTTACTGGTACTTTTCGTTGGTATTCCGTACAGAAAGGAATCGTTTTTATTGGACCATGACACATAAACATCTCTGTTGATCACCACTTTACTTCTGAGTTGTGATTTAACCAAGTGCGTATGTGCTTCATTTGTGCTGCCATATAATAGTGCTTCAAGTTTGGGAGAGCAAGTCCCCCCTTCTCTTTAGCCATTTTCAAGGTCTTCATTTTAACTCTAGGTTTCTTATCATCCCATATAAATTTACCAATCATTGTATCCCAGATTTTGAAAATATTCACACACATATATATATAGTGGTATTGTTTGAAGTAAAATAAGAAACGAGGGAATACATTCATTCTAATTGCATCTATTTTTCTACCCAAGGACCATATGGCTAATTTCCACCTATTCATATCCTGTCTAACATGTGCTTATAAGTCTTTGTAATTCAACTGATACAGTCATTTGTTATTCTCTGGTAGCACAGTTGCCAGGTATTTAATTCTATCCCTGTCCCACTGCCATGGGTAGTTACTCTTCACCTCTCTGCTGACTGGGGCTCCTAGAACCATTGCTTCACATTTCTGTATATTTAGTTTATATCCTGACAAATCCTGATTTTTTTATATTTATTTCTAAGTAATTAGTGTCATAACTAACTTAAAATTGGCAGAATAAATCGGATGAGAGACTTTACTTTGTATTAAAAAAAAATAGTGGTGGCTGTCTGAGGCCCCTCTCACCCCTTACAATACATAATGGTTCAGTCCACCCCTGCAGCTGCGGGTGCACGCAGATGCGTCTCCAAACAGCGCAGCGGAGTGGCTGCTGCTTATCAAGATATGTCTTTCCCCAAGGAAGCAAAATCAGGGAGCCTTAAACGAAAGGAAAAGGCAGAGAGGGAAAGAAAGCAAGGAGGGGGAACTGCTCACAAATTTCTTTCAAAAGAAAGGTGAGCACAGTTCACAGCTAACACAGTTTAAGAACAGTTAAAGCTAATGGCCGCATTTCCCAGATTCGCTCTTAGCGCTTAAGAAGCTCTTAAGCGCTAAGAGCTTCTTAGGAACGCTCTTAAGAGCGCTGTGAAATAAGGACGTGTTTCCCAGAGTTGTTCTTAGCTTAAGAAGATCTTTCACTAAGAAAGGAAGTGTAAGATCGCCCTGACCCACTCTTAACGGCCTTCTTAGCGACCAAACGCTCCGTGCAGCCGCATCAGGGAAAGTTATATCGTACACTCAAAGGAATACTAAAACCATGCGTAATGATGAATGTGCGCTCATAGCTGCAGAACACTGCCGCAAGAAAAATAATAGCATAAGAAGAAAAATAACGATATAAAAATAAAGAATTGCCCATGTGTTCCTGTAGCTACATAAATAAAATAAATCATCATTATTATCACTCGTTACGTTTTCACACACATTCGGCATCTGCATCTGAGTTCACAGTAGCTATAAAACCATCAACAACCCTGTGGTATTTCACAGACATGAGGGAAACTGACAGGTGTAACTGAACTCAGCTGGAACCTCATCAAGAGAGTCTCCAGCTGCTAGTCTATATAAAGACGTTGCTGAAGTCCACGTGTGTGAGACACCACGGCTGCAATACAGCATATTCTCGCTGCTAACCAACAGCGTCGCCGTGCGCGAAGCCAGACGGTTTATATAAATGCTTATGTGCATCAGCACTTCTCCCCACTCGACGTGCTGTCGGACCGGGCTGTCCAGTCCAAGTACCGGCTTCCCCGTGAGGAGATCCAACGCCTCGTCACGCTCGTGTCACCACACATCCAGAGGGCAACCCGCTGCAATTTTGCCCTCAGCCCAGAGGTGCAGCTCCTGGCCACGCTGCGTTTTTACGCAGTGGAGAGCTTCCTGGAGGTGGTGGGGGACGGCACCGGCCTCAGCTAGGCATCGGTTTCACCGAGTGTGGCAGCCATGACACCGATCCTCCTGCGCCATGCCCGGAGACACATCAGGATGCCCACCACGCAGGACGAGGTCCACCGTGGATTTCACGCCATGGCTGGGATCCCCCGGGTGATTGGTGTCGTGGATGGCACACTGATCCCAATCCACAATCCCTCCCTGGTGGATCTGTGCTGGATTGGGAGGAAACATTACGCTGCCATCAACACTCAGGTGGTGGTGGACCACGATGGCCTCATCACCGACATCATTGACACACACACACGTAGCCTAATTGCACAGGTGTGTGGGGACCACAGGGTGTTGTGGGTGACTTAAGCACTGATAAAGTGCTGGGTGATCGATTTGCCTGGCATCGATTGATTTATATTTCCGCACCACGGCGGTGGACAGCTCCCACTAAGAGCTTCTTAAGAAGCTTCTTTGGCGGGATCTTAAGAAGGCAGTTAAGAACGCGACTGGGAAACACCCCTATCTTAGTGTTCCTTCTTAGCCGAACCCTTCTTAAGAGCCTTCTTAAGTCCTTAAGAACGATCGAATCTGGGAAACGCGGCCATTGTCAGCAGTTTTAAAGATTGAAGGCAGTCAGACAGCATGAAGCTGCTCTGCACTCTTACGAAACTCTTACGAAACTTTGCTCTGCACTCTTACGGAGTGCAGAGCAAAGTTTTTGCAGTAAGCATGGAGAACAGTGAAAACGGATGTCAGATCAGTAAGCAAGAGACCCCAACCTGGTTTGAAATGAAGGATTTGTAACTAAGAATTTAAAACAGTGCTTCCCCTCTGGGTTTTTGATCACATCTGTCAACATTTATTTTGCAAGTACTTGCTGGCAGATGCTTAGTATGTTTATCCCATGCATAGTCTAGTACTGTAGTCACCAGATGTTAATGTACCCATATTACACAAAATAGGCTGGGTCCAAAACTTGAGACACATTTTCCACATAATCTCGAAATGAAAGCTCATGTTGGCTTCTTTCTCTGAGATGCACATAACCCTTTACCATACATATGCTGCAGGTGTAGCAAGTAAAACAAATCCACAGCAGTCACTTCCATACTGTAGCAGAGACATTATATCAGAGGAGACAAACCAATTGAAGCATTTTGAAAGCACAGTTGAGAATCAAGACAGACAGACTTGTAATAGGTATTAAATCGGAGGATATCATGCTGATGTACAGGATTACCAAGGAAAGTGAGGTTAATTAAAAATTAGACATTAAACTCAAATTTGTTCCAGAACTCTGAAGTTGTGTTGTGAAACTGTGCAAAACAAAGTAAAACAAGAGACACGAGTGTGCACGCATGCACGCGCACACACACACACACACACACACACACACACACACACACACACCGGCTGCATTATAAGTTCATATCGGGAGGCAGGAGTGCCGCCAGGGATTTTGGGCCCAGTGAAAAGACATCTAATTAGGCCCTTGTATAGGCCGGTGAAAAACTTTGATGCTGTTTATATAAAATTATGCATTTTAATGATATTTTTGACTATCATTCCCATATTTGTGAAAAGAACAACATGACAGTTGTTCAGTTACTGCTCACTAGTCCCGCATGCAGGTCTAATTTATCTCCACAACTGTAGACTCACAGGTGGTGGCACTGGATTTGGAGTAAAAAATACATATGAGGCTATATGGTCATTGCGATTTAATCTTCTGATTTCCAGAAAATATAAACATTTCTCTGATTGTATTGAGAGTTGTATTGAGTCACACAGTCTGCATGCGCCAGAAATGTTCTCATCTGTTCCTACTGCAAAGCAGTGAGAGTCAAACTACTGACCAAACATTCTATTTTAGTGATAGCTGAATTTGAACTATATTATATATACACATACATATGCTCTTTGTTAGGCTTCAACAGAAGAGACCCAAAGTCAGACTCAAGATGTTCAAATTAAATAGCTTATTTAAATGTAGAGGGCGAGTGAGGTGAGCTGGCGGGAGGTGGACAGGTGGACGAGCAGGCAGGCAGATTACTGGCAGGTGGTGGTGGCAATGGTCCTGAGCACAAACAAACACAGACTAACACAGTTAGCACAGAGAGCGAGACAAACTTGCAGATTCACAGATTTTGAGGAGGCCTAAATGTAACTACCACTGTAGCTGAGACAACGATCTGGCGAAGACTGGATGAAGAGCCGGGGTAGATATACTGCTTGAGTTGATTAATGGATTGGTTGCAGGTGAGTCAGGTTGGCAGCTGGTGATTGGGAGGATGGCCACTCCCAGTCAGAGAGGACAAACAAGACACACAAGACACAAAAGGGGAGGGGAAAACAGTGGGAACAACAAGGAAATGAGGCGGCACCTACTGGCCTATGACACTCTTTATCATTTCAGAACTGTTTTTAATACATGTAAATCATTCTGAATTAAATATGGATTATAGGCTGTTTTTATTTTATAGGGGGCTGACAGACAGCTGCTGCTGATGATGATGCACTTGACGTATCTGTTCAGATGAAGTATCATGCTTAATTTAAGTATTTATCATTGCCAAGGTACAAGACAAAGCTAAACCTCTCAACCTGCTTATAATATAACATATAGACCTTGGTTATGAGAAACCCCCCTTTTTCTCTTTTTGAAACATTTTTTAAAGACTAAATCTTATTTTTATAAAGAAAATAATTAAATCTGACTAGAATGCACCAGTAATAGTAACACACTGAAAAAAACAAGGTAACGTGATGTCTTTAAATGTTTTTAATGTTGTTTGAATTGGCCAGAAATTAAACTGCAGCCTAATGGTAGGTCTATTTTCTAACATAATTTAACCATCCAAATGTGAAAAACAGAGCGACATGTTTATTTTTATTACACTCTGCCTCATTGATCACCATGATCTTAAAGTTGGAGTTATTCTCCACCTAGTTTCTACTTTTAACCCTCTGAAAATGATGGTGGATCATCTGGCATTAACATTACTGTCTTCTGAAGGCCGTCACGGGCTCAGTTTTTAAGCATAAGCATCATAGAAATCTTGAAATTGAAATGAATCCGCTGATACCAAACATGTCATGCTAGCTTACTGGGAAAGGAGCTAAATACCGCTCCAAATTTGAACTGTTTTTACCACGAGGTCTGCGACCTCAATGTGAAATGAATACTTGTAATAATAACTTTCAGTCAGCACTTAATGAGCGATGAGATGAGGATGAGATGAGGAACCTGCTGCTGCTGAAACTGAGCTAGCTTCATGCTGTCTGACTGCCTTCAATCTTTAAAACTGCTGACAATGGCCGTGTTTCCCAGATTCGATCGTTCTTAAGGACTTAAGAAGGCTCTTAAGAAGGGTTCGGCTAAGAAGGAGCGCTAAGATAGGGGTGTTACCCAGAGACGTTCTTAACTGCCTTCTTAAGATCCCGCCAAAGAAGCTTCTTAAGAAGCTCTTAGTGGGAGCTGTCCACCGCCGTGGTGCGGAAATATAAATCAATCGATGCCAGGCAAATCGATCACCCAGCACTTTATCAGCGCTTAAGTCACCCACAATACCCTGTGGTCCCCACACACCTGTGCAATTAGGCTACGTGTGTGTGTGTCAACGATGTCGGTGATGAGGCCATCGTGGTCCACCACCACCTGAGTGTTGATGGCAGCGTAATGTTTCCTCCCAATCCAGCACGGATCCACCAGGGAGGGATTGTGGATTGGGATCAGTGTGCCATCCATGACACCAATCACCCGGGGGATCCCAGCCATGGCGTGAAATCCACGGTGGACCTGGCGGACCTCGTCCCGCGTGGTGGGCATCCTGATGTGTCTCCGGGCATGGCACAGGAGGATCGGTGTCACAGCTGCCACACTCCGTGAAACCGATGCCTAGCTGAGGCCGGTGCCGTCCCCCACCACCTCCAGGAAGCTCCCCACTGCGTAAAAACGCAGCACGGCCAGGAGCTGCACCTCCGGGCTGAGGGCAAAATTGCAGCAGGTTGCCCTCTGGATGTGTGGTGACACGAGCGTGACGAGGCGTTTGGATCTCCTCACGGGGAAGCCGGTACTTGGACTGGACAGCCCGGTCCGACAGCACGTCGAGTGGGGAGAAGTGCTGACGCACATAAGCATTTATATAAACCGCCGGATTGTGAAATTAGAGATACGATATGATGATAATGTTAAACAGAAGATGATGCTGTGACATTGTCACACCAGGCACAGACACAGTTCCTTTTAAAGGTACATTATTTAGTTTTGTTGTATAAATGTGTAGCCTGACTAAACTGAAACAGCACAGGACACAAAACTATCTTCTGGGGTCTTTATTTCTGCACAGAAGAATATGGTGTTCAAATAAAATAAATGATGAAAGTCTTAGACCAAAACTGTCTGATAGTTTTCAGCTGTAGTACTAGTAGAAACAAAAATCCGCGACCCCACACTGAGCCTGACACACGAGGCGCTTAATATAACTCTGTTTAGTCTGCTAAATTCACCGGACAATATCCATAACCCTTCGGTGATTATCCTATTACAAAAGAGTACAAAAATAAACAATGTAGACTAGCACCAAAAGGGAGCAATATGTCTCTTGAAGTTCAGTACAAAAAAATATAAAAATTAACCTTCAGACTGCTATCAGAGTATACAAAAATGTCCTTATAAACAACAATGGAGCGCAAGAATTAACCACAGTGGCTCGACCCTAAAACACAAGGAGCCCACAAATACACATTAAACACTCTTCCACAGGTCAAAACATCACAATAAATGTGCAGTATTGTAATACATAATGTTACTAACTTGTGCATTTCTCCCACAGCACAAACAACACTGACGACGGCCTGCTACATGACAACTGTTGGGTCTCTCTCGTCGTCTGTTTATCTGTTAACCACTAACACATACGCACACATTAACATAAAACATTTCAGTCTGCACATGCATTACTCTTAAACATATATCAATTAGATATTTCATGTAAACATTTATGTTATATTTACCCTCATAAACCTCCGAAAATCGTAGTGTGGTCGCGCCGCTGTGAACAAGATGGCGACTTCCGGTATTTTCTTGAACTGCTCTCAAAACAATTCAACACTGAGAAAGTGCCCTCTGTCGGCGTTAGTGAGCAGTTGCATTACATTTTCCCACCCGGCTACAAATGTTAATGAGAAGAGAAAGATCTTTGACTGAATTTTCATTTTGTTTATGTGTGGCGGACCCTGCCACCTTTCTAGCTTCAAACAGTGTTCTGGGGACCTAATTTTCCTTTGAGAACAGCTTATTTATTCACTTTTCGAAAGAAAATTTGTATTTCTGACTTTGAATTATTCCCTAATTTTGTTTAAATATTAAAATAGTCTTAAAATAGTCGTATCTAGTATTATCTATGTATACATTTGCCTTTGGCATCTGGGTGAGTAAATCCCCAGATTTGGTTGACACATTTTTCTTCGACTTTTATCTGACACAGTCATTTCCTATATACAGGTTTCATCATTTTTATCCATAACCACTTTGCTGACATACTGTATAGCAACAAACAACCACTCACACTAACATTCATACCTATGGGCAATTAACCATGACCGATTAACCTAACTTGCGCGTCTGTCTTTGTACTATACCCGGAGAGAACAACATGCACATCTCATATATATATAAATATATATATATATATATATATATATATATATATATATATATATATATATATATATATATATATACATATATTAGGGTTGTCAAAAGTATCGATACTCAAAAAAGTATCGATACTAAAACGTTGTATCCGGATACGATACTCATTTTTAAAAGTATCGATACCCCCCGACGACGAGCTGCCGACGCTGCGTCCTTCTCTCTCTCTGGCGTCACACACACACACAGCAGCAGGCACCCTCCCCTCACCGTGAGGTGCACAATAACAACAGAGCATGATGGCTAGTGCTGCTGCAGGAGGTCCAAACCAACCAGTTTTGGTTGAAAATGAAAGAGGGAAAGGTGTTGTTTGGAGGTATTTTGCCTTCGAGGCTGACGTGCACGGAAAGCCGAAGGACGCGGATAGGCCTGTGTGCAAACACTGCTACAAGGCGGCGGCGACCAAGTCAAGCAGGCTACTTCAAACTTGGCGAAACAGCTTAAGGAGCGACAGCCTGGCCTTTACAGTGAATTTCGACAGGTTTGTGTCTTTCGTTTCAAACTTACCTATTACTGATGTTATCGTGGCCGGTGGCCCGCATTAATGTTGGCCGTGTTATGATTAGCCATTAGCCGCAGCTAGCAATTAAAGGCTGACGTCACGTTAATGATGATAAACAACGTAAATAAATAAATAAATCAGGTACGTAGTATGCCCATATTACGTTAATTGACACAGTGTCAGTATACATAAGCATAGAGTTAATAAGTTTACATAAATGTTGGTGACTGAAAAGTATTATTTTCTCTCTTGAAGACCCAGAATGAAGCAGAGAAAAGTCGACCTGCAACCAAACAGCAACACACACAGCCGACTCTACCATCTGTTTATTTTTTGCACTACCTCAGACCTGAAACTTGTTATCATAGTTGCAGTTTCTTTTTGCACAACTGTTTTTTATTATAAATATTTAACCTGTGGTTCTGTTAATTTTTACATGTTGCATTTTTCTTGTTAATAAAAATATTTCTGTTAAATTTGGGGGTCTTTGTTTTTATCCTTGTGGTATCGAAAATGGTATCGAGTATCGAATATTTTCTTGAGTATCGGTATCGAGTTGAAAATTTTAGTATCGTGACAACCCTAATATATATATATATATATATGTATATATATATTAGGGGTGGAACGGTTCGCAAAATCCACGGTTCGGTTCATATCACGGTTTTGGGGTCACGGTTTTCGGTTCGGTTCGGTTGTCTTTTTTGTTCTATTTTTTTTACACTCTAAAAAATGAATCAGATCTTTAGCCTAATAATTAGATTTTTTTTAAAAATCAGACATAAGGACATGTCATGCAATCATGCAAAAACTGAAATAATGGGGCAGCTTGATAAGGGATTAAGCACATCATTGTAACAATCTTAAATTAAAGTGAAGTGAGATTTTGAAACAGCAAGAGGAAAGATATTGCTGCATTTACACGTTTATATATTGATTTGGCAAAAAGATTAACAATTGTTTGCCTTCTTCTGCAATGAAAATGCACTAAATCACTAAAATACAACAGCAATCACTGAACTGACTATTAATTAATTAACTATCTCTGACAAACATTGTATCCTATAAAGTAAAAAGAGGAACTCTTGAATTAGTGCAAACAAAATACTTTAACTTTCCTATTTTTATGGCCACATTACAGGAAAGGGCATCAACATCAACACGTACCTCATGACGTAATGTTGATGTGAAGTTGTGATAGGCTACATGAACTGCGTATTGTGTTTTATTTTGAAAGGGGGCGGAAGTGTATTACGTTGATTCTGTGTCGGATTTCCTGTCTGGTGCAATCTGCTCTGTTGAGCTTCACGCGGTTTAGCAACGGCTCCGTCAAAAAATAGAAGTGCTACAGACTGACAGCGCTGCAGAGCGGAGAGCCGCTGCTGGGACGCTGCTGAGACGTTACGTGGCGCGCGCGGTGGGGATGGTCTCATTGATTAGAGTGGCAGCGATCAGCTCCGGTGACCGCGGCGCAGCCGTTAGGCGGCCGTTACGTCCCCAGTGGAAATTACGCACGTTGCGCGTCATAAACCGAACGGTGCACACGCGGCCCGAACTGTGACAAGCGTACCGAACGGGACGGATTTTTTGGATGAACCGTTCCACCCCTAATATATATATATGTATATATATATATATATATATATATATATATATATATATATATATATATATATATATATATATATATATAAACTGAAGACTGTACTAGTTTTACATTTGTAGAGCAGAGCTCATTCAGGCATACACTTGCATACAACAAGCCCTCAGGCTCTGAAGAGCTCTTGAAATGTATTGTATTTTTTTATACAAGTGAGAAATTCTCATTTAATTGTGGTGGGGTTTCAAATGGAACATTTCTTGCATTAAGAACTAAATTTGATTGATGAATATTCATGAAAAAATTATTTATACTGGAAGCATGAAATTATTTCACACCCTTGGCAATCTCTGCACTTGCTACATGAAAGAAGTTGTTGAAACTTAAACTTTCACCAATCAATATTTCTATTACAGTAATGGATCAATAGATTATTTGAAATGTAAAAGGTGCTGCTTTCAGTTTAAGGCAGAATCCAAAGTGAACACACTGATGTCAGTAAAAACAGGAAATCTTTTATGTTGCCTACAGGTAAAAGTTAACCATATGAGTCGATCTGTAAAGTTTTTCTATGAACTCAACAATTCCACCGTTTGCCTACATTTTCTGGGTTAGAATAATGGTGAAAAGTACAAAGAAAATAAGGGTTATATGAAACTGGGATTTCTCTTTAAACGTAAATGACTGAGTAGGATCTGCTTTTGCAGCAAGCAGGAAAGCCTGAACGAAAATCCTGAAACTCCCTGCCTCTGTCCCAGGGTGTTTGACTGCTGTGTAATGCATTCAGAGATATCACTCTAAAATTGTTTGGGGGGTCACTGGGAGTCAGGGTATGAGCCTTCGCAGATTGGAGAGATTGCCAGTCTCCAGCAGACTGTGAAATGGAATATGTTATGTGTGTGTGTGTGTGTGTGTGTGTGTGTGCGTGTGTGCATGTGTCTGTGTGTGTACGTGTTTCTGCTCCTCTCTCTCTTTGTATTTGCACCAGGACAGGACTTTATTGTATTGAACACTCACACCCTAGCCTGCTGAGAGAAAGGCTGACCACCTGGACCTGTCATTGTGTCTGTCAAACACGGTGGCAGCCATTTTGAAAAACACTGTTCCGTGACTCCTTTATTTAGTTCTGTCCTGCTCGCTTGATCAGGCCTGTGGTGAGGAGTTCTTGAAGGTGGATAAGGGACTGAGGCTTGTTTTTTATGTTTATTCAAATGTAATCCTTTTTATAATACTGTCACACAGATTGTATTGTATGCAAAAAAAATGCTCTGGAACAGAAGTTACAAGACTATTAATGAAAAAACAAAACTAAATGGGTAGCTCACATTAAGTTATGTCTACATTTTCCATGACAAGTGACCCCATGTGGTCATGCAAATAGGTTGGAGGTGTCATTTAAAGAAAAGGGATGCTTTGACATTTGGGGAAATGAGCTTGATGACTTTCTTTCCAAGAGTGAGACGAGAAGACTGATACCACTCTGTCTATGTTTTAATATGTAGCTTGAGCCAAGACATGATTACCCTAGCTTAGCATATAGACCTGAATCAGAGAGCTAGCGTATTCATACACCGATCAGACATAACATTATGACCACCTGCCTAATATTGTGAATGTTCCCCTTGTGCAGCCAAAACAGCTCTGACCTGTCAAGACATGGACTTAAGACCTCTTTTATAGTGGATCCTCTGGGTCCTGTATGTTGGGGGGTGCGGCCTCCATGGATCAGACCTGCTCCAGCACGTCTTACAGATGCTCCATCAGATTGAGATCTGGGGAATTTGGAGGCCCGGTCAACACCTTGGGCCCTTTATTGTGTTCCTCGAGCTGTTCCTGAGCAGTTTTTGGCCACTGCCATCGGGTAGTGTTGTTGTGATGAGGGGGTGTACGTGGTCCACAACAGTGTTTGGATGGGTGGTGCGTGTCAAGTGGCATTCACATGAATGCCAGCACCCAAGGTTTCCCAGCAGAACATCGCATTGTGATGAAATGATCAATGTTATTCACGTCACCTGTCAGTGGTTTTAATGTTGTGGCTGATCGGTGCATGTTCTTATATGTTGTTGCATCCGGCAAATAGTTCTTGGTGAGTACACCAACTTCCTGAAGTCCGATAATTGTGACCTTGCCAGGCAACCATTACAGACGCAACACTGAAGTGGTGGTCAAACGGTTGCTCATTGTGCGTTTTACCATATTACTGCTCTAAAAAAAAAGAAAATAAAAAATAAAAAAATACAAAATTACATGTATATCAGTGCAGTTTTAAGGTGTTGTTATGATTGGATAAAGCCAGACTAGCCATTTGCCCTCGCTTTATGCTAAGCTAAGAAAATTGCCTCCTGATTTTAGTGCCATACTTAAAGGGACTTGAAGCAGGATTTCTGAAAAAATAAACATGCATTTCAAGTTTTTAAATGCTAATGGGTGATGAAGCGTTCATAAACAAAAAGAATGAGCCCACCCACGTATCTCTCCGTTGCTTGAACAGGCTGTGTGCTGCATAATGTACTGCAATTCAGGCCCGAATTTCCCACGCAGTCATGCGGACATGACGTCAGATGACGCTGAATGCGCGTCCTCGACGGCTTGGAAACAGGAAGAAGACAAGCGCGGTGGACCCAAACAAGTGTTTGTGTAGTAATGTATTCTGCTACGGTCAGAAAACGACCCACCACCACACAAAGTCCACTAAAAAGTCATACTAAGAAGAAAACGAAGGTTTTATCAACGGCAAGTTTCAAGTCGAAACGAAATTACGACCAAAGCTGGGCCGGCACCCGAATAAACATCGGATATGCGTTCGACTCATGGAGGCAGCTTCAACTTGAATTGGGACTGAAAACAGATGCTGACAAGGCTCATTTCCTAGTGACCAGGTAAGAAAACGTTACAGGTCATGTTTAGAGCTTGATTTGAAAATCATACAAGATCAGCGAGGACTTGGAGTGACCTAACGTGCAAAGTAGCGTTAGCTGCTAGCATGTAACTTAGTCCACTGCAGTGTAACACTGAATAGTTACAGACTGCGCATTTTCCACAGTCCTTTAGTCTGAAACCGGATAGTTAGAAATATGTCCCTATGGGACCGAAAGCCCAACCTGTTAAATGGGAGGTGACGTTAGCAGCTGGCTGTAGCCACAGGCTAATGGTTTGTTTGTGTCCGTGTAGTAGCATTAGCTGCTAACACACAGCAGTCCCGTATCAGAGACGATGTTGTTGTCCCCCAGTATGCGGCCTTTGCTTTCACCTGTGCCTTTCAGACTGGCCATGCTTGTGTGTCGCTACACACAGCAAGCCGCCTTCCCGGCTGCTTCATGTGTGTAGGGGATAAGGCTATCCCTTACACACAGCACAGTTCGCAGTTGTGAACTAACGTAATTCCGTGGACGCATGCGTGAAGGTCTCACAGTAAACAGTCACGTGAATAGCGAGTAAAGAAATAACAGTGTATAACATAATAACAGGATCAACTGCTCTGCTGTGGAGAGTTCATGCGCGTTCCAGCCGCGGTGTCACTATTATATCTTATTTCTTGATCCTGCCTCATGTCCCTTTAAGACATGGACATTTGTTCAGTTATCATGTGTTAGCAACAAGTTTAGTGGAGAAGTCCATAACAAGCTGTACCCTACAACTCAAGCTTTGTCTTACAGTGCTGAAGTTGTTATAATTAATATGTTAGGAAACAGTTGCCCATTTACAGATCCGAAAGACACAGAGAAACATTAGCATCCACTTTCTGGGGACCTGTGTATTATTCTGTTTCAGCCCCGGTTCTGCCTTGACCAACTCCTGAGACATATAACTGGGTGCTTAGCTAAATATTCCTCTATGTGACAGACATGGGGCTTTCCATACACATTAACTTGTCTTTAATTGGTATGAGTCCCAGCACAGCAATGGTTTGCATCTTCAATTCAACAGGCTACCTGCTTGAAGATGTGCCTTTAACTAATGACATGCTTCATGACATGCTTCATGACATGCCTCCACTACTTCATCAAGCTCCAACTTTGATGGCGGCGAGTACGCACGCAGCGGCTCCTCTCTCTCCCGACAGATCGGTGTTTTTGTGTTTTATGTGTTGTGCACTAACATGCACATGTCTGTCAGCATTGCGTCCATCTGTGTCAAGGCGCGTATACTCCCGTGAGTCTCTGCTCGCCATCGGCAGAGCCACATTCATGGACATTAATCCAGCGGATGCGGAGGTACTACGCGACTACAGTCTACTCCAGCGGCCTGCTCAACCTCCGACCCCCACTCCTGCAACCAGCCCACAGTGGAGGCGCCACCGGCGGAATCTGAGGAAGCAGAAGAGGGGCAAGCGCGGAGGTATCCGTGCCAGGCTAGCGGCTAGCCCTCACCGGCCGGCTATTCCGACCATCGTACTGGCCAACGTACGCTCGCTGGACAACAAACTGGATTATATCCGCCTACTCCGATCATCCACCAAGACTGTTAGTGAGTGTTGTGCCTTTGTTTTTGTGGAAACATGGCTTACTGACAGCGTCCCGGACTGTGCCATACAACTGCCCCGGCTAACATGCCACCGGGCACATCAGTGACGTCTGGTGCCGTGACCCTGCTGTGGTATGCACACACTGCTCCCCACTGCTGGAGTTTATGGCTATTAAATGTGGCAATGGCCATTCTACCTGCCGAGGGAATTTAGTGCCATATTGCTGGTAGCAATATACATCCCCCCTGGCTCCAACAACAACAGGAGCGAGGCACTGTATGAACTCTACCAGCACATCAGTGAGCAGCAGACAGCCCACCCAGATGCCTTCCTCATCTTGGCTGGGGATTTCAACCATGCAAATCCCAAGAGTGTGTTTCCACAACTTCACGGACATATCAACTTTCCCACACGAGGAAACAACATTTTGGACAATGTCTACACCACTCACAGAGGTGCCTACAGAGCCCTTCCCCTCCCCCACCTAGGAGCCTCAGACCACACCACTGTCATGCTAATGCCAGCATACAGACCACTGGTCAAAGCCATCAGACCAACAACAAAGCAGGTACGCGTGTGGCCTGAGAGATCTTCAGAGGCACTCCTGGACTGCTTCCTCACCACCGACTGGGGCATGTTCAGAAGGGCAGCCACCTACAACAACACCACAGACCTCCAGGAGTACGCTGACACCGTCACTTCCTACATAAGGAAATGTATGGACAATGTCACGGTCATCAGACACATCTCCATTCGGGCCAACCAGAAGCCATGGCTGACAGGAGAAGTCCACAGGCTCCTGAGGGCCCGGAACACCGCCTTCAGAGCTGGAGACAAGGTAGGCCTGAGGACAGCCAGGGCCAATCTGTCACGAAGCATCAGGAAGGCCAAGAGACAGTATTCCAGGAGGATCGCTGACTGCTTCAGTGACAGCAGAGACACCAGGAACCTGTGGCGAGGGATCCAGACCATCACGGACTACAAGCCCTCTCCGCGGACCTGTGACAGCTCCACCTCTCTGCTGAACCAGCTGAACAACTTCTTCGCACGCTTTGAGGCAGATAACAGCACCCCAGCACAGAAGACCCCACCTTCTCCCGGCGACCAGGTGTTGACGCTATCCTCAGATAGCGTGAGGCGATCCCTCAGAAGGACGAACCCACGGAAAGCTGCGGGTCCTGACAACATCCCCGGTCGTGTCCTGAGAGACTGTGCTGATGAGCTCACAGATGTCTTCACCGACATCTTCAACACCTCACTGAGCCAGGCTGTTGTCCCCACATGCTTCAAAGCCACCACCATCATCCCAGTCCCGAAGAAGTCGTCCCCCTCCTGCTACAACGACTACCGCCCAGTTGCACTCACTCCCGTCCTCATGAAGTGCTTCGAGCGACTAGTTATGCAACACATCAAGTCTGCCTTCCCCCCCACCCTGGACCCCTTCCAGTTTGCATATCGGTCCAACCGCTCGACCGATGATGCCATCTCCACAGCCCTCCACTCGGCCCTCACCCACCTGGAGACTAAAGACTCTTACGTCAGAATGCTGTTCATTGACTTCAGCTCAGCATTCAATACAATCATCCCACAGCAGCTCATTTACAAACTGGACCACCTGGGACTCAACACCTCCCTGTGCAACTGGCTGCTGGACTTCCTGACGGGGAGACCACAGGCAGTTCGGGTCGGCAGCAGCACCTCCAGCACTATCACACTCAACACGGGGGCCCCCCAGGGATGTGTGCTGAGCCCCCTCCTCTTCACACTGCTGACCCATGACTGCACACCAACATCCAGCTCCAACCTCTTCATCAAGTTTGCGGACGACACGACTGTGGTGGGTCGCATCAGCAACAGCTATGAGACAAGCTACAGGAGTGAGGTGAGCAGGCTGGCCACGTGGTGCAAAGACTACAATCTCCGGCTGAATGTGGAGAAGACGAAGGAGATTGTAGTAGACTTCAGGAGAGTTCACACCCAGCATGCTCCACTAACAATCGACGGTGCTGCAGTGGAGAGGGTGAGCAGCACCAAGTTCCTGGGTGTGCACATCACTGAAGATCTGTCCTGGAGCCACAACACTGCATCATTGGCCAAAAAAGCCCACCAGCGCCTGTACTTCCTCCGGAAACTGAGAAGAGCTGGAGCCCCGCCCCCTATCATGCACACTTTCTACAGAGGCACCATTGAGAGCATCCTCACCAGCTGCATCACTGTGTGGTACGGCGCCTGCACCGTGTCCTGCCGCAAGACTCTGCAGCGCATCGTGAGAGCAGCTGAGAAGATCACTGGTGTCTCTTTCCCCCCCCTTCTGGACATTTACAAAACCCGCCTCAACAGCAAAGCCTCCCGGATTGCAGGTGACCCCACCCACCCATCTCATGGTCTTTTCAGCCTGCTGCCATCAGGGAGGAGACTGCGAAGCCTGCGGGCCAGGACCAGCAGGCTCAAGGACAGCTTCATCCACCAGGCGGTCCGGAGGCTCAACTCTCTCCCTGCTTTGCCTCCCCTCCTCCCCCCTCTGCCCCCTGCCACAGACTCTACCTTCACACCACTCAGCACCTGACACCATGTGTCACTGCACTTTACACTTTACTGCATCATATTGCACTATTGCACTACTGGCACTACCTCACCTTAAAACAAAATGGACATTGCCTGTCTACTCATTCATTCATGCCTGGACTGCTGTGCTATTTCCACTTTTCCACTTTCTTACTTTATACTTTTACAATATTTTATATTTTTAATTGTTTACTTGTAGTGTTTTATATATTTTTTTCTTTTGTCTTTACTGTTATTTAAATAGGGTCTGAGAGGACCGAAATTTCATTTGTGTTATATGTTGTACATATGGCATATTTGACAATAAAGCTAACCATGAACCCTTGAACCTTGAATGCTTGTCTTGAGTCAATAACGTTTAAAAGCAGTAGTATTTTTGAAGAATAGCAGCTGACAAAGCTTTGCTAAATAGACACAGGTAAACACATTTCAGTTCCTATAAATTATTCATAATAAAAGTGCTCCATTACTTAATTTTATTATTTAGCACAAAACAAAACAGAAACTCTTGGGTTTACCATGACTCCTGAAGCAGCTCTGTGAACATGATGCAAAAACAGTCATCTAAAAGTACGAACAGGGGTTAATGTTTGGTTTTGGTTAATGTTTGGTTTCGGTTAATGTTTGGTTTTGGTTAATGTTTGGTTTTGGTTAATGTTTGGTTCGGCTAATGTTTGGTTTTAGTTAATGTTTGGTTCGGCTAATGTTTGGTTTTGGTTAATGTTTGGTTTGGTTAATGTTTGGTTTTGGTTAATGTTTGGTTCGGTTAATGTTTGGTTTTGGTTAATGTTTGGTTTTAATAATCTGTGATGTATTTTATGCTTTTATGTAAGGTGACCTTGGGTGGCTTGAAAGGCGCCATCAAATAAAATGTATTACTATTACTATTATTCAGGAGAGAATCTAAAATACAAACTACAGATATTCAGTTAGAAGCTACGAAAGTGCTGAGAGCTAAACACTTTGACTCTGACTCACCCTGATCTCCTGCACAGACATGAGTTGAGTATCGCAGCATGTTTTAGCAGGTTGGCTACAGTTGTGAGACGCAATCTCAACCTGCTCAATAGCAAGTCATGTGACCTTTGACCCCATCTTGGGCGTGGCTTGGTACAGCGGTAATGGAAGTGTAAATCGTTGTGTTCCTCACATTGTCAGTCAGCTCAGAGAGATGACAGGAAATGGGATAGGAGAGATGTGGACGAGACGCACCAAAGGGCCAAAGGTTGGACTTGAACCGTGGCCCGCTGCTGAGGATAAAGCCTCTGCAAACGGGACATGCGCTCCTCCAACTGAGCTAATGGGCGACCCAGTGCAGTGGATTTTTACAGTGGAGCTTTTTTTTATATTGTAAACCAGGTTGATACAAGTAGTGAGAATAAGTGAAGCTGTGACACCCAAACAATGAGCTAAAAGATGCTTAAACTGAGTTGAGTAACATAATTGTTGTGCCACTCTTTTCCTTTCTTCCTGCTCTCGACTTCTCTAGATTTAAAAGATCAAAAAGTTGCTATCCCCTGTTTCCTCTTTTGAATTAAGCACCAAAGCTCTTCATCTGACTGCACCATCACAGTGTCAGGACAGTTTGTCACACTATCACAGCTCTAGTTTGATCACTTGCTCTTTGTCAGGGTGAGTGTGGTTCTATATCAGCTGTGCATTATGTTACACTTGGCTTCCCATCAATCACCCACAGGAAATGAAAATTCTTCCCTCCTTATAAGCATGTCACCATACACACTGCACTGTCGGATCCATGTCTTACAGTGTCTTTGTGAGCTGACACAGCAATTCATGAAGTTTGCATCAGGGCTTGGACACAGTAACCTGTCAGCTGGTGTTGGTTTGTCATTCACTTTGAGTCCTTATCGGGGCTGTTTGACCAATTCAGCAGAGCAGACAATGACAGTGGCCAGTGAATCTACAATTCTTACCAGCAGTTGGTCCCTGAGGGAAGGTCAAAGGTCACCAGCATGATAAGGATAATGGAGGCCATGTATGTCCACAGCAAAATACATGAAATGTGACCAGTATTGAGTTTGAGATCACCATGGTGGTGGTCAAGAGGGGACTTTGACCTGACAGTGGCACTAGAGGAATGGTCAAGGAGTCATTGAAAAGTTCCTCTGAGGAGTAGACAGTGCCAGATTGGACATTTTTTTTAATATCATGTTCATGTCTGTAACAAATACATCAGTGTATATCTACAGATATAGACATTGAAACTGGAGTGAAACGCAAGTATGATGTCATGTTCCTTGATGTACATACTTGATGTATGTTCACATAGGTCTGGTGCTGTGATTATTGATGTATTGTGGGACTGACATTTGACCAATCAGCGCTTTGTGGGCGGGATAAAGAAGGGGATTGTATGTAAATCAACTCATAGAAGCAGTAACACATCGACATATTTCTTTGATCAACATGAAAAATGTTAACTGCACATATCGACCATTACCGCAGGGTTCCGTGTTGACTTGAAATGACATCAGTGGGACAAATACGCTACTCACTGAGTAGTAGCGCTGGAAAGACAAGCCTGATGCATGGCTTTGAGACACACACACATTTTAATTTATGTCACTTTTGGAGAATTTACATAGACTTGCATTCATTACCTGAAAACTTATCCTAACCACTACCTGTCCAACCTGAACCCAACCCTGACCTTGCCCTAACCCTGACATTAACAACTGACCAAAAAATCAGTGCTGGAAACAGCTTTTGTTCCCAGTTAATCCCCAGTTAAATTAGACAGGCAGACACACGCACACATATGTTTGCCATGCTCAGGCTGACTTCACCCCTGAACCTTCAAAACATGGCCCCCTCATGCATTTGAATTAGACCGGTCATGTGATGCTGTGGGGGTGCCCATGCAGAGAACTCAAGTAAAAATAATGCAGGGTCATCTGGCAAAGCAGGAGAACATTTTCAGGGCCCAAATAAAACAGCAACCAGCTGGACACTACAGTGGTGGTTTTTAAGTAGCAAACACACATTTCCTGGTAGATTATTTTGTCATCTGCGCACCCTGTCTAAAAAAGCTTACTGCCTTGATAATTTACCAGAGCCGTGAGTTTACTATCTTCCTGTCTTTGATTATTTTAAACCGTTTGTTGAGGGATTTGGCTTTTGATTCTGTTACTCAAACTGGGTCAACCCCAACAGGGTTGTCTGAATGTCCATGTCAGATTGGTGTGGAAACCTACTGGAAGTATGAACATTGTTCCTAAAGATATTCTCTTGTTTGTTGTTGTGATGATGCTGGTGAAGAGCACTGTCTAACATGCTGCTCCAAAATGCAATTAACTAATAGGTGTTGAGCTAGGTTGAGATCTGGTGAGTGTAAAGGTCACATAATTTCCAACCTCATAAAACCACTCAGTGAGCCTTTGTGTCTTGCAAGATCCACATTTGTTATGTTTCTCCACTCTTTTGTTCACCTTTTCCCAATAATAATTTGTGTATGTGTCTGTATTTAGATATATAATTAAATGAATCTACAATAGCACCATTCAAATAAGTATTCACCACAGTCAGTGCTGGCTGCTGTTCCCTCACTGTGTCGACTGTAATTGAAAGCTCCCACAGAGAGTGTTAACACCCTTCCTGTCTGCCCACAGAGTAGCATGATCTTCTACTGAACTCTGAGGAGAAATCCCCCCAGGAGGGAACAGTCCAGTAGACCATGGAATGCTGGGAAGACATTATGAATTTTGGATGGCTGTGGACAGGAATGTATGCTCTAGTGCAAATTTAAAGAAGAGTCCATTAATAATGTGTAATCAGCTCTAAAGGTACAAAGACACAAGACATCTTTCTTATCTTTAAAAATGATGATGAAATAGTTCTTAAACTACACTATGACTGGGGGTTTTAATTAGCGATATTAATACAGAGATATTTTGTGTGTGTTTTTGTTAGCCTGGTTGCCAGTCACAGGCTTAGTCTGACAAAATATAATCAGCAATTGTATAACCAGCAACTCTGCAAGGGACTGAAACAAGTACTAACCCCCTTTTTACCACCAGTGCACCAAAATATTACACATCACAGCAAAAGAAGCACAAAACACAGCATGTTCCCCTCAGTTTATTATACAGACAGTGTAAAAATATAAACAATGCAAATATAACATGTGCCCTTCACCCCATCCCTGAGTCAGTCTTAGCTGTCTTTGTATCAGGGTTCGTACGGTCATGAAAAACCTGGAAAAGTTATGGAAATTGAAAATGCAATTTCTAGGTCCTTGAACAGTTATTGAAAAATAAAATCCTCTGTAAAGTTTTGGAAAAGTCATTGAAATATTGTGTGGATAATATTTAGAATGTGTAAAATAGGCCGATTTAAAAATAAATATAGTGTGGCGTGTGATTAAAATTTAAATTCACCTGGAAGTGCAACGTCGCACTATACCGGTGATGCGACGGTTCATGTGAATCACGTTGACATAAAGCCAACCGAGTGTGTACTGCATTTCGCGCTCAATTTCTGCGACATGGACTAAAATGATGAACATGCCGGGGAAATGCAGTTTTAACAACCAGTGGCTTTTTAAGGAGAAATTTCAACTGTGGCTACAGAAAGACCCTGACCAGAGACGGGCAAAACGCCGACTTTGCTCGAAGTCCTTCGATGTGAGCGGCATGGGAGAAGCGGCCCTGCGGAGCCACATGAAAGGAAAAAAACACACAGCAGCCACAGATCGCTGCAGAAGCAGCTCAGTCAGCGAGTTTTTTCCCGCACTGACGACCGCTGCTGTGGCGGTGGCACGGCCAATGGTCGTTGCTGCAGCGGCTGCAACAAGACAAACACACCTGGATGCCTCTGCAGCAGCAGAAGTTCTTAAGGCTGAGATATTGTGGGCATTGAAAGTTATGAACTTACATTACTCGTACAAATCATCGGAAGACGTATCTCGTCTTTTCCAAGCTATGTTTCCAGACAGTCAGGTTGCGAGGAATTTGCATGTGGAGAGAAGAAGTGCAGCTATGTGTGTACATACGGACTTGCACCGTATTTTAAGAGGCTGATACTGAAGGAGGTGTCACAACAAACAGCGTATGTTGTGTTATTTGACGAAAGTCTTAACAAACATTTGCAGTCAAAACAAATGGACATTCATGTTAGACTGTGGGATGGACCAGAGGTCAAAACTAAATACATTGGCTCTGAATTTTTGGGACACTCATCGGCGGCCGATATAGTTCAAAAACTGGGCAAAATGCTATCAGAGATGGGGCTGCACAAGCTCCTGCATCTGTCCACAGATGGCCAACATGTTAACTGGAAAGTTTTTGAACTGACTCAAAAGGAGATGAATAAGCAAGTGGACAAGGCACTTCTCAACGTTGGCTCATGTGGTCTACACATTGTTCATAACGCATTTAGAGATGGAGCGAAAGCTACAGGCTGGGACATTGAACACACCTTGTCCAACCTGTACTGGCTATTTCATGACTGCCCTGCTCGCCTGGAGGATTTCGTTGCCGCAACTGGATGCAGCACTGCAGTGCTCAAGTTTTGCAGGCACCGCTGGCTTGAAAACGTAAATGTGTCTGACCGTGCTTTGGCCCCACGTGAAAACATATATAGCGCTGGTGCGCAAGGGAGAGCTACCAGATCCGAATACTAAATCTTTTGAGGTTGTGAAGAACAGTGCACAGGATCCTCTTTTCATCCCAAAAGTGATGATCTTCAACAGCATCGCAAGAGAGATCGCCCCCTTCCTGACGCTGTACCAGTGAGGTGTGAGGTGCACTATGGTAATTGTGTGTTAATAAGAATTCAACTTGCAATTAAAACATAACAAAGTGTATCAAAATGTTTCAGTGGTTTGATTTAGAGGCACAGACTACAATGGTCCGACTGAAATGCGTTAATTTTTTGGTCTTGAAAATTCATTGAAAGGTCATTGAAAAGTTATGGAAAACCATTGCTGAAAAGGTGTATGAACCCTGCTGTATGTACAAAGTAAGTTGAATCTGTCATCAGTTCTCAGAAAGGGATCACTGACTCTTTTTTTTTAATTCTGTTTTTGGAATTTTCTTGGCTTTATTGAAAGGACAGATGAAGAGTGACAAGAAACAGGAAGAGAGAGAAACAGGAGGGATGAAGTTTGTCTGGAAACTCAGGCAGCACCTCCAATAATCTGGACCAGACAACGCAGCAGCATCCTAGGGTTAGATGGCCAGGGTGAACAGTAGATTTGTAAAGAAGGGTATGAATCAAAGATGGGTTGCTCAACAAATGACAGACTTTTTTGGCCCACTGCCAGGGGCTGGTAGGATAGCGATGAGTTCTTAAACTGTCTTGGCTTCTTCATTTGTGTAAGTACAGGCCCCAATTCCAAAATTACTCACCCCCAATGCTGATAGAAAGTCGGCCAAGTCCACAAAACATTTCTGGAGCTTCTCAGCAAAACAGTTATGCAGCATTTTCCTAAACAACTGAAGCAAGTTTTTTAAAACATAAAATGACTCCATACAGATCACCTGGCGTATTCCAAGTGTCTGGAAGCCCACATAGATTTGAATAAACATTAGTTACACCCTCGACATGCGGTCGAACTCATACACCTACTTCCGATAGGGTGCAAGCCTTTATGGCTACAGTGAAGATTTTAGCTTAAAAAAGGGTATAACCATCTTGTCGAATTAATGTGGGATCTCAGGGCTTTCCGAGACTTGGATTATGTTGGCCAAGCTGTAAGGAGCCATTTTATGTTGTTTTTTTAGTTTCAAGTTTTACAACACGTCCCCAGCTACTTCAGTTGTTTAAGAGAATGCTATAACACTGTTTTGCTATGGAGCGCCAGAAATGTTTTGTGGACTACAATTGTTTCCATTGGCATGGGGGTGAGTAGATAATGACTGAATTTTCATTTTGGGGCCAACTTTTCCTTTAAGACTTGGTTTTAAGGTTAAAGCCAACCTTCGAGTGTATTTTTATGATGTAACATTTTTCTGAGGGCAGTGTATAGTGTCTATAGTGGTCTAGCAAGAGGAGAGATAGCTCTGTTTACTGTGGTCAGAGCAAACCGGTGCTAGTGACCGTAGAAGAGGGAAAGTTTGGCAGCGAAGTTGTTTACTGGCAGTAAAGGTACAGTACAGGTCAGAGTTTGACCATGAGAACGCCCGTCTGGTTAAGATGGTAATAACTACATATGACTAGAGATTAGAGTATAACTATGACTGGAGGGGGACTTTAAGATTAGAACTAAACATGGGTTAGGGGGGTTAGGGTAAGGGCTAGGGAATGCATAATGTCAATGAGGGTGCTCACAAGTATCGAAAGACAAATCTGTTTATGCGTGTGGGCATCATCGAAATGGCCCACTCAGGGTTTACAAAGCACACTTAATCTGGCTCCTTACTGATCTCATGAAGATCAGTCCCTCTCTCTCTCTCTCTCTCTCTCTCTCTCTCTCTCTCTCTCTCTCTCTCTCTCTCTCTCTCTCTCTCTCTCTCTCTCTCTCTCTCTCAAATTCAAATTCAAATTTGCTTTATTGGCATGAAGGTTACAAGAACTATGTGGCCAAAGCATCAGGAATCAATGAAACAAGACATATACAACTCATAGAACCAAATATATACAACAATATATAAATAAGTAAATATAATATATAATAATCTGTGCGTGTGTTTGTGAGTGTGTGTGTGTGTTCACCAGAGTTTTGAACTCGTCATGGCTGTTGGTACTCACTGTGTCCTGTCAGCTTTGTGAAACAGACCTGTTAATTGGACAAGTAGGTGGTGTGTGACACACACAAACACACAGGCACACACAGACACAAACACACACAGAAAAATGTGAACGGTGTCTCTTAGAGCTGAAGATGTCTTCTGACATGAATGAACTCAAATTGCTTTGAGCACAAAGGTGAGTGAAGGTAACAGCAGACAATTCGTGTTTCAACTCCAACATTATTGATTGTACCAGGGGAAATCAGTATCTAACAAGTATACACCATCCTCTGTACCGTCACACAAACACACAGACACACACGTGCGCGTGCACACACAGACACAAAACATGCACTACTATTAAATTAGCATTCTCTAGGCTGTAAGGAGAGCTGCAAGGCTCTGTGTTCAGTTCCCCCGGGTTTCTATGTAATCTCTTTCTTCCAGCTTGCTCCTGTACTCGCTCTCTCTCTCACACTCACACACACAACTAAGCATGCATGCATCTACACATTCTATCAGGCATATGCACATATACACACACCGGTCCTGCCATGGTACCAGTCTCTTTGATTGCCCTCCAGTTCTCTAATGAATAATTTAGCTCCAAATACATTCTGACACAGTGACACCCAGATAAAGTAAGTGAAGGATGGAGTGAGGGAGAAGGAAGAAAGAAAATAAGAAATGAGGGCACATCCCCTCACAATAGAGATATGGGTGAGTAAGGGGTGGGGGTCCACAGAAGTGCTGATAATAGGAAAGTTGTAGCTGAGGTGAGAAGAAATGGAAATGGGACAAGGAAGCTGGCTTTGCTGACAGAATTAAAGTGATGAGAAGTAACAGTTAAAGGTAAGTTAAAGGAATACTTCACCAAATAACCTCTGCCACACATGCCAAAACTCCCTGTAGTGGAGAGGTGGCTCTGAAAAGTTTGTAGCAGTGAAGATTGTGATTCACAGCTGCTACAGTTGACCCACAGTCACAGAAAAACAGGAAGAAAAAAAATGGCAAAATATCCATTGACATTCGAACTGCTCCTGCATCATAGTCCATTTCTCTGCTATTAGTCCAAGGAGATACACCTGCCACAACCTTAAAACCAATGACTGGTGACGTGAATAACATTGATCATTTCATCACAATGCGATGTTCTGTTGGGAAACCTTGAGTGCTGACATTCATGTGAATGCCACTTGACAAAAAACAACCATCCAAACACTGTTGTGGACCAAGTACACCCCCTCATCACAACAACACTACCCGATGGCAGTGGCCCCCCAGCAGGACAATGTGCCCTGACACACCGCAAACACTGCTCAGGAACAGCTCGAGGAACGCAATAAAGGGCCCAAGGTGTTGACCGTGCCTCCAAATTCCCCAGATCCCAATCTGATGGAGCATCTGTAAGACGTGCTGGAGCAGGTTTGATCCATGGAGGCCCCACCCCCCAACATACAGGACCCAGAGGATCCACTATAAAACGGCCTGGTCGAGACACCACAGGACACCCTCAGAGGTCTGAAGTCCATGTCTTAACAGGTCAGAGCTGTTTTGGCTGCTCAAGGGGAACTTTCACAATATTAGGCAGGTGGTCATAATGTTATGCCTGATCGGTGTATGAATAAGCTAGCTCTCTGATTCAGGTCTCTCTCTCTCTCTCTCTCTCTCTCTCTCTCTCTCTCTCTCTCTCTAAGGCGTTTGACCATTGATACAAGATTGTGGCCACAGATGTAACTCCTGGTCAGCACTGTACACATCCCAGTATTACAGTTTACCAGAGATCTGGTACTACTGCAGAGGTCTGTCGGCCATTGGATGCCACACTTGGGTGCTCCTGGGTCAAATGTCTAGTGTCTTGAGATTGTTGATGTATAAGAAGTCAATGAGGGATCTCACCCCTGTTGCTGCACTATTGATTCCGACTGGGAACAGAGTCAAGCACAGAGTAGAGAACACTAAAGTTTGATTCTTAGCATGTTTTACCTTTGCACCGTGATAGCCCGTCACATCATTGATATTTTAATATCGAAAAGATTCCAATGTGGAACGGTAATTTCTTAGGTGGAGCAAGTACTAGGTTGAAAGTACAGTTGACTCTACTTGTATATAATCGGGAAAACCGATGAAAATGACTGCTGTCAGCTGCGATGATAGAGAGGCCTGAGGAAAAACATGAAGCTGAAGTGGGTCGCGTCGCTGTTGGTGTTGAGGTGAGTCTGGGGGTGAATAGTGAACTCTCTGGCTGAGCGTCTAGAGCTGTTCTCCTTCTTCTTGCTCTTCTTTCTCCAGGCTTTCATCCCCTTTCTCAAGTTTGCCACCTGCACCCCTAATGCCTCTGTTCGCCTCTTCTCTGCGTTACATTCGTCTGTTCTTTGTGCAAGCAGAGCAGGCATGCTCTCTCCTGTGTCGTGGTGCTGGACAGATGTTTTTTTTTAAGCAGCCTGTAATTTTAAGTAGAGACAGGTACATGTAGAATTAAGTCAATGTCCACAACATCGTTATTCCTATACCCAAACATGAATTGAATGAAATAGCAGAAATATTTATAACACTTGGCTGGTTTTGTGCTGTTTGGCGGTGTCCCTGCAGTCCGTTTTCTAGCAGTAGGCCTCTGTAAATACAGATACAAGGAAATTAGAATCCATGTATAGGCTACTGTGTATTTCAAATAGATATGTTAACATACTGCATTATATAGGCTTAAGTAATCTGCTTTCTGCTTTTTCTGCCACCGCCACACACTTGGCTGGAGGTACATTGAAAGTTGACTACCTGATTGGCATGATGCCTGGTCCATAGAATCTGAATCTGTCCATAATCAAGTTGAAAATATGCTGTACAAATCCTACAGTGTTCACAAAGCAGTGTGATGATTTTGTCTCACACTGGCCAGTATATAAATGCAGTAGGTCCTTTGGGGTGTGGTGGCGTGTGGCAGTAGATTTACCTGTTGTCTGCCACAAAAGGCATTCCTCCCCTGCTCATGTCAGGACTGGACTATGGTGACAGCTACTGAACAGTATGGCAAGGATCAATCCGCAAACAATCAAAAATTTCCTGCTCTTCTTATGATATTCCTGGAGACTTTTTTCTTTACTTAATAACCTGTTGATTGTGTCTGTTTATAACTGTTGATGCTGAACTGTATGTTTTTTAGGCCTAGATGTTTATTATAGCTATTATATGGTGTTGGTTCTAAACATTTTTATTATTGGCATTGACTTTTCTATGTTCTATTTACCAAGCTAGGTTCATCTACAAATAACGTGTGTTGGGACCGACCACATGGTTCTGACATCAGAGAGGCCTGCGTTTAGACCAAAGCTCAAATGCGGCCTCCTAGCACTAACAAAGCCCAGTAAGCAAAGGAAAGTGCACCGACCCTAATATCCAGTAGGTGGCGCTTGCTTGTACACTCTGGTTTGCAGGGCTGATTGCAGTCTGGTGCCGTGCTGGATCTCCGGCGTACCAGCGTGACGGTGAAAAAAAAAGAAATCAGATTTGCCCAGAGATCTAACATAGAGTTCTTTGGATCTCACAGAGGTGCAACTTTCACTCAATTACACTAAGGATAGGTCTACTAGCCAATCAGAAATACAGTGGGGGGCGGACCTTGGCCAAACAGATAGAACCAGAGAGCAGTCGCTCCACGTACTGTTGACGCGCACCATAGTGTCAGGATGGACCGCAAATTCATGAAGCCAGGGGAAGACACTAAAGATGTCGACAAAGGCATTAAGAACAAATGGAGTTCTGTTTCCTATTTACTTTTCCAAAGTCTGTTTTTTGCAGAAAACATAATTTGCATTTCACATAATTCACATATGACCAGAGCCGGTTCAGACCTCCATGGAGCCCTAGGCAAAATTCGGCTAAGGGGCCCTCCTTACTGAACCCCAAATGTTCAACAGTCGCACCTGACACCCAGTGCTTCCACTCATCCCCCCTTTAAAGATATTGCACTGTCGCCACCTGTTGGTCTAACTCGAAATAAATACAGACCAAATCAGAACAAATGAAATCAAACTAAATCACACAGTCTTAAATGTTGGGCATAATTACTCACCATTAAAAGTGTCCCTTTCTGCACTTCCTGGAAGCAAAATCATCAATAATGTCGTCATATGATATTTGCTTCCCCACACCATGGTTGATGCTCATGATGGCCAAACCACTCAGACGTTCCTGGGACATGGAAGATCTCAGATAGTTTTTGATCATTTTTAACTTGCTGAAGCTCCTCTCAGCTGAGGCAACTGTCACAGGCAGAGTGACAGCAATTCTCAAGGCTATCCAAAGGTTAGGATAGAGTTCCTCCAGATTTTTCTCACAAAGGAAAGAAAGCAGCTCAAAGGCAGTCATATTACCTGATGGTAGGTCAGGTAAATTCTTGATTTCGTTTGCCAGATCCACTCCACTGATGTCACAGTCTTGGTTGAAGGTCAGAGTTTTCTCAAGTTCCATACACTGAGCCTTTAAGGAGTCATTGGACATCTGACATGCAATGCTGAAGTTCAGCACTACACCATATTTAGTCTTCACCTGGTTCAGAGTTTCAAATCGTTCATCAATGGATGCGAGTGTAGAGTCAACCACAATGTTGAAGAAGTTGACTTCAAGATTCCGCAGTGCATCAGCCGCTGGCTCATCAGGTGCTTCGTAGCTAAAATGCCTCTTGCTGGTTCTCAGCCTCTTGTTCTTCAAAACAGCTTCTACATTCATTTCCTCACAAATGCTTCTGGCAGTTGTCTGGGCATCTGAGAATCCAGTGTCCCGGTATTGAGTGAGAGAGGCTTTTGCATTTGAGATTAACTGCACAGCTATGTCAAGCTGCATTGAAGCAGATTGGAGGAGCTTGTTCACTATATTTGTTCTTGACAGTATCTGACACCACACTACACAGCAAATCAAGAAGCGGTAAGAACCAACTTCCTCTGCAAGTGACTGTGCCTCCGGATCATTAATCTTCTGTCTGGCTTCCAGTAAGGCTTCTCGAATCTCAGAGGCCTGATACCTGACTGCATGGACACTTTGGAGCCTGCTCTCCCATCTTGTGTCACTCCATGACTTCACTGTTATGTTCACATATTGTTTCAAGATATTCCATCTTTGTGTGCCAGCAGAAAAAAAGATGAAAAGCTTTTATACATAGCCAAAAAAAGCAAAAGCATCTTTGGAGGATTTGGCAGCATCTGCAATGACGAGATTTAATGTGTGTGCACCACATGGGACAAACACAGCTCTCGGATTCATTCTCAACAGTCTGGCTTGTACTCCTTGGTGTCTTCCTCTCATATTGGCCCCATTGTCATAGGCTTGCCCTCTGCAATTGTCAAATGGAATTTTCAGATCAGTCAGCTTGTCCAAGATGACTGTAGACAGATTTAAGCCAGTTGTAGCCTCAGCATTAACAAAGCCGAGGAAGTGCTCCTTTATCTCTGGCTGTCCCTTTAAAGCCACACTTCTGAGGATAATGGACATCTGCTCCTGGTGACTTATGTCAGGTGTACAGTCTAAGATAATGGAGAAGTATTTTGAGTCTCTCACTTGAGTCACAATAGTTGTGAGAATCCTGTCACTCACAAGCTGTATCAGCTAATTCTGTATGTCCTTACTAAGGTAATGAGCATGTGTCTCTCCGTCTTTAATTCTGTTGACATGATTTGCCAAAACAGGGTCAAATTTAGCTAATAATTCAACCTCTTTTAGAAAGTTTCCATTATCTGGTTGGAAGAGCTTATCTGATGAACCTCTGAATGCTAGGTTTCTTTCAGCTAGAGACTGTGTGATACTTATGAGGCGTGTAAGGACATCTCGCCATCTCTTTCTTTCAGCCTCCAAAGCTGTCATTTCTATGTGGTCAAGTGTTTTTCCACGACTTAAGCGCAGATCAAGTTCTCTCCACTTAATCATATTGATTGTGTGTTCAGGACTACCCTCATGCTGCTTCAGAATGGCGTTGATATTTGACCAGTCATTAACACCTTCTCCTATCATTTTGTGTTTTTTTGTGGAAAAGAGCTTACAGCAAAAACAATACACAGCGTTGTTTTTCACTGAGTATGAAAGCCAGCTCCTGGTAATCATTTCACCATTTGACAGCCGTCTCTAGAATAATCCTGGATGGAACCCTCTTCTGGACTTGTCTTTGGGGTAAGAAAAATCCACTCCTGTCTTGAATGGACCTCTGCGCACCAACTCAGTCCGCATACAGTCCGTTAAGACTGGGGGCCAGTCTGCTGGATCATTTGGTGGAGCAGAGACTATTGGTTTAGGGTCTGAGCTAGCTTCTGATGCTTGCTGTGCACACGTGGTTGTGTGAATAGTGGCCGAGGCTGCCTGTTCTTCCCCTGTGTCTGTACTTGACATTGGTGGCTGTACTGGACCTGTACTGCTTGTACTGCCTGAGGCGGCTGCATCTGACTCATCTGTGCCCGTTGAAGGTGTAAATGGCTCATCTGTGCCTGTGCCTGCACTGAATGAAGCTGGCTCTGTCCCTCCACTGACTGACTGGCTGGAGTCTGTGCTGCTTGTAATAAACTTAAGCATAGCACCTGTAAAATATAGATAACGCTACTATTAATTCAGCTCCATCAAATTGGCTGCACTTGTTTTACTTTTTACTTTGATTTAGCCTATTTAACACCATTGTCATAATATTTCACGACATTTATTTATTCACTAAGATATCTGCATCTATATTTGCCTGTGGGCTATCCAAGCAAACAAAATTCAATCTTAGTCAATATTTATCCATTACTTAACATTTTGTATAAGTGCAGTTGTAACTACACTACAACTAAAATTATAGAAGCTAGCAAGACGCACACGGAGACCGGGGTTCACCCAGGGCTCACCGCCCTGTTAATGTAGGTCAAACACGGACTAGCCCCGTCCATCCCTCCCACTCTCCCAACTGGAGAGGAGAGTTACCTGACTGCTGTTCCCGCAGTTCATTGTCATGCTTCTTCTTTTTTCTTTTGTCATTCCCCGAGGGATAACTCCGCTTCATCTTGCTAGGTTGACCTCGATCTGACATGTGCGAGCAGCACGACGGACGGTCACGTCGTCACGTTTTTTTTTTGTTGTTTTTTTTCACAGGGCCTCTATTAGTTTGCGGGGCCCTACGCAACGTGCGTAGTGTGCGTATTGGGTGAACCAGTACTGCATATGACATACTGTGACTTTTGGAATGTTGTGAACAGCAAAAAAAATAATAATAAAATAATTGTGGTTTGGTTAGGTGTATAAACCTAACACTGGACCTAGAGGTCCAGTGTATGACCCATCTGACTACCCTGATTGCCCCTGGACATGATTCAGCAGGTAGAGCAGGTCATCCACTAATCATCAGGTTGGTGGTCTGATCCCCAACAATCCCCAGCTGGGCAAGACACTGTCAACTATAGTGTATTGATACTTCTTTTGTATCCAAGAAGCAAAGCATCAGAAAATGATTGCACCAGATGAACATCATTGTGCAGCCTTCAATAGCAGGACACCAGAAATACATGATTATACTGTACACACACATCTACATACCAGTTTCTGTGAAGGGTTATTAAGTTTCATAGAATCAATAAGTAGCTAGATCAAATGTGCTTCATAAAGGACTAATTACTCCCGAGTGGATGTGTGTTCCCTAGGATGCGGCTGTAAAAGCTTTTTGTCATTTGATGACTAATTTTCCACTCAGACACAAGCATCACAATTAGACCTGTTCCTTCCCATTACTAAATGACAAGGTCCCTCACAGTGTTTGTTTGATCTTCACTTCCAAAGGATTATTTGTTCTGGAGTTGAGTCTCACCTCTGTTTTCTTGAAGCTGCAAGAGAATGCATCAGCCAGCAATTGTTGCCTCGTGTTGAAACATTGGCTTAGTGTGCACAAGACCTTCTTAGCTTGTAAAAATTTAAAGCGTGGTCTTCAAGTCTTGTAGATAAGCCAAACTTCAGCAAGGTCACTAAGCTATCAGTATGATTTATGTGGAAGCTTGAGCTGCTCAGACTGGGTTATGTAGCGGTAAACAAAAAGATGGCTTAACTATATGAAATCCTATACATGGGGTCAGCAATTAGCAACAGGATAGGGGAAAAAATATCTGCTAAATAGAATTAATTTGCATTTAATTTCCATTAATTACACTTGTTATAATACAACACTCAGAATTAGTTTTTCTTTATTATGAACTCCTCATGCATACTTTTACTTTTTAAACAATAGCTAATAAATACCAGGTGTTGCTGTTTGCTTAGTTGCACCAGTTATGCTGTTAAAGTCAAAGGCCTAAACTGTTGGTAAAGATGGGAAATTAGAGATGTGCAGTTGCTTTGACAATATAACACTTTGTCCATTCAGTTCGGGTCTAATTATCATGAAGGATGGACTGTGTCTGACGAGTGATGTGAATGTTTATTTGACTTTCAGGCACTCCTGCATCATCATAACCCCCAAACCCCTTTTTTCAGCTGACAAACATTTATGCATATGGGTGTTTAATGGTGTTGTTGATTTGCATATCCTGACATTTAGTGCATAATATTTGAAATCTACACATTGTGTTATAAGTATGTATATGCATAGCGACTGCCCTGTACAGGTTGAAACCTGGCTGTTGCAGTTGAATTTTGCTATTAACAGGTCTCAAGGCAGGCAACCACTTTTGTCACCACTTTTCAAATCTGTGTGCAATTATTAATTTAGTTAAGCCACTATGTGTAGGCCTACAACTTGGACAAAATGTTTTTCATCAGAATCATAATATAAACTGCCTGGCCAAAAAAAAAGTTGCCACCAAAAAAAAGGTCCCACACTCTAATATTTCGTTGGACCACCTTAGCTTTGATTACAGCACGCATTTGCTGTGGCATTGTTTCGATAAGCTTCTGCAATGTCACAAGATTTATTTCCATCCAGTGTTGCATTAATTTTTCACTAAGATCTTGTATTTATGATGGGAGAGTCGGACCACTGTGCAAAGCCTTCTCCAGCACATCCCAAAGATTCTCAATGGGGTTAAGGTCTGGACCAAAGTCTGTGGTGACCAATCCATGTGTGAAAATGATGTCTCATGCTCCCTAAACCACTCTTTCAAAATTTGAGCCAGATGAATCCTAGCATTGTCATCTTGGAATATGCCCGTGCCATCAGGGAAGAAAAAATCCATTGATGGAATAACCTGGTCATTCAGTATATTCAGGTAGTCAGCTGACCTCATTCTTTGGGCACATAATGTTGCTGAACCTAGACCTGACTGACTGCAGCAACTGCCTCTCTTCTTACCCTGATGCACCCATCACTCTGGAACAGGGTAAGTCTGTACTCATCAGACCACATGACCTTATTCCATTGCTCCACAGTCCAATCTTTATGCTCCCTAGCAAAATGAAGCCTTTTTTTTCCTATTAGCCTCACTGATTGGTGGTTTTGTTAAGGCTGCACAGCTGTTCAGTCACAATCCCTTGAGTTCCCTTTGCATTGTGCCTGTGGAAATGTTCTTACTTTCACTATTAAACATAGCCCTGAGTTCTACTGTTGTTTTTCTATATTAGTCATTTCAAGTTAGAGAATGAAAAATAAAGCTGAGACCACTAGCCTTTAAATTGAGTTAATAACACATAAGTAACCCTTTAAACAAGACATCATGCTAAGAAGTGATGCTTGTTATAAAATGTAGAATGTGGAGTTTGTGCATACATAGGCTAATAGGAAGCCATTACATTTGATCAAGTTTCAGTTCTCCACTCTGTTATCAGACTCACTCACTCACTCACTCATCATCTACCGCTTATCCTGCACTGGGGCCGCGGGTGAGCTGGAGCCTATCCCAGCGGACTTAGGGCGTGAGGCGGGGTACACCCTGGACAGGTCGCCAGCCTATCACAGGGCTAAAGGCCCCCACACACCGGCTCCAACGACTTCCTTATCCGACCACTCCGTCGGATCAGTTCGGTAGAAAAGTTGCATTGAAACACACCGCCCCAGCTACACAGTAGCGTATACGTTCTGCACCTGCACGAAATGCAATAAGTCTCCTAAACATCGGGTGGCGATAGTCTCGTGCCAGTAACCCAAAACATAAAAACAGGAAATGATGGAACAGAGTGCGGACCGTAGCTTATCAAAACAAAGCACACACAGTGTTAGCTCGGCATTACTTGCGTGATGTCGTATTACGGTGGTCTCTCTTCCACCAGGCCAATCAGCTGCTCCTCAAAGTCCTCGGTCCACACAGCCATGGCTTTCAAAAATATATTGGTTTATCCCCAAAATAACGAACAGCGAAGTGTTGTTTGTAACTCTGTGCCGTCTCTGTTTATGTGGTTTGTTTATCATCGTCACTTCCGCCACCCCTCCCACACGCTGCGCTGATTCGCTGGCACACCGCCAATCAGAATGGTCACTGAACAGCTAGCTAACAACCAATCAGAGTATCCGACGGCATCCTAACTCAGACGCCCCACTTTGCATGTTCAGTCGGATCAGACGCCGTCTTCGCGCTTCCGCGCGGCTCCGACAACGCTGAACACACCGAACAGAATAGCCTCCTCTCTCGTCCGACGTCAGAGCCGGTGTGGGGGGGCCTTAACACACACAGACAGACAACCACTCACACTCTCATGCACACCTATGGATAATTTAGAGTCGCCAATTAACCTAACCTGCATGTCTTTGGTATGTGGGAGGAAGCCGGAGTACCCGGAGAGAACCCACGCATGAACGGGGAGAACATGCAAACTCCACACAGAAGGGCCTTGCTGTGAGGCGACAGTGCTAACCACTGCACCACCGTGCCGCCCTGTTATCAGACTGTAAGATGAAAAAAAAAACTTATTTCAACCAACCAACCAGTCTTTGTGCTATGCTAAGCTATTGTTGTTTCTGGGCTGTCTTCATCCAAGGTGTTGATGTATAGTTTGGTGATAGAAAGAATTCTGCGGAGGCATGGCTGGGTGGAATGATAGAGCAATCTTCATTGAAACAGATCTCAAGCCTGCGTCCGAACTAGGGCGGCCGCTCCCGGTGTTCCCCAAATCTGACAAAGTTCTGCCCAATACTTCGCCTCCTGCTCTATCAGAGATCCTCTCGCACCTCTGCTCTCAGGAAATCTACAAGCACCCACCCCACCTTCTCTGTCTGTGCGGGCCTTTTTAAAATCTCTTTGCCTGTACTGTACCTCCCTACTTCTTCTAATTGGTCACTTTGGTTATTTAAAGGTCCAAAGCAGTTGGTCTGTCTTCCATTATCTGTCCTTCTCTGGGAATATAAGCATTTAGACATCTCACCCCATCTGGCATGAAGGTCACACTCAGTTTTAGCGGTTTATGGTGGCCTGGTATTCTTGCTAAAAACCCCTACACAGCTAAATAAAGACTCCTAAGACCCCTGGACCTGTACCCCCAGCACTGGTCACATTCCTTACCTCACACAAAGAGAAGCAACTGATCATAGTTAAATCTAAACTAAGTTAAAGCATGAATCAGAATGTGTCGCCGTCCAGATACCTCACTATGCTGCTGCCTTTTTCTTCATATTTACTGTACACATGAAAATTATCCCGATCTTCTCACATCTCAGCAGGAAAGATGGGAGGAAGAAGGAAAAATACTCTCCAAAATGTTGGAATATATGCCCATTCCCAATTCTCCCCTTGGCCCCTACCACTTGGACCTACCCCTCTGTTTTGCACATCCATGTCTAGGGGTGGGGTGTCCTGATTTGTGTTGGGATAGAGGTTTAGGTCAAAGTGTTAGGGCTACATGGCCCTCCAAACAGAGATTTTTCTGATGCACACTTCACACCGAGTGTTGTGAGAATCTGCCATTTCAATGTATTATAGTTATTTTCTTTAAAACAAACATGAAACAATTGTGGCCAGTTTCCTGATGTCTCAGTATCTAACCAACAGGCTAGCTGACATTACATTGTTAGTGCCTGTGTGTACATGACAGTCCTGTTGCATTCCCCTTTGATGACATATGACACTCGGAATTGGTACTGCTGCTCTAATATTAGTGGAGCACAGGCTGCTACTGTTGGCCTATAAACCACTACTGTTAGTAGCCAGTAACGAAGCACTGTTCTTTTTATTTGATGGTTTGATCGATAGCTTGAAGTTGTGAACAAATTACAGGCATCCAGTCTTTTCCATCTCTAACAGATAAATAACAAATTAAATTATGACAATACCAGGATTGCCACAGTAAAACAAGAGAAATCTCCACAGCAGAAGATGCTATATTTGAAAGTGTGAGGGTTGAATGTTTGTCCCATTTCATATGGGGAGATTTCAACCAATACCCCTTGTAACTCTGTTCTGAGGTGCAAAGGGTTCACTCGAAAATGAGGGGTAGAGCCAAAATCAGCACCTACTTTGTACCTTTATGATGTGCCAGGACACATCTGCTCTCATGAAGGCTCAGTACGTGCCTGATTAACTTTCATCAGTTGAGGTTCCAAATATTGTCATTCTGGTTTTCATGGGATTCATTTCTTTGATTTCATAATCCCTATAAATGGAACATACAGTAGTATGAAAAAGTTTAGGCACCCCTCTGAGGCTGCATAATAATTTCCTCTGTCTTCACAGAAAATGATCATAGTGGCATGCCATTCATGTTCTAATAAAAGCTGAGTACTGGGGTATTTTCCAGACAAAGATTTTTAGTGTAGCAATATTAAGTTATATGAAATTAAATCAGATGTGAAAAAGTCTGTGCAAAAATTTGGGCACCCTTGTCATTTTGTTGATTTGAATACCTGTAACTACTGATTGATTGGAACACAAAATTGGTTTGGTGAGCTCATTAAGCCTTGAACTTCATAGACAGGTGCATTCAATCATGAAAAAAGGTATTTAAGGTGGCCAATTGCAAGTTGTTCTTCTCTTTGACTCTCCTCTGAAGAGTGGCAACATGGGGGCCTCAAAACAACTCTCGAAATTGTCAGGGATGTCCAAACTTTTTCATGCATCTGTAGTGTGGATGTAGACCAGTGGATTACATCTATTATGATTAATTTGGTCTGTTGTTCACTTACATCTCCAGGGGCTCTTAAAGTTGTACTTACTGCTCTGGCAAACTCATTTAAATCCAAAAGTCTCATAGGATCTCATGTGGTTCAGCTCATTTGTGTGTGTGTGTGTGTGTGTGTGTGTGTGTGTGTGTGTGTGTGTGTGTGTGTGTGTGTGTGTGTCTCATTAGTGTACTTCCCTTTGCTCTTTCATTCCAGGCTGCAGCAATATGAATGTGTAGCCTGGCAAGTGTTAAGCTTTTTCTAACCTCCTAACCTCTTGCCGCTCGTGTATGGGTGACAGCTCACAATTCCCTCAGCAGACCAAGAAATTGCATTTACCTAACCTTTAGCACTCTGTGTTACTGCAGTACATTGGTTTCAGAAAAGTCAGTAAAGAGCACACCTTCACCTGACGTACTATTGTACAATAAGCTCAAACACACATACACACTTTCTACATTCATACTGTAAACACATTTATGCCTGAGTTAAAATGTTGATTACAATGGGGAGTTGATAAAATTAGTTACAACAAATAACCTTAATCATGGTTGCATTCCATTTAGTTGAGCCAGTTCTAGTCCCATTGGTATTGTGCATGCTGACTCACTATTACATAAGTCATGTAGGCAAAAAAAAAACAATAAAAACTATTAACATTCAATTGTAGAAGCAAAGCTAGAACTTTTATGGCCCATATGCCCAGCAAACAATTTTTATTTAAAAGAATGGACAACATCTTTTAGTCTGATATCTATTTCCTATAAAATATTCATGATGGAAAACCATGGCTGTAAATCATGTGGAAAACATAATGGAAATATGGCATTTAGGTTTATTTTAATGTGAACATTTCAGGATGTTAACGCTCCTCTAACTTGGAGTGCCAGATGGCTTTCTGAATGTACATCATGATTTATTCAAAGTCTGTTTTCCATTATCCATCTATTGGTAAACCAATGTTTGAACCTTAGCCAACCATAAAAGCTTTTTTGGATTTAAAATTTTCAAATGTAGAGAATTTCCATCCAGGTATTTTGAGACACACTGAAAATGACCGGTGGAAGGGTTAGGGTACTTGAACTTGAATAAAACTGAGCAGTCATTAATGTTGTTTGCTACGACTAGCGAAGTCAAAATGCTATGACAAGTATACATGTCCACACTGAGAAGGGTCTATTAACTGAATTACATAGAAATCAGACACATCTTAAATGTATGTTATATAAATTGAAGCATTCAAAGTTCAGTGGGAACACAAAAACCATCACTGGTTACTTTGGCATAACAGAGGAAAACTGCAGCAGTAGTATGTATTCGGGTGATACACATCTGAAGCCCGAGGGTCAGAGCTTACAGCCATTTGAACCTAGAGGGCAATTCTTTACTACTTTTCACTCAGTATGTGGGTCATTCTAGACACCAAACTTATCAACTGGCATCAAAACTTGGACATCTTGTAGTGGGTGACACTCAATATTTAACTTAATGCTATAAAGTTTTTTGAAAGAGATTTACTATTGGAGTGCTTTGTCTGCTGACAGTCCCAATGGTGCTGAGGGAATTGTTCCAAAGGATCCCACCATGCTGTCCAAATCTCAGAGTGTTATCAGATTGTGTCTAAGGATTTTGTGGCTTATATTTCCACTGAAACAACAGGGCACTTAACTCGACTAATGATTTCAAAGACAATATCAAGAGATCATTAGTATTACTATAGTATTTTCTGCATTTCTGTAGATGCAGCTGATGGGATCTCTGTCACATTTTATGTGAAATGCATGCCTTTCATCACTGCCTCCATGTGACTTCCCCAAAGCAACAATTTGCAGCCATTTAATTGGCTCTGCATTATCAGATGGAGCTAGATGAAAGTGAATTGCCAACACCAAGTGTGGCTCATTTCCAATACAAAATGTGGGTGGACTACAAGTGAGTTGATAATTCCAGTCTATTTATTCATTACACAGAGAGAGAGAGGGAGAGGAGAGTAGGAGACGATAGGAAGAAACCTGTGTCAGGGCTGATAGTAATAATTCATACAATGCTGAGGTCTAAAGATTACACAAAAATGGCAGAAATGACATTGTTCCTAAAGAGCAGTTTATTGGAATGCAATTATAATGCAATGAACAAGTTGCTGCCACAATGAATATTTGATTTTTGGCTGAGCCTTGACATTTAGAGCAGTTTCTCTGTTGGTAGTTATTGGCAAGAAAGAACAATTCTTCAGTCTATAGGGTACAGAGGTCACTGCACAGCAGCTCACACTTACACTACTGCAATGTAATAGCAGTTTGATGTGGCAATGCCCTGTAGGAGGCGGACAGTGGGATTTTTATTAAAAACTGAATACTGTCCAGTAATGTAATACTCTCTTATGGGCAGCACAGTGGTGCAGTGGTCAGCACTGTTGCCTCACAGCACAGAGAGTCTTATTTTTAATCCTGCTGGGGCAGGACCTTTCTATGTGGAGTTTGCATATGGATTTGTGGGATTTCTTGGGGTACTCTGCTTTCCCCAAGCATCAAAACATGTCCAATTTGATGATTTTCCAGTCAGTGACCTTTGACCAAGACACTGGCTAAGATCTGGAGTTAGTCCCGGGGCACATACACTGACCACTGATCCCTCGGGATGGGTTAAATGCAGAGTACCTGTTTCACTATGTTGTATAATGAACGATATGTGACATAAATAAAGATCTTCTTATGTGAGGTTTAATTTATTACATTATGCTGTTGAATTGCTTAGTAGTGGCCATGTTTGTGGGTTATTTACACATCTGCATAGCTAGATGACTGAGCAGGTCAAATGCCAGTGACTCCAAAAACAACATGACTGCTGCAGCGTATACCATACCCGAGTTTGGTTTCACATAGGACATGAACAACAGTCTCCAGATGAAAGTCATGCTAGTTTTATCCAACCATCCTGCTCCCATCTCCTCCTTATGCGGCAGCTATTTATACTACTTGACTTTCCTGATTTCCTCTTTTACTGCTGTAACAATTTCTATGGTCATGAGAGATTGCCTAACAAGAAACAGAAATATGAGTTATGATAAGCTGCTTCACACTCTACTTATAAGGGTTGTTTTTCTTATGAAGACAGGTTTCAGGTTGTCTGTTATTTTTCATAATGTGATTAAGTCAGTTTGATCTAGTTCAACTTAAACATGTTTTGATGTACATAAAATACCCTGCTTTATTAAGCATTTGTGTCTGAGATGGCATTTTTTGACAAAGTTCTATTCTCTTTCTATTCTTATAATGACACTTGAAATATTTGAAATGTCTTAACTGCTGGGCACAAGATGTCTCTTTATTCACTGTGTTTGTGTTTGTGCACTGGAGGCTTTAAATTTCTACGTCACACTTTGATCCATCAATCCATCCATCCATTACCTGTAACTGCTAATCCTGTGTAGGGTCACAGGAGGTGAACTGATCACAGCTGACATTGGGTGAGCGACAGGGTACAGGACAGGTCACCAGTTCATCACAGTGCTGACACATAGAGACAAACTCACCTCCAGGCAATTTAGAGTCACCATTTAACTTAGTCTTAGTAAGTTGAATATTGAAAAGGATCAGCTTCTGCACAGTAAATTCTCCAGTGTAAAATATGCATTGTCAAAGTTTAAGGACTCTTTCAGAGTTATTACAACAACAGCCTGAGTAAGATGCCCCCTAGTGTTGGTGAAAATTTTCGTAGTTAGAATACTTGGTGTAAGAAGTACTCTGGAAAGCCCCGCCCATCGCCTTCTCCTTTAGTGTTGGGAAGTTCGACTCTTTTTACTGACTCAGATCTGTTACTCTCGGACAGTAAATTGAACTAATCTTTTTTGAGTCATTTCGTTCATTTTTACAGCAGGTGGCGCTGAAGCCCTCTTGTGGGCGTTGTAAAAAAGGCAGCGGCTCTCAACACTTAACAATAAAGGCAACATGGCTTGCTTCAGCTGACAAAGTATAATACACAAAATGCCGCAAGCAATTCAAACCATGTGAAAACGTCGGAAAGCAAATACACACCACAATAAAGTGACTTTTGTCCTGAATTCTCCCTGCCATTGTTGTTTAACAGCATGACAGTGACTAGGTAGCTGTCACGTGACAAATGAACAAAAGAACGATCCGTATGAACGATCCGTATGAACGTACTGTCGTGCTTACTGCTCTTCAGCCTGAGCTGCTTGTCACGTTACAAATGAACAAGGACCTGAGGACGGATGCACAGTTGAGTGAGTCGTGAACTAATCATTTCTGTTTCCTGTCCTGCTGACTGAGCTTATGCAGCCATGCACGGATTAATGCACAGGCTTCCCTAGGCTGCAGCCTATGGGCCCCACGTGTGGAGGGGTCCTTGAATTGGTCAGATTATTTTTTAGAAATTTAAATACACTTTAATGGAATTAGCTCCAAAATCCTTTTACGCACACCACAAGGAAATAATCTGACTATATAAGCACGTTGTTGAGCAGCTCTCCACATCCACTGCGCAAAGAACACACGGACAAAATAACACTTTCTGTCTCCATCTCCAACCTTTTTACGCACACCACAAGGAAATAATCTCTGACTATTTAAATGTTATTTAACAGTTCTCCACATCCATTACGCTCAAGAACACATGATCAAAATAACACTCTCCATCTCCATCCCCACCACCTTGCAAACATCCTATAGTGTGACCTTACACTGTATGAATAGATATGAAAGTGCGCGGCGGCACCATGCCCTTACTTTGAGCTGCAGGCAGGGTGCCCTGGTTACAGGTGCGCTCTGGGGTCGTGGAGATAAAGTCTCTCATGAGGGGACGAATGTCCAGGTAGTTCAGAATGTCTGTGTGGGGCATGCAACGGCGAAAGGTGTGTGAGTCTTTTTCTGGGTCATGGTGCCGCATATCCATGTCTTCAAAAGACGCAAGGCGGAGAAAGTACGCTCGGACGAGGCCACGGAGATGGTAGGCACAGAAAAAACTCAATCAGTTTTTCTGTCTCTGAAAACATGGCTCTTGTTTGTGGCTGGAGCTTTGTCAAACATGATGCTACATCTTGGACTGTGAAACACTTAGACCCCTCTGTGTTTTGATACATCGGCGAGCTGCTTGGCGATGCGTCTCTTCGGATGGTCCTGAAGAGAAGCTCCAAACAGTGTTGAGCGGTAGCCTGCTGTCTGGTATGAGCTCTGGATGAGCAAGCATCTACGGGGACGTCATCCAAAGCAGCCAACTTTTGTATTGACTCACTGTGCAACTCTGATCTCTCATGCTCGTTACATTTTTCAGTGGCTTTACGCCAATTTGAAAAGCCGGCACTCATGAAGGGGTTGTCTTTCTTAAATTTTACTCTAGGTATGACTTTTCTTTAGCAAGCCAAGCCAGTGCCACAGAATGTGAGAACGTTTCATTACCACAACGCCGTGCGGGAAATTTGAACTGGATGTTGGCCGGAAGGGCTCCTTCTAATCCAATCACGCTAGGTTGGGTCGCAGGTGCTGGGGCTGGGCCTGCCGGTGCAACTGCAGGCGGAGGCGGTTGAACAGTCTTCACTGGTGGTGGTTTTCCAAAAAAATTCTGAAATGCGTTTCTGTGCCATATTTCCTGCTCGTTTCTGTCATTAGACAATGTAAATTTACTAGTCTGCTGCTGCCACGGAGGTAAGCTGCATGGAGCGAGCGGGAAACCTCTCTACTCGGCGACCACGAGCCTGTATGACGTCGACAATGTAACTTACGTGAACCTGTGTTGATTAGGCCTAGAAATAATTAAATTAAAGTTCAAAATACACATAAAAGCCTATGTATGTCAATATCATTTCCCAAAATATTCATAAGGTATTTATAAATTGTGCAAAATATTTTAATACGTTTTTTAAAAATCTCCCTCTTGCCACTTCCCACAGCTATGGACGTTAGTTAAGTTACCGCGTATATTGTGGTCAATGTTACTGCGGATTTGGCTAATGTTAGTTCAACTGAAGATTTTTCCCTCCAAAGTACATTAACATTACCTTTACGTTGCTGTCAGTGTTACACTAACACTTTGGCAGCCCTCTAATGTGCGTGTGGCAGTACTTGCGCTAGTTAAACGTACTAGTTGCGTTTAACTTGACAGTGTTTTCTCAGTAACCTTAAAATAAAATAACTATCCAGCAGGTGTTGTTATGAACAAACAGTTTCTGATAGGGGTGGGCACTGAGACTCGATATTTAACAAGTGCCGGGCGTCGGTAAATGATAAAAGACGTGCCCAGACACGTGCACAAGCTCCGACGTTACTGGTAACGTTACCTTTCAGTAATTATTATCATTGTTATTATCACCATTATCTATTATGCACATGTACATGATCTGCTGATTTATTTGCCGAACATAAGAGACAAGCAAATGATTTCATTAAAACATGACCATGGCCACCAAAAAGTCTCCTATGCAGGAAAAGCCCTGCTATAACTTCATATCTACTGCAGCAATGGCTTTCCTGCTATAGGAAATAAATGGAGGCAAAATTGCCTGGTGGCAGTTCTTAGTCATTAAAAAGTCTGTTTATATGTGCTAGACTTTATTGTTGCTTTATTCCTTTTAATGTTACATTGAATGTATTTATTTTCTTCTTTGTTTCACAGATTTGTCTGTTATGTGCTATGGTCCTGTGATGGTAAGTAACATTTTAGATAAGTTAATAGTAACATTAGTCTTTCTTTGTTTTTCTTTCTGGTTGCATGCCTTCCTTGTTGGGATTGCACACTTTCGTATTGTTATTTTTTAGGTGTGTTTACTGTCAGTTGTTGAAGATTATTTAATTTTTAGTGAGCACTGGCTTGTCTTCTACTCTGTTCATTCACAGTTGGTTCAGTCTGCACTGACCAAGAAACCTTGTGGAGACCGCATTGTCAAAGAATACAACCGAACAAAAGGTCTGACTGACTCCTCACGGCGACAGATGGTTAACATCCTCGCTGCATATATGACTGAAACTCATGGGTAATTGAGATTTCTTTTTTTTTATTTTTCCAAGCAGAACCTTTCTTTCATGAGTGTAACTTTTGACAAGACATTTCTTCCATTCTTGTAGGGAAAACATAGATATTAAGTGCCATTCTTTAATTCTCATTGCTTGAAACTTAATGTAAGCACTGAAATTAATAGATCTATTTGTTCCTTTCAGGACGTCACTGCCACGACATGTGAGAGAGATGTATGCTCGAGGCATAGTCGCCTTGTTCCCTTACCTGATGGACCCATATTCCAAAAATGGATATCTAAGCCTTTTAAGTCTTCTTGTCATTAGATTGTTGAGAGCAAATTACTCCTTTTATAGGCCACAGAAAGAACCAAAGACCACCAACACAACTAAATTTGATCTCACTGGTGGGCCCAAATTTGATTTATGCGTTGCATAATTTAAAGGGACATGAGGCAGGATCAAGAAATAAGACACAATAGTGACACCGCAGCCATTAGGGTAACTGCAGCCATCAGCCAAGCCTGCGCTGGAGCGTGCATGAACTCTTCACAGCAGAGCAGCTGATGCTGTGACACTGTTATTTCTTTACTCGCTGTTCACGTGACTGTTTACTGCGAGACCTTCCCGCATGCCTCCGCGGAATGACGTTGGTAGCATACAGCTGCGAACTGTGCTGTGTGTAAATGCCCCCACACACCGCCCAAGGCCGACTTCCTTATCCAACTTCCTTATCCGACCACTCCGTCTGACCCGTTCGGTAGAAAAGTTGCATTGAAACACACCGCCCCAGCTACACAGTAGCGTATACGTTCTGAGCCTGCGCGAAATGCAGCAAGTCTCCTAAACATCGGGTGGCGCTAGTCTCGTGCCAGTCACCCAAAACATAAAAACAGGAAATGACGAGCGGAGTGCGGACCGTAGTTATCAAAACAAAGCACACACAGTGTTAGCTCACCATTACTTGCGTGATGTCGTATTACGGTGGTCTCTCTTCCACCAGGGCAATCAGCTGCTCCTCAAAGTCCTCGGTCCACACAGCCATGGCTTTCAAAAATACGTTGGTTTATCCCCAAAATAACGAACGGCGAAGTGTTGTTTGTAACTCTGTGCCGTCTGTTTATGTGGTTTGTTTATCATCGTCACTTCCGCCACCCTTCCCACACGCCGCGCTGATTCGCTGGCACACTGCCAATCAGAATGGTCACTAAACAGCTAGCTAACAACCAATCAGAGTATCCGACGGCGTCCTACCTCAGACGTCCGACTTCGCATGTTCAGTCGGATCAGACGCTGTCCTCGCGCTTCCACGCGGCTCCGACACAGCTGAACACACCGAACAGAAAAGCTTCCGAACTCATCCGACTCTCTCCTAACGCTTCAGACAGACGTTTTCTTACCTGGTCACTAGGAAATGAGCCATGTCAGCATCTGTTTTCAGTCCCAATTCAAGTTGAAGCTGCCTCCATGAGTCGAACGCGTAGCTGATGTTTATTCGGGTGCCGGCCCGGCTTTGGTCATAATTTTGTTTCGCCTCTCGACTTGCCGCTGATGAAACCTTCGTTTTCTTCTTAGCATGACTTTTTAGTGGACTTTGTGTGGTGGTGGGTCGTTTTCTGGCCGTAGCAAAATCCATTACTACACAAACACTAGTTTGGGTCCACCACGCTTGTCTTCTTCCTGTATCCAAGCCGCAGAGGACGCGCATTCAGCGTCATCTGACGTCACGTCCGCAGGACTGTGCAGGAAATTCGGGCCCGAATTGCCGTACATTATGCAGCACACAGCCTGTTCAAGGCAACGAAGAGATATGTGGGTGGGCTCATTCTTTTTGTTTATGAACGCTTCATCACCCATTAGCATTTAAAATGCATGTTTATTTTTTCAGAAATCCTGCTTCAAGTCCCTTTAAGATTAGATCACATATGAGACTAAAATGGTTGCACTTAAGAGACCTGATGCATAATTCATACTATGGAAATAGTGAATTGCCATTTCCAAGTAGTCCAGTGTCCAAAGCATTTTAATCACAAAAGTTGTCTCGTTATCCAACTTCATCATTTTAACCAACTGTTTTAACTAATAACTAACTAATGATTCTGTTCTAATTTTAAAGGAACATTTCTATGATGGTGAAAGTGGCAGTGGTTACTTAGCATGGAGACTCAGAACCATCCAAAGGAAGAGTGCTTCATCAGAGAGCAGAGGTTCATCTCATGAGCTGAAAGGTGGGGGGCCAACAACTAGAAGAGATCCCAGACAACATGTCCACCTGGGTACCATATGGGCTCAATGTGTGTTACCTGGGTACCAAGTGGGCATGGGCTAGAAGTGGGCAATTGTTCTGGGTTCCATATAGATTCCAAATGGGCTAAGTGGGCATGGGTTAGAACTAGGCAAATTTGGTGGGTTCTATATGGGTTACATATGGGCTAAGTGGGCACGGGTTAGAACTGGGCAACCATATTTGGGTCCCAATAGGGTTATGTATGGGCTAAGTGGGCATGGGTTTGAACTAGTCAACCACATCTGGGTCCGGTAAGAGTTTTATATGGGCTAAGTGGGCATGGGCTGGAACTGGTCAACCGTGTCTGGGTCCGGTAAGAGTTTTATATGGGCTAAGTGGGCATGGGCTGGAACTGATCAACCATGTCTGGCTCCCATATGGGCTATCTATGCGCTAAGTGGGCATGGGTTAGAACTGGGCAACCATGTTTGGGTCCCATTAGGATTATGTATGGGCTAAGTGGGCATGGGTTTGAACTGGTCAACCATATCTTGGTCCGGTAAGAGTTTTATATGGGCTAAGTGGGCATGGGCTGGAACTGGTCTGGAACTGTAGCTATCATGTATTGCCAGGCTTCAAGAAATCTGCCTCAAGGCCTTTTGAATCAACAGTGAAAGCACCCCTTAATTCCCTCCCTCAGACCTGCCTATTGGTCAGCGCATGTTAACAGACAGTTGTTGTTAACTTTTCTTTTCTTATCCTCAGCAATTCCTTTCTCTTTGCAGGGTCTGAATTCAGTCTCTCCCTGTATATCTTTGTCCTCTCTGCACTTGTCATCATTATCTGTCTCAAGTTGACAAAAGAAAAGGGAATGTATGGTTTCAGATGAAGACAAACATGTTTAGACTTAAACAGCATTCTAAGGTTTCTGTGAAGTGGTCTGCTGTGTCTGTCTGATAAACTAGAAATCTGTATCACCGAATAAAACTAAACTAAACACAATCGATTGTGGATAATTACAGCTTTTATGTGATGATGGACCCAAATAAATGTTTAAAAGGACAAAACATACATTGGACTTTGTTATTTAGTGTTATATCTGCAGGAAATTACAATTCATATCATATGGTGTGACAATCAAATCACATGGCGTGACAGGCAGACATGTCACACCATATGATAAAGTGTCACATGATGTTTTCTGCATTTAGCACAACCTTGAGTCTTGTAGCTACACATTAGCATACTAACAACATGCTAGCTATAACAAAGCAGCATAGATTTACATGTAATTATGACAAAATAATAAAATTTCTTTTGCATTTTTATGAAAAATGTGTCACACCAAAACACATCTGGAAGTGGGACTTTTGTCAGAGTGCCAACAAGATCTGATTTATTATAAATATAAAAATGATAACTCACCTCAGGTTGTACAGCACTAGCCTTGCCACTAGCCACCTTGCTGAAGAAGGTCCTCTCCTTCCCAAGGGTGTCAAAACAGTTGCCCGTTGAAATCCCAAAATAATGTCACACCATATGATTTTGATTTGTGTGACAAAATCTTTTTGATTAGAACTGACTCAAAACATTATGCTTGGACTTTGAAAAGAGTAGGTTCACAAATAGACATCTGTATTATTTTTCTGTATTTTTTTTTTTTTGAGAATTTTTGCACTTATTTTTCTTAGTTTTATTCAAGTTTTCACTTTGAGAAACAAGTGCCGGACAGTCACACCATATGAGTTTTGTTATGTTTGGTTGAAAATTCTGAAAAAATGAGTGATGAACTGTTTTAATGTTGAGTATGTTCACATAAATCATAATGTTTTGCACAATAATGAGGTTTTTGGCAAATATATTTTTTATTCATACGACACTGAAGACAGCAAAACTGCCATGTCATGTCACCCACCCACTTTGTGTGTAACAAACAATCTGGGCTCATGTGAAAAATATGTAACATAGGTTACAAAAGCAATTGATCAGCCAACACTCAAGACAGGACAGTTTTTTCAAAACATTAATTAATTTCTGAACCGTTTGTGATAGAGACCAGCAGTAAACTGCATTTGAATCACAGGATTTTCCGCTTTCCAAGGGTCCTTGAATGGTGCCTCTACGACACCAATTAAGCCAAACCAAGCAGTGTGATTTATTCAGCGTGATCAGCGCATGGAAGCAGCTGTGGGGCCTATTGATCACGTCACTTCCTCGACGCAGTAACAGGTCGAAGCAAGTTCATAAACTCCGACATGACCAACAACCAGCTGCAAGAGATGGAGAAGAGTCTGGAGGAGGTGTGTGTCCGCCAACATTCCAAGCTTGAAACAGTAAGGGCCATGCTGCAAGTGCAGGATAAAAAAATTTCCGAGATGCACCGAGCCATGTCCGAGATGTCCGTCTTAGTGGTCAATATGAGTCGGACGCTGAGTGACCTCAAGAGGATTATGTCAGACAAAGCTAGTGTTCCTGAGAAACCTGCAAAAGATGTCAGCTGCGGTACTGACAGACCCCAAACGTTGGATGTCGCCTGTGCCACAGATCGCAGCTGCATCATGCCAGGCTCATGGTCCCCTGGGCCCCGAGTTAAATTGGAAGAGGACCAGGAGGATGACAGAGAAGCTCTGTCTTTATTGTGGCGACCCAAGCCACATGGTCGCGAGCTGCCCAGGCAGGTTTTAATTTCCGAGAACTTTTTTTTTTTTTGCTGAGGCTGCTGCGTTTGAAGCGAACAGACTGAGCCGCCATGAACCCTATTCCTGTACTGTTATGTTAGCGTTCAGGTTAGCGTTTAGCGTTTCATGAAGGAGACTGAGCCGTCCCCATGAACGTGTTATTGTTATTATTAACATTGTTATTGTACCCAAGCCACATCGCGAGCTGCCCATGCAGGTTTTATTTTATTTTATTTATTTATTTATTTTTGCTGAGGCTGAGTTCAAGGGTTTTTATTGAAGCGAATGAGCCGCCATGAACCCTAGCCTATTCCTGTGTGTGTTATTATCGTTCAGGGTTTCATGAAGGAGACTGAGCCGTCCTCATGAACCTTATTGTTATTATTGATATTTTAATTGTGTGCATAGTAAAATTTGTGAAACAACTTTTTGCTTCCAGCTACTCATTATTGTGACTGTGAAATACATGCCTATATTAGTTGCGCATTTGGTAAGTTCTAGTAGCCTATATAAAAAAATAACAATTCAATATTTGCATATTGTAAAAAAAAAAAAAAGGGCATTTTTCACAAGGTTGATCATTTTGAAATGTAGAATAAACACAGAGAAAGTATATTTAAATTCCAAAAATATTTTAATAGCTTAAGGTGCACATAAGGAAAAAATTATTAGACTACCCTTGTTTTCCCTTGTTCATTTTAATTCCTGGTACAACTAAAGGTACTTTTGTTTGGACAAATAACAACAAAAATAGCTCAGAAGAGTTTAATTTAAGAGCCGATATAGCCATTTTCCATGGTTTTCTTGAATAACCCAGCTCTTACATTAAACTCTTAAAATTAACCTGTAAATACAAAGATCAGAGATTAATGAACACACTGTTGATCTCGTTTGTCATCTGAGGAAGCTCAACTAAAGGTGGGGAGTACGCACCATCCAGTAGCCTACAGAGAATGTCCATGCAGTCTCTCCTCTCCTCAAGCAGATGAAGCTGATGTCTTCCTTTTGGCACTGGTCTAACATTATGATATCTTGCGGATTACTGACAGAAAAAAAAACAGTTCAGTTGAAATTCATTAACCAGCAATCACATGTATAAGGACTTAATTGCTTTATGTTATTCTTAATCATCTATTCATACATTCGTGTGAATTCATGTGCACTGCTACCGCGACGGCAACGGTACCAGACCAAAAAAGCTTTAATCTTGGATTTTTTTCCAATTGTTGCCATTCTCTCGTCAGTGAAGTGTAACGATAATACGGTCCATTTCCGCCATACACTCTCCTTTAGTTAGGGTGGCGCAGTGGCGCTGTTTGCACGTGCACGTGACCAAAGGTTATGGGTCAGCCGCCACCGGAAGTAAACAAAACTACGTTAATTGCGTTAAAAAAAATTAACGCGTGTTTAAAATTAATCGCCAAAATTAAGGCAGAGAAGGTTTTGACAGCACTAGTCTAAAAATATAGTTTTTATACAATGCAGGGAACCGTGTAATTTCGCAGGCACTTCCCAAGTCAGCTAAGTGACGGGTCCTTCAGGCAGCCATTGTCTTGTGTTCCCGGTTATCACGGCACTAGTTGCGGAGACCGCGGCATATCCAGAAGAGTAAGTAAAAATATATAAAAGTGTTCACATAAGGGCAAAAAAAAACAATGCTTGATGTTTTAAATGCGGGATCATGTCCACAGAAACAATTAATTAATATGTGCGTGCTTTGGACAGGCTAGCCCCCCACATCGCGTGCAAAAGCTAGCTAGCTAGCTAGCATTGTATTAGCATTAGCCTAATGGCAGCTAAGTTGCAGAGACGGTAATTCACATAATTAAGTTAAAAATTAAATACTTTGTTCACATGAGGGTGAAAAAGAGTGGCTTGTGTTTTAATACAGGGTCATGTCCACAGAGTTTATTAATATGCACGCGCGAGTCCCCACTTCGAACCAAAAATAGGGTTGCCACCATGAGGGACGCCCACCACGGCTCCCACGGGCCATGACCACCACGGGCCCGACTCCTGCGGGCGCAGCAATATGTTTTGTGCCAGTATTTTTAGTAAATGGGTGATCAAGAAAGCAATTCAGGGCTTGAAGACCGGCTCGGGATTTTTTATGGTGTTTTTTTTTTTTCTTAATGTTTAAAAAAAAAAAAAAACCCTAGTTAGTTAGATCTGCCAACCACGCCATTTACCTCAACACACACAGCATTGCCCCAGAATTTAACCCCCTGAGGTCGATGGACGCACCGGCGCGTTCAAATCACGTCACCGCTTTAGACGACGGAGCAGCGAGATGCAGCCTCACTGATTCTCCGTTTCAACTTGTGGCGAAAGTACAGACTTCAAACTATATACCAGTTTTTAAATTGTGCTGATAGGCCGAGTAAAACCGGACTTGTGATAAATAATGTGCGCAACGCTTTTTCGCGAATATTGCTGTCATGTTTACGTTTGGTGCATGAAGAAACTGTAAAAACAGGCTTTTCTCAGTAACGCGTCTGTAAAAAGGAAGTGCTTGCAATAAAAAAAAAATTTAAAAAAAAACACATGATACCCCCTTTCCTATTGGTGGAAAAAAGCCACTACATCAACCAATCATAAAATGATATGGCAAATCACGTGATTTGGTTGCTGGGGAACAGGGGGAAGTTTTGGGGAGGGACGGCGGCGAAGAGTGACAGCGATACTGACAGCGACAGACACAGCGACAGCGAGTTTTGAGAGTTGAGAGATTTGAGACATGTAGCGTGTTTAGAGTGTATAGATAGTGTGTTGTTTAGTGTGTAGTGTAGTCGTTTTTTTGTTTTGTGTGTCAGAACAATGAGTAGATTGTTGAATGAGGAGCAGGCAGTGCAGCTCCTGACTTTTATTCTAAGTAATAAAAATGGTTTGTTAAACATATTTGTGGTTTTCACAGTAAAAAATTTAAAAAAATTCCTACTCTGATTTTATGATTTTTGTGTGATTTTAGGTCCACTGTATTAATACAGTATGTCAAAATTAAAAAAAAACTGTACAGTCACATAAGTGAGGTTGTGCTGAGAAAAATGACACCAAACAAGGCAAGGTAAACAGTTTTTAAGGTGAAATATAAAGGTAAAATCAAAAGTAGTCAAAAACTGAATGAAAAGCTAAAAAAGCCCCCCCCCCCCCCCCCACACACACACACACACACACACACCCAAATGGACCCTGTGAAAATTTAAATGTGCTCATTCATAATCAAGCAATGAAGCTCAGATGTGTTCTCTGTCTGTGTGTGTGTGTGCGTGTGCGTGTGTGCAGATTGACAGGCACCTGCATTTGAGGAGAACTAAGTAAGTATACAAACAACACACACACTTAAGCATTTATCTTCACTTGTTACAGCAGCGGTCTTCCACAGAAATACTGTAGAGCAATGGTTCCCAAACTTTTTAGGCCGTGACCCCCAAAATAACACATCACATAGCATTGCTTCATATCTGTTGAGGCTTCAGTGGTTAAATGGCATATTTATGTCCAATTGTCCTTAAACAAGTAGTATCTATTGAGATTTCACTCAAGTGTCAAATCTTTATCTGTTACAAATTGATTTAAATAATGGAATATAGCTCTTGGACCAAGCGACGGGCAATTAATGCCAAAGTTCAGGAGCACTTGCGAGTGTTGGAAACCGTCAAAAATGACTTTGGGAATCTGAATGAAGAGTTGGACTGTCGTGAAAGGGACCAAGAATCAGATTCTGAGGAAAGGCGCCAAATATCAGATTCCGAGGAAAGGGACCAAGATTCAGATTCTGAGGAAAGGGACCAAGATTCAGATTCCGAGGAAAGGGACCAAGATTCAGATTTAGACGAAGGAGACCAAGAATCAGATACCGAGATGGTTTATGATTATTGCAGTGAAGCAAAACATTATCAGAATAATTCAGACATTGTTGAAGGATCTGATCCGTGTAGTGAGCTTAAAGATAAGTTGGCTGATTGGGCAGCAAAACGCAATATTTCACATAGTGCCTTGTCAGAACTATTACCTATTTTAAGGCATTGTGGCCTTGACTTGCCAAAAGATCCAAGAACCCTTATGTCAACCTTAAAAAACTGTGAGGTCAAAGAAATGGGAGATGGAAGCTACTACTATTTTGGAGTTGCAAATGCTATTAGTTCACAGCTATCTCGTGACTCACCTCCTGTAGTAGACACTCTAACCCTCCGGGTCAACATTGATGGCTTATCCCTCTCCAAAAGCTCAAAAAATGAGTTGTGGCCTATTTTGGCCAAGATTAAAGAAATTCCGACATCTGATGTATTTGTCATTGGTCTCTATGCAGGCCCCTCAAAGCCCCCTTCTGTTGGTGAATACTTGAAGGATTTTATTCAGGACCTTAAGCTAATAACTTCCGAGGGTTTTGATTATAATGGGAAACATTATAATGTCGCTCTTCCAGATGCCTTCATCTGTGATGCACCTGCCCGTGCCTTCTTAAAAGGTATCAAGGGCCATACAGGCTACAGTGCCTGTGAGTGCTGTGTAGAGCACGGGGTTTATCTAAATGGCAAGGTTGTTTTTCCTGACTTGAATGAACCACTCAGAACTGATATAACATTTGAAAGTAGGTGTGATGAGGGACATCACCATCGTGACTCACCTTTACTAGAGCTGGGAATAGGGATGGTTTCAAGTTTTGTACTTGACTACATGCATTTAGTTTGCTTGGGAAATGTTAGGAGACTTATAAGTCTGTGGATCCATGGGCCATTAAAGTGTCGGCTTTCATCGTCCACCATCACAACTATCTCGAGCCACTTGAAATCAATTAGAGAATATATCCCGAGGAATTTTTCGAGAAAACCACGGTCTCTAAGTGAATTCAAACAATGGAAGGCCACTGAATTTAGGCAGTTTTTGTTGTACACTGGACCTGTGGTCCTGAAAGGACGCCTATCTACACGGAGGTACAAAAACTTCAACTCACTCACTTCAACTCACAGGACAATGGGGCACAGCCCCAATAGACAGAATGTCATCTGCCACCATCTTGGGATCTCTCACACGCACGCACACACACACACAAACACACACACACACACACCCCTACCTTGGTATCTCTCTCACACGCACACACTTTAGCTGTCCATCATGTGCAATGATGATGACACTTGCGAGTGGGATTTTCAGCTATGTTTCAGCTGATTGTGAAGGACAATTTGTGAAGGAGAATGTGTTCCGAGAACCCTTTTTATTAGTTCAAGGGGAGGTGGGTGAGGGAAATCCTGTTTTATGTGACGCTGTTATTTTTTCTTCATCAGCGTTCAGGCTGAATTGGTTTTGTTATAGGGATGGTAAGGACAGTTAAGTTGGTTCAACTTAGTCTTTTGTGTTGTTGTGAGTTTATATAGGTTTTTTTTTACGAGATTGACAGTAATAGTGTACATATATTTTTTGTTTACAATTAAAACTGATGTGCACTTTGTTAAAAAATAAACTGTCTGATATTGTTTTTTGTTTTGTTCTTTCACCCTGGTTAAATTTAAATTTGCTAAATTTTAGGCACTTTTTACATCTTGGGGTTTCTGACTGGGTCTTACATGGGGTCCACATGGGAAATTTTAAATCTGAACCACTTTTGCCACCTGTGTTTGCCTATATGGGCTTGAACTGGGATCTGCATGGGCCTTAAGTGGGTTAAAGCTGGGCAAACTCTATGCTAACACCAGTGTGGCCTACATGGATCACATATAGATTTCCCAGCTGAAACACACATATGGACCATACAGATCTCAGTTCAAGCCCATACAGACAAACACAGGTGGCGCAAAGGTGGTTCAGATATAAAATTGCCCTTTTGGAACCCACTTAAGACCCAGTCAGAAACCCACAAAAGCCCATATGGGCTAACTCAGGTGGGCCCCTGTTGGAAACTAGGAGCAAAACCAGATGGAACCCTAAATGGGCGGACACAGGTGTAGCCTACGTGGGTTGCATGTAGGTTGCCCAGCTGGAACTCACTTAAGGCCCATTTAGATCCCAGCTCAAGCCCATATAGGCGCAAACAGGTGGCACAAAGGTGGTTCAGATATAAAATTGCCCATTTGTAACCCACTTAAGACCCAGTCAGAAACCCACAAAAGCCCATATGGGCTAACACAGGTGGGCCCCTGTTGGAACCTAGGAGCAAAACCAGATGGAACCCTAAATGGGCAGACACAGGTGTAGCCTACATGGGTTACATATAGGTTGCCCAGCTGGAACCCACTTAAGGCCCATTTAGATCCCAGTTAAGGCCCATATAGGCAAACACAGGTGGGACACACATGGTCCCCTCAGTATATTGCCCATTTGGAACCCACCTAAGACCCAGTCAAAACCCCTATAAGCCCATATGGGCTAACACGGGTGAGCCCCGGTTGGAACCCAGGAGCAAAACCAGATGGAACCCATGCCCACATGCCCATGTCAAAACCTATATGGGGCCCATATGGAAATGTTGACTGGGATGCTTCATTTAATCCTGAAACGACCCGGAGCAAAGAGCAATGCAGGGAAGCCAGATGTCTTGACTGCCTGTGAATATTCTCATTCATCCAGGTCATAGTTATCTCAAGGAAATTGAATCGAACGCAACAGGATTTGTTTTTTGTCTTTGAAGACGTTTCACCTCTCATCCAAGAGGCTTCATCAGTTCCTGCTCGCTTGACTAGGCTGGGACTAGTCCAACTAGCCGGTGTGGAGGTCCAGCTGTTTAACCTCTTAGGAGGCGGTCACAAGGCCACTGATGTCTATGGGTCATATGTGCTCCATTATTGCCAACGACAGTCATTAGTATGGTCGTTGGGGATGGTGGAAAGTTGGTTTCGACTTCGTTAGTGCTCTATTGTCCGTCTATTTATACAGTCGTTACAACACAATAGAGCACTAACGAAGTCAAAACCAACTTTCCACCATCCCCAACGACCATACTAACGACTGTAGTATTTGTATTGTGTTGTAACGACTGTACAAATAGACGGACAATAGAGCACTAGACATCATACTACTAAACTAATATGTTGGGACGTGAGTGGGTAACGCATGACCAATGCTACAATTTGATGCATTTAATTTCTAAGATTAGATGTTTTATGTATTTTCATTCACTTTTGTCTGTAATGCCTGTCTTGGGAAGGGATCAAGGAAAGCGGTAGGGAACCAGGAGTACTCCATAATCAAACTTATAAGGCTTTGAAGATCTAGACAGAGATGATGAGCATCTCTCTGACATGGGCGAACACGTAAGCTGTAAAACCTACACCATTGATCAAAAAATAGAAAAGAATGAGAAACACAATTTTTCCTTATTTCACACAAATATTAGAAGCCTTAATAAACACCACACGGAACTTGATTCCCTTCTGTCTACTACAAACCATAGTTTTGACATTGTGGGTTGTAGTGAGACCTGGCTTAACGAAAACTCTCACCTTGATAGCATAAATATAGATGGATATAACCTAATGGTGAGAAATAGAACTTATTCTAATGGAGGTGGAGTATGCTTGTATGTAAAATCCAAATACTGTGTAAATGTTTGTGATGATTTAATGATTTTTTAGTGAATGATGGTCATTCTGACTCGCTCTTTGTTGAGATGAATACTATAAACGCAAAAAAACGTATTATTGGTATCATTTACAGACCGCCCGGTTTCAACCTGTATATATTTAGGCTAAAACTAGAAGAAACACTATATCACATAAATAAAAGAAATCAACATTGTATCATACTCAGTGACTTTAATATTGACATCACTAAAGATGATACAACAAAAAATGACTTTATAAATACACTGCTTTCTTTTTCCTTCTTACCCACTCACGTCCCAACATAGTTAGACAAAAAAGAAAACAGGAAAGTGACTGAAAAGGGACAGTATAATAAGACCAAACAATCATCATGTAGAAAATGTATAGTCAAGCATAGTCAAGTCTAAGTGTTGAGTTTTTTGGGGGGGGGTTTTGGAGTGTGTGTAGGCTATGTGATGTGTGTGTGTGCGCGCGTGCATATCTGTAGTAACCTAGACATTGTAGCTTGTTTATAGCATTTGTAGCCCGCATTCACAGGGGGGGATGATAGCAGTTTATTCACGGCTTCAGCAGTCTAGCAAAGTTAATGATAGTGGAGTTTTCTAGATCTGGTTGAGTGTAGAGTCTCGCAGTTATGGATGAAGCTGTGGAGCTGGTCATCAGTTGGGTTACAGTCATGGTGCTGTTCGTATCTGTAGAGCTGTTTGGCTGCTGTGTGTGATGGTCGGGTCCACCGATGAGTGAAAGAAGCCTCTGGAGAGCTGGTCAGCCGCTGCAACACATAGCCGCACAGCCGCTGTATCACAGCCAGTCGATTTTGGTGTGGTCCTTGTAGAGCTCGTTGTTGACATACAGTTTATCTATCACCAGTTTCACCTTTTGTTTCTGTTTACGCTTCTCCTTGAGTATGGGAACAAAAATGCGTCTCCTGTCCATGATTTCTTTGGGATACTGGTCATTCAAGCCAAGGGGTGAATCTTTTAGCTCCCGTCCTCTTTCCATGATAGCGTGAAGTGGGAGAGGCACGCTACGATAGGCCGTGGCTCGTCGAGGGTCACTTTCCCAAAGCGATGAGCCCTCTGAAAGTCCACCATAGCCAAGTCAGCGTCTGGCATTTTCAGAGAGTCTTTCAGGAAAGTTATCACCTTTTGCTCGGTTATGGTGGAGTCCTCCTCTTCGTCTTCCTCGAGCCCCGAAATGACAATTTAATTTCTCATGCTCCTGCACTTAAGTTCAAGCATGGCGTTGTTTAGTAGTTTGTTCTCCTTTTGAATCGATGCAGTGGTAGTTTTCAGCTCCTTTATATTCTTTTCAAGTGCTTTGTTTTTCGTTCGCAAGTCCGTGTTTTGATTGTTTGCAAAGTCAACGGAAGCTTTCAAGGCCGAAATTTCGGCAAGTAGGTTTTTAATTACCTTCAGTTTATCAAGCTTGACTAATTGAGTTTCAATATTTGTTAGCCGGCCACTGATCTCTTTCTCGAAGCTCGACATGACAATGTTGATTTGTTTGGGAGGATGGCTCTCTTCTGTTTCACTCAAAGAAAGTATTTGTCTGGGTCTTTTCGTGGCGCCAGATTTTTCAGGCTGCATGAGGTTGACGAAAAGTGCTCAAACTTTTCCGATAAAGTAGGCTAGATCAAATCAGTAACTTTGACCTGTTTAATTAGTATTTCATTTTCCAATGGGGACGCGGTGAACTTCGCATGCACCTGCTACCTCATATCACATGACCCATCTCCTATCACGTTGTCATGTTTTTGGTACTTTTTCAGGCTTCAGGAAACATCTAAACACAAAACATGCAGACAAAATTGATCATGTTGAAACCGATGATATAGTAGACAGTGATGGTGTTTCAGATAATGGTCAGTCACAAGATTTTGAAGAAGCAGCCAGTAGCTCTGAGTATCCAACATGAGTACTCGTGATATGTGTGCGTCTGCTATTGCACAGCTTCAGGCTGCTGGTGTAGGCCAGTCTACTTTAAATAGTTTTGTATCATCCATGGAGGAAATAGTACTAGAGATACAGAATCAAGCTAAAGATGCAGCTTTGAAATGTTTATCTTCTCAGGATACTGGTACAAAAACTAAAATTGAATGAAGTTTTGAAAAAATTGAAAACCCTCTTAGTTCATTGATGTCACACCACGGTGAGGGATGTCCTGTCTTGGGTTTTTTGTCTTGTGAATTTCTGGTTTTATTTTGAAAAGTAACTTCCCTCTCGTTTCAGGTCACTTGCCCTTCCTCCTGTGTCACGGTCTGGCGTCTCCCCTGATCCCTGATTGTTTCCACCTGTGTCACCCCCCCTCATGTGTATATAGTCTTTGTCTTCCCTTGATCTCGCTGCCAGAGTATTTCGTCGTCCTGTCGAATGCATCCAGCCTCGTTCACAGTCATATCTAAGAGCCAAGTTAAGTGTGTCAAGTTTTGTTTTCTGATTTAGTTTTCCTCTGAAACAGAGTGATTTTATGTTCATAGTTTTTTGGTCAGTCTTTTGTTTGTTAAGCCAGGGAATCTTGTAGCGTTTTGTTTTCCTCCTGTTGGAGCGTTTTTTGTTGTAGATTTTTTTTCAGATAGAGAAGTTAATTTCATAGCCTGTGTGCTTATCCTCCTTGAGTGATTCTTTGTTTAAGTAAATTTTCATAGAAGCGTTTACCGCTAGGAGTAGTTATCCTTTTCCTCCTTCAGCAGTGTTTTTTGTTCATGTTTTGTTTTGTTTTGTTTTGTTTTGTTTTGTTACGTAGTGTGTCCTCGGAACATTTAGATTTTCACAGTTATTTACTTTATCATTCTGTTTGAAGAGAATTCTATATTCAGAAAATAAAGCCTGTCATTACCGCTGCCTATCTGCATCTGAGTCCTCCTTTTGCCCTGCCTGACAGTTGAATTCTGAATCAAAACGAAATGCATATTTTGAACAGAAATGGAGAACTGTGGAACCTGTCGAAAATGTACTTGGTGTCAGATTTGAAAACAGAAGAAATAGAGGAACCTACAATCAGGTAGTTGTAACAGACATCTTTTCCTATGTTCCAATTCTAGAAACATTGCAGTCTATTCTCAGAAATCCAAACCTCAGTGATATGTTTATGTCAAGTCACACTCCCAAGGATGGTGTATATTTCGATTTACAGTTTTTTACGATTGTTTACACACTAAAATAAAAATTTCCACACAATTTGCGAAATTCTACTCCAAGGAGCAAAACACCTCCACAGATTTGCACAACATTACACACAATGTCTGCTTCACCCTTTTTGCAAAACATTCACACAGTGATTTGTAAGACTCTACACACATTTTCACACCTTAGACACAGATAAGGATTGTAAGGTTACTTCCTTGTCAATACAAAGCCCAAGATTGCTAATGACCACACTAATGAACAAATTGGATAATCACATCCACCAGGTGTGGAAGCACACATGTGCTAATTTGAAAACGCAGCACTCAGGTATGGAAGCATATGTGCACCTTTATAGGCAAAATGGCAATTCAATTGGCAAAATGGCAATTCAATTGGCAAAATGGCAATCCAATTGGCAAAATGGCAATCCAATTGGCAAAATGGCAATTCAATATTCAATTTTGTCATGTAATTTGAAAATGTATTTGGCAATTGACAATTTAATGTTCAAAGTGGCAATGCGATCTTCAATACAGTTTTGACAATCTCACTGACAATGATGAATTGAAATTGAATTAATCAAATGTCATATTACCATGGCATTCTTGCACCTTTATTCAAATGGCAATTCATTTTTCAAAATGGAAATTCAATTGGCAAAATGGCAATTTGATATTCAATTTAATCATGCAATTTGAAAATGTATTTGGCAATTGACAATTTAATGTTCAAAGTGGCAATGCGATCTTCAATACAGTTTTGACAATCTCACTGACAATGATGAATTAAAATTGAAATGTCATATTGCCATTGACATTCTTGCACCTTTATTCAAATGGCAATTCATTTTTCAAAATGGCAATTCAATTGGCAAAATGGCAATTCGATATTCAATTTAATCATGCAATTTGAAAATGTATTTTGCAATTGGCAATTAAATGTGTGTTTTAGGTTTTAAAGTACAACAGCGCCCCCTTGTATTGCATGACATTTGCCACACGCGTCATCTGCACCAAAATTCAATTTAGAATTCAAACTGTCACTTCTCTCATCAAGGCGGTTCTTCATTGACAACGTCACTCTGTGGCTGCCTGGTATTGGCTAAATTGTCAATTGCCAAATACATTTTCCAATTGAATTGCCATTTTGCCAATTGAATTGCAAATTGCCTATAAAGGTGCACATATGCTTCCATACTCAGGTATTCTTGTTGCTTTTACAGTAGTTTTTCTTCAGAGTCAAAGTGTATGTACTTCATGCAGTAATTTTTATTTGTCTACAGATTTGATTTGTTTCATTTATTTCATTGTTGGTTGATTACCGTAACTGATTATGGTAAGAAATACTGTAAGCACTTGAAATATTCAGTCTGCAGCATCAGTGTTGTGCAGTGCTTGGTAAGTTTATAGTAGGCCTATTTGTGTACATTCTCCCTATATCTAAAACTAATCATGAAGAATGTTGTGGGTTTGTCACTATTTTTTTTTTCTAAATCATCCCTTACATAACAATGTCTGGCCAAAAATCTAGCACATGCTATTTCCTAAAATTAGTTGTTTTTTTTTACAAATGTGTTTTTTATTTATCACAGCAGTGTGAAACTGGCTGCAATAGTGTCTGATCATTGAGGACTGTGTTGGTTAAATGAAAACTAATAGCATTTTCACAAATATGTGTATATGTTTTGACTGAAGTGTGTATGTTTTGACTGAAGTGTGTATGTTTTGACTGAAGTGTGTCATTTTGCAAAACAATCTAGGAATTATGCAAATTGAGTGTGGTGTTTGGATAATTGTGATATCATTTTTTAAAAAAAGAACCCAGTTTTCAAAATTGCGTGTAAACAATTGAAAAAAAATGTAAAAGATGGGTTGTATATGAAGACACATCCTCTTTTTTCAAATGAAAATTATGCATTGCAAATTCAATTATTTTATGATGACTTAGAGACTGCTAATCCTTTGGGGTCCAAAAAAGGTGTACATAAATTGGGGGGCATATATTTTACATTAAGAAATTTTCCACCAAAGTTAAATTCATCTTTAGTTAATATTAATTTGTGTGCACTTTTTCATGCCCAAGATATAAAAACCTATGGGTCTGACACCAAACTTGAGCCAATCGCCAGTGACCTGAAAGTGCTTGAAACCGACAGGATTAAAGTGTTCAAAAGTCCTGTTCATGGCAGCATCGCGCAAGTCACCGGTGATAATCTTGGTATACATGGACTGTTTGGGTTTGTGGAGTCGTTCAGTGCTCGGAATTGTTGTCGTTTCTGTATCATAGAGAAATGTGATTTTCAAACTGTGTTCTGTGAAGATGAAGAAAGCATGATATTGTGAACAAAAGAGATGCATGCAGAACATTGCCATACTATGCAAACAAATCCATAACAACCTCATGTATATGGCATGAAGCGTTCATGTTTGTGGAACTCTGAAATATTTCAACACAACTGATGATAATTTTTCAGTCGATATCATGCATGACATTTTAGAAGGAGTTGCACAGTTTGAGGTAAAACTTGTATTGGCGTATGTGCAGAAGAACTTCTTAACTGCTAAAGAACTGGTTGGTAGAATACAGTTTTAACTATTAACTATATGGTTACACTGAGAGGAGAAATCGGTCCCCTTCAGTTAAGTTATTTGATGGAAGTAATGATTTAGGCCTGAACGCTATACAGTCCTGGTGTTTATTGCGCAACATGCCATTGATATTTGGTGATCTAGTGCAGAGGGACGATGACTACTGGCATTGTTTAATATTGCTTCTGCAGATAGTGAATATTGTGTTTGCTCCAGTCCTAACGGATGGTATGACCACCTTTCTGAAACACATTATTGTTAAGCATCATCAGCTTTTTAAGCGCCTGTTTCCTGCTAGAAATCTCTTGCCTAAGCACCATTTCATGACACATTATCCTCGCTGTATAAGAAATATTGGACCAATTCTGCACACATGGTGTATGCGTTACGAGGCAAAGCATACCTTTTACAAGACCCAACTTTCAAAGTTTCAAAAATATCACTAAGACATTAACCAAAAAGCACCTAAAATACATGGCCTTGTATTGGGAATCTTTCAGCCAGTGCAGATTAACTATTGGTCCAGGAAAGATGGTGCAGCTTGGAGAATTGAAAGAAGGTCCTGACATTGCTGCCAAACTTAATGCTGCAATATCTACCAATGTTCTGTCGGTGAGGTGGGTGAAGCACCATGGCACTGAATATCGCCCTGGCTTAATAGTATGTGTTGAGGTAGTTGATGAGATGCCAGTAGTTTGTAAGATCAGGACTATTATTGTGAAAGATGAGCAAGTTATTCTTACTGGCTCAGGTGTAGAGACCATTTGTTTTGATAAACATTGCCATGCATTTAAAATTTTGTTTAAGCCATGCCAGACACTTAGGGTGTTTGATGTTGAAGAGTTGCTGTACTTTAAACCAGTGGATATTCAAATCCATTACTTCCCTTATTTTCCCTGTCAGCTCTCGATAATAAGAACTGAGCATTCCATGGAGTAATAATCATACATTTTCACCCTTGCGCTGCGGAAATCTACTGCACTCGGTAATCGACTCGTCTGGGCTTCCAAACACAGGCAGGCTGCTGGAGAAGCACGGAGAGTTGAGCTGTGTTTTTAATACAAATCTGGCTAAGCTAGCAGATGTTTGATGCTTCGTACTGTGTGCTGGGACTGTACATGTACTGTTGCTGAAGTTTGGTGCTGTTCTCACCATTATTTGTGGTTTTTTGATGGCGGTTTCTAAATGGAGGCATAAGCTGCAGTGTATTGTTTTCGTGCGGCCTTTTCTGAGGTTGCTAAAACTAGCTAAGCTAGCGGTCAGCAAACTTGACCTCTCGAGGGGGAGTCTTACTCGGTGTCAAGGTGAGTTAGACCATAGATTAAACTTACACCGGAATATCCCTTTAACTCTGAAAATTCAACATATGTTCAGTGTTACTTTTACACTGTGTAGATTAGGACCATATGTTCACTGACTCAGTGTTAAAATTAACTCTTTAAGTGTTGGATTAACACTGCCAATTTTACGGTGTGAACTATTTTATGATGACACAAATCATGCTCATAGACCTGCCACTTAAAATCAGATTTTCAAAGAGCACATAGAAAATTCACCCTTTAAACAATGAATGTGATAACAGCCTTCTAGTGTCAAACTCCACCTACATCATTCAACACAGCAAAGCTAAAATATTCAGCTGTAGGAACAAGAAGAAAAATACAATTCTGACTGGAGGGGGACTTTAACTTTACAATATTACTGGCATATCTTTGAATGTGGTGTATAATGTTAGTCCAACTGTTGTTTCGATCAGCAACCATACTGGCGTTCTCTTGGGAACACAATGGATACCTGCAAATTTAAGTTTTATATTTGGTACAAATAAGCTATAGGGCAATGCTAGAGTGAGCCATCAGATGGCTTCAGCAACTTGAGAAAATTCTGTACTGGGCAGAGAAAACAATCAAGTCAACCCTGTACTCATAAAAATGGGTTACTTTATTTTAAAGGATCGGTTACCCAAATCATTAAAATAAACATTTTCTCACTTGGTATCACACCATGGAGATTGTTTTGGTTTTATTTGTTCAGGATTTCATTGGTGTAAAGTAGTACCAGTGATGGCCTGATAATCAGAAGGAGTTGTCATTTCATGTTCCTTTATTCATTCCTTCTCACAAAGTTGTTTATTTTCCTTGACGTCAAGAAATCCAATAAAAACACCAAAACGTAAAATGTTTTAGTCCTGGTTTCTGATTTGCTCATCCTGCCTGCATGCCCTATCCTACTGGTTTAAAACTTAACACATTACACATTTTATATAAATTAAAAAAGGCTCAGTAATTTTCTGAGGAGTTGTTAGAGACTATTTTTCAGTGGTGGATCAATCAACATTTTGTGCTCGGAGAGTATTTACAGCAGCAGGACGGTGTATGTAGGACTCAAGTAAAAAAAAACAGTGTGTGGTAATAAAGCAACAGGTCAGCACAGTGCAATACTCTAGCTCATTGTGTGTTTTCATAATTTATGTAAAACAATGGAGCTCTTGACTTTGGTCACTTTATTAGTCTAACCGCCCGAAGTCAACAGACGCGCCGGCATGTCCAAATCACATGACCGATTTAGGATGACGTAGCAGCCTCGCTGAGTCTCCGTTTCAACTTGTGTCGAAAGTGCAGACTTCAAACTATATACCAGTTTTTTTGTTGTGTTGATAGGCCAAGTACAACCAGACTTATGATAAATAATTTACACCATGCTTTTTCCTGAATATTGTCGTCATGTTTGGTGTGCATTTGGTGCTGGAAGAAACGGTAGAAACGGGCTATTCTAAGGAAAGCGCTCGCAAGCACAAAGTGCTTGCAAGCAAAGAAACATGACACCCTATTCCTATTGGTGGAAAAATGCACCACATCAACCAATTAAAAAATTATATGGCAACGCACGGCATTTGGTTGCTGAGGAAGAAGAGAAAGTTGTGGGAGTGACGGCGGCACATATACGTTTTTGAAATTTACAATTTATATTTGCATTCTCAGTCATAAAAATGGTTTGTTAAACATGTTTGTGGTTTTCACAGAAAAAAAATCAAACTGTATTTCCTACTCGGATTTTATGTTTTCTGTGTGATTTTAGGTCCAATGTGTTAATACAGTATGTCAAAATGAAAGTCACACATGTGAGGTTGTTCTATAAAAAATGACACCAAACAAGGCAAGGTAAATAGTTTTTAAGGTGAAATATAAAGGTAAAAAAGAAGTCAAAAAAGGGCAATTATACCCTGAAACCCCAGAGAGTTAATCAAAGAAAAATATAAAATATTGGCAGACTCATCCTTAAAGCAAAACATAAAAAATCTTTTTTGACTGTTGTGTGACTCAACAACCCATCATACAAGGTACTTCACCAAGTATGTACATCCTTATTATAAATTGTTTTTACAACAAAGTGAATAGTGCAACAACAATGTAGTCGACAATTGTTTATGCCCTGACCAGGCGATCCTCTTCAATCCAGTAATATCAGGACTGGCCTTGAAAATCCATGTTGGCTGAAGGCGATGATGCTAAGAGAGCCTTGTGTATCCTCAGCAGTGACTAAATAAAGAAGAAAATAATCTCTCACCTCCGAGAAAGAGATGCAATACACAGGCAGGAAGAATACTGTAGACGTCATGTGTTTGATAACGCAATCAATAACATGTCTAAAAAACCAACCAAAATAGATTTTAACACCCATTTAGATGAATGCCTCACATCCTCCATTCAAGGTGCCGCCTGCAGCCAAGAGATCAAACATGACAGCTTTGCAGTGATCCTTTCAGTCAGGATTACACAAATTTAAGATTGGGGTCTTAGCAAACTGCTTCAGAGTGCACAGGAGAGGAGATGTGCAAAAGAATTGCTGTGTGTGTGTGTGTGTGTGTGTGTGTGTGTGTGTGTGTGTGTGTGTGTGTGTGTGTGTGTGTGTAAAAGAGAGAGTGTGTTTATTTGTGTGTTTCGACAGAGTCAGCTGGTATTAACTGCTGCTGAGGACCTGCTGATCCCTGCCGCCACTCCCAGCTCACAGAGTGTCATTTGGAGGAGCTGTTTGCTACCAGTCGCCCATATTGACTTTTGACTCGGCGTGTTTTATGTTCCTGCTGAATTCAGCACAGTCACAACCCCTTTGTTTTCTGTGCAAATGAAATATTGATGAGAGGCCTTGGCCCCCTTTTTTTCATTTATTCTTTCACTCGTTCCCTCTCTTGCTCTCTCTCTCTCCCTTGCTGTTTTGCCTGTATTCTCCTGGCCCCTCTATCTTGTTTTTCATCACTTTCTATATTCTTGTGTTTCTGGTGCAATCTTCAACCAAATGGTAGAGAAAAAGACAATGCATTTTTTTTTTGTTTGCGTGTGTATTTTTGTATTTAAAAAGTAGGCCAGCCACAGATCCTGAACACAGGGTTTACAAGAAACATTATATTTCATATTTCAGGATTGTCACGATTATTTGAAGCTCATCATAATCAATATTGCTTACACGCCCTGACATCAGTTGGCATTATACAACAGATTCCCCTCCAGAGGAATAAACTAAGCCTTCTCAGACGATGCATAATACTTTAGTTAACACATTTAACATGATGAACTCATTTGATTTGTTTTTGATGTGCAACGGCTCAGAAATTTGGATAAATATCCAATAAATAATCTGGATAATTTGCTTTGAATAATTACCTCAAATGGGGCTGAGGAAAATGTTTCCCTTTAAATGACAACAGAAGCACAGCAGGATGAATATGAATTGATGGATTAATACTTGGATCAAGAGACCTCGGGTTAATCCAGGCATTGGATAACACTGAAGATGTTAATAGAGTAAATGCAAACCAGGGTGAACTGTAAGTTTAAAAGCATATTGGAGGGTTAATGGTTTGTTCTGGGACATCTACATGTAGGTTAAAGTTGTACCAAGCAATGTAAATTTTAATGTAAAAATAGATGTGCTTTGTGTGCTGCAACAGAGAAAAGAATCCAGGCTACACTGTAGCCTGGATTCGTCGAGTTTAATCACGCGAGATCTCGTGGCACAAGATCTTGGGTGATTAAACTCGACGATATTTCTCGCCGCGTTAAAAATCTGTGTCGCGAGATTTATGAGATCTATTGGATTTATGATCCAAACTTCTATTTGTGATCATAAGCCGTTTTTATTCTGGGCAGTAAGCCACCAATTTGCCGTCCTTTTGGTGGCTTGCGCCGCGGATTTAGACAGAAGGCGGCAAATTGGTGGTCTGTTTTGGTCCGCCAATTTTGCGCCTCGGAGGGTACACTTATTTGCGCCTCCAATGCAATGTAAATCATAGGCGGCAATGTGGTGGCAAATGCTGAGATGGGCAGAGGCATCAATGAGGTGCACTGCTGCACACCCACAGCCGGAGTTTTAAAACCAGGAAACAGCTGATCACAGCAGTCAGTTTGTCACTTCATCCACGAAGATGAGCAACTGGAAAGCCGCTGAGATCCAGGAGATGCTAGCGTCTCCTTGGTCTCTGTAGCTGTCTTGGTTGTCCACTTGTTGTTGTGGCGGCAAGCTACTAACGGTCGCTATTTTCAAATTAAAAGCCCCCCGCTAAGAACCCAGTTCTAAACTCTGATGGGGTGCAATGTAAAGCTCTTATTTTGAAGACCTGCTTCTCTTCACGCCCAACTTCGCGCTTCACGTCACGTCACATGTTTACGCCTACCCCAGAGGTGGAAAAGTGGTGGCTTTTTTGAAAAGGAGGAATATTACACCTCCCTTTTACATAGACAAGGCGGCACATTGCAGCCTTTACCTTGCTGCAAATGTACCACCTTTTCTATCTAAAAGGGGCTATATACAGCACCACCACAGCTCAGTACTCAAATCAACTGCACCTGTGAAGAAACATTTCAAAACACAACATTTCAAAATGCATATGGAACTCGGTTAAATGAAAGTCTGTTGGTCCAGTCATATATTTTGTCATTGTAGTTTTCTTAAAATCTCGTCTCGTCTCGTCTCGTCTCGTTCTCGTTCTTTTGAACCCAATATCGTGTCTCGTCTCGTCTCGTGAGCGTCACACCCCTACTACACTGTTAACCAGTGGTATTTGGGGACACGGTGATCCCTGTCTCTGTTCAAAGTTGGTCTCAAAGGTGGAGAGTGTGCGAAACAACATTAACAATGTAAGAATACCCCATTACATGTATGTACTGTACATTCTCCAGTAAAATACAAAGGTATTGGAAGCAAAATGCACTTAAACCTGCAATAACTTATTTGCTCAACATTACATTGGCCAGACAAGAAACCTACAACAATAACAAGGTGCAAATAGCATGGGATCATGGCAGTTGCTGTCTTCAATTTTAAGCAACTAACTTTGTTGATGAAAATCACTGTGTTCACCGACTTCATTAATTGTTGACTCTCTCCCAGACGATGAAATAAACACTGAATTTCAGATTCTTTGGATTTTTAACATTGTTAGAAATGTTTAGGATAATGCCAGGTCACAACTCAACAAATATATTAAAAAAGATCTACTTGTTTTTAGACATTTAAATGCACAAATCTTTTAAATCTTTAACACCAAGGATCACCACTCACATCATAGGTACGGTTGGAATAAATACTGTGAGATGCTGCTAAAGATTTTGGAAAAAGTTCATAATGGCACTTAACGATTATGATGTATCAGTAATGATTATTTTGTCAAACTTCAACTAAAATTATTTTTTTTATCCTCAATTAATATAAGGTACCGAGCAAGAAACATTCCAGCATTGACAAAATTACCTTGTTCACATGATGTTTCTTTGTTTGACAGCAAGCCAGCCAGCAGTCCATCTATTATCATTTATTTGAAGTTTGCAGATTCAGCCACTGGGCCCAGTTGTCAAGATTTGTATTTCTTAGAATCCTGTAGCAGTGTGTGGGTCAAGACTGAGAAAAATAATCAAAAACTACAAGAGCAAAAGTGTCAGTAAAGAATGTGAGGTGTCTGGGCGGCCTACACATTCTGAGCTATGATTTAATGGTGTCAAGTTGTTTTTCCTTACAGTATATAAGTTAAGGAATGTGGCTGGTGTGGGGTTTACATGTCCAGGGGCCCCCGGAGTCGTTAATCAGCTCTGTGTGCGCGTTAAAGGTTAACTGAGTTTGGCCCTCATGCCAGATGTTTGGAGATGTTCAAACATATATATTTCCATGTAGGGACAGCAGCAGACTTAGGTGATTTACAGAAGATGAGCAGGGAGGTAGACCAACTCCTCTTTCACCTATTGGATAGATGGACCCTCAACCAACCAAAGTGACCAATTAGAAGGAGTAGGTAGGTGCGGCAAAGGGACTTTAAAAAGGCCCGCCCAGGCAGAGAAAGTGGGGTGGTTACTTGTAGGCTTCCTAGATCGAAGGTTCAAGAGGATTTCTGATAGAGCAGAGGGCAAAGCCTTAGCCAGAACTTTGTCAGATATTTGGGGAAAACCGGGTGTGGCCACACTGGTTCGGACGCAGGCTTGAGACCTGTTTCAATAAAGATTGTTCTATCATTCCACCCAGCCTTGCCTCCGCATAATTATTTTATCACCCAACTACACGCTGACACCTTTGATGAAGACAGCCCAGGAACAACAAATGAAACCATGTTTTTATATGCTTTTACGTATACTGCTAATATTAGCATGGTGAACTAGCTACCTAGTATTGACCTCAAAGTACTTCCATGGCCGTGAGTCAGCAAATAATTACTAAACTACAGTTTTATGTGGGGTGAATCTATATGATGTTCACATTTCTTATTTTTAGCCAAAAACAGTTGTTTATGAATGCCAGCTACTCACAGAGTGGATGTTGTTACAGCTAGCTAGATACAGCTAATTTGGAACAACTTGCATTTAAGCCAGTGAAATCTCAGTTTAAAAAAGGGAAGTTGCTTCTATCTACACTAGATTTTCAATCTAGTTAAATTCGGCTTAGCTAAATGTCTATTACTGTTAATGTTCTCATGTAACTCCCTGCAACAAGTGAATAGGAGAGTAATCCTTTGAGGAGCAGTTTTATTCACTTTAACAAATTGCTACTTCTATTGTCTCCAATTTGCATTAGAATTAGACAACAATTAAACAGCTAATTGGCTCATCACCCAGTAACTGATTGACATCATTGAGTAACTGTCAAATTACCATAAAATTATTGCACATATAAACTTGCCTATTTGTGATAAGTTTCCTTCTTTCCTTTAAAAGTCCATTTGTAAACTTCTCCATTAGGGAGACAGGCAAAACAGCAGCATTATCAGTGTTTGCTACCTGTTTATAATCTAGCAGGTGTCTCGGGTGGTAATGAATTCTTCTGCAGCAGCGCCCCATGTACACCATTACTCTTATCCCCTAGACCATGGCATGCTAATTAACATTTATAAAATACAATTTTTTTTCAGAGAGCGTGAGAGAAGAGAGACTGAGAGGATGGAGGATGAGAGAAGAAGGGAGGGAGGGATGCTTTTGATTTGATGAAACAAGTTGACAGGAATAAAGAGCCAGGAATTGCAAAGCAGTGCGGGCTGAATTAAAAAAGGCAATGCAGCGCAGAATATAAACAGAGACAATTAACCAGAATACACAAATAAGATGAAGGGAGAGGCAAATGATGCCAGCAGCTGTTTCACAGAGAGGAGGGGCTGGAAACAAGACCCTGAAACACTTTCAACAGCATAATAAATATATTATTAGTATGTAAGGAAAAGCTTGCACCTGTTTGAAAGAGCTGTTTCTTTTTTAAATTTTCAACAAATCCTGAAACCTTAACAACTGAAGCGGTTCTTTGCCAGTGACTCCCTAAACATCATATGTCACTGCTCCCAAAACAACATGACCTTTACATCATACCAGCAACAGATGAACCAGACCTTTGTCCTATGTTTGCAGTTTGGTTAGGTTTAGGAAACAAAAGTACTTGGTCAGGTTTACACACTGAAACATCTTGGTTAGGTTCAGGAAAACATTGTGGTTTGACTTAAAAAAAAAACCTACATTACTTATGCAACTTCAGATTAGTACATGTCTCATACATAAGTCACGCAATGTACGTGATGTAACTTCACTACACTATTAGTTAAAATAACTTCCTGTTGACTTTTGCTTCACAGTGGACAGGAACAGTCTCTTGGGTGAGGGTCTGTGCATGTTTGACCCATTCATCTATCCTGTCCTCCTGTCCATGTGGACTTTGTCAGCCATTTCACTTTGTCACTTGACTTCCTCATTTGTTACTACAAAAATGACTTTTACCGCTCAAGATTGATGCCTAACAAATGTAAATATGGGTTGAAATAAGCTACTTTCACAGTCGACCTATATGATAATTTTTTTCATATGGACAGCCTAATACAAAATTAAAGTTAAAGGGACATAGGGCAGGATCAAGAAATAAGACTTAATAGTGACACGACAGACTTTTATATACTTATCCAGTGGCTGCTGTTTGTACTAATAATAATTTATCCCCTTTTTTCGGGCTTAAACGCGGTACAAGACAGGGATGCCCCATGTCACCGCTTCTTTTTGCAGTTGCAATGGAACCACTAGCTCTAGCTCTGAGACAAAATACTGATATCAGAGGAATTCAACAAGCAGGGGAGGAGCACAAAGTCTCGCTTTATGCGGACGACATGCTGCTATATATATCACAACCCTTTTCGAGTCTTCCTAAGCTAATGGTCATACTAACAGAATTTGGCAAACTATCCGGCTACAGGGTCAATGTTCAAAAAAGTGAGCTGATGCCTGTTGGCACTAGTAATGATGAGGCATCCTTAAATTCGCTCCCCTTTAAAATTAGCCCCCAAAAATTAAAATACCACGGCATATGGATTACTGATAAACATAAAGATCTTTATGCTGCTAACTATCAGCCCCTGCTATCAAACTTAAATCAGGATATCGAACAATGGGATCCCCTGCCTTTGTCTCTGGGTGGAAGAATTAATACAGTAAAAATGAATACTGCCCAAGTTTTTATATATATTTCAGTGCCTTCCCATCTTTTTAACTAAGTCTTTTTTTTACCAAATTAAATAATCAAATATCAAGTTTCATTTGGAACAAAAAACCACCCCAGATAAAAAGAAGTGTACTTCAGAGACCTCGCTCAATGGGAGGGATGGCACTCCCTAATTTCTTATATTACTATTGGGCGGTTAACATTCGAGTATTGTTGTATTGGATGGGTGATGATAAAGATAATACTAGCACTGAATGGCTAAATCTGGAGGGGGCATCGGTACATTACATTTCTTTAAAAGCCATACTGTGTTCTAAGTTGCCATTTACACAGCCCATTTCTAACTTTACCTCTAACCCAGTTGTTTTGCACTCAATCAAGATCTGGAACCAGTTTAGAAGATCCTTTGCACTTACAGATTTATCTCAGGCTACACCAATTGCAATGAATCATATGTTTGTTCCATCATTAATGGATGAGGTCTTTGATATGTGGTCCAGTAGAGGTATGGTATCACTGTCTGATGTGTATATTGATGGCAGGTTTGCCTCCTTTGAACAGTTGATGCAAAAATATCACATTCCCAAATCACATTTTTATCGATACCTGCAGCTTCGGAATTTTGTATTCTCAAACTTGAAATGTTCTCCCTTACGTCCTCCAACTGGTCTGTTGGACTCAATTTTTGATTGTAAACTAGTCAGAAAACGAACTATCAGCACATTATACGAAATATTGTATTCTCATAACTTGATGCCTTTGGACATCCTCAAAAATAAATGGGAGACAGATTTAAATGAGCAAATCACAGACGACACTTGGCACAATATAATACAGGGAATTTTTTCATCTTCCATTTGTCTTAGACATGCTCTCATTCAGTTTAAAATTGTACACCGTCTGCACTGGTCTAAAGTTAGACTCTCAATGATCAAAGCTGATATAGACCCCACTTGTGATAGATGCGGGCGAGATCCAGCCACTCTCTTACACATGTTCTGGACATGTCCAAAGCTTTGCACTTTCTGGCAGCCTATCTTTGAGACCTTTTTTAAGATCTTTACGAAAAGGCTTGCACCGTCTCCATTCGTTGCGCTTTTTGGTGTAACCCAGATAGACTCCCATCTTGATATGTGGGAAAGAATAATGGTGGCCTTCTGCTCTCTGCTCGCTAGGAGACTGATATTATTGAAATGGAAAGACCCAGCACCTCCAACATACAATCACTGGGTTAGGGAAATCATGTACCATATCAAGTTGGGGAAGATCAGATACACAATCAGGGGGTCTACTAGAAAATTTTATAACATTTGGCAGTCTTTCTTAAAGTTTGTTGAAGATATGGAGGCAGACAATATAGCACTGTAAACCTATGCTGTTGTCCTCTGTCATTATTATTATTATTATTATTATTATTATATTTCTTTTTCCTTTCCTTTTTTAAAACCTGGCTATTTGAATTCTGTATTTTGAACTCTTTAAGTCTGGTATTTGTGGGGGGGTGGATGGGATTTACGGTCCGTTTTCTTTTTCTTTTCTTTTTTTTTCCCTGGGTGTTCTGTTGGACCTATGTTAAATTGTAAACTGTAAACTATAACTTGTAAAACTAAATAAAAATACCTTGATCAAAAAAACAGCATCCAATTCCATATCATAGTTATGAATTATATGTGTATATATATATATATATATATATATATATATATATATATATATATATATATATATATATATATATATATAGTATTGTTATACACCTTCTCCTAAAGCACAGGTTACCATTAACCCTTATCATGAAGAGTGCAGCCCTTTGACAACACTGTACTCTAACTGCTCCAACTGACACACTATGATCATAAGCTATTGTGTAACAAGAAAATACTTGTGTATTAGAATTAAAATAATTCTATGTATGAGGTCATAAAATGTAAATCCTTGATCCTTGATATTCTGATAATACCCTGAATTCCACCCCTGACACTGAAGGCAAATTGACATATCCCTCGCCAAAAGAAACATGACAGTCATGTTAAATAACCTGCTGACATATAATAGATGAATCTTGTGTTTAGAGTGCAGAAAGAAATGAAAACTCCACTGGATTACCATTATTCAGTGTATGAGTAGTGGTGCAGTTTAGCCCCATTGAAATGTTTTTTTTTTTTTTCACTCGCCCTAAGAGGCAAATGAGAATTTATTTTCATAGTTCTCCATATTATAAGTTATTTTTTTTAAATAATTTCTGTTACAGAGTTACAAAAATATTTTTCACTGTTACACAAATGAAAAAAGTGAATTTTGAAAATGACAGAAAAATGTTTCACTCTGTTACACACATGAAAAAAAAATGGAAAATGAAAAGAAAAAATTCATTCATTTTTTGCTCTGTTACACAAATGGAGAAAAACAAAATTGAACTTGAAATGAAATGAAATGTATGAATGGCCCTTTAGGGCTTCCGTACCTCACGGCAGGTGATTTAAGCCTAATTTTCCAACAGTTTGTTTTTGTAATTGTAATTTTGACCACAAGAAGCTGCATTGTGGAGACTGGGGAAACTGGTGACACAGATGGTCAATTAAAGCCAGATGGCAGAAATTTGGGACATTATTTTACACATAATGATGCATATCACATTTCACTTCATATCAAACATTAAATATAGATCCACGTTTTCATAAACATTCAAACCAGCAGTGTTAGTCGTGTACTTGCATTTCCATATTTGCACTTATAGTGAAGTGTAATAATTATTCCATAAACACCTTTCAGTTGTAAAAAATATCAGCCAACACAAATCTTTAATCAATATTTCACCATTGAACACAGTGCCTTCATCACATTCCCTGTCCTGAAGCGCAGTGGAGAGGGCAGGATTGTTTGGTAACTAGCTGATGCAGTGATCATAATCAATGGTAGAAATCCAAGATTAAATCAAAAAGAGTGTGGCTGGCAATGTAGTGCTGAACCTCGTCTTTCTCGCCATCTTCTTCACCATAATCTTCCCATTTGCTGAACTCATCCCTTTTTTTTGGCTCTCTCAGGTTCCTCAACTGAAAAATAAAATGGAATAATATAGTTTTACTATTTTGATTTACATTATTCCGCCGTAGACAATTGTTGATAAATGAACCATTGTATTAATACACTGTTATGAGATTGGGCCGATAGAGTATTTATTATTAGGCCTATTATTATAGTCACTGGCGCTACCTACCTCGAACATTGGCATCTGGCTCCCCTGCTGGGGGTGGTGTAAGCGCGCTGTCAAATTCCCTGACAAATCGTCTGGCCTGGTCGTGGACAGCGTTTCTCTCCTCAGCTGGAAACATCTTGAGGGACTTGAAACACAGACAAAGAAACGTCCCAAGCTTGTGGTTGACGCTGATCGACAATTTCTCGTTTAAGAGCTGCATTGCCTGTGATCGGATATAAACCATGTACTCCGGGTCACCATGTTGTGGCTCACAGTGTTTCTTCAGTTTATAAAACCAAAGCACCACTAGTTGAATAGTTGGATACTTGTCACCTTCCTGCTCTTCACTCACAGTTTTAAAAACATCAAGAACTCAGTGATCGTGTTCAACACGTCCAGCTGAATGCCATCCTGTCTGTCAAGATGACCTTTCTCTTCCATGGCTTGTTGGATTTGACGGTACTGTTTGCTGACTGACTGCATCATTGCAACTTTACTGTTCCACCGTGTTTCACATTCCTGTATCACAGCGTGCAGGAGGTGTACAACGGTACTGGACTTCTTGAGGTAAGACACAAAGCTTTTGCATTTGTCAATTACATGACTCACATCTTGCATGTATGCTGGTGTGTTCTCTTTGACATCAAATGTGTGTTTGAGGACGATGTTGATGACATGGGCTGCACATGGCATCCACTTGTAGGTGCGGAGGGCAGCTTTGATGTTGGCTGCCTGTTCACTCACGAACATGACTTTTGGTAAACGACCAAAGTCATGCAGCTCCTTGATCACCTGTTCGTGAAGATTATAAGCTGTCTATTTAAGAGTAGAGTCAAATTCAGCTGTCGTTATGACACAACTCTTCAATTTCCAGTCTTCACTGATGAAGTGACCAGTAAATGCTGTGTATGCCCATGTGTTGAAATTGTCAGTACACATGTAATTGCAATGCCACAATCCAGAGCTTTATTAATCTCTTTTGCAAGGATTTCTTTTTTTTCTGTGGCCGTCGCTTTGGGTCTGTCGCAGACGGTTTGCCTGTGAGGGAGTACACGCACACACACACACACACACACACACACACACACACTATACTGTATATATAATTAAGTAAGGGATAATGCCCGACGAGGTGTCCATAATCAGGAATTAATGGATGACGCGGGGGCCTTAGAACCGTCCGACGCGCACCGTCCGTTGCCTCCGCGAAGTCCATTAATTCCTGATTATGGACAGCTCAAAGGGCATTATCCCGCTTATACCATGGTCACTTGCCAAAGAAAATAAATTAAGACCATTAATTTATATTTTCATGTGTTTTACAATCAAAATATAAAGTTTTTCACAGGCAATATCTTAGGTTCCCTGGTAAAGCCTGAGGGTTTGACTAATACCTGGAACAACCATTACCGTCCCGTAAGGTTCTTATGCAACGGAAACGTTGTTCACCTCTCCAGTAAATAGGACGGACCTTAGATACGACTTGACAACGGGAGATATTCTAGTCCGCTCAGCGGTGAGCCAGAAAGCTAACACTATGCTAGCAAGATTCAAAGTCGATAACATTGCTTACGGTTGACAAACAGTAAATATATTTTGACAGTATGTTTAACAACAAGACTAGCTAGCTTACCAGTCATGTCATTGTCCCCAAATCAATATCAAGATTTTCACTAACAAATGATCGGCCGTGTGTAACGTTACTGTGGCCGCAGCCTGAAGTAGAGAGCTGAACAGCGAACGGGATGTGAGATTATTCACTTATGTGATTAAAAAAATAAATAAAAGTGTCAGTAAGTTTAGAGGGGAAGCGTACTTTCTGCAGCTTGTGTGTTACAGTCGCCACCCTGTGGTGTTCAGAGGATAAGGCACTGAAGGACTGACGGACTGCACTCAGTGTTGGTAATAAACTGTAAACAGAGGCTTTGACTGCGTTCCCGTCGCTATGGTTACGCCAGCCAGCGCATTAATTTAGACGGTGAACAGACTATTTGACTGGAACTACTTAGTAGGTGTCCATATACCAGGGATTAATCTACACCCTACAGCCAATCAGAATTGAGTATTCCCCCAGACCATGGTATAATGTAAATTAATAACCTGCGAGACAGATAGATAGATAGATAGATAGATAGATAGATAGATAGATAGATAGATAGATAGATAGATAGATAGATAGATAGAAAATCTACTCTCCCTCTTCTGTTGAACAGCCACAGGATACATGTAGATACTTTATATACGCAGTGTGGGTTTCCAGAGGAGTGGTTAGAGAAATGGGGGTAAATTGGGGAAAAAGCAAGCAGCATATTATATCTTTTTCTATTTCTTTGACATCAGGCAGCTGCTGATGCAACAGTAAGCAGCAAAGACATCTTATATGTAAGGGAAGTAACCAGCAAGTGTGAAAGTGTGGAATATGATTATGACTGATTAGGATGTTTGCAGACTGGAGAGATATTTACAATAAGACTTTGTTTTCGGATAAAGAGGCTGTTTAGAATGCAGCGCCTGCCCTCCTTGGATGTCTGTGTTCAGCAGCCTAGCTTTAAACACTGCTGACAGCCTGAGGACACAAAGTAGCTCTGTGGAAAATGAACTCATGCCACTTAGTCACTTTAGAAAAAAATAAATAAACCTTTGAGCATAGGTCTGAAGTGTACAGCTTTGCTAATGCCAGTCTTCAACATGCATGAAATGACCCCTGGCTTTAAAACAGAATGTCCATGAGAGATGCAAGAGATGAGAGGAAGAGAGGAGGTACAGGGATGGGAAAAGACATCCATATACACTCTCTGACACAGAGAGAATGTACAATGAAAGAACACATGTACGTGCGAACATAAAATATGTAGGAGTAAGCACATACACACACACACACACACACACACATTCAGCATAAATGAAACCATGGGGGCTGAGAGGCTAAAGGGGGCGGGAACTTAAATGTGGCAGTGTCCTCACATCTTTAGACATCTGAGAAATGGCAACTGAGAAGGCACTTTTCAACTTCCACTAGAGAGATTGTTTGGAAGAAACTAAACTAACATTTGAACCTTATATAATTATTATAAATTGTTGTCAAGTAAATTGTCAAGTTATGTACAGAGGACATCATTGCATTAAAGGTGCTGCGACATGGCAGGAATGGAGGGGGGACTTTTATTTCATCCAGCTGGTTTTGCATTAGTTGCCAACAACCACCAGGTGGCAAATGTGAGCAGCCCAGACTACAGTCAGTACGTTTACATGCAGCAAGAAATTCGAAATTCTTATCGTATCAGATAATGACATGCATGAGAACGGATCACTGGTCTGAGTATACATGCCGTTCAGAGAATCGGATAAGTGGCCGGAGCATGTCTGACTCCGTACGCTATGTGGCGCTGTAGCCCTCTCAACAAAGAGCCACTTCCGGTTGACCTCTACTTATCAGCAACAGCAAACGGGAGAGAGTGCATTTCAATAAAACGTAACGAAATGAAAAAATATAATCTGCTCATTTTTAAAAATGTATTTATTAAAATGTGGTGATTTCTGTACATACAGGGCTCCTGGGGCAGCGCTGCTCTTTTGTCCACAACAAACATGAAGCTTCATTTTTAATTCAAACATACTAACGTAGCTGCCACATCGTTAGATTTCATCTATGATCCGAAATAGGTCCGAAGTAGGTCGGACTAAGGTGTTTACATGCATTTTAAAAGTCCGAACTAGGTCTGATACGATAAGAAATTCGAATTTCTTGCTGCATGTAAACGTACTGACTGATTACATCTGGGACCTGAGTTTCTCTCTCCTCCCTCTGGAACCAGACACCCTGTTTTATTTCCTCACTGTCCATATCTACAGAGCCCCTCTAGGGTCACATGGTAGAAAAAAAACTGGATGTGGAAATTCATGGGAACGTAGTTGTAAATCTGTGCTCTTGGATTCACTATCCCTGCAAATTGATTTTCCCCTTTTTGATTTTATTGATCAGCTGGAGGCACCATCGATACAAGAAACCCAGCACAGCTACTGACTAGCACACTGACCAGCTATCTTTCTACATCGAGTTCAGTGATCAATAATCAATAAAGATGATGACAACAACTCTGTTTGACTGTATAGGAGCAAATTGCTCTATTCTTGATTGCTCTATTCTTCCAGCCCCCACAAGGTGCGTTGTTACACTGAGAGCAAGACCCTTTATAATAATAATTTTGTTATATATTTTTTCTTTTTATTAAACCATTCCTCTGTGCAAAACATGCAAAACAGTAATAATTACTGCACCAAAATTCTCATTTATTAAACTTTGACCTGCGCTGCTGATCATTGCTTGAACTAAAAGATGGAACGTATATTTGTTACATGTGTAAGATAAAGACAGGGCAGTGCTGCTTGCTAAAGTAGTTACGAAGGTCTCCTCTCTCTTTCCTTCTGGACATCATGTAGTTTGAGTTGCTGTAAATTAGTCAACAGAACTTTTTGTTTATTTATTTTTTATTTTATTGTTTAGCAAGTCACCATAACTTTCTGGGATTGATTGTCCTGTTTGTGTTAAATGTATTTAATAGTTTGGAATTTAAAATGGATGGATAAAACAAATCAAATCAAATCAATGATTTGAGTTTGTTTTAAAATTAATTAGAAATGATGTTATCCTTGTTTATGTTTAATTTGTGATCTCATATATTTAATCAAAGCACAAATCAAATGCACATTTATATTATTAACACCAGTGAGGAATTGTTGACAAGGTAAATGACAAATCTAAGATGAGTCTGCATACAGATGACAGACAACTCTGGCGTGGTCATAACAACAGCACATTTTTTGAGCATGCAGTACCTTTGAGGTTATTCTGGAGAATATATGTAGTATATTCTATGTTTTACAGTATATGTCATTGGTTTGGATTGTTGCAATAATAAGAAACATACATTTGCATAAAGTAAGCATATTTGTCCACTCTCATGTTGATAAGGGTATTAAAAACTTGAATAATATCCCTTTAAGGTATATTTAGAACATAAAAAATGTGTGATTGTGATTCACAAGTCAACTATGGACAATTGTGTGCTTAAGCACGATTAAATATTTTATTTGATTGACAGCCCCAATCCAATCTTAAAGGTGTCATGATTCTGCTTGTGACTCTGTGATTTCCTGTTTTACTCTGAAGTGTTACCCTCATGTGTCCTGTGATGCTTTTCATTTCCTCATTTTATGCCATTTCCTTTCCTTTTTCTGTGTCCACCTGTGTCTTGTTAGTGAATCAGCCCTTGTGTGTATATATATGCTGTGCCTCAATTCAGGGTCTGCATCCTTTGAAGGCCGCATTTGAAGGCCAATTACATCACAACGCCGCGCAAAGCCTGTCCCAATTCAAGGGCTCCTTCAAATGCAGCACACAAATGCGGCCTCCAAGAAGAAATTGGCGACATCAAGTGGCGCAGATCTCACATTTAAATGTAAGTGTTGGGTTTATACTCGTTTTTTACTCATTTGAACATCCAACGCCAGATATGTTAAACTTCAAGGGTAAAATATGTGACGCTGGTAATGCTCAGCTTAATAAGACCCACTGTTGTAAAATTACAACGTTACCTTTAGCCATCCTAAAACACAATCTGTTATATTTTATTTTATTTTTTTACCACATTTACATAGTCACTGGGTCCTATTGTTCAGTCTCACAATGCTATTGGATAGTAAATTTGTTTATAAGTCCCGCCCTTATGGCCATGTACTCACACAACCTCTCAAGGTTTCCTTCGAACAACATCTCTTTATTTCATTGGACTGGATTCATCAGATTCACGTAAGAAAAATGTCTTTTATATTTTTTTTTGTTGTTATTACAATGTCTAGAACATGTACATATGTAGTTATTGTGGAATAGATTCATCAAATTTCATTTAGAGCTTGTTATATCTTTGTTGTAATTTTACAACATTGGGTGAGTGTGGTAGTCAAAATAGCAGGCTTGTTGCAGTAGGCACAGGCTGGTTGTGTTCCCTCCACTACACCACTGAGTGTTTTCTTTATACATGGACAGTATACATACTACTGTTGAGCGTGTTCGTTTATTTGAGTGAAGACAGAACCACGACTTACTGTTTACCATTTATTTCGAATTGTATCATTAAGTAAAAGGCTTGATCAAGGACTTTCTCTGTTTGACAAATCACAGTCAGCGGAGTGCTGTTACTCTGTAACCAATCGCCCAGAAAAAGATGCAAAATCTCTCTTTACATTGTACCATATAATTTTGGTATCAGAAAATGTAGAATTTCTCATTGGTTAAGAACAGATAAGTTTAACAATATTCATTGGTTGTACAGGTGGGGTGGTGCTGTGGTTTAGACTTAGCCCCCCTTCGTTGATGCACGAGCTGGTCCCAGCCCCTTGGCAACACGATAGTCTCCAGGTGGTCAGCGGCCTGTTGAAAGAAAAACTCCCTTCCTGCCATCTATCCTAGCCTCTGCCTCCTCTCTGCCACCCTCCTCCACACCTCAAGGACACATTCATGCAAACACTTTTGGTTTAAGACTGTGGCCTGTTCTCACTAAGAGACATGGATTGATGGATATATTTCGTTCCCTGGCTCTTCTCTCCTATGTATTAACCCCTCATAAAAAGGGTTAACGCTTCCAACCCTCTCATCTATCAACAGGGCCTGTCTGCCACCCATTATCTAACTATTTAGTATTGATCATTAGTAAAAACAGGTAATCACAGTCTTTATTTGTCAATTAGAATCAAGTGTATTAATGTAAATCAAACAATATAAATCAATTAGATTAATTTAAAGCGTGAGAGGCATGAGGTGCAGAGAGGTAAAAAAATAAATCCTAACACTACCTTTGTGTTGTGTTCTGGTCAAATTTGACTGATTTAAAAGTTTTATCTCTAAAAAATGTAGTTAATTTGATCAGACTGACCTAAAATTCCATGACTTTGTCCACAAAGCGGATCAACAGACAATTCAGTTCTGGGAAAGGTGAAAATGTTCCTGAATGTTGGGTGTGGATGTAAGAGGGGGTATACATGTTTTCCTTTTAGTATGATAATTAGAGAGCTTAACAAGCAGTATTGTCATGTCAAGGCAGTATTGTGTGACTCTATAGCTGGTGATTGGGATGCATAGTTCCTTTAGCATGATAAGTAGAGGGCACAACAAGCTGTGAAGACAGTATTGTGTGACTAAATGGCTAATGATTGAGATGCATATTTCATTTAGCATGATAAGTTGAGAGCATAGGCTAAGCCATCTAAATTTACACTTAGGGTGAGATCTGGAATCTCTGGCATGATGTGTGACTTCGATGTCTACCAAGGCAGTGTCAACAGAATACGAGCCAAATCTGAACTTGGATTGTCAGGTGATGTTGTGATGAAGCTTGCTTCCACACTTCCAGAAGGTCAGAACTACAAATTTTTTGCAGACAACTACTTCTACTGTGTTCCATTATTAGTGAAGCTCCTTGATCAGGGAATTCAATATGTGGGAACAGCTGAGCAGGTGCGCCTACCCAACTGTAACCTTGATGATGAGAGGAGCTTGAAGAAAAAGGGGAGAAGAAGCCATGACATCAGAGTTGAGGGGAATCATAACATCTATGCTGTCAAATGGTATGACAACAGGGCCGTCACACTAGTGTCATCCTTTGCTGGACCTGAACCTGTGCACCTGATTCAATGCTGGGACAAAGTCACCAGAACCTACACTGAAGTTGAGAAGCCTAAATATAAGTTCCCCATCAAATTTGTCGCTGGTACATGTACATCTTCTGGTCTTTTTAGGACTTTCACTACCAATGAAAGTCAGTCATCAAAAGAAAAAAGAATGAAGAAGTTGCTAGAAAAAGTTAGATTTTTATCCTGTGTAATTTTTTTTTAAATTAATAACTTCATAAAAATATGACTAATGTGTGATTATTATTAAGGCTATATACCTTTATGGGGCTAAGTAAGCAAAAAAACCTATAAAATGAACCCTTAGTTGTTCTGAATAGTTGTTCAGACAAAGTGAGTACAACAAAATTCTGCACCCACCTAAGCCCAATGTTGCAATATTACAACATTTCTCTAAAAACTTACATAAACATTTATTTTTAAAAAACTCTTTAATTTCTGCATCAGAGGCCTCCTACAACAACATCTGAAAGGTTAAAAAAATTTTTTTTTTAGGTTTTTCTATATTTGGGTCTTACAGGGTTTTAATGCCTCTGGAAGTAAAGCCTTAAAAACCTTTACTTTCAAGCGTTAGATGTTCAGAGGTTAACTTATATCTTATATCTTATCGTGACTGTTGAGATGTTATAGACTGATTTTACTTCATGTACATAAACGGAGCAAGATGAACAGATTTAGATCAGGCTGTGATCCCTGCTTTATTACCAGACTGTAAAACTGTGAAATCTAGTTAAATGTTTGAATTGAATAAAGAGCTAAGTTTAGGATTATCCTTATGATGATTATATTTTTGTTACATTAGAACCCTTTTGTCTGTTGACATGACACAAAACGTCTTTTACATTTCATTTTGTTTTAGGGAGCAAACAGAGAGCTTCATCACTGTCCAAGGTCAGAACAACCATTTGTTCACAGGAGCGACACATTCCGCCACGGCTGGATGGAAGTAATGCAATAATAAATAATATATAATAAATAATAAATTGCCCATTTGTCAGTCCTGATGTCACGTGTTGTAAATCGTTGCATCCCTGTGTTAATGTGATCTTGTGTTTACCTTTTCTCTTGCTTCTCTCTGTGTTCAGAGCAGTTGTGGAAACAATGCGCCTGCAGGGGAAGGTCGAGCCCCAGCAGGCCAAAAACAAGTGGGACCATTTAAAGAACAAGTACAAAGTAGGTGCAAGTTTGAATGATGATGTGGAAACTAAACGATATTTGTTTTACCCATGCAAGTTAATAAATCATTTGCTGAAAATTGGTGACGTGATTGATTTCCACTGCCTTAGGATTGTCCTATGGATGAGGTCTTAGGACAGAGGACTTCCACTGCCCCTCCTGTCCTAACTGCCTCCATCCCTGAGGACACACCAGGGCCAAGTGCCGGTGGTTGACCAGGAGGAGGAGGATGACGACGATGAGGAGGAGGAGAGCCAGCCAGGGCTGAGGAGAAAGAGGAGGAGGGAGGATGAAGGAGGACATGACGCTGCAGAGGGAGGATGGAGAGGCTCTTCTCTCTGCTCCAGAGGACAATCGTTACATTATTTCTGTTGTTAGTTCATTTATGAGTTTTTTTTAAATTATTTGTTCATAATTGTTCATTTTATATAATTCATGAAATGGACGATGTGGTGGACAGTGGAGACTATACCCCCGAATACCCTGAGTACCGACCCAGATGATGTCCCACTGACACCAGGGTCTTTATTGTGGCATCCCATCCAGCCCAGCAGCACTGCCTGGGACTCCTGCTCAGCCTGTTACTGTACATCATTTGTAACAGTTTTAATATTGTGCTGTTATAAATTGTACTTCACTTGTAAATACTGAATGGAATAGACAATGTGTAACACTAGAACTATAGTTTATTGATTACCCCTAACTGTTAGCTAGCTAATAATGATAACAGTACTGTGGCTGGTCACCTCTCCACGGTCCTCTCAACTGGAGATAAACCAGAGCTGCTTCTCCTCTTCTTCCATAAGGAGGAGGATTAAAAAGGAAATCAGGAATTCCTGTAGCTCAAACATATTTGTCAGTCAAACTTTACTCTTCTTGTCACTTTCGGACCTGGGCAGCATGAATAGTGACATAAGGGTAAGGGCAGGAACATCTGGTGATGCAACCAGGAAATGCTCCGGAGGCTAGACCATCCCATTTAACTATGGTTGACGGGGCCTCGCAGGTCTCTCCGAAGGACTCGCCTTCGAAGACTGCAAAGGCCGGGTCCTTCGAAGGATGCAGACCCTGAATTGGGACACAGCCATAGTCTGTATGCTCCCCGATGTCTTTGTCAGTTCGTCTTGTTTGTTCACCTGAGCCAATTCCCGTGTCTTTATGGGTGTGTCCGAAATCACTCAATCATTCCCTACTCCCTAGTCACTACATGGGGAGTCCAACATCGTGGACCATATAGGGGGCTCATCAGCAGAAAGAAAAAAGCACTTTCGGACACTACTCAGGTGCGGTTTATTACGTCACTGCTGTCGCACAGTTGAAATGTCATACATCAATGCCAGTTGTGGACTATGCGTTCGTCCGCCATTTTTCTCTCACCGCAGTGCATGGTGATGAATATTGCTTGGTTAGTGACCATCGGTTGTACACTACTTTTCGCAATGCATTGTGGGATACTTTGAGTCCACTATATAGGGTATAATGATTCCCAGTAGACATTCGGACAGCACAACAAAATGGCGTACTCACTATGTAGTGCACTATATAGGGAGTAGTGAGTGACTTCGGACACAGCCTAAGTGTCTCCCTGTGTCCATGTGGTATGTTTTCTGGTTGTTGTTCCTGTCTAAATGTTACTGCTTTGCTTTCATCATCTTTCATGTTGTACTTTGTTTAAAGCTTTTGTGTTGCTACTTACGTATTTTTGGCATTTTGCACTTCTTGGTTTTTGGATTATATGATTTTTGGATGTCGGCTGTTTATTATTTTTTGTTCTTAATCCTCCTAAGAGGTACAATTCATTTCAGTGAAGCTGTAACAATGTGAGACACCACACTGAGCAGGACACGATGTGTGATCTGAGAGTAGACCTCATGCACAAAAATACTTGGAGGACATGAAGAAGACATGCATAAGAAATACTGTATATAATTGTAATGCGTCACTTTTGTAACGCATTATCCCACATTGGACATCTACAGTAACTGTATTGCCTGTAGCATCGTGTTGCCACATGGTGTATAATTGCATCTCTCCTGTGCCTTAATTTGTTTTTCTGGCTGCAGCCACAAACACACATTTCTCCTCAAAGATTTGCCAGATTCATTTTTGATGAATTGTTATACACACATTACACAACTGAAATAATTCCCAAGAACAATGACAGCCTCTATCAGTATTATGCTGTATTTTAATGTGAGCCATCAGGTCAGAGTTGATGAGCAGATTTCTTTAGGAGGATGAAAAGTCATTTGATTATGCTCTAAAGATCAAAGCAAGGAGAGGAGGGTTGAAACATCCTTGTTGCGAGACGAAGCTTGGTGGATAAAAGTATTTAATTTCAAGCAACATTGACAATTACAATACCACTGAAATGACATAGACTGTCAGTGGTCACAGCCACAGTGTATGAGCAGTGGTTCAGAGAGTTAGTCCTCAATGTGTTTAGTATGAACAGAGTCTTCAGTGTGGCAGGGGCAGAAGAGTGACTCCAGAGCTCAGACGGCCACACGGCGACATGACTGTGGCAAGGCAGAGGGTGAAGAGGTGCTTGCACCCAGAGAGCGGGAGCTGCCACAGTAGCCAGCCATGCAGAACTGACACTTCCTCCTCTCCTCCGCTCTGCTCTGTAACCTCCAATATGCTGCATGTCAACTCTTTTTGCATCGCAACCCAAAGCTGACCTCATCCATCATGCAACAAATGAAATAAAATAGATACATATTAACCCAGAGGATCACCAGGAAAATTTTACTTTTACAAAATAAAGTGTTAGTGTATTACAAAGTTAGTGTAGAGTTATTGTTTATTTCTGCTTCTTGATGTGTAATTTATGTCTTATTCTGGTCATGAAACAAAGAAAGTGCTGTGAGACAGTGTAGTGGCATCTCAATGATTTTGCACTCGTTTTAGGGGCACCACCTCCAAGGAGGAAAAATCAAATCAAATCAATAATTTCTTATGTTATTAGTCAAATATCCAAAAGTGTGACTTCTAGATTAAATTGATCTCCGTTCTCCATTCCAAAGGGATACACAGAATGACTGTCTGAACAAAAATATTTGTTCATTGATAAAAAATCCTAATTCAATTACTTAAATGAAATGATTATCAGACATGAATATTTACCATATACAAGCAATCAAAATGATGATAGTAAATTGAATGATGAAATGTGAGATGGTAGAAGAATTTATCTGTTCAATACGGATTCTAGTAACTAATACTGAAGGAAGATCCGAAATTTGGAGGTTGAATTACTGTCAATAAGATTATCATTATTATTATATTATTTTGACATCAATCCAGTCATGAGAAATTTGTCATGCCTACTTTGAGCTGCGTAGGCCAGACAGGAGTTAAGAGCTTGGTTGGGACCCACAGCACTGGATGCAGTGGACGGAAAACCGGACTCTGGGTGGTGCTGTCCCGGAGTCAATGTGTGGTTATCGGCCGACAGGTCCTACCAGGGGGGTATTCCAGAAAGGAGGTTCAACAAACTCTGAGTCTATCCCTGAACTCTGAGTTGACTTACTCTGAGATGAGAAACTCTGAGTATCTGGTTCCAGAACAGCTGATCTGAGTTAGGTAAGTCGACTCTGAGTATGTTAACTCTGAGTTGAGCTTGTGTCTGATGACTAGTAAAAAGCCATCATCAATGGAGCTCCGATACTATGATTCACCATGGCAACAGGGGAGAAAACAGGAAGCAGACATTTTCTGGGGGAAAAAAAAGTAACATGGCTGCAGCGGTAATAAAACCCCCTGACAGAGTTTTAGATGCGGTCGTCTCTTCATTTTGAATTTAACATCACTTTCTTTTATGTTAGCCTTTGAGGAAGTTGTTGAACGTTGTTCAGTGTTTTATTTTATTTTATTTTAGGCTATTTTATTTAATTAAAATCTGCTGAAAATGAAATAGGCTGTAAAAACAGTCTCACGATTGGCTCTTCACTTTGTTTTTTTTTCACATATTAAACAAAGTAAAAGTTTATTCAGTGGATATTTTAACTTTTCTAGCTTTTACCACCAACAGATGCTGTTTAACACACATATGTGTCCTAACATCCTGCTGAGTAGATGAACATGAAGTGGTGCTCACCTCTACCTCCACCACGTCCGACAGAGGCAGAGGAGCTGGTCCTGAGTCAGGTTGCTGGGTGACCAGAGGCAGAGGAGCTGGTCCTGAGTCAGGTCGCTGGGTGACCAGAGGCAGAGGAGCTGGTCCTGAGTCAGGTCGCTGGGTGACCAGAGGCAGAGGAGCTGGTCCTGAGTCAGGTCGCTGGGTGACCGGAGGGCGTCACTCACCCCCAGGACCCAACATTAGAGGCAGACACACACTTACTGTCTACAGATTGAACCAGAAGTCATTTAATCTTATACTCGATGCGGCGGCAAACTAGAAACACGGACTTTGAAATTACGTTGTTGGAAAAAATACAATAGGCTAAACTGATGGTTACTTTTGTAGCTATCTGTGGGAAATAAAGAAAGCCAAATTAAATGTGAGTTATTTCTCTTTTTCTGATTGGGTAACCTGCGAAGTGATTAAAAAAAACAAGGATTGTTCAGATCGGAGAGCATGTCAGCGATGATGTGTAGCCTGATAGTCGCTGTGCAGCCGGAGAATATAAATGACGACTGATGAGAAGCGGTCTACTGTTCGGTTCAGTCCTAATCAGGGAGTGAGAGCTCATCTAAATGAATCTAAATCCCCTCCTGGTGTAAAACTATGTGAATTATTTCAGCTTCAACACGATCGGACTGAGAAGGAAAGGACAGCCACTGTCAGACAGCTCCGTCAGACTCAGGGTTTCTGCAGGTAAACCTGCCAGTGAGCAGGTGAGGTTCACAGAGTCAGTTACCACAGTAACAGAGCCAGAGTTTAAGTTACCTCTCTTTCTGGAACTGAAAACTCAGAGTTTCTCTCATCTCAGGGTTAACAAACTCAGAGTTTTCACAAAACCCACTTTCTGGAATACCCCCCTGGTCTCTTTCTCCTGCAGTGGTTCGGCAATGGAAGTCTGACAGCAGCTTAGTGGTTGTAGGATAGGAGGGCAGGCTGTCTGCCTGGACCTCTCTCTCAGAGGGTTGATGGCAAAAAAATTACTAATATTATTGGTGCTATTGGCTTTGCAGGTCCCCAACGACCATACTAACGACTGTCGTTGGCAATAATGGAGCACATACGACCCATAGACATCAGTGGCCTTGTGACCGCCTCCTGAGAGGTTAAATAGCTGGACCTCCACACCGGCTAGTTGGACTAGTCTCAGCCTAGTCAAGGGAGCAGGAACTGATGAAGCCTCTCGGATGAGAGGTGAAACGTCTTCAAGACAAAAAACAAATCCAGTTGCATTCGATTCAATTTCCTTGAGATAACTATGACCTGGATGAATGAGAATATTCACAAGCTCTTTGCAGGGTAACTTGAAAAGATTTGGTGCTGGCTAAACAACACAAAACTTCCAAAGTCTTCAGGAAAAATTGCAGGGTTTTATAAACTGGTAGTAAAGATATAATAGACTCAGCTGGCTTTGAAATTAAGAATAGAGACTAGTAAACGAAAAGGCAAAAATAAGTATACGAGATCAAATGAGAGTGAGTCAATACGTACAACAAAAGAAAAATAAGTGGAAAAGAAAGAAGCACAATGAGAAAGAAGCAGAAGGCAGAAAAAACACAGAAAAACACAAAACGCTGTTGGTTTTGTCTTTGGAGTTTGTGGAGTGTGGTTATGGTCGGTAAACCAATCAAGAGTCTCTTATCCTTACATTGTTTGGAACGGTAAATCTTGAAACTTTAAATGATCAAAACACAGAGTTTGGCATGCTGAAAATACATATATGTCATCCCCCATGTGAACTAGGAGTATAAAAACAAAAAGAGAAGGGAACAAAGAAACAAAACATTTATATGAGTGAATTCCTCTTTTAGTAAATAATGACTAATTATAGTGCTAAATAAATCAGGATTCTATGACATTTACTTCACTAATTGTAAGAATATATGTCCTGATTACCCATACAGATCATGCAAACAGTGACACCTCAGGTAGCCATCTAATCTAAATCAGTGGTGATTTCAGAATAAAATCTTGTGTTACATAATGACAGTTAAATTAACCTTGAATCCAGAATTTCAAATAACTACTAAAATCTGTATCAACATTGTGTTTTAATGGCCTTTTGAATGTATTTCCTGTTGAATGAGTAATAAAGTTCGTTAAACTTAGACAGTGTCACCACCAAATATCTCAAATATCTTGTTTCTGTGCTGTATTCAGTTGAATATAAGAGAAGGATTTGCAAATCATTGTAAGCAGCATCCCATTTGGGGGGGGGAATCAGGGTTTTACATTTTTTTCTGAGTTGTGTTAGAAAGCCTTTAAATGTTCAGCGTCATCAGTGTGACTAGTATTCACTGGAGATTAAATCATAACCAAAATGTCACCATGAAAGCAATGTGACATGATGCAACTTTAATGATCCACAGTGCAGCAGGGCTTTTCATACAACAGTCCACCATCTTTCATTACCATGAAAGAGATACAACTCATGAGAAGAGCCTTTATTTGCATTTGTACAGTGTTAAATGATGGCTAATAAATGAATCTCTCTCAGTCTAATGATGTGATGAATTAGTTAGAGGCAGAATGTTGCTGGAGGTGCAGTGAAGCTTGATGTATTGAACCTTTTAAGACGTACAGTTGTGTTAATATTTAGGGATCACTTCTTTACATCATCTATGTGCTTTGATCATATCTCAGTATATCTCTTAAAAATGGCAGCTTTGTTTCACATCAGAACTCAGGAAAACTTTGGTCAACAAGGAGCTTTTCATAACATGTCTGAGGATCTGGGGACTGCTTTAAGTGCGTGTGCATGTCCCATTGTCAAGAGGAACAGGAGTTTAGGGAAGTGTTCTATATTTACTGTAGGTAAATAGGTTGTCTGTGAGTCATGTGCAATCCCTTAGGATGTCATTTAAGTGGTCCCATGGACACTGCAGAGAGGTATAACAATGAATACTAAAATCTGTATAGACATTGTTTTTTAATGGCCTTTTGAATGTATTTCCTGTTGAATAAGTCATAAAGTTCCTGTTAAACTTTGTCACACCAGTGACTACTTGCTAGTCCAACAACACGCAGGGGCTGGCAGCAGTTTGCAGTTTGCTTCTTTTGTCCTGAGCAAACATCAAAATTACTAGGGTGACTGGGATTGCAAATTAAATATCACTACTGTTTCAAAGGAGATGTTTACCATCACTGCCATTATTCATCAACAGTGTTGAACAGGTTGATTGTCTTTGCATAGGTTCATATAGCTCCATGGAGAGACAAAAAAATATGACTAATAATATAAATGAGCTGCGAGGAACCTGTGAAGAAGAATGGGAGCATATTTTGATGTAAAGCCGCAGGCAGAAATTTAATTCTGAGCGTCAAGGTCTGCAATACGTAATTAATAGAACAATATCCTGCTTCTATTCAACATGGTTTCTCCACTCGAGCCTGCAGAGTGAACTGTAGCTGTTTACTTCTGCTAAACCTGGGACAAAGAACACAATTTTCTGAAGACATGATCGCAGTGGGTCTTTGCCTCCAGGGGTCTGCGCTCCTAAACAGACTAAATGCACAAACAAGCAATTATTTCTGAATGCCTGACCTCCACAGATGGCGTTTAGAAGAGACACTATCCTGGCAATTATTCATTTGGACATTAGAAAACTTTGTTTTTCTTTGAATAGAAAATAGGAAATAGATCATGCTGTTCCATGTGCTCTCACACTATGCTATAATAATGAGAAATGGCTTTACTGGGCAGTCTTTTTGAGATTAGTTATAGTCTTTCAGAACTTTTGTATATGCGACATTGTATACCACACCCCCGGTCAGCAGAACAGTAAGAACTCCACAACTCTAGCTCTGTGCATGTGTAGCCTCAATCCCTCTTACAAAACACAAAACTGAAAACAGTTCACAATTTTGTCAAAATTCCACACATCTTTTGCATTTGAAACACCAAACTCCGACCGCATTCTCTCTCACCAAAACAGATTTTTTTTTTTTCAACGAAACAATACACACAGCCACCACATAATTATTGCTTAGAGAGCATCAATAACACACTGGTGTGATCAATTTAAAAACATCAAACTTATTTTTATACAGAAGGGTCAGAAACCTGAGACCATTAGTGAGAATACTTCTATTTTGCATTTGTTTTAAAGGTAATACTGTTTTTTTTTGTTTGTTTGTTGTTGTTGTTGTTGTTCATGTTGTTTTTCATTCATTAAACTAACTATTAGCTTAACATCTGAGTGAAAAGTTGAATATTTGAAAAATGTCCATGAATTTCAGAATATCTTCTGGTATGTGCCTTGTAATGGGGAAACCCCATGCTCTAAAGTGAGGCATGCACAACACACACGTTTATAATATTGTAGTTAAAGGGAAAACAAGACAGTGTAGTTGTGTTAAAAACACTGTATGTATTGAATTGAAGTGTGTTTTATCTCTCCTCTCGATCTGGACTGGTCCATCTGATTAAGTAGAGGGGTTATCAGAGGAGCGTCATCAGTGTCTATCACACTTCCCAGAAGTGGTAAAAATGGAGGGGTGTTTTGGTTCTGTTTAGGCTGTTAAAACACCTGTTTTTAAAGAAACACGTTTTAAAATTAAATAAAATGTATTTCTAGTTAGTAACATGTTGTATTTGAATATTGCTGTCCTTGTGAATGGTTTATATGAGATAATTGATTCTGGTCTCTTGAGTAGGTTGAGCTCACTTGTATAAAAGGCTGAAGGCTGGGGTGGCTCAAGGGTACTAGTCCAGCAGGGAGAGAGCCACACACAGCTAGAGACCATAGCTCCAGCCTTGGGCCCATTTGAGGGCATAGCCGAAAGGGAAGTTAGAGTTCTTTTTTTTTTTATTAGTTTTGGGGGTTTTTCCTATTTTTGAAAATAGTTTATATAGTGTTGTTTGTTTTTCTTTATTTGGCCAACCATCAAACATATGATTTTGTTGTGTAGTAATATTTATTAGGTTAACTGTCACAATCTTTATTTTTTAAATTGTAAGTATCACTGAGAACTGGAATTATTCAAGTAAAACTATATATGTAATTCATGTAATAAATAAAGTGTGTGGGAAGAGTAAGTTTTATTATGTATTTTCACATAATATTCAAAGGTTTCATAGTCATTGCACATGAACTTAGAAATACCAAGTAAATTTGAATAGTGTTGCGTGTTTTGAATCCGCGAATGCGCCTTGTGAAGCAAATACAGGACGCATGCGCGTCGTTGTCCGCCAAAACACAAAAAGAGGACGACGGCGGTCAGGATTAATGGAGGCAGGAGCCACTAAATAATCTTGAAGGCTTTTTCGTGTGTAGCTTAATTTTACTAAGGTCACTAAAAGCAAGTACCTGTGGACTTGGGTCGTGCATGCTGAGGGTACAGCAGTCAGACCTTGCTGTGTCCTTGGTAAGTGCACAAGTTATGAGCTCCACCATTGTTTTTATTAATTATCTTAATTTTATACAAAAGGAGTGGTTTATTTTGTGTTTATGAAACGCATAGCTCCGAACACGTTCTTTTAATGTAAAGTTGGCGGTGTTTTTATTTATTCATTTATATAATGTGGCCAGTGAGACATGTGTCATAGCTAACCAGCTAACCTCGTATTATTTTGCACTTGCAGTGAGACATAAGTGTGTAAACCGGGACTGACTGTATGATTAATCCTTTGCTAGATGCTGTGAATAAATGGTGGGTTTGACACTGGGAAATCCTAAAAGAAATGAAAATTACGAATCCCAGTCTGAGGTTGCAGCACAATGTCATTAACAGAACATAATTTAAAATTAATTTAACAGATCCCTACATCATTCACCTGCAGTCCTGTGGAACTCCTCCTTGATGGCTCTGACAGGTTTTTAAAACAACAAACATGGGTAAAAGCCGTTTCAGGGCGGGGCACACTTTTCTGACCGCCCTACATACAGCTGCCTTGCTCAAGTGCTCTGCATCTCCGACATTGTACAAAAAACTTCCATTTGCAAAGAAACGCAGTGCAACTCACAATATCTGCTGGGATGTGAGAGCATGGCTATGGTTGGTAATGTTGCAAATGTAAGGATCGATTAGGTTGTGTATGGAAATGATGGACTGTGACGTGAAACGGTACCGTTCAAAAAGATAATTGTCTGGAAATTCTAAAACATCTATGCGCGGTCTGATAACCATCTCCCGACGAATATTTAATTCTCTGCGCAGTAATGCTGCACCTTCATCCACGGGATCATTGTCAAAAGGACATGCCATGTTCGTGAAAAAAGTCGCCTCCTATTGTGCCTAATAGACTTCTGATACAGCCTACTGACTCTGATTTTTTAAATGATTTTTGACAGACGGCAGTACAAGGCTATGCCAAAACTCGCCTGCTGACTGAATGAATGAAAGAGGAAATCAAATGGCGTGTGTGGCTGAAAGAGGGCGGAGACAGGGAGAGGTTCATTGACGTATAGAGTCTGTTAATACGGTAACTGACCGAGAGCTTAGGTTACCTCTTTCTCTGAAACAGGCTAGAGTTACCCCTCTTTCTCTGGTTTGAGTTTCCCGCATAGGAAGAGCAGCAGGGCAAACAAAGTTCAAAACAGTTTGTAATGTTTTTTACAAATGTCTCGGCATGTGTGAGCTACAGGACACTTGGATTACCTCGGACAAGCAGTATGGAGACATTTTATTGATTATTGATGTGTAAGTCATTCTAAACGTAGAAATAAGTTCCCTTTTTATTCATACCTCATAAATGTAGCTATTTAGCTATCTAGATATATAAACAAATTTAAATAAATTGTAAAAACCAAGCTAGCTACAATGAAATGATGATCGTGATGCTAAGCTAGCCTATGCTAGCTAACTCGTAGGCTAAAGATGATTGGTCTAATCCTATTTTAGAATCCAATGGCAGAAAAGAGCAGGACAGGGACCATGAAAATAAAGAAGGGAAAGAAGAAGAGGCCAGGTCAGGAGGCAGGGAGAAAGATAAATAAATGGAGTGAGGAAAGGATGAAGGGTGCGATTTTAGAATATAGGGAGCAGGTGGATGCAGGACAGACTCCTCGACTGCGCATGCTTGCACGTGCTTGGAATGTACCAAAAAGCACCCTCCAGCGGCGAGTCCAAGGTCATGTCCAAGGGTACAAACATGCTTCGGGTCGCAAACCAATCCTTCCTGAAAAGAGTGAGGCAGACTTGGCCAGTCTCATCAAGACCCTAGCCAAGAGAGGTTTCCCACTACGCAGGAAGGATAGCCAGTCGTTTGCATACCAGTATGCAGAGGCAAACAACGTGCACGGATTTTCTGTGAAAAAAGGGAGAGCTGAGCAGGTCTGGTTTGAGAATTTTATGCGCCGAAATCCTGACCTCAGTCAGAGAAAACCAGAGGCCCTCTCTGCCGCAAGAGCAGCAGGGATTAACCCTACTGTTATTAAGAAGTGGTTCCAGGAGTATGAAGACCTACTCTCCAAGATGGAAATCAAGGATGTGCCTTCCCATATTTGGAATTGCGACGAGATTGGTGTGCAGGACCATTTCCTGTCGTCAAGTGTAATTTCAGAGGTGGGGAGGGTGTGCTATGAAGTCACATCAGGCGAAAAAGGGGAGACAACCACAGCTTTGGCCAGCTTTAATGCTGCAGGGGACCACGGTCCACTCATGGTCATCTTCAAAGCCAAGAGGCTTAAGCCAGAGTGGCTTTATAATGTTACCCCCAACACACTGTTAAAGGTGTCGGACAATGGTTGGATCACAACTGAACTGTTTTTGGAGTGAGGGAAGCAGTTTGTGGAAATGCTGCCTAAGGACGACCTCAGACCACATGTGCTGCTGCTGGATGGCCACACCAGCCATGTATTCAACCTGAAATTCCTGAGGCTCATGCAGGCTCACAGGGTACATGTGCTCTGCTACCCTTCCCACACCACCCACTGTCTGCAACCAGCAGACAAGTCCCTCTTCAAGTCCCTGAGACATCATTGGAATGAGGAGGGACGAAGCTTCATGCGGCAAACAGGAGGGAGAAAGCTCCTTAAGGGGGAGTTTTTTCCTTGTTTGGGAGAGCATGGCAGAAGGCAGCCACAGTTCAGACTGCCCAAGCTGGCTTCAGGGGAACTGGGATGTTCCCAGTAAATCCAATGGCCATACACCCCAGTGTGTACGAGCCAAGTCTGACCACTGAAAGGCCACTGCAACAAGCTGAACAGCCGCTGGAACCAGCTGAGAGGCCAGTGGAGTCTGAAAAAAGAGCAGAGCTGCCTGAACAACTGCCAAATATTCGTGATTGGATTGGGGCGGAGGTGGCTGTTGGTGAGGAGGCCACTGACAGAGGTGAAGAAGAGGCATTTGTTCCCCCTCCAGTTGTTGCCACAGGAGTAGAGAGAGTGACTTTCGCCACACTACTCCCAATTCAACGAGAGAGAGAGAGGCCAGACAAGAAAGAGGTCCAAACCTCCCTCTTATCACCTAACCAGTGATGAACATTTTTTTTTTACATCGCTTCAAAACACAGACCAAAGATGGCCAAAATTACAACAAAACAAAAAACAAGTAAGATAGTGAAGGCGGGTACAAGCACGGATGGCCAGGACATTTGCCATATTTGCAGAGCCAGATATGGTGCTAAGAATGATCCCAAGGAGAGTGAGGATTGGATCATGTGCATGATTTGCGAGGACTGGTTCCATGAAACATGTGGTGAGGAGAATGGCATCATTGAAGATGGGGAGTTTTTAACTTGTCGTGACTGTCTTGATGTCTAGCCACTGACAAATTCCTGTTTGTTCTTCAAGGATCTCTCCACAGATATTTTTGTCTTTGTTCACCAGCAGAATCTTGGGTTGTCCAAAGTAACATTTGTTTTTTTATGTGACATTTAGGTTTTGAATTGTATCCCAAGGATTTGTTCAATTTGTTCGGTAAATAAACTCAGGTATTTTTGTCCTGTTCCCAATGGATTTTAATGTGGGTGCTTAAATGAAATATAACTGTGAACTGTGTTATGTTTAAATTAAATTTAATGTTTTTGTTCATGAAGGTTCTATTTAATATTAAAATTAATTGTTGTTGTTTATATTATTGTGCTTAAATAAAAACAGAATGTGTTGCAAGTGTCCCAGTTTCCCAATATATGGTGTCCCACTTTACCAATAGTGCCTGAAAATTTGTTTTTGGGTCAGTGTGTTTTTGGTGAAGGTGGTCATCCATCCAGTGTTTAATGTTTTGTTTGTTTTTTCTTCTACATTGTATAGTAGAGATCAGGCGCGTCGCTAGGAGTGCAAAACATCCAGGGCTTTAGCCCGGCAGATAGTCTTTTTTTTTTTTTTTTTTTTTTAACGTCTTTATTGACAACAAAAGTATACATAAGACTGAGAACAGTGTATACAATGATGAGATGGGCATGGGCATTTTTTAGCGAAGGTCCGGGGATTTTGCGAGTTTACCCATGGTTCATAGCGGTGTCTGTTAATGTTGACACTGCTGCTGCTAGGAGCTGCCGTCTGAGGCGCACGGACTAGCTTTCACCTCTTCTTGGAGGAGGTCGGTCGTAGCCCAGGTAAAGCTCTCCTCGGGCCGGAGGATATTTAGCCGCGAGCCTCCTTCCTCGGCATGGCGTGCAGAGCGCAGGACACGGACATGTTTGTTGATGTTGCAAGGCACCCGAAAACAGAAAACCGCCGGCGTAAGTACTTCTTCTTCTTCTTTGGTTTCTTCTCCTTCTTCTTCGGGGCTGAAATAGTTATCCGTCATGGCAGCACCCGTCGGCTTTTGAAGAAACGGGTGAATACTGAAGATAGATGTAACTTGAAGATGTAAATTAAGACTATTTAAATGGATGGAATATGGAAATTAAATTTATGAAATGGTCTATCGTAGATTGTCTACTGTAGATAATTCGCCGAGTAGGCTACACACCTAGAAAAAATAATCAATGGGAAATTTGGGAATCCTATATATGACAGTGCAGGCCAGTACAGTGCTGCTGGTCTAGTAGTCACCAAAAAGTAAGAACAGACACCATAGGATTGTTTAGGCATTTAATGAACACTTGGACAGAATCTAGAGGGCCTGAGACATAACGCAGCCCTTCCCTCAGTGCTAGAACAAAACAATGTGTTATTATTACTATGTCTTAAGGCCCCCACACACCGCCCAGACTTAAACCAATGGCCAACTGCCTATATGTGAGCACTCAGTAACAAACAAAAATAACACTGTGTGTGTGAACAAATTATTTAGTGTTCCAGCTTAAACTATACACGTAAAACTATACTATAGGGGCATTGCAGTGGACGGAGGAGTGGGAGAGGACCACTATTTTGCTGCGGGAGGGAGAATCAGAGTGTGCCGTCTTGATTTCAGCCTGGCAAATTCATCCAGGACCTCATCCTCATTAATATTCACAACCAATTCTCTTTCGATTGACAGCACTGCCAATTCATTTAGCCTCTCCTGGCCCATAGTGGACCGAAGCCATGTGTGGAGTCGGCGAAGAGCACTGAAGGACCTCTCACAGCTGCAACTGCTCACAGGGACTGTAAGCGCCACTTGCAAGATGGCCTTCAGCGACGGGAACATCAGAGAGTCCAGAAGCTTGAAGACACTGAGAATGTCTGGGATGGCTTCTGGCTCCTTCCTACTCAAGAAGCTCTTTGCCACCAAGACCTCCTCTGGGACCAGCTGGATGTTGTAGTGTGCAGCCAGTTTCCCCAATGACTGCACACAGAGGAAGGATTTGGAGGCTGGGTGGCATGCCTGGATTCCTTCCATTAGCTCTCCCGCAACAGTGGAAAACCGGTGCCCCAGCTCATGGATCATCCGATCAATGCACGGGAAGAAAAGCCTCTGCTTCAGACACTCAGAGCCATTGAGCAGGTCAGAGCCTGACCCAGTGGACGCCTCCACAACAAAATCATCCATCTTCCTCTGCTTCCTTCTTGGAGCAGGAGAGGGCTCTGGAATGTTGTGGTCAGAACAGAGCTGCTTTGTGACAGCATAGAGGTCCTCAGCCGTCTGTTCCGTTCTCTGACTGACCAAGGTGTCGTGGATGGCACTCTTGAATTGAATGGCTCTTGCCAGGTCAATGGTTTCCCCCTGCAGAAACTTGTGGAATCCCTCTGTGATCCCAAAAAGCCGTTGAAAGACGAACAGCAGGTACACGGTGCTCATTTTTGATAATTTTGAGAGCAGACCCACTGCAGTTGGCGTGTTAATCATTTGCAGGCTTTTTATGATTGCAGGGAAATTCTTCACCAGGGCATTGATGGAGTTCACCTGACATGACCACCGGGTGGACGATATCTGCACCAGTTCACTCTGCCTGATGTTGAGCTCTTTTTGCACAGCCACAAACTGATCATGATTTATGATGGAGGTGCTGAAACATGAATACAAGCTCTCCAGCAGGTTGAAGAAACTGCTTGCCTCAGGAATGGCCTTGCAGGTATGACAGAGCACTAAGTTGAGCTCATGTGCATAGCAGTGCACATAGATGGCCTCTGGGTGTTTCTCCTGAAAACGAGCTTGCACGCCTCGAACTGACCCGCTCATAACTGCTGCACCATCATATGACTGGGCCACAACTTTAAGATCAGCGATGCCGTGTGACTGAAGGACCTGCTCCAGGGAATTTGTGATGGCATCAGCATCATATCCATTCAGTCTACTCAAACAAATGAATCGCTCCATTATCTGATCCTGACTCACATAACGTACACATACAGCAAGCTGCTCACTGTTCCCATCCTTGGCCTCATCAGCCATGACTGAGAACATCTTGGATTCCCTCACCTCATCAATTATCTTGGCTGTGATCTGAGCTGAGCAACACAGAATGAATTCATTTTGCGAGGAGGGAGAAAGGTAGGTGGCATTGGTAGGAGCTTTGTACTCCTGTAGGAAGGGATCAAATTTGGACAAGAGCTTAATACACTCAAGAAAGTTCCCTTGGTTGGAGCTGTCTTCACCCTCATTGTGGCCTCTAAAGGCAATTCCCTGCTTGGCCAAAAAGACGATGACAGAAACAATGCGGCGGAGATACTCCCTTCTTTCACGGATCTCCACTGCATTAGCAGCAACAAGTTGCTCAGTGACATCCCCATGGACCTTGGTTGCCTTGTAGCTCATCCAGGCCATCAGTGAAGCCCTGTGCAAGGCAGTTTTCTCATGCTCCCTGAAAGAATCCAATGCCCTCTTCCAGTTGGTGTAGCCAGTGGTTGCGAGGCCATCTTTGTTTGCCCTCCCCTCCTGCTGCTTGCCAAACACTCGACAGCAAAAGCAGAAAGGAGCATTTTTGGCTGCTGAGTATTCCAGCCATTTGAAGGACTCATACCAGGTCTTCTGGAATGACCTCTTCTGGAGCCCAAAATAACTTGAAGGGAAGTGGATGTCCTTCAATTGACTTGGACCGGTATCTGGGCTCCCTAAACTGCCCTCTCCTGCATTTCCCTCATCTTTCCCTGGCTCATCTGAGAAACAACAGTAAGCAGCAAAGTAAGGGCTTCTGTGTATGTACAACAAAACTTTCTTCTCAAATATTTCTGTTATTCCATGTCTAATCTAATCATATTCATTTTCTTGTTTTAGGAGCTGACAGTCCAGTCCTGCCATGGCCAGATCCAGAGGTGCTTCAGGATATTTGAGGTGTGTGAATGATTTTCTGTAATGCTAGCACAGCACTGTTTGATCTGACAGGCTGAAAATTCACTTCTGTCCACATAGATCGAGACGGTGTATGTGGGAACACTAATATACTGTGGGTGAAATCAATTAGACTGTGATGGAAAACGTTAGCTTGATGTTTAATTGTTTCTTACATGGTCTAATTGATCTCACCTGCAGTATGAGGGCATTCCCACACATGCCGTCCCGACTTAGGGCTTCCTCACACCAAAAGCTTTTAGGGAAGACTTTTAAAAGACTGTATTCTTTAGAGTAAAGCTTCAGTGGAGGCCATTAGTTAAAAGAATATAGTTTTTCAAGAATCTTGTCAAAAATCCTTTGAAAGGAGGCCCATATGTGGACAAGATTTTTCAACTAAGAGAATATATTGTGTCTGTGTGTGACACACAGACACAAAATATTCTCTTAGTTGAAAACTCATGGCAGGAAGGTTCACTTCAACTGTCACAAATAATACACACACAGTGTGTGTATTATTTGTGACAGTTGAAGTGAACCTTCCTGCTGTTGTCCTTACTTTGTGATTTTAAGACCAAGGAAGATCCTTAGTGATGGAAATGTTGTGAAAATAAAGGATTTGTGGGAACTTTTCAGACTGTGTGCAAGTCTTTATTTTGTTTCTTTCTGATTGCAAACCCTCACTCTTGATCTCAGGCAGGTGTGTGGTGAATGATCTGCCAGAAAATGGCATCGCCCAGGTGAGTTCTACATATTGTTGATCATGAGTGAGGTTCCACCATCACTGTAAAGTCCTCGAGTATCTTCACAAGTGCTATAAATGCAATGTGTTAATGTGTTAGAAGACCTGTTTGTTTTATGACCTCTTAATTCATTTCAACTGTGCCACAGTGAGACAAACCTGGAAAGTGATCGTCTCCCTGATCACTTTCCAGGTTTGTCTCCCACATTGGTGATCTATGTATGATATCCAGTAAGCTATGGATGATGATCAACCATGTTTTTGATGCATACTACAATTAATAAACAAATGTCCAAACAGCAAGTCCATTTGGGTGGTGTCCCCCTTTATTGTCTTTAAATGGGAATGTTACAATTCTTTGTGTGATGCTTTAGATCACTGAAACTTAATGAAAAGATTCTTGTGATTTAATTTGAACCAGATGGCTTTTCTACAAGCAAACTATTTATGTTTAAAGTGTAAGCATATGAGAAATAGGCAGACATAAATCCTGTGCCCCGCTGGCCCGCTCCTCCTTCCTCAACTTCACTGTTCTTCATCTTGTGTTGCCTGTGGTTAATTGCAGTCACCGGTCCCTGGATATCTGTTGAAGTCATCTCTCCCTCTCTCTCAGCATGGTCACTCTGTCCCTGTTTCTCTGATATGCTGTCTCATCATCATCTCATTATCTAAGCTGTTGTGCATGCTATCAAAAAATAAACAGGTTCTTAGGTAATATTCTTATGGAAGGTACTTTACTACTTTATCCTACAAATAATAAAATCAGACCAGTTGAAAGTTTGATTAGCAATGGATTAAACACTGAAAAACTGTCCATGTATAGTCAAATATTATGTACCCAGCTAGAATGGATTGTCAACCCACTGTTGCTCAGTCCTCTCCTATCATCATTATTGTCATCATCATTATTAATAATATTTTTATTATTATTATTAATAAGAATACTATTATTATTGTTATTAGTAGTAGTAGTAGCAGTAATATATATGTTTTGTATGTATTGTATCATACAGTACACACACATAATATAATATAGATATAATACTGATTTTGAATTTGCAACAAATTATTCTGAATCTGCCCATATATGGGCATATACCATGAGGAAAGCCGGGCCCGCTTCTGCGCGATTTGCGCTGGTGACGTGCTGCATTTGTGGCTGCTGGCCGTGCGATATGCGACCACATGAAAACCTCTGGGGCTATTTTCATCATTAGTCAATTATATATATTTTTTACGGCAGAGAGATCCGGGGCTATTGCCCAAAACATCCGGGGCTATAGCCCCGGATGCCCAGGTCTAACGACGCGCCTGGTAGAGATCTTAAGCTATTTAGAATGGTATCATATGATGGGCTAAGACATTTGGTTCATAATCAAAAATTATGTTGAAGGTACATTTTCATAAAGTGTCCCAGTTTATCCATATTCACCCTACCTTGAAAAGCCATTGGTTTTAGGTGAGATTTTTCAGTTTGAAGCAGTCAGAGTTTAAGTAAAACTTACAAAGAATGAGCGAGTTGAATTCAATGACCATTTGAATAATCATCGTAAATTAACTGAGGTTTGCTAGTTAAAGAAACTTATATCCGGAAGTAAAGTTTACTTGATGATTGCCCTTGTAGAATTTACTTACAATTTCTAAGTGCAAAAACAGTGTAAGTTTTCAGTGTAAATATAAGACATTGTGAATCAAGAAACTAAGAAAAAAATAGAGTGAGAGAGAGAGTCCAAACTCTGGTTTGAATTAATATTTAATTAAGAATAAACAATGAGTACAATAAAATGTGTTGATATATTAAATGTTTCCCTTTCATTTTCTCTGAAATTGAAATGAGCTCATATTTGAGGTGCACATAATAAATCAAGAACAAACATACAAAACAAAGCAAAATAGGTTGCAGGGATTTAAATGTGACATGTAATGTGGAGAAAAAAGATATATATAAAATATTACACTGAAAATGTTGTTGTGCTTTTTTTTCCTCAACCAACTGTACAAACATGTTATAATATGATACTTAATGTGACGCAGATAGCATAAAAAAGGAAGAAAAATGTTGTACAGGTTGTCTGCTCTCTTTCTCTTTTGCTTGCCTGACTTCAACGCAATACTGTAGTTGGTGTACTGATTATGATAACAAAACTGATACTTTTGACACTAATAAGATAAAATATCAAACTTTCAGATAGAAACAAACTTATGTTGGGGCCCTGGGTAGTTAATTATATTCACTTCACTGCAACGGCCATCTCAGCAAGGGCTTGTCCTAACAGCAAACTCACATTTGTACACAACCACGTTTTTTTTTTGTTTGTTTTTTTACAATGCATGTTGCTTGCGAACACAGGACAGTTCATCCCAAAAATACATGTTTCCTCTTATCTCTAGTGCTATTTCTCCATCAAATTTGTTTTAATGTGGGTTGCAGTGTTTTGGAGTTTTCTGTCATAGAGATGTCTTCCTTCTCTCCATATATATGAATTACATGGCACTTGGCTTGTGGTGCAAAAATATATTGAACAAAACTTCCCAGCAATGTCTCTTTTTATAGAATAGTCAGTGATGAGTTTGAATTTAAAAACTTGGTTGCTTTGGAAACTGACTTAGTTACATTTTGTGTGGCCTCTGCTGCTGTTTCAAGCTCTCCTTCAATTTAGTCTTTGTAACATAAACTAGTTGAAATAGTATGAAGAGACTTTGTTGACTCTTCCAGGTCATGGTAACAGGACGTGTTTCAGTTTCCATGAATACGTTTCATCTCTCATCCGAGAGGCTTCTTCAGTTCTCACTAACTGAATGGGAGATGCAGGCTCTTAAACTCTGTGTGGGAGTGTCCTTACAGAGTCGTTGGGGCCACTCGTTGACATAACTGGCCTTCTTGTGGGTTGATCTGGCTAGGTGAGCCCAGGTGTGAATGGGTGTAAAGCTGTCTGGGGAGTGAACTCAGTACAGCAGCACCAGGGGCGGTTTCTCATATGGGCATTATGGGCAGCCGCCCAGGGCGGCATTCATGGAGGGGCGACATGAGCGTCCGCAAAAAAAATAATAATATTATTAGTTATAGTCTGTAGTCTGTGGAAGAAGGGGGGCAGTGCAGGGGATAGGTTCACCCACTGGGGCGGGGGAGCGGGGGATTCATCTAATAGTGCACAACTAATGCAATAAGCAGGATAAAGTCAATCACATCATGAATTCCTTCCACATAAAGCACATTTCAGTCATGATAATATTGTGAATAAAAGCCCATAGTTTCACATATGTTATTTTTGGGGCTTGGTTAAATAGTGAAATATATAACAAAACGAGGTGAATTGGTTTAGTCTGAACTCTTGGTTGACGGCGAGGGAGATGGGTAATGTGATGATTCCAGAGTGTCAAATAAACAAATGGATAAGAAGAAGTCAAAGCCATCAGCTGCCCAATTCAGGAAAAAGAGAAAAGAAGAAGAGGAGAAATGAGCAAAAGATAAAGGTGTGGAGCCATGTCATCTACTCTTCATGAGTATAATCATGCATGTAATGAAATTAAATGATAGCAATTAGCACAGGCTAACTCGTATGTTTGTTAGCCTCTTGCTGTAGGCTACTACTGCTGGCTATAATAGTAGATGACGACAGCATCCGTTTTCAGTCCAGCTGACTAGCAAACATTATATTTAATTAATTTCCCTCTTATAATTTGTATGTAATACAATGACGATTAGCTCACATATTGTTTGGTAAATGTCACGTTAGGTCCTGTCCTCAGTAAAGTGAATTATCAATTCTGTAAGCTAATTCAAAAGACGTATATTGCACTGATATTTTGTGATATAGCTTTCTGATTCATTTGGAGTGTCTCATGTATATAATTAGCCATTAACCATGGAGGTTGTGTTATTCATTTGTTTTTCTATTCTAAAAGTTCATGCATTGATCATTTATGTTGTATTTTAATGCAAATGCAGGGGCACTTTTTAAATATTTTGGAGCACCCTCTGCCACTAGCCAGGATGGCTTTTCAAAGCTGAAGCTCACCAAAACCTACCTCAGGTCAACCATGTCACAGGAACGCCTTACTGGTCTGGCCATCATCAGTATCAATCATACAGCTGCTGAGCATATTTCATATGATGATGTAACTGATGACTTTACATCAGGGAAAGCAAGAAGAGTCAGGATATAGATGGCAGTTGTGCTATTTATTTTGTGTTTCTTGTTCAAAGTGTTGTAAAATTATTACACTCTCTTAAGTGTGTTATTTTGTGTGATGAAGGATTTGTGCAATTCAGAAATTTGATTCTCTATTTTATTTATATCTCATTCTATTAAACTAGTTATTTTAATTGTTGGTATTTATTTGTATTTATGATTGTATATTATAGCTGTTACTGTGTGTGTTACTGTGTGTGTGGTTCCGAATTTCCAACAATTACTTTAATAAATAAGTTATATTGAGCATTTTTTTCTGTCCATGAAAGGAGCACACATACAAAAGATTAAAGTGCTAACAGCTCTAGCATTTCTGTCCTCCAGAAACTTTTGCCGTTGCCCTTCCCATGTGAAAGCTGTGTTAGCCCCTCTATGTTGGTGTAACTCGGGGAGATGCTGCCTCCCCATAGCCCCCTGAAACCCTTGCCTCAGGCCGTTTGTCAAACTTCTCCCACTTCAAAGTCTCTCGGCATCCACCAGAGAGGCCACTAGGGCTTTGACATCAATTTTAGATCATAAAGTGGTAGAGAGAGCAAGGAGGAGAGAGGCTAAAATATTAAAAAAGAACCACAAGTGCCAAGCATGTTATTGTATCCAACAAAGCCCGTGGGCTCCACATGAATTGGGGTTAAAAGATTGGTTTGGATTGTGTTGGGCTGAACTCAAGGTGATTCTGCTCAACCCAACAGCTACCTCATCAGTACATCAGGTGAATCAATAGCAGCATGTTTAACTTCTGTGTTCAAGATGGAGGAAGACATGATCCTTTCAACAACACTCTGTCTATGTCTTTATACCAGCAGAGGGGGAGTGGGCCAACAACACCAGCTACACACTGGATTTACACAATAAGCAAGTGGTGAGCCCATGCCTGCCTTCATTTTGAAAAGTTTGTTTTGATTTGTTTTAGCTCATACTAACACTACACCCTCCATGAGTGGGGTCTTGACAAACCGAATTCTTCATTTACCAAAATGCAACTCAGCAGCATGATTTCATGACACCCTTCTTGCCATCATGTTTGAAACTACACTTGAATGGAAACAGCTTTTCTCTTAATGATTTCTGGTTGTTTTTATTATCCTAATTACGGTTAGCTCTGCGCTACAGAAGTAACACATTACACTTATATATTTACAGAGTAATATGATGTAATTCTATTTGGATTCTGGTAATTTTTCTATGTTCAGTAACGTGCTACCACCCAAAATTGTTTATAGATGTTTTCTTTTGTTGTTATTATTATTATTATTATTATTATTATTATTATTATTTTTATGATCATAAAATGTATCCACACCATGCCACTTCCACAGACGTTCCCTTTTTACTCTCAGGTACACATAACTACACATTTGTCACTTTTTAAAATACAAAAATGTGAAGAAAAAATCATCATTTTTTATATTTTTTTCAGCAAGAGGCAGGTAATTATCAGCTATCAGTATCTGTTGAAGAAAATCTATATAGGCATCCCTAGTAATATTGAAAATGTATTTATTTCTTTCAAATAAAAAATACTAGTAATATGTAATACACTACATTTTTAAAGTAACTTGCCCAACAATGCTCATAATTGTCTCTTACTCACACAGTCAGTGACAGAAGACATATTAAGTTCATTATTTACTTGACACCCAATTACATTTTGTCATTCAATATTTTTAATTAATATAAGTCCTGCATTTAAAATAAAACATTAGTGAGGAACAAAATGTGATGAACAAAATGTCTTAAAAGAAAAAGTGCTCAGAAGGTGTCCCATGTAAGTGTTATACTATTGTTATACTATTGTACATGCAGTTATTGAATTTTGATGCATCAATGTGTAAGCAAAATTTTACAGTTGTATCTGTTGTGGTGGAGCCTTTTATATACAGTTGGTAGTTGATTTATAACAATGCATAATATATAAGCTTGCTAAAACTCTGTTTTAAATAGAAGTATGAACTTCTCAGCATAGATGTTGATATGTGATAGATGATATTAGAGGAATGGTGGCGCATGAAGATCGGCCAATATCTAGTTCAAATTATGCTAAATTTGGGGTGGGGTTTGGCTTTATTGATGGAACTACTACTGCCTGTGACAGAATTACTGTCATCATCACTGGAGAAGAAAACACGTGTTTTAGATCAAGAGCAGTGGACTTTGAGACCATCATAGCACCATAAATACAAATAAGTACCAACAATCAAAAGAACTAGTATAATAGAATAAAATATAAATAAAATAGAGAATCAAATTTCTGAATTGCACAAATCCTTCATCACACAAATACAATAACACACTTAAGAGAGTGTGATAATTTTACAACACTTTGAACAAGAAACACAAAATAAATAGCACAACTGCCATATATATCCTGACTCTTCTTGCCTTCCTTGATGTAAAGTCATCAGTTACATCATGTTATCGTATTTTGTGACATGTTAGCGTGTTTTGTGACATATTATCATGTTTTATGACATTTTATTGTATTTTGTGACATTTTATTGTCTCTTTTGACATGTTATTGTATTTTGTGACATTTTATTGTGTTTTGTGACATGTTATCGTGTTTTGTGACTGCGTTTTGTGAAATGTTATCGTGTTTTGTGACATGTTATCATGTTTTGACATGTTATCGTGTTTTGCGACTGTGTTTTGTGACATGTCATCGTGTTTTGTGACTGTGTTTTTATGACATGTTATCGTGTTTTGTGACTATGTTTTTGTGACACGTTATCGTCTTTTGTGACATGTTATCGTGTTTTGTTTTCTCATTTTGTGACTGTTTTGTGACATGTTATCATATTTTGTGACATGTTATTGTGTGTTGTGACATGTTATCGTGTTTTGTGACTGTGTTTTGTGACATATGATCATCTTTTATAACATGTTATTGTGTTTGGTGACATTTTATTGTGTTTTGTGAAATGATATTGTGTTTTGTGACATGTTATCGTGTTTTGTGACATGTTATCGTGTTGTATGAGTGTGTTTTGTGACATGTTATCGGGTATTGTGACATGTTTTCATGTTTTGTGACATGTTATGTTTTGTGACTGTGTTCTGTGAAATTTTATCGTGTTTTGTGACGTTATTGTATTTTGTGAATGTTTTGTGACATGTTATCGTGTTTTGTAACATGTTATCATGTTTTGCGACTGTGTTTTGTGACACGTCATTGTGTTTTGTGACAAGTTATCGTGTTTTGTGACATGTTATCGCGTTTTGCGACTGTGTTTTGTGACACGTTATCGTGTTTTGTGACATGTTATCGTGTTTTGTTTTCTCATTTTGAAACAGTTCCAAAATGAGAATGTTATCGTATTTTGTGTTTTGTGACATGTGTTTTGTGACATATTATCATCTTTTATGCCATGTTATTGTGTTTTGTGACATTTTATTGTGTTTTGTGACATGTTATCGTGTTTTGCGACTATGTTTTGTGACACGTCATCGTGTTTTGTGACTGTGTTTTGTGACTGTTTTGTGACATATTATCATGTTTTATGACATGTTATTGTGTTTTGTGACATGTTATCGTGTTTTGTGACTGTTTTGTGACATATTATCATGTTTTATGACATGTTATTGTGTTTTGTGACATTTTATTGTGTTTTTTGACATGATATTGTGTTTTGTGACATGTTATCGTGTATTATGACATGTTATTGTGTTTTGTGACATTTTATTGTGTTTTGTGAAATGATATTGTGTTTTGTGACATGTTATCGTGTTTTGTGACATGTTATCGTGTTTTGCGACTGTGTTTTGTGACACGTTATCGTGTTTTGTGACATGTTATCGTGTTTTGTTTTCTCATTTTGGAACAGTTCCAAAATGAGAATGTTATCGTATTTTGTGTTTTGTGACATGTGTTTTGTGACATATTATCATCTTTTATGCCATGTTATTGTGTTTTGTGACATTTTATTGTGTTTTGTGACATGTTATCGTGTTTTGCGACTATGTTTTGTGACACGTCATTGTGTTTTGTGACATGTTGTCCTATTTTGCGAAATGTTATCGTGTTTTGTGACATGTTATCGTCTTTAGCGACTGTGTTTTGTGACACGTCATCGTGTTTTGTGACTGTGTTTTGTGACGGTTTTGTGACATATTATCATGTTTTATGACATGTTATTGTGTTTTGTGACATGTTATCGTGTTTTGTGACTGTTTTGTGACATATTATCATGTTTTATGACATGTTATTGTGTTTTGTGACATTTGATTGTGTTTTTTGACATGATATTGGGTTTTGTGACATGTTATCGTGTATTATGACATGTTATTGTGTTTTGTGACATTTTATTGTGTTTTGTGAAATGATATTGTGTTTTGTGACATGTTATCGTGTTTTGTGACTGCGTTTTGTGAAATGTTATCGTGTTTTGTGACATGTTATCGGTTTTTGTGACGTTATCATGTTTTGTGACTGTGTTGTGTGACTGTGTTTTGTGACATATCACCGTGTTTTGTGAGATGTTTTGTGACATGTTATCATGTTTTCTGACATGTTTTTGTGTTTTGTGACATTTCATTGTGTTTTGTGACATGATATTGTGTTTTGTGACATGTTATTGTGTTTTGTGATATGTTATTGTGTTTTGTGACATGTTATCGTGTATTGTCACGGTGTTTTTGTGACATGTTATTGGTTTTTGTGACATTATCATGTTTTGTGACTGTGTTGTGTGACATATCGTGTTTTGTGAGATGTTTTGTGATATGTTATCGTGTTTTGTGACATGTTATCGTGTTTTATGAGTGTGTTTTGTGACATGGTACCGTTTCTTGTGACATGTTATCGTGTTTTGTGACATGTTATCATGTTTTATGACATGTTATTGTGTTTTGTGATATTTCATTGTGTTTTGTGACATGTTATTGTGTTTTGTGATATGTTATTTTGTTTTGTGGCTGTGTTTTGTGACATTTGGGTGTCTTATAAGATCTAGCTAGGGACAACAGATAGAAATTAGCAATTGTAGCTAACTTTGGCTTGTTTACAGCAAGTAACTTGTCTGTTGATTAATGAGCATTGTCCCTATCAAATAAATAAACAAATAAAATAAATGTTTTCGTGTTTTGTGACGGTGTTTTTTTGACACCTTATCGTATTTTGTGACATGTTATCGTGTTTTGTTATTGTGTTTTGTTATCATGTTTTGTGACATGTTATCGTGTTTTGTGACATTTTATTGTGTTTTATGACATGTTTTTGTCTTCTGCAACTGTGTTTTGTGACATGTTATCATGTTTTCTGACTGTGTTTCGTGACATGTTATCGTGTTTATGACATGTTATTGTGTTTTGTGACATTTCATTGTGTTTTGTAACATGTTGTTGTGTTTTTGACATGTTATTGTGTTTTATGACATGTTATTGTGTTTTTATCATGTTATCCTGTTTTGTGACATATCATCGTGTTTTGTGACTGTTTTGTGACATGTTATCATGTTTTATGACATGTTACTGTGTTTTGTGACATTTCATTGTGTTTTGTTATCATGTTTTGTGACTGTGTTTTGTGAGATGCTATCGTGTTTTGTGATATGTTATCATGTTTTGTGACATGTTATCGTGTTTTGTGACATGTTATCGTGTTTTGTGATGTTATCGTGTTTTGTGACATGTTATCGTGTTTTGTGATACGTTATCGTGTTTTCTATCATTTTATTGTGTTTTATGACATGTTTTTGTGTTCTGCAACTGTATTTTGTGACATGTTATCATGTTTTGAGAGATGTTTTTCTGTTCTGCAACTGTGTTTTGTGACATGTTATCATGTTTTGAGACATGTTTTCGTGTTTTGTGATATGTTATCGTGTTTTGTGACGTTATTGTACTTTGTGAATGTTTTGTGACATTTTATCGTGTTTTGTAACATGTTTTCATGTTTTGTGACATTTCATTGTGTTCTGTTATCAAATTTTGTGACTATGTTTTGTGACATGTTATCATGTTTTGTGACATATTATCATTTTTTGTGACTGTGTTTTGTGAGATGCTATTGTGTTTTGTGATATGTTATCGTGTTTTGTGACATGTTATCATGTTTTGTGACATGTTTTTGTGTTCTACAAATGTGTCTGACATGTTATCATGTTTTGAGACATGTTATCGTGTTTTTTGACATGTTATTGTGTTTTTTGACATGTTATCGTGTTTTGTGACATATTATCGTGTTTTGTGACTGTGTTTTGTAACATGTTATGTTTTATGACATGTCATTGTGTTTTGTTATCATGTTTTGTGACTGTGTTTCGTGACATGTTATCATGTTTTGTGACTGTGTTTCGTGTTTTGTGACTGTGTTTTGTGACATATCATCGTGTTTTGTGACTGTTTTGTGAGATGTTATCGTGTTTTGAGACATGTTACCGTTTTTTATGACATGATATCATGTTTTATGACATGTTATTGTGTTTTGTGACATTTTATTGTGTTTTGTGACACGTTGTCATGTTTTGTGACACGTTGTCATGTTTTGTGACATGTTATCGTGCTTTGTGACATTTTATCGTGCTTTGTGACATGTTGTCATGTTTTGTGACTGTTTTGTGACATATTATCATGTTTTGAAACATGTTATCGTGTTTTCTGACATGTTATTGTGTTTGTGACATGTTATCGTGTTTTATGACATATTATCGTTTTTTGTGACTGTGTTTTGTGACATGTTATTACGTTTTATGACATGTTATCGTGTTTTGTGATATATTATCATGTTTAGTGACATGTTATCATGTTTTGAGACATGTTATCATGTTTTATGACATGTTATTGTGTTTTGTGACATATTATCATGTTTTGTGACTGTGTTTTGTGACATGTTATCATGTTTTATGACATGTTCTTGTGTTTTGTGACATGTTATCGTGTTTTGTGACATATTATCTTGTTTTGTGACATGTTATCATGTTTTGTGACTGTGTTTTGTGAGATGCTATCGTGTTTTGTGATATGTTATCATGTTTTGTGACATGTTATCGTGTTTTGTGACATGTTATCGTGTTTTGTGATGTTATCGTGTTTTGTGACATGTTATCGTGTTTTGTGATACGTTATCGTGTTTTCTATCATTTTATTGTGTTTTATGACATGTTTTTGTGTTCTGCAACTGTATTTTGTGACATGTTATCATGTTTTTAGAGATGTTTTTGTGTTCTGCAACTGTGTTTTGTGACATGTTATCATGTTTTGAGACATGTTTTCGTGTTTTGTGATATGTTATCGTGTTTTGTGACGTTATTGTATTTTGTGAATGTTTTGTGACATTTTAACGTGTTTTGTAACATGTTATCATGATTTGTGACATTTCATTGTGTTCTGTTATCATGTTTTGTGACTGTGTTTCGTGTTTTGTGACTGTGTTTTGTGACATGTTATCATGTTTTGAGACATGTTATCGTGTTTTTTGACATGTTATTGTGTTTTTTGACATGTTATCGTGTTTTGTGACATATTATCGTGTTTTGTGACTGTGTTTTGTAACATGTTATGTTTTATGACATGTCATTGTGTTTTGTTATCATGTTTTGTGACTGTGTTTCATGACATGTTATCATGTTTTGTGACTGTGTTTCGTGTTTTGTGACTGTGTTTTGTGACATGTTATCGTGTTTTGTGACATATCATCGTGTTTTGTGACTGTTTTGTGAGATGTTATCGTGTTTTGAGACATGTTACCGTTTTTTATGACATGATATCATGTTTTATGACATGTTATTGTGTTTTGTGACATTTTATTGTGTTTTGTGACACGTTGTCATGTTTTGTGACACGTTGTCATGTTTTGTGACATGTTATCGTGCTTTGTGACATTTTATCGTGCTTTGTGACATGTTGTCATGTTTTGTGACATATTATCGTGTTTTGAAACATGTTATCGTGTTTTCTGACATGTTATTGTGTTTGTGACATGTTATTGTGTTTTATGACATATTATCGTTTTTTGTGACTGTGTTTTGTGACATGTTATTACGTTTTATGACATGTTATCGTGTTTTGTGATATATTATCATGTTTAGTGACATGTTATCATGTTTTGAGACATGTTATCATGTTTTATGACATGTTATTGTGTTTTGTGACATATTATCATGTTTTGTGACTGTGTTTTGTGACATGTTATCATGTTTTATGACATGTTCTTGTGTTTTGTGACATGTTATCGTGTTTTGTGACATATTTTTGTATTTTAATGACTGTGTTCTTTGACATGTAATCGTGTTTTGTGACTTGTTAACGTGTTTTATGACATTTTATTATGTTTTTAGACATTTTATCATGTTTTATTACATGTTATTGTGTTTTATGACATGTTATTGTGTTTTCTGTCATGTTATCGTCTTTTGTTATCGTGTTTAAGTGACTGTTTTTTTGACATGTAATCGTGTTTTGTGACTTGATAACGTGTTTTGTGACATGTTATCATTTTTTGAGACATGTTATCGTGTTTTATGACATGTTATTGTGTTTTGTGACATGTTATCGTGTTTTGTGACTGTGTTTTGTGACATGTTATCGTGTTTTGAGACATGTTATCGTGTTTTATGATTGTGTTTTGTGACATGTTATCACGTTTTGTGACATATTATCGTGTTTTGTGACATGTTATCATGTTTTTTCAGTGTGTTTTGTGACATGTTATCATGTTTTGTGACATGTTTTTGTGTTTTATGGCATGTTATTGTGTTTTGTTACATGATATTGTGTTTTGTGACATGATATTGTGTTTTTATAGTGTTTTGTGGCATGACATTGTGTTTTGTGACATGTTATCTTTTTTTATGACATGTTATTGTGTTTTGTGATATTTCATTGTATTTTGTGACATGTTATCATGATTTATTACGTTATTGTTTTTTGTGACATTTTATTGTGTTTTTTGACATGATATTGTGTTTTGTGACAAGTTATCGTGTTTTAATACATGTTATTGTGTTTTGTGACTGTGTTTTGTGACATGTTATCGTGTTTTGTGATATTTTATCGTGTTTTGTGACATGTTATCGTGTTTTGTGACGTTTTATTGTCTTTTTTTATAGTGTTTTGTGACATGATATTGTGTTTTGTGACAATGTTGTTGTGTTTTGTATTATGTTATGGTGTTTTATGAGTGTTTTGTGACATGTTATCGTGTTTTGAGACATATTATTGTGTTCTATGACATGTTATTGTGTTTTGTGACATGTTATCGTGTTTTGTGACATGTTATCGTGTTTTGTGACGTTTTATTGTCTTTTTTTATAGTGTTTTGTGACATGATATTGTGTTTTGTGACAATGTTATTGTGTTTTGTATTATGTTATGGTGTTTTATGAGTGTTTTGTGACATGTTATCGTGTTTTGAGACATATTATTGTGTTCTATGACATGTTATTGTGTTTTGTGACATGTTATCGTGTTTTGTGACATGTTATTGTGTTTTGTGACTTGATGTTGTGTTTTGTGACATGTTATCGTGTTTTGTGACATGTTATTGTGTTTTGTGACTTGATGTTGTGTTTTGTGACATGTTATCGTGTTTTATGACATGTTATTGTGTTTTGTGACATGTTATTGTGTTCTGTGAATTGATGTTGTGTTTTGTGACATGATTTCGTGATTTGTGACATGTTATCATGATTTGTGACATGTTATTGTGTTTTGTGACTTGATGTTGTGTTTTGTGACATGTTATCGTGTTTTGTGACATGTTATCATGTTTTGTGGTATTTTATCGTGTTTTGTGACATGTTATCATGATTTATGGGTGTTTTGTGACATGTTATTGTGTTTTGAGACATATTATTGTGTTTTATGACATGTTTTTGTTATTGTGTATTGTGAAAAAAGCAAGCAGAAATCCCAAGAAATGCTGCTGTCAGTCCTCGTTTGCTCCATCCATCAACACACAAAGTCAATCTTCTAGCCTCTCTGACAATGTCTTTAAGTTTTTCAGTGGCTGTTTTCATTTTTGCACCGATTAATCTGTTAACTCGGGCAGACCCCGGAGCTTTAAATCTGTGCTCGAGCAACCTGCAGAATTGTTTGAATGAACTGTTGTTGCACAGTCTTGTGGAAAGCCCGGTGTCGATAAACATTTCAACCATTGCCTGCTCACGTTTATTGTGCTCTTGTGTGGTAGCACACCATGTGCTATCCTGTGCAAGGCACTGAGGTAAGGTTTGCTGAGTTTGTGGAGCTCTCGATGCTAGCCATTTCTAGCTAATCATAAAATGCCCGCTAAGCACCTTCTTCTTGAGGTATGCCGCAGATGATCGCCGCTATGCTGCCACCCTCTGGAGGAAGGGTAGCAGTACAGCGGCTGCCGCAGGGCAGGCAGTAATCAAGAGAGAAAACGAAACAACAACGAAAACAAAGCTGAATTTATCTACAATTCAGTTTAGTTTTATTTAGTTTTGCTTTGTTCATTGTAGTTTTTATTGAGTTTTCGTTTTTTTTTTAATTGTCGTTTTTATTTTTATTTCAGTTATCATGTTTTCTACTAAATTATTTTTTCACTGCTAGTTTTAGTTTTAGACTTAGTTTTCGTTAACTATAATAACCCTGGTAAGTACATGGAAGCATAATGGCAAAGTCTCAGATTCTGGCGCAGGGCCTTAGTTGCATGTCAAACCTCTCTCGTGGCATTTCCTCTGTATCTTTAATTTCACTATCAAATACAAAATTATAATTTTAAACGTACAATGCTGCTTTGCTTCAGTTAACCGACATCCTGGTTATGGGCAAAAAGTGATTAAATTAATACAAATAATGTGGCAGAACTATGACACTTCACTTGTGCCATACATGTTATTCGGTTTAGGATACTAAAATTCTTGTCTACAGGTAGGAAGGACCATTTTTATTGTTGAATAATGAAAAAGTTGTGTCTGAAGTCTCTCCTTATTCATAGTATAGTGCACTGTTTTTAGTGTAACCATTCAGGTGTCTGTGTGCCAAATGTTTATCAACTATATAGTGCCCTCAAAAATGAAGCAAATATGCAGTCTCCATGGCATGGATGCTAAAGGGGGCCTACAGTTTGAAGGTGATTAACTTAGCTCATCATAAACAAACTAATATTCTGAGCAAATAACTCCCCTGAAAACACAAAGGATGTTTTTGCAGTTTCTGTTTTAACAAACAGGATACAATGTGTTCATTAGAGAGCTTTAGAAGTGTTGGTAGACAGTTTATTCCTCCCGTTTCCAGTCTTTGTGGTACGATAGGATAATCATATCCCAGCACACAGAAGTGAATGTGGTAGCAATATTCACATGGACCTCTCGGAAAGAAAGCAATTAAGCATTTTTTACAATGAGAAGATAATGCAGGGGAACTAAATGACGTATGTTTAGTGAGTTTGTATGAGTGTCTTTGAGTATTTTGAAAAGTAGTCTATAAAAAAATGTATCAAATAATTTGAAAAGACTGCAAGCCAAACAGCATAATATTTCCTTTAAAAAGAGACAGGTAGAAACAAAGGAACATGAACTATAAAAAAGCAAAGTTAATGTAATGTTTATTCCGTACAATGCACATTGTGACATTAAGAAAATGTCTCACTTTGTGTCGACAATCAATGCAGCTCAGTTGCTGGGTTTAGCTCCAAAGGTCCGTATCAAAGTTGTATATTTCTCTGTAGTTTGACCCTTGAACTCTCTAGACTGAATATTGATCACACGTCACACACCACTGACAATAACTTCTCTCCGCTTCGACTGTTCAGACTCTCTCTCTCACACACACACAAAATTGAATTTCCACCCATTCTTATCAAAATACGAACTTGCCCAAGGCAATCTGTTGCCAAGCCTGAATGTGATAGAAAGAAAATAATATTGAAAAACATTCATATTTGTAGACTTTATCATTTTGGTGAACGAGTAACATGGTGGCTGGCCTTACTGTGTTGATATTGCCGTATCAGTCACAGACAGGTTTAGTGTCATTTATGGTAATCACCATCATTATTACTCACTTGAGGGAGAATACCCCCATACACACACACACCCTAAGGGAGAAGGGCAAATCATCCTCTCTATCCACACGTACATTGACATTTTCCAATATCTCTTCAAAATGCCGGCCATTTACAAGTTATTTGTTTTCAGCTCCCTAATTTTGTTTCTTATCAAATTTATATCTGATGTTATTCCTACTCTTTCTGATTCCTGTATCAGTTTGTTAGTGACTCATCATTTAAACAGATGAGGAGGAGGCTCTTAGGTTGATGTATTACATTTCTTAGGGACTATACAAAACTTACATGGGTAGGGACTGCAATTTTCTAAAAGCAAAAATTATGGTCCTTACTGCATTTTTACTGTTTTCTTGGGCTCCCACACTTTACGAAAGGTGTGTTCAAGCAGAATGCAAATATTTGGCTTCTTGTTATTCAGACACGTTTGACCACTAATCCTTTTATGTCATCGTTGTTTATGTGCCACAAGCAGCCAAAGGACCAATGTCAACTGTTAACTAGCTTGCAAAGGACCAACAAACCTGGGTGTGCAGGGACATATTTCAACTTGTGATTATGCTGATCCCCCAACTTGTCCTTTGTCAATTAGCTACTAGTAAAATGTCTCAAACTACTGAATAATTACCAAGTAATTGGGTACACAAGTGCATGCGCACTTTGAAGATCACAAAAACTTTCGATCTAGCTCCATCAGCAGGTAAAAACTTTAATTTGTGCAATCTTCAGTCAATGCCCAAATAGCTGTAAAACTAAGGTGATTCCTTGAAGCCTCAGCTGTAATTTCTTTTTGGTGCCAATTAGCAATTTTTGGCATGCTAACACACTATACCAAGATGACTATCTTGGTCAACATTATACCTGATAAAATCTCATAGCAGATAATCACTCAAGATGCATCACTAGAAACTTATCACGAGCAAAACCATTGGTTTCTTCAGGTTGTCGTGTCAAAGGTTGCACATGCAGATGCTCCCTCAGCTTTCATTACATTTCTGTTTTCTTATCTGTTATTTTCAGCTTTGTTGCTCAAAGACGTATTCCTTATGGCAGAAATAAATTCATCAATACTGGAGAAGAGAGGTTTTGGAATAAGAGCAGCAGACTTTAACTGTCATTGCCCACTGCATCTTCTGACCATCCAACACCAGACCAGGGAGAAGAGGAACAGAGTCGAAAAAGAGTCATGCTGTTACGTCCCAACTCAAGGGGTACAAGGAAGTAACATAAAAACCAGATGTTAAGGTTAATAAACAAAAGTTTTATTAAATGAACAGTTCAAATTGTTTCAACAAAAGGAGGTGAGGCAAAAGAGAACAAAGGGCGAGCGAGTGCTGTTTAAAATAACACATAAATACAACAAAAGGAGAACTCTAACCAAAGCCTACAGTATACTATTATTATCTGAGTTAAACCAAACGAAAAACAAAAACCTCACTATCTAAACTACTTATCAGTAACAAAAACAACATCAGAAACAGCACCCCTAAACTAAAGTCTCTTAACAAAAGTAAATCGGAGCTAATAACAAAAACTAACCCTAGCCCAGTCCCAACAACACACACTATCAACCTCCACAATGTTCAACAGGGTTCAGAAACCATTTGTCGAGGCTAGCTCGCAACACACAGAGAAAAAACAAGCCGCCTGGCAGTACAGCGCTCCTCATTCAAATAGCCTCGGTGCCGCTCACAGGGCCCTCTGATTTGCGGGACGTTATGGGCGGCTCCGCCAATCCCAGCTCTGCACCATCCCGGTGCCGTGTCGCAGACGTGACCCCGCCTTTCTGCTCCTGGGCCAATCAGGTACAGGCAGCCACCTCGGTCCTACATAAGCTTCACAGGGCACAGAACACACACACATACCCATACCCACATAGCCTGCACCAAATCAAGGCTGCACGGCAGTAGCCGTAACACATGCTAATCCATCTTAGATTTATGGCTGCTCCTTAAACCACTTCAACCCATATCAAGCTGTTGCACTTGACGGGCGGAACAACACAGTTTCATGCTGATGGGGAGCAGAACTAAAGCAGGACAAGGAGAGGTGGACCTGCTGTTTATGTCATTGATGCATTGAGCTCAAACACAGTCAAATTTGATGGACTGACACACACAGACACAACAAGCTGTTTTGCCCACATCATGCTTTCCAAGGCAGTTCTGAAGCAGCTGCGCCTGTAGCGATGTATCAGTGTGATCATAAACTTAGTCTTGTTTTGACACAATTAAACCCACAGTATGCAAAACCTACCACTCAGTCAATAAGTTATTGTTATCATTGCACTTACCACTGCTGTTCTAACAAGACTTGGGAAGAAACCATGTTCAGGGACAAGGTAAAGTTTAATTCCTGTTACAATAAGCCAAGTTAATTTTTAAATGTTTACATGTGGAAACATCTAAAGTTCATCTTTATATTTCTGCTCTCTGTTTAGCTCCTGTAGGTGGGTGAAAAATGTATTAAAGGTCCCCTATTATACTGTTTTTCATCAATTTCACAGCTCTGACACAGCTGTCAGAGGTCCAACAACACTGTATTCGAAATGTACTGCCCCAAACCCATCCGTGGTCCTGAATTTCAGCTGTCTAAAAGTTGCTCAAATGAGCTCTTCTGAGAGCAGGCTGTTTCTGTGCCTGCACCTTTAAATGCTAATGAGCTCCGTCTGTCATCACCTGCCCTGCCTGCTACATGCCCCTCTCAGGGAGACGATGTTGCTTACGCTAGCGGTAGCATGCGCTAATGTTTACGGTGGATGTATCGCCATGGTTCGCTGAGATGCTGTCGTTCAGCCATACCAGTTTGACTCATAATCGGACCCAGAAGAAATACAGACTCTGCGGCTGCAGCAGGACGTTTCAGAATGGTTAGTGTGTCTGAATATGTTACTTAGTTTGTTCGTATGTGTTGTTACAGTTACTACCATGTAGCTAATGCTAGCTCCTGCTAGCAGTAAGGTAACTTATAGTTCTTCATATTATATTGAATTTACCCCGTTACAAAGCAGCATAAACACGTCTTCTTAAATTAGAGGCACTGCGCAGTCCTCCGTGACCTGCAGTTAGCAATACATGTAGCAATCTCACAGCTAAACTGAAAAGTTATTTGCTTCAATTTGGCTACTGTTTACACTTATAAATTACAATATTGTAGGTTACCAGATGTCTACAGGAGGTCGATGAGGAGGTTTCATGTATGACTGACCATCCGGGGTTGGAGCCTGTGTGCCTCAATGTTTACTCCTTGCAGAAGGCCTGTCAAATATACAGAGCTGACTATGGTCCTTTACAGCTGAGAGGAATACACCAGTAAGTTGTTCTTTGTAAAATGTCAAAGAATAAAAACCAAAGTTTAAAGGTTAAACAATTAAAAGATTTTAACACTAACGGAATGTTGGCTCTGTCTTGTGGGGTTTGGCTCTGCATTGTCCCTTCAAAGGCTTTGGAAAGTGGACCTTGTAGAGAGGTCTGTCTGCATTTTCATTGTAATACATGGCAGCCAGAGGTCTGTTTCACAAAGCAGGTTTAGTGAAAACTGAGTTTATTAACCCTGAACTCTGAGTTTTCTGTTTCACAAAGGGAGGTAACTCAAACCAGAGAAAGAGGAGTAACTCTAGCCTGTTTCAGAGAGAGAGGTATCTTAAGCTCTCGGTCAGTTACCATAGTAACAGGCTCTATGAACCTAACCTGGTCGGGACCAGGTTTTTCTCAATGAACCTCGAGTTTCTCTCTTAGCAGGTGAGTTTTGGCGTAGCCTTGTTCTGCCGTCTGTCAAAAATCATTTAAAAAATCAGAGTCAGTAGGCTATATCAGAAGTCTATTAGGCAACTTTTTTCACGAACATGGCATGTCCTTTTGACAACGATCCCGTGGATGAAGGTGCAGCATTACTGCGCAGAGAATTCAATATTTGTCGGGAGATGGTTATCAGACCGTGCACAGATGTTTTAGAATTTCCAGACAATTATCTTTTTGAGCGGTACCGTTTCACGTCACAGCCCATCATATCCATACACAACCTAATCCGTCCTTACATTTGCAACATTACCAACCGTAGTCATGCTCTCACATCCCAGCAGATATTGTGAGTTGCACTGCGTTTCTTTGCAAATGGAAGTTTTTTTGTACAATGTCAGAGATGCAGAGCACTTGAGCAAGGCAGCTGTATGCAGGGCAGTCAGAAAAGTGTGTCTCGCCCTGAAACGGCTTTTACCCATGTTTGTCGTTTTCCATGGACATAAACCTGCCAGAGCCATCAAGGAGGAGTTCCACAGGACTGCAGGTGAATGATGTAGGGATCTGTTAAATTAATTTTAAATTATATTCTGTTAATGACATTGAGCTGCAACCTCACACTGGGATTTGTAATTTTCATTTCTTTTAGGATTTCCCAGTGTGATTGGCTGCATAGATGGCACACACATCCCCATCACGGCTCCCTCACATAATGAAGCCGATTATGTGAATAGGAAGTCCATTCACAGCATAAATGTGCAGGTACATGTAGATTGACTACTGTTTCAAAATGTTAAAGACTGCATCATAGTTCCAACATCTGTCATTCTCTGCACTGTCAAGATCATATGTGATGCTACATACATCATTTCGAATGCGGAGGCCAAGTGGCCTGGGTCTGTTCATGACTCAAGGATTTATCGTGAGTCTAACCTGAGCAACAGACTGCAACGTGGTAAGCAGCCTAAAGATTTGCACAATATAATTCACTTGTCTCCCTCCTTTAATATACTCTAATGTATCCACTATACATTACAGGAGAGTTTGATGGCCTTCTGCTGGGTGACGGGGGTTACCCGTGCCAACGTAGGCTGCTGATCCCTTACCCTGACCCTGAACCAGGCCCTCAACAGAACTTCAACCGGGCTCACAGAGCCCGGGTGGAGATGACTATAGGCCTGTTGAAAGCCCGTTTCCAGTGCCTACATCACCTCAGGGTGACCCCTGAGAGGGCCTGTGATATAATTGTGGCATGTGTTGTTCTTCATAATATCGCCACTATTAGAGGAGAGCAACACCCTGCCCTACAAATTGAAGACGCTGATGATGACCCCATCCACCTGCCAGCTATCCAGGACGGCAAAGCAGTCAGAGACACCATATGCAATAATCACTTTAGAGTTTAAGTCACCATCATCACCACCACCACAGCAGTCAAATAAAGATATAATACAAATTTCATTTGGTCTTCTTTATTTCCAACAAATACAAGAGCTAGTTCAGTTAATGTTCCAATAGTTAACATAATTAACATAATTCACCTGTGACCATGCACTCACCTCTAACTTGTGCTCCAGTATTTCAATTTCCAGATCTGTCTTCCTAATCTGGCGGTCCACGTAGAGCATTTCTTTATTGTTTTTTTTTGTTTGTTTGTTTTCAGCAGGTGAATTTGATAAAGCTCTTTTACTGTCAACTGGGAATGCATAAGGAGGACATTAAATTATATAGTTGCACATGAATTCCACAGAATGAACCTGTTTACTGAACATCCATCTCACTTTGTCAATCTGTGCAGTGGAAGTTGAGGGACCCTCCTGCTGCTGCCCAGCCATGCTCTGTTAAAAAGGATGAGAATGTGTTAATACTTCAGTGTAGGCTAAATGTCACTCTATATTCCACTAGAATGTTAAGAATTGTGAATGGGAAGAGAACTATCAGTAACATGAAGATGTTACCTCTATAGAGTGGCAAAGTCCTGCCCTTCCGTTTCCGGTGCATGGGACCTCAGATGCAAATTATTATGAATGGAGAGATAAAAAATATTTTCTGGTCCCATTTGAACTGTGCCATGAATTTCACACATGTTGTTTGTGGTTTTTAAAGATAATTTTCCATGCAAAGAAGACTACAATTTAGCATGAAGAAGTTTTATAATGGTTTTGTGTGAGGCTGCTTTGTGAACTACAGCTCTTCGCTGCTCTCGACGCGAATGATATACGTCACCACCCACACTTGGAACTCTGAAACAGACATGGCGATCTCTCTGCTCCACTTCACCGCCTTTTTCCAAAGGGATCATCTGAAGGGAACCGAATGAAAGAACAGCCGTTCCTGCTTGAATGAGGACATTCTGGAACAAAACACACCGGCATCTTGAAATACAGGGACTTCGCCAGCGGAGGGAAAGGTTGATGACGTGACGTCACATACGTGACATGTAGTCTTTCTCATTGTGTATTCTCTACAGCCTTTAACTGAACAATTGCACAATAAACTGTCAAACTTTTGATGTAAAAAATATAATTTAAACCCACAAACAACATTTGTGTAATCCAAGGCATATAATGACTGGGACCAGAAAATAATTACTTTCTGTCCATTCAATTCCATGTATATTTTACAATCCGAAAGGTCCCATGGGGTCCACTGGAAGGGGCGGGACTTCGCCACTCTATAGGCCTTTCTGGATCCCCCTCTGTAAAGGCAGCAGACACAGTTTCCTCATCCTCTTCATCCTAGATGAGTGATATGTTTCAGTATACTTAAACTACCATTTGGTAAAATCTTTGGAGTATTGCCTACTCATAGTTACAAGGTCTGTTGTGGTGTGAGGGGGCTCCACCAGGCAGATAGCACCATCAGAATCTGTTGGGACAAAAGAAAAAAAAGATATAAAAGACAAATAAATATTTGTATGAATAGGCTTAAAAAAGATATCTAGGCCTATTACATTCTATAAAGGCACTTGTGTCTTGGGGGGTGGACTGAGAGGATGAGCTCCCTCCAGGGATTCCCTCAGCCACTGGCCTTCCAATATTCTGTGTTAGGGCCAGCTCCTCAGCCTCCGTTAGAGGTGGCGGTTCTGGGCCACCACCCGTTTTACGGGCATCTGCCTTCTTTCTGTTGGCTGAGTAGAAGTCTGTGTTAGTTTACATAGGCTTAATTACTTAACAGAACATGATATAGGTGAGAAGACATTTATGTGTGTGAAAACAGCATTATGTTGAGGATAAAACAACTGCACAGTCAAATAGCCACTTAATATTTACTTTACAGTGTAAAACATGATCAAAATGAGGTACCTCCATGCCGAGGTCTTACCTGTTTTTATATTTCATCTTAAGCTGCTGCCAAGTGCGCTTCTCCCCCGCGGGATTGCACCTAAATGAAATAAATGAATAGGCTACCATTCAAGCAGTTTTCCCCTGTAATATTATTGTGATTGCAAAAGACTACATTTAAACTTACGCATTGACCCGTGCAGCAATGTTCTCCCGCTACGTAACGTAACGACAGGAGCTGAATCTGAACAGCCTGTAGGAGCGCCGTTTTACCAGTGGGTGGGCTGCAGAGACTATGCAGGACTCGTTTGCTTTCCTGATTCTGGGAGTTGGTAGACTCAGGAAGGACCAGTTTATATATGTAGAGACCAGAGAAAATGTGTTTTTCATAATATGGGACCTTTAAGATTCATGTGTATCTGTTTCTTAACTGATATAAACTGATATAATAGTCCTCTTAGCTGAAAGTTGATTCTGATGAGAAAAATAAAGCCCAGATAGAGAAAATTGCTGTCCTTTTATGGCAAAAAGAATGACACATACACATCTTTTTATGTAAAAATATGCAAAACAAAACCCCCTTCTGAAACGCACCCCCTATTTTTCTTGTGTGTAATCCCTTAGCCTGACTGTTTCAAGGTCATTAACTTCAACTTCAAAGCTTTATTGTCAATTTCTTCACATGCTCATTAACATTACTTATGAACATTTAGATTTGCATATAAACTGTTGAGCTTAGGCAAATCATCTTATCCAAACTTTATTCTCGAGCGTAAAAAAAAATTCCTTATGAGCAACAAACTGTTTGCGTCTGCTTTCCTTATAAGCCACAATTCTGACTCACTCTTTGCCCCCATCTACGCCAAGCACCTCCTCCCCCCCGACACACACACACACACACACACACACACACAGACACACAAACACACAAATATGTATTCATACCCTTCTTCTTCTTCTGATCTCTGTTGCCCAGCCTATTTATCATAGGTCCCCCCATAAGCCACTGCTCTTTTGTTTTCCCCCCAGCCCCTCCATCTCCCCTTCCCAGCCTCTCAGCTGCTGTGTCATCAGCTGTTCATCACAGTGAAAGCAGACTGGCAGCAACAGCAGCAGACTGCTGAGATGCAACAGCCTCCACCGCCACAGACTTTTCCAACAAACACACCACAGCTGGTGTCATGGCAAGAGAGTTGTGGCTGCCGGTGACATCACACTGACACTGCCCCTTCACACATATGAACACACACAAATCACATACATGTGTGTACTTCTTGGTGCCTACAGCTGACACTGACACAGTCATCCACCAACCCATTCCCTGAGCACCACCTACAACATGGATTTAGGAGATCAAAGGTTTAAAGGTGCATTCATTTTTTTTTTTTTTTTTTGACCACTGGAGAGCAGTAGAACACCAAAAACATACTTTCTCGACATATACTTCAATAATTAAGCTAAAATGGCTGAACATTAGCATTAGCAGTGTGGTGAAATTTTATGATACTTTGAAGTATATGTTCAAAGGCTAGGTCCATAAAGGAGAAGGGCCTCAGGACAAGGTTAGGTCCATAAAGGAGAAGGGCTTCAGGACAAAGGTTAGGTCCTTTATAGAGATGGGCCCCTCTGAACTTGTTTTTCAGAGTTTCACAGATTTTAACTTTATGCTATATTCTGGTTTAGATACGATGAGGTAATGGTGGGTGGGCTTTGTGCCTTGGGAATTGATAAGGCATTGGCTATAAAGAGTGTGGTCTGTGTGAAGATCGGGAGCGATCCACACAGACCACACTCACTCAATTTTTGGTGCTTGTTCAGATGCTGTACTTCTTGTAATAAACCTTTTTATATACAACTACAGCAGCAAGCAGTGAACCAAAATCCTGGCAATCTGACAATATGAAAATGATGTTTTGTTGCAGAAAAAGAAAGAAAGAAAGAAAGAAAGAAAGAAAGAAAGAAAGAAAGAAAGAAAGAAAGAGCCAAACAAGCAAACGGAAGAAGAAGTCAGAGAATGGTACAATGCTCTTGTTGGGTTTGGTTAACTGGGACTTTCGGACATTTTTTATTAAATTCACTTCCAAAAATAGAGACTTGTGGAGGGGAATGCAGTTTGCTGGAAGGGAGTTCACCAAAGACTCGATAGGAAAGGCTGACAGTCGCGGTGACTTTTCCACATTAAATTGGGGGATTTTGTTTTCTATACAAGTCGCCAAAGACAGTAACTACAGAAACACAATAGTGGAAGGTGATGAAGATGCTGTGAGTTAAAGATAATGACCATCAGTCAACAGTGGGAGCCGCTAAGTTGTCAAAGACAATGCCTGCCACCACGTTACTGTTGTTGGGTCTTGTAACGTTGCTATGTGGAGTGATGGATCTGTTTTGTTGTCAGACTGTATTATGCCATCAAAACGTCATACTCCTGTCCCGTGCTGCAGGCTTACACTTACACATGGACGTCAGTTAAACTCTGTTGCAACCCTGTTACTACCTACGCTGGTGAATCAGAGGCAGAAGGAAACTGTCCCCCCATACCGCCTCTATAACTTTAATACTGATGGCGGGGCAGAATAATGGTGTAATATTCCCGCACAATATTCCAGGCTCGTGAGTATTATTTCATCATTACATGAATATTCAGTACTTTACCCAATACTCATGGGTCAGACTATATTTTTTTACTAAATGTAGGAGAAACACTACTTATAAATTAATTCATTAATCACTTGAGATTAATTAAAAGGATCTCCGGCTGGTTGGACAAATTGGCCTTATTGGATTCGCACTACCGTTTTCAACACAAACATGACAGTAAAACACACCAATGTTTTTGTTTTAGTGAGATATTAAAAGATTAACGTTTTACCAGTAAGTCGCCATTGTTGTTTTGTACCCATTGCATTCTGGGCCGTGACGTAGATTGGTCCCAACGCCGCTACAAACCTAGTGCGCGTAAACGATAACGTTATCAAAAGTTCTGTATACCTCAATTAGCTAGCGAAATGTATGCCGTTCAGCCATTCCAGTTCGAGCCTGAACGTGCCGTAAATATGGAGGAAGTTACTCAGCAGGGTAATCTCGTAGGTGAGGAGGAGAGAGTAGGGCACACGCGTTGGTGTGATTGTGTCCCAATGCTGACTGAAAGGGAGAGTGTTTACTGTAAGGGACTCCACTACATATCAGCAGCTGTCCAGGGTAAACCTCAAGATCAACCGAGCTATACTGTTATGATAGATATATACTTTATTAATCCCAAAGGGAAATTTAAGGAAAGTGCATATTATAAGCCTAAGCGGGAATTTAGGGAGTTGCGGTTGCACTCGCCCACAAGCATCTTCCCATTGTTTTCGTCTTTTTGCATCCAAAGTTGGAAACGAGTGGAAGCTCAATTCACCGCCCTCGTTTGTCTTTGAATGGGCATCACACCCAACAGCCACACAATGTGGCATTTTAGCTGTAGGTTGGCCCGACGATGAACGCAAGAAGAAGTGTATCGAACTGCTCGCAAATGCTTGCCTGAGTGGGACCAACGTGCGTCATCAACACTCGACGGCCCAAAGTGCATTGCGCACACGACATAAATAGTGACCACTCTTTTTTTATTTTCTTAACCATGAAAGCGTTTCAAGTATTTTTTTAACCACACGCCTTACTTAGGAGGGTATTGACATCATAATTAGACCAATTTGTCCAACCAGCCGGAGATCCTTTGACGCACTCGTGAATAGCACCACTTCCGTTCTTTATCTCTTTGACTTATCCCGAGGAAATTAATCAAATCGACTAGACAAGGTTACCTTAAATCAATATCAATCAATTCTAATCAATTTCAAATCAATTTATTCAATCTCATTACTGAAGTAGTGACTTGTAGACACAGTTACCATTGGTTCTCCACATTAAAACAAACCTCCACAGACAACGACATACGGTTTAACATATTTATTTGGTTTAGAGTTTAGTTTAGAGTAAATAAATAAGATAACAAATGACAAGATTAACAGGTAACAGAAAGATGCAGAGTCTGTAATGGCTAATGTAATGACCTTATGAATGAAATGTGGGCAGATGATGAAATTGCAGGTAAGGTGAAAGCAGTTAAATATTAAGAGAATAATTAAATGCTAACAGAGCCCTAACCAAATTTCTCCTAAGCTCAAAGACACTGATTCAGAGCCAAAGGACACCAACTCATATTTCATAGGCAGGAATCCAGCCGGATGAAGGAATGGGTAAGCTTACTGGTAGGAGCGTTGTCTTGTAGAGTCCGCAGGCTGCGGCTTTTGTCCTCAGCGGCCTTAGGAAGATGGCAGTTTCGATCCAATACCCAGTGGGTGGCACTGCTCGTGTTCATTGGAGGTACCCGGCAAAAGCAGAGCCAGTTCGATCTGGCAAAAGAGTCTTTCTTTCGTTGGAAACCACTCACACGGTTTCTTAAACAGCTGATTGCCGTAAAGTCTTAATAATGATGGTGATCATAAAACCGGTGATTCATAAACTGGAACTCCTCTTCATCCTGGGGAAAGACTGCCCTTTAATTAATCATTAAATCATTAACATTCAAAAATAGTACTTTAATATAAATACTTTAAATACTCACACACTCGATTATACAGTAGAAATAATTACTACACATTTTCCTTTCAGTTCTAGCCTAATACTATTATAACAGGGAATATACTTTTAACATTGACTGGTAATATGCATGAATGAGTTAGAAAAAGTCTTTACATGGGTCCAAATCTTACCAGGGCTCACCACTGGAGAGTGCTGTGGATACATGGAATACAGGAGGTTTTCGCATATCAAATATCATCTCAGCTATATTTCATCACAGAAAACTGAGGGTAAGATCAATTTTAAGGTTACTTCCTGATTAATAATATGTTATTTCCTAGGAGATTAGGTTCAGGCTTAATACTAATTATAACTTTGCCAAAGGAATCTGAGGGGGGTCTGTTATCACTGTGGTCTGTGTGCTTCTAGGGTGTGATTGTAAATTAAAGAGGGGTTCTATCTGGGTTTCACCTCCTGGTGCAAGGGGTCACAGGCTCAGCTATTTTAAAAATGTTTACCTTGAAGAGAAACAAGGTCTTAATTGATATCTCAGAGAAGAGGCATGACACCACACATCGGCCTTCATTTTAATTTTAACTACACACCAGTAAAGTTTCTTGACTGCGAGAGATGTTTCAAACCAGAATGGCAGGAGACGCTAGAAACACATTTCTATGTTACAGCATGAACGTGTATTACTCTCCAGAGTCTTGGGTGCCATGCAGGGTTTCTGCAGTTGACTGCTGTAACAAGAAACATTTCACAGATCCTCCTCCACTCTGATCTCCTGTCTAACTCCCTCCATATGTCATGTCTCATGCACACACACATATTGAAAAGGGGAAACAGTGGGGAAAAATCTTAGAAAGTCACATGGTGCACTTAATCCATTTAATGACTGAGAACATTTGCTTGAAACATTTAATTCTCAAGGGAACCTGAGTCATTTCTTTCCTGTATCTTGGTAGGACTAACATTTCTTGTTCTCGGAAAAATGTGGATAAATGGATTGGCTTGCACAGCTAATCTGCTGCTATCAACCCATTCACCAACTGAGCTGTATGTCAAGGCTGGTAATTGTGCTGCCAAGGTCCCATTTTCTTCATCTGTGTGATCTCTGTCTGAGAGAAGCCTTAAAGGTCATGAAAGTAAATGAAAATGAGTCAGATGGATAGACACGTCCGTATGAATAAAACCAACTATCTTATGACGAGTACTGTACAAGTGAATGGTTTTAAAGCAACATCATGAAAGAATTGGTAATTTGTGCAATTTGGCACCTCTACAGTTTCTTAATTCACTTATACATGACTGTTGTAAATATGGACTGTGGTACACATGCATTTGTTGTGATTTCAGTGTTTATAATCAAAAGATAGCATGTCAATAATTTTGCTAACCTGACACGCTAGATGGTTTATTCCATACTTATACCATGGTCTGGGTGAATACTCAATTCTCATTGGCTGGAAGGTGTGAATTAACTTCTGATTGACAGACACCTCTGGAACTCCTCGAGTAGTTCCAGTGAAACTGTCCTTTCACCGTTCTAAATTAATGCGCTCTAGTCTGTATAAAAAGAGCAGCATCGGCATCAGCTTGGAATAAATTAAAGAACAAATAAAAATGTGAATAATCTATCTAATAACAGATGAGACAACTAGTCTAGTTTACCAAAACACACAAAAATATATGCAAATTGTCTTCATGTATTTTTCTTTGGCAAGTGACCACGGTACAAGACTTTGCAGAATCCACGTCATCCATTAATACCTGATAATGGACACCTCGAAAGGCATTATCACTTACATAAGTTTCTGGAAAGGTGCCTTAGAAACTGTTTGTCAAATGAATGGCACTTTCAAAAAAATGCTTTGCAGGTGATTGGAAGAACCATCTGTCTGTCACTGGCTAACCTCAACAGTAAGTGTCAAACTCTTACCAAAACCAGCTGAGAAAGGAGCTATCTTGTCTTGTGTCATGTTCCTGTTTTGTTATTATATGGTTTTCTGTTTTACCTTAAAATTTTGTCCTTATGTGTCGTGTGTTGCTTTTCATTTCCTCCTGTGGTGTGATTTCCTGACCTTTTTCTGTGTTCACCTGTGTCTTGTTTGTAATTTGCCCTTGAATGTATATAATCTGTGTTAGTAGGGTAGGAAGGGGGGGTTCACCTGCACCCGAAAGGTATATTTTTTTAACCTAGCTTTTTGTAATACTTAACGTGTCTAGTAAAGGAATTTTGATGTTCCCCATGCAAATTATTGTCCCATATATGATTTTTTGTACCATTTTTTGTGTCTGTGCTTGATTTTCGGCTGTGAAAAATGAAAACTTTAAATCTAAATAGAATCTGAACAATCCACCCCATTTTCTCTTCGTCTTTGCAAGAGGAATTGATAGATATGAGGATTGTCATGATTGGATGATGTTTGGTGCATAAAAGCTCAAATAAACACCAAAAAATGCAAAAACTCGGTGACATTGGATCACTGGAACTCCTCCCCTATGGACCCTATTGATATATTTTTTCTAACTTTTGTATTTTTACAATCTTTAAGATGTCTAATAAACAAATGTTGATGATCCCCACCTGAAATATTGTCACATGTATGTCTTTCCTGGCTATATCGGTTGCCACCCTGGATTTCCAAAAAAGCAGATCCATTATGCTCATAGGGTTCCATTCCTTGCAATATTTGTTAATGTTGCTATGGAAACTAACATAAGCTGTTAACTGATTTTAACAAGCTCCATACTTTCTGAAAGTTACATTTATTGCTTAAAATACATTGTGATCTCTTGAGAAGTACAGTGTTACGGCCGCTGGCCTCTTCAGCGCTATTTGCTCCCCTAGTGCTGTCTTACAGATTTCCACCTGATGGATGAGGCCGACCAATCACCGTGCTGCGCTGGGGTGGAGTCTATAGAAGGGGGACCTGCGCTTTCTCTCTCTCTCTCTCTCTCTCTCTCTGTCGGATTTCATTCATTTGTGAGAACTGTCGTGTGTGAGGTTGTATGCTGTGCCTCACGAAGGGGCACTCGGTCTGTGGGCCAGGGTACAGCTTCAAAAACTGACACTGCTTACACTGTATGTGAGGACGTGTCATTGTTAGGTTACACTAGGCTTAAGGGGAGGCTGCCCTTGTATTTTATTCTTTTGTTTAGATTACCCAGCTGAGGGGTTTCTTTGTTTTGGTGATAAGTAATAGAAGATCTCGAATCTTTAGCTTTAGTTTCTTTTTTTCTCTCTTTTGGCAGCTCCCTCCCGGTCCACGGCTGTAGTGTTGCCTCAATTTATTTTGCGTTGACAAACAATGAAACAACAAATATCCCAACAACATCTGGGTTTATGTGTGTACCCTGTTTAAGCTTTTGGCAGTGCATATGAGTAGAGATCAACTTATTCTGTTGTGATTCAGGGGTACCAGCTTGAGAAACTAAATCCGTTGTTGTAGCGTCAATGTGTGTACCTGTAGTATGAGTGCTGATGTGAACAACAGTAGATGGTGAAGGTGGCGAAACATTAGCAACAGACACTATAACATCTGTCCCACCCTTTGTAGAGAGTTCACCCTGTTCATGGTTATGCATCATCTCAACAATCATATCTTTTAAAAAGAGTAACTGCAAAATGCCCTTGTCCTCTAACTCCTGCAAACTTGTACTGTTCATGTATGCACACACATAGTCAATACAGCCTTCTTCGTCATGTTTGTCCAACTTAGCTGAGTTTTTGTCAGGTGTCCGTGGAATGGTGGTTGCAAGCTGGAACAAGTCATCAGCAGAAAGATGAAAGAGTCCCTTATTTACAGTCCAAACCAGCTTCATTCTCTCATCATCCGCCATTGTGAACACATGTCAGATGCTCTCGGCCCTTGAACTTCCTCGCCCTGGCATCAGTCAGGCTGGATTCTTGCAGCCCCTGGCTCTGATGATGGGTCCCACACTGGTCCACGGGTTCAGGGATCACTGGATCAACGACGTTCTCCCACCTCAGGTGTGGCCAATCCCGGACGAGCCCCCACAAATCTGTAACAGGTTCCGGACAGAGTACCTGTGTAACAGATAATGTTCCTGTAAAACAGGAGAAAGAATAAGACAGGCGACCGTTGCTTCCATTCAGTGCAGCTTCGCTCAGTAGAATTGTATTTATCAATTTTCAAAATATCTCTTTTCTTTTCTCTTTTATCCTTTTCCTGTATTTTGTTTTTATATTCAAATGTCATTTAGCAGTACAACATCCAAAATATCAGAAACAAAACCAAAATACATATCTAGGCTATCCTCTAGCACAATCCTCTTGTTTTCCAGATCAACACATTTTCAACTTCTCCATAAAGAATAATCCTGGAGGTAGTTATATGTACTTTAAAACACCACCGACCTGTAAAACAGGAGAAAGAATAAGACAGGCGACTGTTGCTTCCGTTCAGTGAAGCTTTGCTCAGTAGAATGAGGAAGTAAACAAGAGTCCGAAGAAGCAAAGCACCACACTGCCTCCTGCTGGTAACAATGAATAGCTGTAAGTGTATCATATAAGCAAGACTTTTGCTTTTACCCAGAGGCAATAATTGACCATTTTGGCACATATTGACATATTTTTTTCACAGAAATAATATTTTCAAAATAAAGCAAACAAAATTACATAAAATGTGACCTTACATTTCATGAGTGTCACATATACATCTTGTGCTTATAAACATTTGTTTGAAAGGAACAATTATCAAAACGTAGAACAGATGGTTTCATGTCTTTTTAGATGACTGTTAACATGAGTCAAAAAATCTTTCAATGAGGCAATACCACTACATGAACAATGATGGCAGCTAACGGTTGTGCAATATACTTATCTTTGAGATATCTGATCAAAATGTGATCTACATAAGTGACTTTGAAGCTCATTCCAAGTTTTAAATGTGCATGGACAATTTGAATATGTGCATGGATAAGGGTGTCTGCGGCCAAAGTGGCCATGTTTTTACCTGTAGTGCCTCAATAACTGATATCTTGTAGTTTCTTCTGCACCACAGTCTTTACACTTCCACATCCATGGTACTGAAAATGGAGCAAATGAAACAAAATAAGAAATGACTCGTCCATATATTTGCTCTATATTGCTTCTTTAATGTACCTCAGATTAGTGTTAATCTATAAACACTGCCCATCATTTTGATGGGCATTACAATGTTAAATGCTTAGTCATTAAACAGTAAGATGGCCATTGTACTTACCAATATTTAAGAGCCTCAAATAAATGTAGAGAATCCAGCCTTTAGGCTCAGAATTGTTCCAGAGACATACTGTAATGACACATTCACCAAACTTGTAGTTAGAAAACAGAACTAAAACAAGCACATGTGTGTGTGTGTGTGCGCGCGCGTACAGTACATGTCAAATTTAACAGGTTTTTTTGCCTCTAACCTGACAAACTTATATACTATACAACTAACATTTCAAGCCCAACTAAAATTAAATCCATACTTTTAATACGCTACAGCATACTGTACATGTTTGCTCTATAAATTACATTACCTGTGTTCTTCATAGACACCTTTACTGCTCCATTGCATTAGCTGTTGCTCATTCATGACACACATGCCATTAGATGCTACTTCAATGTATTTCTGCTAGCAATGTTGCATTAACTGGCTAGCTAGCTAATGTATTGCCTATATTTCTTGGGGTAATGTATAATCACGTGGTCAATATCACTTTCTAACAACATGCTGACATGTCATGTTCACCAACTGCATTAGAAAACATACTTACTCAGGTAATTAGTCGGAAGATTTTGGATTTGGCCGTCACAACGGAAAAGGTCGCACCTGTTCGCGCCTCCGCCCCGTAAAAAACAGTCTGAGATTTACTCTTGTTTCTTTTCCCTTACTCAGTCACTCTCTCTTTTTTCATCTTAGCTTCCTCTGTGAACATCCTCTTTGGTCTATTGGCCTCTGCTATGATGTCCGTAGAGGCTACATCCATTGCCTGCTCACCAGGCTCCAGTGCTAGGCTCCACACTACCAACACTCCCCCAGTGCTCCAAACTCTTAGTCCAGTCCTGGCAGAGCCAGCTAGCTGCAGGAATAACTAAATCAACTAACTAACTGCAGCAACAATTAGCAGCAGTTGAAGTGAAGCTATCTGTCCAGGAAAACTATGTGAATCACATAGTTGAGGCAGAGCAGCTGCAGGACATCAGAGTGAAAACCAGAATACATTCATGGAGGTGTTTCAAATTGTGCCATAAAGTAAACGCATTTCTCTTACCCAGCAACCCAAGTCTAACAGACTCAGCTCCATTGAATACATGCATGTGTGTGTCTGCCGATAAATGTGCATTATTATCTACTAATGACCATAACTCTTCCTCTCTGACTGTAACAGTATTGCCTGTATTGCTTCACCCCAGCATATGACATATTACCATCAATCACCATAACAACAGCACAATATTAAACAGCAGTCATGGAGCTGAGACAAACAGCAGGGGGAGGTGAAGAAGAGGCTCTAAATTTTATTTATTCCCTGCTTCTCCCTTGACGATGGGGGTTTAATGGTATCGCCATGCAAGGTGTGCACTTAGCACGCCATACCAAATAAGAAAGACAAAGAATTGCAGCCTTCGATCTAATTGACTCAAGACAATTCATTAGATTAATTCATCTTGGACAACAAATTGCTTGGAGGGCTGTTTAAACCCCTCAACAATCACCAGTGTTGACTCAGGGAGCACTGGGAGCTTGTGAGGCGCATCCTGGTTAAACTAAAACAAATATACACACAAGAAATGGGAGAGCAGGTTTGAATAACAAGGGTCAGCCAGCCACTTAACTACATGCTGTAATCTTGGTTACAAACAATTCTAAGACAGAGCTGCTCTGGGGGCTGAAATAATGTCACTGGAAAACCTCTTTGGTTTGATATGCTGATGTTTATTTGTGATTGATATAGGGTTTGACAACTACCAGTGTGTAAGTAAGTATTAAACTATCACCCCATAACAGTGAGTTGAGAAAGATATAAAAGAAGCTGGAGAACGCAACAGGAATTATATTATTTACTGAACTTAAATAACAGATCAACTGCACATTGAAGTTTCAAATCTGTATAATATCTTTATTTTAGGTGAATCATGAGTCTAAACAAATAAATTATCGATAATAACTACCGAAACCAAAGATGACACACTGACCAATAATTCCTGACTTATTTGACCATTTAAGAGGAGCATATGGGAAATATGGGAATTAGTGCCTAATTCCCATATTTTACCTTCTGGTAACAGACCACTGTTCAAGATGGTGTTTCAAGGGTTTTTTTGTGCCTAAAATTAAGTTGCAACATATGCAAGTGTTGCGGCTGCTGTCGTCATTTCATTTGCATTTCAGGTGTGTGTGTGTTTTCTTTCACGCAGAGTGAGCGCTCCTGTCCTCATCAAAGATTGTGTGGCTCCCGCGCCTCATTGGCTAAGCATCCCTGGCATGGCAACGAGGGATTGGCCACTACAGAAGGTGTCAACTACAAAAGCCGGTGATGCCAGAGGATGGGGTGGATCGTTAGCGCGAATGCATCTACCTAGATAGAGACCTGTGAAATTGTACTGTGAAAGATTGGTGTTTAAATTGTTAGAGTGTGTTTGTTGGCCTGACTGCTAGAGTGTTTGTGAGTGTGCGTGTGCTCTGGGTAAAACCAGAGCAAGAGTGTTTGTGTTTAGGGAAGCAGTAGGGGTGAGCTGCCTTCTTCTTTAATCCTGTTTTCTCCTGTTTTTGATTAGGTTAGGGAGTTGTATTTTTGTTTCTTTTCTTTTTCTGTAGGGATTAGGCAGTTTCGGACTCTTGAGTTTAGATCGGTGCTTTGTTTGTTGTCAGGGGCTGACCCTGAAGCCACGTTCCATCACTTGTATACCGCACCTATTCACTGTACATAATTGCACCTTTTTCTGTAAATAAATTATATTTCTCTGAACTTACACCGTGTTGGGTGTTAGTTATTTATGTTGGGTTCGGCTCCCTAGACCGAGAGTAACATCAAGTTCGTAGAAATGTGCACTGCCAACATTTTATCGGGTCATTTTTCAGTTTCATTAGCCATGGCTTTTCAGATAAACACACAATCTAACTTGATAGAAAGAGAGTCTGTTTTATCTGTCATTGTAAATGCAAGAATGTGTTAAGATTTGACAAGAATATCCAACATATCTTGTATCTTTTCTAAGCACGGATTAACCACCGGGTTGGAGGCCCACACCTCTAAGGGGCCACAAAAACTCCACCAACTGTGGCCTCATCCTGTGTTTGCTTCCGGTTTTTAATCAAATCAAATTAAGTAATCGTGCTAAGACACATAACAGAGACAAAAAGCAGTGAAGCAGCAAGATAGGAAGTTAAAAGAGAAAAGAATAGCTGAGAGATTAAAGTAGGGAAATATATATCCACCAAAATGTAGCTCTCTGACAAAGAGCCAAAGCCATCTGTGAGGCTGACACGAATGTAGATAGATAGATAGATAGATACATACATACATACATACATACATACATCAAAGGGGAACCCTCTGGGCCTTCTAGGTATTCATTGAAGGCCTAAGTATAATTTTTGTGTACTCCAAATAAATGTACTGTATTATATATTATTTACTTATTTATTTGTTTTTATTCACTTAAATAATATAAATAATTTGTAGATTAGGCTATTATAAACTTGGACTCACTTGTCTTGGCACACAGTGGGTTAATATAACGGAACGAGAAATGGACCAATCACAATTTTTCTTCTGTTGGTATCTGGGTAAATGACTCCCCCTGCAAGGCCTTCGGTCGCAGCAGCGAAGGCCCGTGTAATTCAAGTGATTGTGGCATGAATTTGACATTGACAGGTGTCTTAGCCAATCATATTTCATTGAGATTGGGGCGGGATCATTTCACGGCATCTTCCGGGCATTCGCGAATACCCAGCATATTCACCATAGATATTCACCCGACTTCGCGAGTTTACCCATGGTTCATAGCGGTAGTCGGTTATGCTCCTCCGGTTGAACTCTGTGTTTACGCTAGCGTAGCTGTCATGCTCGCTCTAAAAAAACGGCTTTTAACAAAAATAAAGCGACAAACTGGACAAAAATCGGAGGGGGATACACAGTACGGATGTTTTAAAAAGTCGTGTGGACAGTTCTGTAACAGTGCCTCACCCGTCAGTTCTCACGGAGTTGGCAGATGACATGAAGCAATGGCCCGGAGTTAGCTAACGTTAGATCGACATAGTTAATTATCTTGTATTTTCTGAAGGTGTTGACGGCGAAGAATTACGCAGTTACAAAAGCACAGAAGCATACAACTACCTGCACAGTAACAAAATAGGGAAAGTACTGTTGAAGAAACACAGCAAGTTTATCTTTCTGAAGGCAGCAGTGGAGCCCAGCCAGAGCGCCAATCAGGCTAAACATACAGCGTGGCTAATGCTTATAATAATAAATAATAACATAATAGTTCCGTGGGATTGTTATCGAAAAGGTGGAAGAAGCAAACATACACTCTCTTTGGGGGGTATTTTGTCGTTTCTCTTAACTTAGTCAAGTGCTTCTTGCCATAATATGGATTACAATAGTAGTCAAATAGGGCTATTCACTGTATAGAACTGTGTACCAACACTACCTCTGCACAACACAACTGATGGTCTCAAACACATTAAGAAGGCAAGAAATAACGCAAATTAACTATTGGCAGACACACCTGTTAATTAAAAACCATTCCTGGTGACTACTGCATGAATCTGAGAGAATACCAAGAGTGTGCAAAGCTGTCATCAAAGCAAAAGGTGGCTACTTTGAAGAATCTAAAATATAAAACATATTCTGGTTTGTTTAACACTTTTTTGTTTACTACAAAATTCCACAAGTGTTCCTTCATAGTTTAGATGTCTTCAGTATTAATCTACAATGTAGAAAATAATAAAAATAAAGAAAAACCACTGAATGAGAAGGTGTGTCCAAACTTTTGACTGGTACTGTATATGTGAAATAACTCAATATGATTTACTTGAGCTCATCCTCTGTCTTTTCAAAATGATGGGAATTGCAAATTAGTTTTTTTATTTGTTTCCAATATTCTTCAAATGATAAAAAAAAAAAAAGAAATTACCATCTATCATTACCAAATCGTGCTTTGTAATATACTGTTTGTGGAAAAGAATGACCCTGATGTCCACTACAAGAGACAGGTTATTAACAATAAATCAATAACATTTTTGAGAAAATAATCTTGGTGATATGTTTATTAGATCTCAATTAATTAAATTATGTACAAAAAAAAATCTAATTATTGAAATCTTTTTTTCTTCCCGGTCTCAGGAGGATATGCTGACCTTGCATGTTATATGTAGGGCTCTGGCTATTATTTTTATTGCTTTGTTTGATTGTTTATTGCAAACTGTGGCCCGATGGTCCGAGTGAAGGCCCAGGGTCCAGGGCCACGGTTCGCCACTGACATACATACATACATACATACATACATACATACATACATACATACATACATAGATGTGCACCAGTGTTGGGCAAGTTACTTTCAAAATGCAATATATTACATATTACTAGTTGCCTTCATTTTAAAGTAACAGATTATGTTACAATGTTACCGTCTGTGTAGAGTAATAAATTACTTATTACACTACCTTCTAGTTACTTTTAACAAAATGCCCAATTAACCGAGATAGAACAATTAAGCCTATTAGACTAGATCTTTTGAAATAAACGAATGGCCTTGGACACAGGGATGAGCGGGCACACAAAGGATCAAAGTCTGATATATTATGAGATAGGAATAAATATTTTTAATTGTAGGCTTAGTTATATGAAACACAATAGACCTATATCTTCTATAATGTAGCCAATAATGACATGACAAGACAAAAATCTATTTTTCTGTGCCTTCTTATTTTAGTCCCGTAAACAAGGAATGCATGGACATATGTAATTCAAGAATGTAAGTTAAAGTGCACTCTGAGGATAAGGCTTCATCATTAAGCCTACGAAATTGGCATTTCAGTCACACAGACTGAACAAAGAACTTTTAGGCTTGGTATATTAAACACACACTTAGCCTATATTAATATGGTCGTGTCGGTGTGGATGGATTCTTAAAAAAACAACAATAAACTCTTCATTTGGATCGTTAACAAAGATTGTTATGTGTTACACGACATAACTGTAGAAATATATTACTGAAATATTATTAGTATTGCATTATATTACTTTGTTACTGCTAAAAGAAATATATTACTGTAACATGTTGCTTTTTGGATTTGATATTCAAGGTAAGTATGGTTGAGTTAAAAGAGCTTGTCAAAAGTAGCACATTTCTCTTTAGAATATGAATAAATACTTAAAATGCAGTTATCTCACTGTATCCCCATTTTCCGTCTTCTGCCCCATTTCTCCTCCTGATATATCTCAACAGCGGTCAAATCAAAAAGGATAAATTTGCTCTTTCTTACCACCATGACCTTTTCATTGTTGTTCTTAAGCCCCCCGTTTAGATTCAACTCAACAAGTTGTAGAGAGAATGAATATTCTAACTGTGAGATAAGAAGCCATGTGAAGTATGTGAACTCACCGCTGCTGTCAGACCGGGGAAAAGGCAACAGTAATATAAGCTTGTATGCTTATTAAGCTTTGACAGTACTGCTGTTATTTATCTACAAATGCTATAAGAAAAGGGAAAAGTGAAATCCACATCTCTGTTCTTCAAATTAATTTATAAATCAGGCAGAGGTGTTTAGGTATGTTATCATCCATGAAAGCAGCAACTCCCTGAAAGTCAACAACAAAAAGCTGTAATTAGAAAATACAATTTATGGGCCTGTCTCTGCCTCTCTCACTGTTTCCCTCACACACACATACACACTTGAACACAAATAGGTTCTATTTCATTAGAGACAATGAGACATAGGGGTTTTGTTTTAATTAAAGGAAGACTTCACTAATTTCCAAGCTTAGTTCCGTGTATTATCCATTAGGATGCTGTGTCTGTAACATGTACAGCAGTGTCCTCTCTATCACTGTAGCCAGCTGTAGCAAACTTGTTTACCTCTACCATGCTACCATGTTATTGGTGAACTGAACCAGTGTGAAAGGATAAGCCAGCGGCGCGTAGCAAGGCGTGTCGATCGGACCGACGTCATCATCATGACATATACCGTCACGCCTCTTTAGGAGCCGCAGCGCCAGATTTCTGTGTGAATTCACAGCAGTTCTTCTTTAAGGCGGAGATGCTTCGCTCTGTGTGAATCACCATCGATGGAGAACTGGCGAGCCGCCGCTGTGGAGATAATATGGCTTCTCCAGTGTGAATGGGGTTAGTGTCAGAAAAGAGAAGCTGAATGTGAGCAGAGCAGAGGAAAAAAGGTTAGCAGTTTGTATATGTTGTATACCTGGCAGTGTGTATAGTACAGTATAGATCACAGTGTGTCAGTTAATAAATGCAGCATCTTCTCAAGAGTGAAGACCAAGGAAAGTATCTCCTGCTATTCCCTGACCGCAGTAAAATGTAAAGGGGTTACCTCTGAAAACTGGCTGGTGTCAACCCTGCCTACATTAAAGCTAGGGTTGAAGCATTTTTTTGTAATAATTGTAGAAAATCTCTTAAAAATCCTGACAACAATCACTAAATTAAATTCTCTGAGAGAAAAAGAAAAATAATAAGAATTTGTTGCTGTCACAGGCCTATAAAAAAAACCTATTCAATTATTTTAATTGAGTGAATGTAATGATGAGACAGCCTACCTGTCTATCTACCTACTACCTGCCTTCTCGCACATGGTCTGCCCATGCACTCACAGCATACGATTCTTCACTAAACACTAACACTAAAGCTACGCTAGCTAGTGGCACAAAAATGGCAGAGAATTTGCAGCCAAAATGTCCCACTGCTAACGTGCTAGCATGACAGCGTGAGTACGAACAATAATAATGTTGTTTGAATTGATTCTGATAATATTAGGTGTTTTTCTTACATGTGAGTTAGATATGAGGTGGCTAGATACAGTCAGCGTTGACAACAATGTGCTGCACTCACACACTGTACACAGCAGTGGCGGTCCTAGCTGTCATGACGCCCTGGGCAAACCTCACCTCCAGCTGCTCAAAATAACCTATTTATTAAAGTAACTTCTGGAAATTTGGAACCACACACACAGTAGCAGCTATAATATACAATCAATAAGTACCAAAAATCAAAAGAACTAGTATCATAGAATAAAATATAAATAAAATAGAGAATCAAATTTCTGAATTGCACAAATCCTTCATAGTAATAATTTTACAACACTTTGAACAAGAAACACAACATAAATAGCACAACTGCCATCTATGTCCTGACTCTTCTTGCCTTCCTTAATGTAAAGTCATCAATTACATCATCATATGAAATCTGCTCAGCAACTGTATGATTGATACTGATGATGGCCAGACCAGTAAGGCGTTCCTGTGACATGGTTGACCTGAGGTAGGTTTTGGTGAGCTTCAGCTTTGAAAAGCCATCCTGGCTAGTGGCAGAGGGTGCTCCAAAATCTTTAAAAAGTGCCCCTGCATTTGCATTAAAATACAACATAAATGATCACTGCATGAACTTTTAGAATAGGAAACAAATGAATAACGCAACCTCCATGGTTAATGTAAGGGATAATGCCCGACGAGGTGTCCATAATCAGGAATTAATGGACGACGCAGGGGCCTTAGAACCGGTTGCCTCCGCGAAGTCCATTAATTCCTGATTATGGACACCTCGAAGGGCATTATCCCGCTTATACCATGGTCACTTGCCAAAGAAAATAAATTAAGACCATTAATTCATATTTTCATGCGTTTTACAATCAAAATATAAAGTTTTTCACAAACAATAACTTAGTTTCCCTGGTAACGCCTGAGGGTTTGACTAATACCTGGAACAACCATTACCCTCCCGTAAGGTTCTTATGCAACGGAAACGTTGTTCACCTCTCCAGTAAATAGGACAGACCTTAGCTACAACTTGGCAACGGGAGATATGCTCAGCGGTGAGCCAGAAAGCTAACGCTATGCTAGCGAGATTCAAAGTCGATAACATTGCTTACGGTTGACAAACAGTAAATATAATCTGACAGTATGTTTAACAACAAGACTAGCTAGCTTACCAGTCATGTCATTGTCCCCAAATCAATATCAAGATGTTCACGAACAAATGATCGGCCGTGTGTAACGTTACTGTGGCCGCAGCCTGAAGTAGAGAGCTGAACAGCGAATGGGATGTGAGATTATTCGCTTATGTGATAAAAAAAAAAAAAAGTATGAGTAAGTTTAGAGGGGAAGCGTACTTTCTGCAGCTTGTGTGTTACAATCGCCATCCTGTGGTGTTCAGAGGATAAGGCTCTGAAGGACTGACGGACTGCACTCAGTGTTGGAAATAAATTGTAAACAGCGGCTTTGACTGCGTTCCCGTCGCTATGGTTACACCAGCCAGCGCATTAATTTAGACGGTGAACAGACAATTTGACTGGAGCTACTTAGTAGGTGTCCATATACCAGGGATTAATCTACACCCTACAGCCAATCAGAATCGAGTATTCCCCCAGACCATGGTATAAGGCTAATTATATACATGAGACACTCCAAATGACTCAGAAAGCTATATTACAAAATATCAGTGCAATATACGTCTTTTGAATTGCCTTACAGAATTGATAATTCACTTTACTGAGGACAGGACCTAATGTGACGTTTACCAAACAATATGTGAGCTAGTCATCGTTGTGTTACATACAAATTATTAGGGGGAAATTAATTAGATGTTAGGGTTAGGGTTAAATGTTTGCTAGTCAGCTGGACTGAAAACAGATGCTGTCGTCATCTACTATTATAGCCAGCAGTAGTAGCCTATAGCAAGAGGCTAACAAACATACGAGTTAGCCTGTGCTAATTGCCGTCATTTAATTTCATTACATGCATGATTATACTCATGAAGAGTAGATGACATGGCTCCACACCTTTATCTTTTGCTCGTTTCTCCTCTTCTTCTTTTCTCTTTTTCCTGAACTTGGGCACCTGATGGCTTTGACTTCTTCTTATCCATTTGTTTATTTGACACTCGGGAATCATCACATTACCCATCTTCCTCACCGTCAACCAAGAGTTCAGACTAAACCAATTCACCTCGTTTTGTAATATATTTCACTATTTAACCAAACCCCGAAAAAATAACATATGTGAAACTATGGGCTTTTATTCACAATATTATCATGACTGAAATATGCTTTATATGGAAGGAATTCGTGATGTGATTGACTTTATCCTGCTTATTGCATTAGTTGTGCACTATTAGATGAATCCCCCGCTCCCCGCCCCAGTGGGTGAACCTATCCCCCGCCCTGCCCCCCTTCTTCCACAGACTCTGTGTGAGACTCTCTCAGCAGCAGCAGACGCACCTTTATAAAACAGAGGGCGCTCAGCCGCAATGAGTAATGAGCAGTACAAAATGCAAAAATGAATGCAACAAAAGAATAACTACTGTCCAGGTAGTCTTTTCAGACTGAGACACTTTTGTGAAGGCTAATTTACTTGTGTTTATATGGTTTTGTAGGTTATCTTTTTGTAGAAACATGGCTTAAATTAACAATAGACTTTTTGCTTTAACTTATGATTCTGAAGTAATTATTGATGTCACAGTGTTATGATACCATCCACTTATAGATTGGTTCCCTATAAACTTCACTCTCACTATGATATTCAGTCTTCCACCAGGACAGATTTTTCCCGCAAAAATTAATGACAAATTATGACACAAAGCATGTCTGAGAAAAAACCAGAAGAGGCAGTGTTTTCCCCGGTCACCCTCTCCAGGTAACAGTGGAACAACTGGAATAACTGTGGAAACTCTACACTGCAAAAGAAAAATAACCCGCTGAGGAGGCAAAGAAGGCTACGAGTGAGAGTGATAAAAACGAAGTAAAACAAAAGTGAACAGACGGACATTCACTCAATGGAGAGCACTCCAGTGTTGTTTGTATCCTCGCTCTGTTCCTTGAGACTGTTCAAAATCAGCAGTCTTTCTACTCAATCAGTAAATTTAAAAAAACCTACCTCCTTATTTAATGAAGCCGGTCTTTTCATTGCAATGAGGTCACAGTTTCAAGGTCAAATTTGGATACTTACAGTTGTTTCTTGCTTTGGACAGTAGCCAGGCTGCTAGCGGTGGCCAAGTTTCTAATGCTGTGTTTGTGTTATATTACAGGGAAACACCAGGATGGGGAATTCGAAAAGTTGTCTGTTTCTGCTTTGAGTAACCCTAGTAACCCTAACCCATCTTAAACGCATCTGTACGTCATTAATGCTAATTCTACAAATCATTCAGAGTCTCTGAATCTGAGTTTATCAGCTCAATCTTGAACTGGGAACCCCTGTGTTTGAAACAAGTTTAGCTTCTGGAAAATAAAGTGTGCAAAAGAAAGCAGGCTGCAGCTGTGTTGATATATGATTAATTAACTTTTAATACCATCTGTTTTTCAGCTGATTTTCAGGTTGTAGTTACAGGTTGTTAACATAAATTAGGTTGCCCCTCACAACTTTAGAGCTTGTACCTTCTCAGGCAAAGATAAATGATAAAAGAAAATTGTCAAACACTAGATTCAGTAAGGGATTGGATTATATCTATAGGCCGATCAAATGTTACCAAATCACAACCCAGTGTGTGTGTGTGTGTGTGTGTGTGTGTGTGTGTGTGCATGATAACAGCGGCCTTGAAACTTTCTGAAGAGATCAAGCAAAAGGCGGTGTTTCTTTTATTATCAAAAAAAAAAAGAAAAGAGAGAGAATATGAAAGTTAACAGCTATCAATTCCTATGCAAATTATATTTTTTGTCTCTATGAGTGCCACTGCTGCTATCAGAGATTTCTCGGAAAGGAAAAAAGAAAGCAATTTCTCTTAAGAAAAATAACACCCCAGACTGTGCAGTGATGGATTATGTCTTCAGATTGACAAGAACATCTGTCAGCGGGATATTTGATGGAATTTTGATGGAGCCGGTGACTGAACGGGAGCCTATGAGCAGTGAAAAATACACTGAATTATATTTCTCACAGCATGCTCTATGCTGTAAACAACAGCCGTGGTTAGTCAGATATTGCATGGAAATTATCAAATACCCTTTCTGGCAGTAGTTTTTGGAGCACATGTCGAGTCTAGCTGCATTTGAAAATGTCAAATTATTGAGTAATACTTTTAGAAATTGTTTACTGAGGGTGGAGATGGTGAACGGGTCTTAGGGTCACTGGCTTAAAACCTCAGGACAGCAAGGAAGCAGCCCTGGAAAGAAAGAAAATGTATACAGCTGTAAAGATGCTGATGTGTTGTAAAATGAAACACTTAATGTTCAAACGCTCCAACAGAGAAGAGGCAGAAGGGGCCAGCTTTAGAGATTTTACTGAGAAACACCAAAATGTAAATGTAGAACAAACCAGTGCAGGAGAAAATGCTTTAAAAAAAGGAGTCATTTAAATGAGCTCCTTGAAAGCGCATCAGATGTTGCTGAAAAAGAAATATTCACACTCAGCTATGCATAGATAGCTGTGAATAATTAATATTCATGGCAAAAAGGGGATGCTATTAAAAACTTGTTTCGGGGCAGATTCCCATGATTTAATGTTAGCAGTGTAAAATTATTATTTTTTTTTTCATTTGCATGCCCAATCTAATGAGTGATTGCACTGCATTCTGGGGTTGATGTATTCTAAATAGCTGCACCTCAATAGAATTTCCTATTTGAAAGTGTGATGTGGGATGCTGAGGCTGCTGCAGCTCATGAACCAGAAGATCTCACCCAGCCCTGCCAGGAGCTAACGCCTTTTCAATAATGCATCTCGAAAAGAACTTACGCTTTGAATTCCTACTGAGATACGTTGGTTTTTACTTCTCTCTTTCTATTTCATGCATTTCCAAGAGGGTATCTGCAATCATTTGGCTATGTTTTTATCTGTTAAACACTCAGTTAAGCTTCCACGTTACATATATTCCTAATCAGTCATGAGTGAAAAGAAGTGGGATTTTGCAGTGTGTGATGATGATGGATTGACAGTCTGGCAGATACAGTGGCCTCTGAAACACTTTCTGGAGTGTTAATTTTATCAACAAAACCTTTGACAAATTATATTTTTAAAATGCTTTTTTCCACCAAAGACCATATTTAAACATAAAAAGTAATCTTTGAAACCGAGAATGATGACATTACATTTTTGGTACAGCATTTTCACATGGTATTATTTTTAAAAGCAGGTTTCAATGTTTAAAACTGAGAGATGAGTGTGTGAAGCCTTACTATGCTTCTGCTCATGAGAAGAGGAAAAGAAACAATGTGCGAGTTATATCAGAGATATAAAATTAATTTGTAATGGCAAATCAGGAAAAAGCCTTTTTAACCAGAGTATGTTGAATATGTTTGCTTGTGAAAGTGTCTATGTCTCCCTGACTGCACCCCACACGTCTGCAGATAACCCTAGTGGAGTGGCTGCAGTGCCAGCCGACTAAGAGTCAAATACATCTGTTTTGCATTCATCAACACCTTCCTTTGTTGTTTACCTGAATGTTTTTCTGCCTTGCTGCTGCTGAAAGAGATTACTCTTGTATTCCGTGTCAGATCAAAGAAAACGTTATGTAAACTTATACTGCACACTGTATATATTTTTAAAAGCTTATGACAATTTATTATCCATTCCCATGCTCGTAAATAGCCCAAAGTTTCTCTGCCCTCAGGTGAAATTAAAAATCACCTTAGCCCACATAACATTCATTGACATGGCTCTGAGCAAACTGTAGTCTGTACAACCTCAAATATGCATATCAACTATTTATGCAGTTGCTGCACACACCTTGGTCTATAGTATTCATTATGTATGAGGACAGCACTGTTGCTCCGAGTGTTGCAATGCTTAATCACACATACATTAAAAGACACACACACACACAAACACACACACACACACACACACACACACACAAAATGAAAACTGTTACTCAAAAAAACTTATAATCAAACAGGTTAATACAAGACTGAAGTGCAGGCGGGGGGAGTGTTAAAGGACAACAAAGCTTGATGTGAAGTGTCCATGCTGTGACCTGCTGAGATTTTCATAATTACCTTTCCAGAGCCGCCCACCACATCCGGGCGGGTCGGCCTGTCACTCAACCAGTGACAGGCCCGCAGGGAGGCTCTATGATAGCATGGCATATGAAGCACAGTTAAGTGTGTATGTGTGTGTGTCCCTCTGTGTGTGTGTGTATGTGTGTGTGTGCCACATCTGTCTGTTTGAGTCACACCTCTAAGCTAACATACACATTAACACCAGCCCACAAGGGCACGGGTGGCCTAAGACCATTTTCAGTCTAGCAAATGCTGTCGTCACTCTGAGTGTGTGCGTTCCTTAGGAATAAGCACTTCTCTGCTCAAACACAACTGTCTCAGATAAGAGTGAAGGAGGCCTGACAAGACAGTGTTTGAAGTTGAAGAAACAGTGTGTACACTTCTTGTTCTGAGGAATGAGTTCACTAATAGCTGATATATCTAAAGAGGAATGTGTCTTTTTGTTACCTATTCCATCCTCCACATAAATTCATCTCCCAACTTGAGTGTTTCAGAAGTGTCATACCTGCCTGATGTTGTTGAATTGCGCAGATTGTGTTTATTTCATCATTTATCCTTGATTTTTGTGCTTCCACTGTAGTTGATTAGGCAGTGTAGTTAAATCGTTAATCGTTAAATCGTCATTATTAGTCCATTTTAAGTGTGTTAATTGTTAATATTTCCAGCTTTGTGGTGCTGTAGATCCTGTGTCAGCACACTGTGTGTTATCTTGAGAATTGACCAGATGTACTATGCTGTTTTTGCTGCCTGACACGCTGTCTGATTGGTTCTGCTTTGTGCTTATTGACACAGCTGTGGTCCACTTCCATCAAAAATAGACTCGGCCCATATTCTCCATTCTCCTAAACTGAAGTAGCTGGGGATCTTCCCTGTAGTCTCGAAGCTGAAAGTGTTACCGTGCGCCTTATCTAAAGTGGGTACGTGAGCTCAAACATCCCTGCAGATGGCACGGATGGAAAATGAAAATGTTAGGGAGTTTGTCTTTTTCTGTCTTCGTGAAAACCTCCCAAAAACACAACTAAGAGAATGTTTGATGCCCCCCCAACAGAAGTAATCAGGTTTATTTTTTATAGCAAAATATTTTCACACCAAGGACCCCTACACAGACACAGATGAGACGACGGACCCTCATCTAATAAGATTTGGGCCCAGGTTCACCCATCTGTTAAGAATCTTACTTTTGGATGTTTTATTGCATTTGGTTTGGCCGCGTCACTTTTGCTCTTTCACTCACTCACTATTATCATATTAATGCCTTTTTTGTGTTTACAGTGTCTTGTAAGCACATGAGGGAAAAAAAACTAATTACAATTAATATTTTAAACTATTAGATAGTGTGTGAAAGGTATGATCAAAGTAATCCATACATTCTGTGACTGTGTTACATGTGGATGGAATTACGATGAAAACTCAATAAGGTAAGTCCTGAAAAACTTGCAGCTGTGAATGCTGTTGAGAAGCTGACACAAACTGCGCATTCCTGTCTGTGCAAAACTTTGAATAATGGCAAGTATATATGAAAAATGTAGGGTTTATTGAAAAGCTAAGGCCAAACTGGATTGGTGGCTATAACTGAGTGTCTGAAGAGAATGAAGCTATTTGACAGTTGGATGAGAATGAAGGATTAAAAATAGAATATAAGCTGTGAGCCAAACTGCAAAGCTGGCTCGAATTTGTTTCGAAAAAAGCAGCTGATGGAGTATGAAGAGATGTTATAGTTAGAATTAATCAAATAAATGTGACCGAAAAGTTAAATAAATCTCAATGTATCAATGATTGGGAGCATTTAAATGTTTAATTTAAATATATAGTTTCTGGCTTGAATGAATGAAAAGATAATTGCTAAATATAGTTAAAATGTTGGAAAATATACTCTGTGTTGGTGTGTGTGTGTGTATGCGTATGTGCGCATGTGAGTGTGCATTTACGCACGCATTTTTGGCTGTGTCTGTGTGTGTGTACATGCGAGGTCATGTGTGCACGCTTATGCATGCATATTTGACTTCATTTGAGTGTGTGTGTGCCACTGTGTGTATTAAACTGCACTCATTGATAAATCTGTCTTTCTGTGTTGGCCCAGTTGTCATCTGTTGCCATGGTGATGGTAACTAATTTGGTCATGGTAACGGAGAGAGTTACTGGTTGATTGGCTGTGAATCAACACAACCAACCATACATTTTTTTTTACAGCTCCTCCACACTCAGTTGTCAGTTGGCTCCTCCACTCTGGCTGTGAACATTCCACCCCATACACACCAATGCAAAAATCTGAAAGTGGCTGAAAAGTTAAAAAAAAATAGCCAAAAATATCTCTGAAATTATGAATGATATTAACGAGAAAAGTAAAGTAAACGCTTTGCGTCGGACGGTTCACGCCTCCGCGTCGTCCATTAATTTATGTTAATGGACACCTCGTCTGGCATTATCCCTTACATATACACACTCTTAGAAAATAAGGTACAGAATTGTACCTTTAGGGGTACAATGGCTTGTCACTGGGGCAGTACCCTCTGAAGGTACAATTTTGTACCCTTGACACTGGGTACTTATTTGTACCCTTGTGGTTTGTACCTTATAAAGACCAATCTTGTACCTCTGGTGGCAATTTTGTACCCTTATTTTTAAGTACAAAAATTGATTTTTTTTGTTTTTTGTTTTTTGTATCTGGATTATACAAAAGACAAATACATTTTAAACATTTTTTATTTTCACATTTCAATTTCATTTAACTTTAAGCAATGTAAAATTGTCCATTGCAGGCAAGTCCATTCTCCACCAACCTTAAAACTGCATACATGAAAATAACACTCGTGACAGAAGATCTTCACATGTCAGTTTTGTACATCTTTAAATACTATGTTGAAGTGTGACATATAAGTTGACTGGTGGAGTCAATAGTGGTTTACTTGCCTAGTGACAGTTATTGGCAGAGGCGTATCACGTATCACCAAGGATCTAAATAGGTACTTTCTCGCATAAAAAAATATTAAAACTTAAGAAAGTGATGTATTAACAGCGCTAAAGCGAGAATTAAAACAGCTTTTAGCAGCTCTACTGCTGCCGGTTGCCGCGAAATGCATTCTGGGAAACTTGCATATTGTATACAGTGAACCCTCGCTATAACGCGGTTCACTTTTCACGGTCTCGCTGCTTCACGGATTTGCATCATGCATTGTGTTCTGCATTCTGATTGGCTAAACACTCTCTCCGCGTCTTCTCTACCTGTGTGTCAATAACGTTATGGTTTAATATGTACACGTACGTAAAACAGCGACAACAACTACCGATAACTATGTATGTATGTAACTATGTTCTTCTCTCCAAAAAACACACCTGCACCGCAGGCTTTAGAAGAAAAAAACGCCACAGAGCGGAGTCAGGATGCAGCGGCTCAGTCAGAAGAGCAGTGAAATACTGTACTGTACACGTGAGTCACTATTTGTCCTACTGTAGCTACTTTGTATTTTTTTTCATAATCATTTTTCATTTTCTCCCGTTCCAATCCGTCACGGTGGGGCGGTGCTGATCCCCGCAATATTAGCCCTTCAGTTCGTATTGATGATTAAAATTATTATTTATTTATTTATAACTATATTATTTTACAGTACAGTACAGTAGTTATTTGTAACAAAACAAACAAAAAAACAACAACAAACGTTTATACAGTACTTTTATTTGTTAAACAAATGCTTGGGCCTGTAAAAAGGTTTTGTTCCTTGCTTTCAATGTTTTATGGAGTATTTCATTGTATAATAACTGTAAAAAAATAAAGGTTTCTACTTCACGGATTTCGCCTATCGCGGGTTCTTTTTGGAACGTAACCCCCGCGATAAACGAGGGTTCACTGTACTGCGGTGTGGACGGGCTCTTTGTCTGCCAGGCTGTAGGTAGCTGATTTTACTGTGCATCCATGGTTGGCCGTTTGTGAATATCATAACATACAATATTGACTGGATGATTAGTAATTTTTCATACCTGCAAATCTGCTAAAAATATATATATATTTCAAGGCTACTCAAAAATGGCTTAGAAGTTAAAATCTTCATTGAATACTTAAGGAAACAGTGAAACCTTCACATTTAAAAAGTATAACTACTACTGAAGAAAGACTAAATAATTATTTAAACATATTGATATTTAGGCTACTGCCATTTGTAGAGCCTAATACAATTGTACCCCAGCATGTAGAAGAAAAGGTACATATATGTACCTTTTACCACTGGGGTACATATATGTACCTTTTGGGCCCTCAAAAGGGTACAAATAGTTACCTTAAGGTCCAATAATGAGCCCTAGGGGGTACATTAGTGTAGATTGTACCTAGGGGTACAAAAAAGGACTCGTACTGTACCCCTATTTCTGAGAGTGCATATATCGTCCAACTTGCACTGTGATTCAGTGCCTAGTAGTTTTATCTGTATGTAGTCAACAACTGACTGTCAAATTGAATGAAATTCATCATATCTGTGTAATATTTCAACAATATTGTCAGTTATTTTGCATTGAACTACATGTCAGTGCCCATGGTTCAGATTTGTGTAGGTATGTTTTCACAAAAGACTTGTGTTTCGTCTCATAGCAGCGCTTCCCATTATCACTTTTCCTAATGGCCAAGGTCCTAGAACATGTAATAGTCTGTCCATTCTTGATTTAAAGCTGTTTTCACTGTCCACTTTTCTCTTTTTTGCCATGTGAAATACCTCCTCTCTGACTCATATATTTCTCTTGCTGTCTCTTGTCTTTCCCTGTGTGTGTATCAAGTCAAAAATGCTTAGATTTGATTGGCTGAGTAGCATCACGTGAAATGATATACAGTGCATTCACTTGGTCTGTGAGTTTCCTGGGCCACTAAACCAGTGCTGTAAAGGCTTGAAAAGCTGTGCCAGTTGAAACCCTCAAATTATTCTCAATAATTTATTTGTTATTTATTGGTCCAAGAACCTAATTTATAAATACTGCGTATGCACAAAAGAAAGTGTACACCACTTACTGAGCAAAGTTTGGGGTTTATAAAAAACAAGCTTGATGGGAGAAGTACGGTCCTCCACGGAAACTCTGACACATACATAAACATGATAAGCAGAAACGGTTTGAATTTGATACTTTTGTGGAAATTAAATCGAAAGATTACCTCTAACCTATTATACGTGAGGTTTGTTTGCAAAAACAGTATCTGTTCCAACCATCCTAGAAACGAATAAACAAACACCTGTTTGACACTCCCTGGATTGCACACACACAAACAAAAAAACATGATTTGGGATAATAAATAAAAATTTTTTGAAGCATTATAACACCTGTAAAACAATTTTTGTAATATTTAATCAATACCTTGAAGGTATGAAGTTAAATCTCATAATAATGTGCAGAATAGGAGAAATTTTGTTGTATTTATAATGTCCACATTTTAACCACCAAAAAATATATTTTTTATTGTCTCAGCCTTCACAGCAAGACCTTTCATTTAACACTGTGTGTGATTCCTTATTAATCCCCTATTCTCTGCATTTTCTGTGATCATTTACATGCTGTCAGTGTGAATATATATATTTTAATTAGAGTTGATTGTGATCTATAAAGGGAAACCAGCAGAGGATTTGTGTATGCACTGTGTTATAAATCAGAATATTTTTTTTGCGTAAATAATTTCTGTGTTTCATGCGTATGCCACCTTTTGACTTGAATCCTATGCATAGTTTTATAAATGAGGCCCCAGATCTCTTTCAGATTGGGTCTCTTTTGATCCATGTGTTGGGAGGAGGGATACTTCAGGATCCAGCTGCCACATCCCATTTCATCTCTTCTGGGATTAAGTCCGGTCATTCAATGATTAGATTTGCCCTATTTGCTTGACAAACATCAGGAGGAACATACTGTCTGACACAGAGAGGGGGTGAAGTGTGAGGGGTTAGATGTACAGTAAGAGGCTTGGAGCCAGATGCAGGTCAATGAATCCAATTTCACTTCTATCATCCCAAGACAAAGGTTACAGCACTGTAACTTGACATTTCAGCCTACGCTGGGACAAAACATCTTAGCACGAAGATTTTTAACCCCATCCTTATCCTCTTAATTGGTCAAATCCTCAACTAATTGCCTGTCAGGCCATTACAGCATGAAATCGGATATATGACAGCACAAAGGGGGAGACAGCAGAGGATGAAGGGATGAATGATGGGGGGGTTGCATTTTGGTTGCAGATTAGGCTCACAGACAGACTCTTCTCTGATAGGCTGCCTAATAAAACACCACTAAATGGAGACACACTGTAAAGCTATATGGTGGGTTATTGAAAAGCAATTACAGACCTCTCTCTCTTAATACCATTAGCACGTCTAAAAAAAAACACCCTCCTTCTAATGGTAATGGTGTGTCTTTCTCACTCTCATGTGGTCACCTCACCTTCTACCAGTCTACCTCACTTATCTTCAAATGCACCATAGCACAGTAAAGGGAAGAGCTCTCACATGGATTAACACAGTTCTGAGTGTAAGGTTAAATTAATTTTGTTCGTCATAAGAACATACATTGGATTTCTTTTTGCCCTTCACTAAGGAGGTAAAAAAAAAATGGTTCTCATCCCCTTGATCATCCATTACAATCTGAATGTAAACATTTTCAGCTTATTATACTACTTTCCAACAAAATGCCAATCATCTCCTCCATTGAATTTTGGCATTTTTATGATATTTCATTTTTGTCTGAGTCCTTAATTGACAATGTTGATGACCTACAAGGTTTTTTTTTTTGTTGTTGTTTTTTGACAAATAACTTAATTTTTTGCTCAAAGTTTAGAAAATGTAAAAATGTTACGGTGGTTCTAAAATGGAACAATATTGTATGACTTTAGTGGAATCTGGGAGTCATACGTCATTCTACTATGATGTCTTGTTATATATAGTTGGTGTTCAGGTTGAATGAATAACGGGAGACACGTTGTAAGCTCGAAACCAGGAACTTTACTGTGCATTTCCTTTAGCATCACAATGACTGGTCTAACTCTAATAATCTTATTATTTCAAAATGAAAACTGACGTATTTATGAATCAAAAAGGTAATTGTAATACTGTACAATAAAGAGAAAGAGCTGAAAGTCTCTTTTATCACTTGTATACTAATACAATAATTCTTGTATACTGACACTGTTACTTGCTTTATAAGGATTTAGCTATTCACAGTCTCTTGATATGTCAAAATCACATCTCAGTAATGAGAAGTTGAGGTTGTCTCCTGTTTGTTCTCATGGAGTATCGGGACTGAACAGGAGCATCAAGGTTGATGTTTTGTTCATGATGACAATTCTCTGGCGGGTCTGGATGATGATTCTTGTGTGTGTCTGGAGGTGATAGATCTAGATCATCATCTTCATCAGACACCTCGGAATCAGGTCCAACTGAAACTGAAGATGGAGCAGTTTGAAATGGGAGGAATTTCTGGTTATCTCATGTCCAGAGCGAGATGCTGTCATCATTGATCCTTTTATCCTCACAATGGTGTAGGGCTTGGCCTTATAGGGAGCCATGAGTTTGCCTTTAATGAGCTGGCGGCAAAGCACAATGTCTCCTGGTTTGAGGATGGAAGGTCGTGCTCTATGATGGCGGTCAGCCTTCTGTTTCATGCGCTGCTTGGCACGCTGATCTATATCACGGAGTCTGGTGTCTGATGTAGGATGTCAAGTCATAGAGTAAGTGGGGAGAGTGGTGTGGAGTTTTCTTCCAAAAAGTAACTCCCTGGAGTCTGTTGAGTGGTTCCATGAGGAGTTGCTCTGTAATTTCGGAGGAAACTGTAGAGATTCTGCTTCCAAGGTCTTCATTCCGAGTGAGTGGCCGTAATAGTCTTCTTTAACGTTTTCATGAATTGTTCTGCTTCTGCATTTGCTCTTGGCCAATAAGGTGTTATTTTTCTGTGATTGAAACCAAGGTAGAGGCTGAAGTCTTTGAAGGCCTGACCATTGAATGGTGGTCCAATGTCTGTTTTCACAACATGTGGTATTCCAAATGATGAAACGATCTTGTCTAGTGTGGGAATCACTGTAGTTGCTGATGTGGCCTTGGCTATCTCAACTTCTGGATACCTGGAATACTCATCAACAACCACAAGTAAGTAATCACCTGATGGAAAAGGACCTGTGAAGTCAATGGAAACATTTTCCCACGGACCCTTAGGAAGTTCAGACATCTTGAGTGGCTCCATGTGGTTTTGAGTGGTTGCTGCTTGACATGGAATGCAGTGTTGTATCATGTTTTCCACCATTTCATCTATGCCTGGAAACCATACCTTTTCCCTCAAGAGCTGTTTGGTCTTGACAACGCCCATGTGACCTATGTGGGCTAGGTTGATGGCTTTATGGTGGAGAGAGGTAGGTAGCACAAGTCTGTGAACTTCTGATGTGTTACAGGGAGGAGGCAGGTTTTCAATGGCTGTGATCTTTTCGGGATCTGCAGAGATGCATTTTGCTGAGAAGACATACCCAAAAAGTTGAGTGGTTGCTGCTTGACATGGAATGCAGTGTTGTATCACGTTTTCCACCATTTCATCTATGCCTGGAAACCATACCTTTTCCCTCAAGAGCTGTTTGGTCTTGACAATGCCCATGTGATCTATGTGGGCTAGGTTGATGGCTTTATGGTGGAGAGAGGTAGGTAGCACAAGTCTGTGAACTTCTGATGTGTTACGGGGAGAAGGCAGGTTTTCAATGGCTGTGATCTTTTTGGGATCTGCAGAGATGCCTTTTGCTGAGAAGACATACCCAAAAAACTCTAGCTGGGGTTTGCTGTATTTGCTGTATTTGGTTTTGCTGCTCTTCACCGTTAAGTGTTATGTTCTTCTCTCTTAGCTGGAATACAGCTTTGAGGCTTTCATTGTGTTCTTCTTGTGTCTTCCCATACACTATGATGTCATCGCTCATGTTTCTGACATTGGGAATGCCCTGGAGCACTTGTTGGATGACATTTTGGAACACCTCTGCAGCAGAGTTTATGCCAAAACTGAGTCTGGTGTATCTCCAGAGGCCAGTGTGTGTCATGAAAGTGGTGATGTACCTTGAATCTGGGTGTAGTTCCAACTGATGGTATCCAGCGCTTAAATCTAGCTTAGAGAACACCACAGCTCCATTCAGGTCATGGATGAGGTCATCAATCGTTGGTGTGATGTGTCGTTCTCGCTGGATTGCTGTGTTTGTTAGGCACATATCCACGCATATGTATATACATCTTTCAGGATTCTTGGGTTCTGGAGTGACCACTATTGAAGATACCCATGGTGTGGGGCCACTGACTCGCTCGATAATGCCTTTTTCTTGTAGTTCATATAGTTCTCTTTCCACTTTTTTTCGCACTCTTTTTTGTGCATCATCCCCGATGTCCAATGCCACAAGGAAGTTGGTGAATCGTTTAATCCACTTCTTCCACTTCGAGCCTACTGAGCTGGGTTCACTGTGTACATCGAACTGTGGGAAGTTTGGGAGACTGCCCATGGTGCAGCGTTACGGCTCTTCTTTTCTGCTCCGTGTGTCTCGTGAGCGTAGTGGCTAGCTGAGCTTGTTAGGCTTCTGTGTTGGCTAGCGTAGTTTACTTACCCCATATCCAGAATGATCGTTTTATTCGTTCTTCATTTAATGCGGTTTCCTCGTCGGCAGTTATGATGTCTTGTTCAGACTTGGGGAGTAACAGACTACATGTAACAGTGTTACGTAATTAGGATACAAAAAAAAGTAACAGTATTCCGTTATAGTTACAGAAAAAAAGATGTAATCAGATTACCGCTACATCTGGAAAAAAAATGGGATTATTAATTGGATTACAATTAGAATACATAATGACGCTAACACTTGCCATGCAATGCATGATGCACATGCGGCACACATTGTGACAGTTCACGACAAGTCTGTCACAGCGACGCTCTGCTCAGCGCTCTCAAGCCAAGCCATGTAGCTCATTATGGCCTCGAGCACTAGGGAAACGGGACGGTATGTGTTTAGTATCTATGGTAGTTTTAAAGTTTGAGCATGATGTTCGAGTGTGAATACCGTAACATTATTTAGCTAAATAATCACAGGGGCTTTTATTTCTGATATAACTTGCCATGTTGTAGTACGAAGCCTCGTTTTGGTTCAGAAGAGTGAAGAGTGTGGCCTCTTTAAGAAATAGGGCAGTGCATAGTGCGTGAGTGGTAGAGCAAGGTGAGAGAGCGATGGTGGCTGCACCAAGCCCAGCTCAGTGGCAGAAGTCTGTAGTGTGCACACTCTATGGGCCAAACAACACTGAAGATCTGAGTATTTTCATACGACCATCAAAGCACCACTGAGCAGCTTTCATAGGAATGAATGGGGCTCTATCTCTAACACTGTATCACTGTGTTAGGGAGTAGTAAAATATATGTGATTACACAAGCAGTTTAACTACAGTTTGCTGTGACATGCTGGACTACATTCATATTTGCATCATGATTCAAGTAGTTAAATTACTTAATTAAATTATTAAATGGAGTTTCGGAGTTAACAACTGAAACTACTGACAATTTTGGGTTATAGAAGCAAAGGAAAATGTATTCTATATATAAGGTGTCAATTAGTCAGATGCATTCATTATTGCTATTTTTTTAATGTTTGGAGAAGTTGCAACATCTCTTTTTTTTGGAGTTACCTGGCTAAGTGAGTAATCCTGCTTGATGCAGTAGCCCCACTTAGACTAGTTTTTGGAAGGCAGGTGTCTGATTGATGGACATTAAACCAAAGCTGACACTCATTGCACTTTCCCATGAATAGTGGGGTGTCTTGGAGGTGTGATGCTTCCTAGTTTTTGGCTTTTTTTTCTTTTTGTGATCAAATTTTTATTTTATTTCAAAGAAAATTATCGATTAAAATAATAATACAAATAATAAATAATAATAAAAAGAAAAAGAAATATATATACACATGCACATACACACATACATGCATACATACAAATGAAATCAGAAATCATTTGTATCAGAAAATGAAATCAATGAAACCCACCCAGTCCCTGGATCCAGGACTCCAAACCCCAGTCACATGTTACACCTGAAACCCACGGAGGATAGTTAGAAATGAGCACCAAGCCTTTATTGCTGACTCTTTAGCTCCGTGGACTCTGGCTGTCGACAACTCCAGATAAACAATGTCCAAATATGTCAAAACCCATGCTTGGAAAGAAAGTGAGTGTGGAGGTTTCCACCATGTGGCAACTAGTTTTTTCGCAGCTGTAAGTCCAGCCAACAATGCTCTTCTCTTGTCGAGTGTCAAACCCAGCACTGACAAATCATTCAAAATTAATGTAGCAGACAAGTAGGGCAACCTGATCTTAAACAACTTTGAGAGATTAAAGGCAACCATCTTCCAAAATTCAGCCACTGGGGTACACTCCCAGAACATATGAAAAAAACTGCCAATCACTTTGGAAGAACAAAAAGTACATATAGGATCATCAATAACCTTCATCAAGTGAAGCTTCCTAGGAGTTAAATATACCCTATGTATAAAATTATAATGTATTTGCTGATGATCAGGATTTCTGGATGCCAAGCCCACATAACCTACACTTTATCCCAGTCAAATGAGGGTTTCAGATCTGGAACATCGCTCCTCCATATTGTGTCTAATGCCAGGGGTCTGTAAGAATGCTGCAACAAGAACCAATAGAGTCTCAAAGCAAAACCACTTGTACTTCTAGCAGAGTGGAACAATTTATGAAGCGGGTGTGGTGTGAGAGGGCCCTGTAAAGGAATACTATTGGCTTTTAAAGACGATCTCAGCTGCAAATAAAAGAAAAAGGAGGTACGTGGTGTACCATTCTTAATACATATGTTCTGAAAAGTAAGTAACCCTTCCTCCCCATAAATACCACCAAGTGTGCAAATGTTTTTTCTTTTCCAATCAGGAAAAGGAATAGGACGACCGCCAATCAACAATTTATCATTATTGAATATTGGAGAGTGCGGGCCCCACACAGAAGAGCAACCAGCTAGTTTCTCCACCCTCCTCCATAAAAATAGCAAATATGAAATTATGGGACCAAATCTCAAGCAGCATTGGTGGACTGAGATATTAGAATGCAAAATATTAGCAAAAGAATATGGGGCCAACATCCGCTCCTCCAGAGCTTGCCATGACACCTGTGCATCAGGTTGAAACCAAGTTAATAGAGGCCTCAGTGTGAAGGCTCACTTATAAAATTTGAAGTTCGGGAGAGACAGGCCATCAGCCTGCCTTATCTCGCTGCATTGCGGTGAGCTTAATACGAGGTCGTTTATCATGCCAAAGAAATGTTGTTATTGCTGATTACAATTTGCTCCAATATTGTGGGGGCGGGGAAAGGGGGAGCATCGAGCTAACAAAATTGACTCTGGGCAGAATATTCATTTTAATTATGGCTACCCTACCACGAAGTGAACTTGGGAGGCTAGGCCATCTGTTGAGATCCACTTCAACTTTATTGAACATATTACAAAAATTGTTTTTAGTTTATGTCTGTATGGAGGAGTAAATATCTATCCCCAGATATATAAAGTTTTTAGTGACTGGAATAGATGCAGGGATGGCAGCATTACACATGGCCTGATTTAAAGGTAGCAAAGCAGATTTCTGCCAATTTATTTTAAAACCGGAAAGCTTGCCATAATGTTCAAAGGTTGACAAAACATGTGGGATACATTGCACTGGGTTGTTTAAATATAATAAAATGTCATCAGCATATAGTGAGATGTGATGGTGTGTTCCGCTAATAGAAATTGGTGAGTTTGTAGGTGAGCCGCGGATGGCTTGTGCCAGTGGTTCAAGAGAAAGGGCAAATAGCAGAGGGCTGAGAGGACAGCCCTGTTTTGATCCTCTCGAGATAGCGAAGGGAGGAGAGCTAGTTTTGCCTGTGAGCACTACGGCTGTTGGATTTTTATACAGCACTTTAATCATATTAATGAACGGCATGTCGAGCCCCATAAACTCAAACACTGACCACCAAAAAAGGCCACTCCAGGCAGTCAAAGGCCTTCATTGCATCTAGTGAAAGGACAGCAGCAGGGGAACTTAAGCTTTGAGCACCATCTATCACGTGCAATAATCGTCTAACATTATCTGTAGCCAGTCTAGATTTTATGAACCCTGTCTGGTCAATGCGAACCAACTCTGTCATATGGCCTTGAAGCCACTGGGCCAATAATTTCGCGTAAATCTTTAAGTCTGCATTTAATAGTGAAAGTGGCCTGTAGCTGAAGCACTCTACTGGATCCTTTCCTTTTTTAAGAAATAGTGAAATTAATGCTAGATTAACATCCCTAGAAAATCAACCCTCTTTGATTGAATATTGGATGTCCAATATGTCCACTAACAGCGGGCCGATCAAGGGCCAAAAAGTGAGATAGAATTCGGGTGGAATACCATCTGGCCCTGGTGATCTACCTTTATGCATGTCCTTAACAGCCGCCTCACACTCCTGCAATGTAACAGGGCCATCTAGTTTTACGGAGTCATTATTACTAAGGCAAGACAGTTTAATGCTATTTAAGAAATTATTGCAGACATGTTTGTCAAAATTACTTTCCGAGTTATATAACTCCTGATAAAAGGAGGCAAAGGAAGCATTTACTTTTTTTGGATCAGATTGTATGATGCCATCTTCGTTTTTAATGCAAAAAATATCAGCAAAGTGCCTTGTTTTATGCATAAGAAACTCGGAGCGGTGCCTCAGAAGAGAGTTAATTTCTTTTTTAATCAGTTCCTTTTGTAGGGCTGTATGGTCATTAAAGTTACGTCGCAAGGTAGCATCAAGGGTTGCATATTTTAATTCTAAAGCTTCTAATTTGGCTGCACGTTCCTTATTTCGTGTTGAAGCGTATAAAGTAGTATTACTCCTTATAAAGCCTTTCACTGCCTCCCAAAGTATCCTTGGATCGGATACAGAGCCAACATTAAACTCCAAAAACTCACTAAAATTACTTTCAAACTGAGATTTGAATTTTTCATCTCGCAATAAGGATGAGTTGAACCGCCACCTAGGGGCTTTAGTGGAAGATGGACAAACAGTGACCGAACAATATATTGGTATATGATCAGACCAGGTGACCGGAATATAATATGCATTATGAATATTTTGAAATAAATCTTTTGGGGCAAAGATAAAATCTAGTCTCGAGAAGGATTTGTGTCTCCCTGAGTAAAATGAAAAGTATTTTAAAGAGGGGTTTAACATACGCCAAATGTCGATCATGCCTGTATCGGTTGCCCACTGGCGGAGCGCCTCAGATGCAACATGTTGGTCCCTACTCTCACTGCCACCTGTTCTGTTCATGCTGCTGTCCCACACCGCATTGAAGTCTGCCCTTAGAACTAAATGAAATCCTGAAAGATCGAGCAAAGATTTAGTTAATTGTTTATAAAAAAGCGACATCAAACGCATTAGGGGCATAAGCGGAAATAAGTGCAATGTTTTTCCCATCCATGCGGATCTTGGCAATGGTTATCCGACCCGCACCATCCGCCCAGGAGTCAATCACGTCAAATTTTAGTTTGCGTTTAAACAGTACCATTACCCCTTTACATTTAGTAGCTTTGGATGAAGTTGCAATAGGGTGATAAAGCTTATTGGCTAATCGATCCGCATCTTTGCACAGTAAATGTGATTCCTGAATCATAGCAAAATCTATGTTTTTCTTGCGGAGAAACTCTAATACAGTGGTTCGTTTGTGTGGATTGTTAAGACCCCTGGCATTAACTGAAATGAGATTGAGAGCTGTCATATGCTGAGAAATATAGTAAAATAAAAAATGGAGTTGCCCCAATAGCAGTAAGAGAGAAGTCTGGATCCATAAAAGAAAAACACCCCAAAACAAAAATAGACAAAACACATCAAAAACACCAAAAAGAACAAAGGAAGGTGAGGAAGCAAAATACTCTCAAACCTTCCTGATAAATCCACAACTGGATAACTAACTCAAAGAACTAAGAGTTAGGCTATTCTCTAGCCTCTAAGAAAAAGCTGGAATCACCAACAATGACTGAGCCACCTCAGTGTTTCTTGGTTTTTAAAGCCACAACACCTACCCAGTTGTTTGTTGCTGAGCAGGTAGCATACAATAGGTTGATTTGAGATGTTTTGCTAAAACCGTTGGTGTAAATAATGTTGCAGAAAGAAAGATGAACTGAAAGAAGCTGTAAAGATGTGAAGGGATGATAATCAATAATTGGTGAGTGCTTCTTTTGTCACACAATATGTAATTACTTCAGCTAGAAGTCTCTCAATCAAAACAAAACAAAAGACACTTGTCGAGTATTGTGTGGGGAAGACCGGGCAGAGCTGATGCTCAGAGCTAACCAGCTCTGGAGGTGTGAGTTGGGTAGAGCCAGACCTTTTGGCGGAATAAACACCCAGAGTCACATCAGATTCTGCTCTGACACGGCGATGTTAACTGATGGGAGGAGAGCTCAAAGATTACTTTATAACTTTATAACTTTTGGGATTAAAAAGCGGATTTATCTTCTCTCCTGTTAATCAACCTGACTGCAGCAGTGATCTGCAGAGATGACCTCCATTGTGTTTATGTACTGTTATATCCCTTTCACACTGGACAAAAAACCTACTAATAATAACACACAGTATAGATTAGAAAGAAGCAAGATGTGTCACTTCTGAGCAACTTCCATTATGAGCCCCTGTGTCTGATTCAGAATATTACTGATTACATATTTTTTAAACAACGTCTTTTGGGTGTTGTCTGATGAGGTATATAATCTGCTGCTTTCTACTTTTCCCTGTGCGTTCTACTGTGCAAAACTGTAGAACCCTTTACATCATTATTTTTGCTTTTCTTGTCCACATGTAAAACAGTGGACAATATAGCCACTGAAAAGTAAGGGGAGAGGGTTTTTCTTTGTACCATTTGAATTCTCTGCAATGGCAACATCAGGGGACCCACAGAGATACTAAGCTGTCCTTCATCATTTAGAGTGAGCACTTAGAAGTACAGCAGCAGCGTGAAGTTTGATTCAAGTCCCCTTGCCCTGTCTCCAATCCACTGAAGTATCATTAATTATAAGTGCAGGCGTTTCCTTGGGCATTCCAGGCACAGCTTGTGTTGGTTCAAACACAAGCCTGCTCACATCAATTTCACTACTAAGTTGGTTTTCTGAGGACTTATCAAAGATCTTCAGTTCGCTTTGGGTTATTGTGCCCTAGTCGACTCTCTTCCTGCTACATTGGCAGTCAGTGCAGCTCTCCAGCCCTCCCTATCTCACCTCCTTCTCCTCCTCCTTCCAACATCTCATCTCCTCCCTCTCTCTCCACTTTCAATGCCCACAGTAACTCCATACTTTGTCTTTGTCTACCTCTTCCTCTTTTCTCGCTTCCCGGGAACTTTTCATTCACTCTGTCCTCTTCTATAGCTACATGCTACACTGCAGCAAACACCCCCTCCTGTCGCCTCCACCCACCCCAAACACTCACCCTCCTTCCTCTCAACCTTTATCCTTGCATTCCTACATTCTCTTCCTAATCTGATTGAGCTTGCTTTATTTCCCAACCAGTGTTTTGCCTGTGCTGAACTCATCTCAAGGCATTCTAAGTGTTCTCCTCTTTTCTCTTAAGCTGAATTTTTCTGCATCACATCTCTCTCTGTTATACTCTTTACACCCTAAAGGATTTAATTTAAGATGTGTTTTGTGTATCATGCTTGCATAGACATGAAAAATGAATGTATATGTGGATTTAGAATTGCAAAGTATTACATTCATCATTTGGGTTTATATTCTGCTTTTGCCTTCACGTTTGGGCTTATTCCTGGAGCAGACAGGGACCTATAGTCTTGTTCTAGGACATGGAATTGATAGTTTGATGAATTCAGACTAACCTCCACAACCCAAAGGCAATTCTGCTGCTCAAAAACAAATCTAGAAACTGGTACGACAAAAATAATCACACCTGTTTTTCTTTCCTTTCTGTTTTACACATGCCATGGCTGTGATTTGCAAGCGTGTCCAATGTAATGTCATCACAACTCACACTCTAAGTTTTCTCCTAGAAGCAGAGAGAAGTTTGGTCTCAGGGATGTGCTCTTTGTTTTCGAGTGCACCTTCACCTCACTCTTCCTTTCTCCCATCCGCATCCCCCTCTCCCCAACCCTGACCCACAGTGTAACACAGCAGAGGCAACAGGGGCCTGACCTGATTTTCTTTTATTGCATTGTAATACCGGCAAGTCCCAGAGAGCAGCCTCCTTTGTTACCATGTCATCACTTATTCATGACAGCCTCAAAACACAGCGCCTGCATCCACAGTCACGCCAGCCACACAACCTTATTCACACCCCCAGATTCACACACACATGCACACAAATGTGCACAGACTGGTAACCCGGGGGCTCAGGTTCGTGATAAGCCAGGTGAGCGGGGGGGGTTCAACAAAAAGTAAGTTGGAGATGCTCTGCACTGGAAATCTTACTGGCTGATAGAGGGTGACAGGGGAGTGGATTTTCACTCCTGCCCCATCCCACTCCCACAGAAAAAAATCTTGACCCATCCCAATCGGAGCCGGAGTAAAAAAAAAAATCCTGTCCCTGTTCCTGTTTTTCTTCTTCTAGTCTTTAGGCAATACATTGAATTTGATTTGATCTTCTCTCCCTTCTTTTTAGATTACTTTGTCTTCTGCAGTGTTATTTCAAAAGATATGGCAACAGGAACAGTTCATCTGTGGTAAACAAACTGATGACAACAACAGTAAAACCAGCTATAATATAATAACTTTAATGATAATGTCCTGATGATGATGATGATGATTATGAAGATTATGACAATAATGGTGATGATGTCGATGATGATGATGATGATGATGGAACATTCCACAGGTAAACAGGTTTATTAGAACCAGGTGATAGTATCATGACTGGGTATGAAAGGGGTATCCTGGAAAGGCTTCGTGAAACTGGGAAACAGTTAAATTGCAAATGATTTCAGTTTTCATTCATGTTTTACACAGCATCTCAGCTTTTGTGGAAGCAGGGTTTTATTTACAGTCATAAACTGTGCATATGCTCCTTTGTTTTGCTCTGTTTACTTCCCCCAGGGAACTCACTTTAATCCCACATCTTCTTCTCACAGATAATACTAATTATAGTTTAACTTCTCTTCCCCCTCCTAAACAATTCATGACCATGATGATTATTTCACAACAACAGCGGTACTTGAAAGCTAGTCAACAACCAACAGGGATTGTTGTGGAATCTATTTACACAAGTGTCAGTGTGCATTAGTGCTATAATTTTGGAGATGTTGTTGGAGCGGGAATCACTTTAGAGCATCAGTTCTGGTTCTCACAGTAAACTTGTAGTGTTTGAAGATAAAAAGATGGATTGTCTCATTAGGTAATATTTGACTTTCAGACCGCTGGGATGTTTTACAGTGTAAATGGCAGGCACTATAATATGGAATAGTGAGTCTTAGTTTGAAGTTTCTGTAAAAAAAAAAAAAAAGTTGTAGGTTAACGGAAAAGAACAGAATAAAAGAACATGAAATATAAACAGAGAATTCTGCCTCACCATCCACTCTGTTGGGACCTTCTCCCTTGTGTCTTTTCCCTCTTTTTTTTTTTATTTCAGATGGGTGTGGATTCATTAAAATGGCTCCTCTGTTTTCATTTGTGACTCCAGAATACGAATGAGTGCATACCAGAGGGCCAGAGAGGGAAGATGCTACAGCACCCCACTTCATTTTTATCTTCTGATAGAAAAGTTTGAAACGGGCATCAAAAGGACAGTGGCTTCATCTCAACTTTTAAGTATGTCTTGAACCTATTAAACTGAGGGCCTAACGTATATTTCTACTTAAAAGCCTTTTCCATTTAAAGTTACTATAATTAATATTTTTAACAAAATGTAAAAGTATAATGAAAGGGTCAGTCTAAGTGATAAATCCCCCAGAGAATAGTCCCCTGACTACAGTTTGCCTCAGCTCTAATAAGCTTCTTTAGCCATTGTTTTGTTTTTCCAGCCTGTAAACTAAACTAAAGCAGTAGCAAGCAGCTGTTTTGAGCAAAGGAAAATAGCTCTGAGACTGTATGCTACCTTCCCAGCACCAAACAGCAGACAGACACAGTTAAAGACTTGCTGTTGACTAGATTTTTCTTTTTTTAGGAGCAGTGTTGGAGAGGCTGCTTTGGAAGCATAGCTTTGCGAAACACCAATTACTTCACATTGAAGATGAAACTAAAGCAGACCTACCCTAGGGAGAAATCTAGTATGTTGAACTGAAGCTACTTAGTAAAGTATTTTGAAATACCTTTTAACAGTGCACATGTGATATTAAGTTCTAATAAAATATAATACAAAAAAGTCACATGCTACCCACAAAAAAGCATAAAAAGCATGTCAGCTTTGACTTACAGTAGAGAAACAAGGGTAAACAAAAAATAAAAGAAATTCCTTTCCTTTTATGGCTCTTGATTGTTTGTTGCTCCAGTACTTAATAACTACAGGTATGAGCACCGTCATCTACCATCAGAAAGATCTTGATCTTGAAAGTGAAACAAAGAGGAATTAATTTGTTTAACAAATCAATTAAATTAAATGAATTCTACTCTTTAAATACAGCTGTTTGCAGGATACATGGGTAATTTATGTTTCTGGCTATGATACAGAAAAAGCCTATCTTCTTGCTGATGGTGTCATTTGCTTATGTAGGTCATATAGAGGGATCATGGTATCCATCCATCTATCTGGTATCTATCAGTGAGTACAATATGATGTCTGGATCTGGTGAGCTTAAATTATGGATAAACTGTTATGGGTGTTTTTTAAAATTCAGAGTTATACAGGGCTCTCAAGTTTGATACTGGATTTGGCTTGAAAGAATTAAAAGTGACTTTTGGGCCTTGGCGAAGGTATGCGCCATTCTAGTTTTAAATGCAACACAGTAGCCTACAACATCAATAAAGAAAGACACGAACAGACTCGAAAAGAAGCAAATTCACCTGGGGCAAAACAAACTGACACAAAGACACATTGCCGAGTTAGCTTGTTAGTATTAAGCAAGGGTACAAACAAATAGTGTGAAGAAAAATATGATTTATTGCAACACCATGCATTGATAATATATATATATATATATATGGATAATAATGGAAGTCCAGGTATTACTGTGAAGTCCAGGTATTACTGTGTCTGGTCGTCATCCAGAACTCATAGGACCGGAGACGTACATTAGTTTTCAATACACTGTGATTTTCAATTATAGAGTAACTATGAGAGCACGGAAATGTATTTTACTGCGCAACATTTTGAGTTAAAAAAAACAAGAGCTTTGAGTACATTTACATTCAGTAGAGCATGTACTGGTTTAACATGTCTTTAAGTGAGAGACACAGAAATCTGCTGCACACTAAATTATTAATTGTCTAGAAATGTCAGATTACATCACCCTGTGTGTACTTATCACAGGGAGCCAAATCTCATCATGGAAATAAAAGCAGAACTTAAAAAAAAAAAACTTATTTTGATTTGACCTTCCTCATCACTGCATCACTAAAAAATCTCAAAGCACACCTGAGCTCATTCAAGAGCAGACAAGGCTCTGGTTAAAAAAAAAATGTAAATCACCACTCTTAATCTCCTCTCCCACTGTTTCCTTGAAGTCTGACAACAAAATAGAGCACATTCGACACTCTCTTTAAAATAAGGGGAGAGGGGAAAAGGCAGTTAAACCTTGTGCTCAGCTGTGTATAAGTTGCCTCTCATTATATGAAAGCTACATGTCTCACTATTGGCTGCCTCACTAATTGTTCTAAATGTAAAGAGCTTCTAATCAATGAGCAAAAGGACTACTAAACAGAGCATGTCAGATGAGAATGCGCTGGATCATTTCCTCTTACTGTTCTGTACATACCTCACCTCTAATTATCCATCGTCTCTCAATCGAGGCTTATTTCTTCAGGTTTTTGGTCCAAACTAAATCCTTTGGGACATTCAGACGAGTTTTGATTGACATAATCAAACACCCTGTCAGTGTTAATCATATGTTTATTCCTCGGATTGTCTTAATCAATCACATTTCAGGTATTTCTATGAAACCAAGCCTTCTATGCACCAAGGCTCACTATCCAGACCAACACTGCCACCTGTTGTTCAGCTCATACTAACACCCAGACCCAGGATTGGCATGTATTAAATGTAAATAATACAACACAGTAATACCTTTAGTCACACAGTGTAAAGGATGGGCATGTTGCACATTTTATAATGACAATCTTATCCATCATAAATCCACTGATTAACATTTTGATCATGGATAATCTTTATCTGGGTGTCACCATGAAAGGCGCAGGCTTGAGGAGTCAACAGAATCTCAATGTGTGGCACCCACACTGGAGTTTTGCAGGCTGCATGTGTGCAAGTATGCGGGAAGGGGGGGATGAGTCCAAGTGCTCTGCCTTTCCCTCCGTGTTCTTTGCAGCTGCATGCAAACATCACACATTCTGAATATGTACATGAATAATAGAGCAGCCTGACAGGAAATTAACAAACGATGGGGACCCACTCGAGCTCCCACATAATATATTCATCTGAGGCAACATCACACTTCTGTCTGATTCCATCGCTCACTTTTCTTTTAGCACCTCTCAGGCTTTAAGTATATATGTCTGTACTGTATACCCACTGTCGAAGCCTGTCCAGGTCATCCAAACACACGCTCGTAGAGCAATAATGGTGAGCAGACAGCTAGGGAGATAGAGAACAGTCATAAAGAAGGAGAGAAGGAAGAGAGAGTGTGAAAGAGAGAGAGCGAGCAGCAGCAGAGGCAGAGTTAGTCGAGCTCCCCAGGAATTATTGAGGAGCGTCTGTCGGTTTGCGCCTGCATTCTAAATAATGGATGAGATCCTCCAATGAGATAAAACCAAAATTCCATGCTGTTACAAGGACATAGACTGCTGTGAATACTAACTACTCCTGTGCGCTTTCATTTCGTTTACTGTGTGATCATGCAGGGCCCTCCTCACCATGTGAGTGCCAGGCACTCATAGAGTTGTGTATCATCACCTGCCTGGTATAAGGGATCTCCTGCACTCTAATGAGCTGACTGCTGCTTCCATGCCACATAATAAGAAGGTGCTTTCATTCTTCACATTTCTCTATTCTTATATGCGCCATACTGTTCTCATATTCTCTCCTTGATAACCCATCTCCTGTTTACTTATTTATACAGCAAGAATAAGGCCGGGCATATAGATTCTATCCAGTGTTGTCATTAGTTGAGCCTGCTGGAAACTTGTCAGATCACAGTGCAGTGTGTAGTTTTGGTCTCAGTACATTTTCAAACTTTTACCCCTGCCCCATTGCACCTCAGAACAGTTACAAGGGGTAGTGGTTTCCAATCTCCACCTATGAAGTGGGACAACCATTCAAGACCCTCATACATCATCAGTTGTCGCTGATAGTGTTTATATAACAGACATTTCCAATATGGCATCTAAACCGTGGTAAATTCTCTTGCACTCTGGTATAATCACAATACCTTTTTGTTTTTTATCTGATGGAGATGAAACAACATGGACACTCACAATTCATTCACGACATCCTTTATGTTGATTTCAATCAAGTCATGAAATACAAACAAACACTGCTCCATTACCTGAATACTAGTGGTGTTTTATAGACTAACATGCTAAAAGTGCAGAAATTTTGCCACTGGATTTTAGTTACATTTCAGGCTTCAAAAAACTTCAAAAGGGGGAAATGCACCCTTTAAATACATCAAAATGCAAGACTGTTGTGCACAAATCAGCAAAAACAATATTAGCTAGCTGGCTAATTAGTTAATGAGACATCAGCAAACTGGTTGCAATTGTTTTATGCTTGTAGAGGACCATAATACATCGAAACGACAGAGAGTTCTCGTGACCCGCGGTTTCTAGCGTGCCTCTGAGAAACCACACCGACTCTGACCTCCATCTGGCCGTCTCTGTCCCCAAAAGCAGCTGTCTGAATGATGAAAAGCACATTACATAGAAATAAAAACAGCGTAGGATATAAAGCATTTAATTAATGATCAAGGGTAAGCATATTTCATGGTCAGATCAGTGTTTTGGAGGCATCTGTCTTGAAAAAAATGGGAGGAAGAGAGAGAGAATGTATCTGGCTGAATATTACACCAAGAAACGAAAACAACTTCACACAAATTTAATTTTTATTTATTTTATAATACTGTAATAACTTTGTTATTGAATGGAATGAAGGGAAAAATCACTATGAAGAGATGTTTCCTACATCCATTCTATCTTAAAATCTTGTTTTTGTGGCTGACTTTTAAACATACTTCACAAAGCTGGGCGACAGACATGATGAGAGTGAGGCTGCTGATCTGAAGCTGCTGGCAGGAGGTGAACTGCACGGATCGTTCACTGAAAATCACTGATCTGACACCAAATCCACACACAGTAATTATGTATAGTCATACAAAAGAGTACAGGATGAAAGCAGCCGATGAACCATGTCACATTATTGACAAGACAAAGTCAGAACAGGGCAGAGTTACACACACACACACATTCAACACTTTCACGTATGGCATTTAGAAGCCATCCTGAATCATTTCAGTTGTATTACCATGTACCAACCACCACCCATTATATTTTCATGTGATCCCTATCTATGTAATTTGTTTGTCTAGAGATCTGGCAGATAAGGAGGGAAGACAAAATGTGCCAAATAGTTTTTAAACAACCTGTAAAATCTTTTATTCTCAATGAACCTCACAGGTTAAAATATTCTCAACAAAATCAGATGGTAGAAATACTTTCAGTATTTTTCTGTGACAGAAAATACAGTTCTTCACGTGTCAAATGGTCAATTCTGCCTATAAGGCCTATAGTTAGGTTCTGTCTATTTTTTAATTAATTCATTAATCTTAATTTTAGTTGTACGCATTAAAAAGTTTTAAAAATTCAAAAAAATCATTGTCTACTTTACTTACTCCAGGTAATCTGTTTCCTGGATTTTTTTTTAAGTAAAGTCTCTTTATCAGATTTTACAGTGTATACAGAAATATTAAACAGTGTTCAGATTGTATCTTAATATAGACCCTGATAGGCACATCTTGATCTCTAATATGTTATTTAGATGAAAAAGTGTTTTACTAATAAAAACACTTAATTGCTTAATCACTTTTTAAACCACTGATGTTGACTACAGTGGATGTAACTAACATACTGAAAAACAGCTTTTTGACATGATTTTCCTCCTGATTAAAAGTTGTTTTTTTTTTAAAAGGACACTGCTTTGCCTGGACACTGCCTGCCTGGCTCTACTCGGTTTGACTCGGCACAGCCAGGATTTGCATTTTCATCACAACTGGGCCAGCTGCAGTTAAACTGGTGATGAAAAATGAAGGAAGCTCAAGGAAGTGAGCTGATGTAGTATAAAGAGTGACAAAGTCTGTGAAGGAGGAGTGGTAGGATGGCTCAAACACCCAGACTTTCCCCCAGCCGACCATTGTTCATGTCCCATGTGAAACATAACATCAACATATCACCATTATTTGTACTGTACAGTAAGAGCTGATTTTATAACTATAGATGTTAGCTTTAAACAGTGGATGACATGCTCACACAGTAATAATGAATGTGCGTTGAGTTTCTCTGGTTTATCCTCCCCCACATCTCTCTACAGGACAGTGTGTTGACAGCACAGCATCACTCAACCCGTCATCCTGGTGTATGGGAGCATCACAGCAATAATAGCAGCGTCACTGCTACTGCTTCACGACCCCAACCACTACCATCACCACACACACATACACAGCTCTACAATGCCTCAAGGTCATGCCGCTCCCTCTACATTGCGTTTTCAAACAGTGTTTTTCTCAATCTACTCTCAATTCTTTCTCTGCATCCATGGTGAAAACAAATTCAGCAGGAGGGCATTATGGGAATAGGTGAGGTGGGACCATATCACCAGTATTATGCAAATGGATTCTGCGGATCAGCAACAAGGCCAGGACAACACTGACTGACAAGCTGATGCATTATACACCTATACGAAAACTGCAATATCATGGTTGAACAAGCAGATCAGATTTTTGCGCAAGTCAATTTTTGACAATTTTGAGCCACTGATTGACTTTAACATTAGCACCAAAGATATACAGACAGAAAGACACTTTTCTGAAGTAAGTTGAGGAAATGAAATATATATATATATATATATATATATATATATATATATATATATATATATATATATATATATATATATATATATATATATATATATATATATATATATATATATATACTAAAAACCATTGTAAAAATGTCAGGCAGCAATGGAGTATTAGTGGAACATAAAGGTGATGTTTGGTGGATGTTTGCTGCTGGGTTGTGATTTGTCTTAAATGAAGCCATTAAAGAGGCCTTGTTTTTTCTCTTAACTACTCAGAAGCAAAGTGGTTTGTCATTGAAAATCATAGTGGTATAATAGCTGCCATAAAGTATAATAATGTCCCTATAACATACTATGAAGTACCATATAAACACCAACAGTACCTGCAGGAATATTGCAGGGATGTAGTGGTCTAACATTATGTACCAAAAGAAAAAGACACTACAGAAATAATGTTAATTTATTAATGTGACATTTTATGAGGAGCTGGTCCCCCAAGATAGTTTGATGATAGATGTGTGGGACACTAGCTTCCACATTAGATGCTCATTAGTGTGTGATCCAGATGTTAGATGAGTAGCCAATAAATGTTCCAGTAAGTCTACAAAATATTCAGGTTGTAAAAACATCAAATGATTTGTCAGCTTGTCCCAGCTTGGGTTAGTTACAATACACATGCAACCCATTCACACAATTTTCATTGTCTTTACATTTCTTTTCTTTTTCAATTTTCAGATTTATGTTTGTCACAATTCTTTAGGCTACTTTTGCTCTGATTGGTTTGGTTAGGTTAAAGGAGCAGGTAGTGGTCCAGACATCGAGCTTGCGGTGGTATTATGAGACAGTACAGTCCAGTCTGCAGTTAGCTGTTTAGCATGCTAAATTCAGTAGATATCCCTGCAATACAACACATAATATAAGAACATTTATGTTTTCATAATCTGTTGAAAAGTTTAGTTAATTTTTCTAATTTTAGAATGTTTTAATTTTTTTTACATATTGCACCTTTAAGCAAAGATAAAGTTTTGGATTACCTGGTTCTGTCTCCACAAACAGGACTTTAAATTGTCCTTATATCATGTCAGAAATATTCAGTTTTGTTTCCTCTAACATCACTGTAAAATGTCCATACATCTCATTAAAAATATCCAGTAATTTCATGTGTATCAGTTTTTAAGCATCACCTTGAACAGTGGTCTCCCCCTTGTCGTCTAAGCCACCATCATCCCCTCCTCCTCCTGGCATGAAAGTCAGCTCATAAATATGTAATTTGAACATGATATGGCACAAATGTAGAAATATTTTATATTAGCAACTGGGCTGGTCAATGCTTTGGGCTTTCTGTTGGGATTAAATGGAAGGAGGACTAGCAGGTTAGCCTCAAAATGCATCCTGCAAAACTTTCTACTGGTGCACTGTCTTCAATAAAGTTTCCCACAAAGCCTAGAATTACATTTCTTTTGTTGTCCCTTTACTTTGTCAACCTTGTATCAACCAAATTTGCTGTTTTTTGAGAAAATGATGCACCTACAAATGGGTTCATACTGTTGGTGACAAGTGTGAGGATAACTTTACATTTTCAGTATGTAGGTTGCAAGCTTGGAGGTTGTTGTTGTTGTGTCCCATAGAGATGGAGATTATGATAACACAGACAGGAACAGAATGCCATATGAAATAGCCGGCAATTGACAAGCTTATACATCCTGACAGTCGGACTAAAGCTTCACTAATCAACTCTTTTTATATTATGCTGTAATGTGAAAAGGGTTGCTTTTTGAGACAAATCCAAGAACTTTTGTTAATTTCTTTCTTTCTTTTTTTTAAACTCCTGATAACCACGATGTACAGTACCTATCCTGCAACAAACAGCAGACTAGCTGGTGAACATATTGGAATATTTAGCAGCTTAAGAGCCAGAACTTTTTCACTGGTGTTGGTAGGGACCAAAACAGAACTACAAGGATAGTGTATATTGGACTTTGGGCAGAAACATATTGATTTGTGTCTGCTGGATGTCTAAATGGACAACTTTTTGCAAACACATCAGTCATGACTACACTATAAGGTTATAATATATCAATGTTAAAGGAACAGTTCACACCATTATCTAGAATACATTCATCCCCATGCTGTTGGAAAGTCAAATTAAGAAAAGAAAAGAAAAGAAAAGAAAGGAAAAGAAAAGAAAAGAAAAGAAAAGAAAAGAAAAGAAAAGAAAAGAAAAGAAAAGAAAAGAAAAGAAAAGAAAATCCAAGATCCCAAATTGATTTGAAAATACTTCATTTACACTCAACAGGCATTCAAGCTCATGCACTCATTTCAGACAGGACGTGCACGAAGCAACACTTTTATTGTACCATACAGCTAAAACATTTTGGTTCAAAAAAAGTTGTGTGGAGGTTGGTGTTAATAGCCGTTCTGCTGTGAAGCCCCAGCAATGTTCTGTGGACAACAAAACTTCACTTGGTTTTCCATCAGCATGGGGTGAGTAGATGTTGACTGAATGTTCATTTTTGGGTGAACTGTTCCTTTAAAATTACATGTTTCTTTCCCCACTTACCTTCTTTGTAGCAACATCACTGCATTCCATATCCCAGGTACTACTTAGACTTTCCAATGTTATTGCCTTTTCAAAGTTGGTTTTAGACACCCAATTTTCACCCAGCAACACTGTCAACACTGTAGTAATTTCACTGCATACTGCTCTTCTGTAGTATGACATCATGTCAAAGATAGCCTGTGTTCTTTATGCCTGCAATTAACAATTATTTTTGTTATTGATTTATGTATGTTTTTTTTAATTAAATGATTAATCTTTTTGTTCATAAACTTTCAAAAGCAATTAAAAATCTATAATTTAGCTCAAAGCAACATCTTGTTTAACAATACCGTTTTAAATTTACAATGATAGACAAAAGCATGAAAACCTCACGATGAACCTGTAACCAGCGAACGCAGGATACTCTGATGTTTCAAAAGCTCTGCAAAGGCATGTTTTTCAATACAGAATTATTATCAAGAAGGTATAGTGTTGCAAAACATCATCTGTTATCAAAGTGTTTTATTTCTCCCTCGCTATTTTATACAAAGAAAATCAGGTGCCAGGGCATGCAGAGCCAAATAAGACTATCCATCCAGTTGTTGATGAATTAATTCCCAGGTTTGTTGCATTCATCATTACCTAGTCCCCTTCATGTGACCAACTCAGGGCATGACAGCTCTCACTACCTACTACCCATCACCCCTGCCACAGAGAGATATCTCTTCTACTGCTCTGCTTCAGCCTACCACTTCTGACTGTCAAAACTGCTCTTTCACTACCCAAATACAAAACCTATCTCTCATATGCGCTGATGTTTCTGCACGACCTGGGTTATCTCACTCAGATGCTCCATTTTGACAACACATTGTGAGATGTATCAGAGGCAAAAATCTCTCTCGTTCATTGACATTTGTCAAAGAAGGGGGCTGGATGTGATGTTACCATCTATCCAGGCTGGGAGTGGAGAGGCTGACAGGTTGAGATAAAGCCGCTGAGACAAGGAGAAGGCCTGTATTGTAGGTTACATATAGAAAGAGAGAAGAAACAGTGTCTGACCCAAGCAGAGAGAAAGTCAGTATAGCAAAGCCCCTTTACAGTGCCCATGGCATTCAAACCAACAGTAAGTACAGTACAAGTAATGTGTCATTTAGTATACCTGGCAGTTCAGCCTTATTGCAGCTTGTGGGAAATGCTCTTTTATCCTGTACACTGTAAGTTTTAACAGTTGACTCAACTTTAAACTGATTATGTCAGAATCACCAAGCAAGGTAGACTTTATATAATATAAAAAAAAGTTTTAATAACTTATTAGTTTACTTTGGGCCCGATTCTCCCATGCACGTAAGTCAAAAAAGGTGCGCAAAAAAGCGTGTATCCTCTCACGCGCATTCTCCCGTCGACTTAAGTCTGTCACTTGCGCGCCTTTGGCCAACTTACGCACCTTGGATGGAGTAACCTCAAAATCTTGCCAAATCTGGGCGTTCCTTGTCTAAACTGGCCTTACGCGTATTCTCCCACTGACTTAAGTGCATTTTGTGTTACACGCTTCTGAAGGCTGCATTAAGTCAAGTGCCACTACAAGGCGAAACAGAATATTGCTGTTGATTCATTGTGGCCTTACGGTTTAAACATAAAAATCTAAATTCCATACGTCAAACCTACAACATTTTACAACATGCGCAAACCACTCTGACATCGCAAAATGACGATGATTAAACTATGATTAAATGACTGTTATCCGACAACTTGCATTTGAGACACATCGGAGCATTAATTAGAATGGGTATAAAAAGAAGCATCATTCCAATGTGCATGGACAATCAGAAACCAAAATGCCGATCTTGTATTTGGCTGTGGTTCTGCGAGCATGGAGGAGAGCGTGACAACAGCGCAATGGAAGAAGCCCACGCATTTATCGACCGCGTTTGGACATCCTGGGCCTCACTGATAGGGAATGTATCCAAAGATTTCGTCTGGATCGTGCGGCCATCATCTACCTCTGCCGGCTTCTGGACAACCAGCTATCCAGTCAGACGAATTACCCATATGCCCTGCCGGTACTTTTAAAGATTACCAGTGCTTTGTCGGTTCTAGCCACTGGCTCTTTTCAGAGGGTGGCTGGTGATGTGGTGTAGAGGGTGACACGGGAGTGGATTTTCACTCTTGTCTTGCCCCACTCCCGTGAAAATTCTCCCGTCTTGTCCTGCTCACGTGATGAAACTTTTACAACTTTCTTGTCTTGTCCCGTCCCGTCACATATCTCAGGACTGAATCCCGACTCCCGTCCCTTCCCGTCTGCGTAGTTGCCCATCTTGAATCCCGCGACCAGCAGTAAAATTACTCCCGTACCGCGGGAATTTGTCACCCTCTAATGTGGTGCACATTTCACAAGCGTCTGTTTCAAGGTGTTTTACACAATTCGTGAATGAAATGTTGCCCCACATCAACCTGTTCATCAGAATTCCTGAATTGTGTGGGTGCCATCGATTGCACCCACGTCTCCATGCGCGTCATCCATAAATGAGAACGTCTACAGAGACAGAGGACGGCGTCACAGTATGAACATACAAGTCGTGTGTGACCATAATGCGCGCATATTGAGCGTCTGTGCCAAGTACCCTGGTTCTACCCATGACGCATTCATATTGCGAAATTCTTCCCTGTGGCAGAAAATGACCCAGTTGGCTGATGGACACACCTGGTTGGTTGGTAAGTGCAGGCAACAATGACTTATGTCAATGTATTTCCCTGGGCAACATACTAACCCCAATGTAACCGCTACACAGGAGACCATGGATACCCTCTCCTACCCTGGCTGATGACCCCGTTCCACAACCCAAACACCGTGAGCCAGGGAAGGTACAATCATGCACAGGCAGTCACTAGAAGTGTCATCGAACGCACGTTTGGCGTTCTGAAAAGTCGCTTCAGATGTCTGGACGATTCTGGTGGCTGCATGTTTCTAAGGCCAGACAAGGTTTGCAGGGTCAACGCCGTGTGCTGCATGCTGTATAATTTGGCCTCAGAGAGAAACCTCCCTGTTCCAGTTGTGCGAGGCAACTGGCCACAGGACCCGCCAGTGGTTCAACTCCAAGCACCTGTGGGGAGGACAGCACAAGTGCGCCAAAGGATTGTTGATCGGCATTTCTAAATGCATTTAAATGCAATACAGTTAACAAAAGAGGATGCAACAGAATGCATTTAATTCATTTTTATTTATTTATTATCTGCAAAGCCCACCCCTTGTTCTGGGAGCGTGGCCTTGGCCGCTTTGGGGAAGGGAGCAGGAGCGCGTATCCGGAGGTGGGCGCATGAGCTCCACCAGCTCAGTCAGTGCGGCGTTAATAGACCTTAGTGTGTGGTCCACGCTGGTCAAGGTTTGCGTGACGACCAGGCGGAACTGTTGCTGATGTTCCCTGTCTCGCTCTCTCCTCTGACATGCGTTCTTCCTCCATTTCAATCAGGCGGCAACATTCTACACCAGGGTTGTCTCTGGATCTTGCCCAGCGGGCTGGCTCTGGCTCTGGCTCTGGCTCCAGAAGAAGGTCGTCAGGCTGCAGCTCGGGCTCGGGTTGCGGCTCTGGCTCCTCTGGCTCGGGCTCTGCTTCCGTCTCGGCCTCGGAGTCCACAGACGCCTCATCAGACGCCCTCATCCCAGTCCCCCGAGACAAATCAACAGGATGTTCTTCTGAAAAGCAATTAAGTAATAATTTTCATTTTGTTATCCACCGATGGAACAGTTCAATCAACATTGAATGGTTCACTCACCTCTGGTGTGCTGTGGCGACAAGGACACTGACATCGCACGGCTTGGTCCTGCCATTTCACGTCTTGGTCCTGGCACTGTTTAAAACAAAACAACTACAATAAATATGTCCCAAAATATTCTTGGTTGAAGTCTTTATTGAGGTTGTTTATTATACATTTTAATACAGAATTAGAAACAAATTTGCAGAAGTGTTAGGTATTTACATGCATCCGTGTTAACTCCAAGCGTCTCTCTGAGCATGTCCACTCTGGAGAGCGTGGATGCAATTTCCTCCTCCGTTGCGCTCTGATTAAGCGGGGACAATTATGCCCCACCTCCGGTCTCTTGTATATGCCTGTAGTATGTGGAGAGCTTGTTCTTTACGGAGGTCCTTAAATCTCTCCTCTTGTGCTTTAGGTCATTCATTGTGCGCTGACACGTCCCCACAGCAGCGACATCCTGGGTGATCTGAGTCCAGAGCAGGTGTTTCTTTCGCGGCTCATTCCTCATTGCTCCAACGCCAAACAAAACCTCATGGTGCTGCCTCACAGAATGCACCAACACCTCCAGTTCCTCATCAGAAAGGTTAGGCTTCCTTTTAGTGGACATCTTCTTTCCTTTACAAATGTCTTACCTTGCACGTGTCATTTTATATTTCAATCTGACCAATAGTAAAGTCTTACCAATGTTTCAATCAAGTTCAACTGGGCAAAATAATTTGTGTGTGGAACTTGGTCTACTAATTGATTTCAATAATAAGTTATGAGCACATGGTGAAGTTAAACTAACATTAGCCTACTTCAGTAGCGTAACACCTTTCCGCAGCGATTTGATCTATGTATACCTCCAAACATGTAGTCTATTCAGTCATAGGCACAGTGTTCTTGGTTTCCTTATTTGTATTGGATTTATTTCAAACAGCATTTTAAAACATGATATCCAGAGTTAAGCCCTGTTCAAAATTAAAAGTCTGGTGGAAGTTTTTCATGGACTGCAATGACTGCACATTCACAAGGCTTAGGAAAAGTCCATGCTCCACGATTTCCCGACAACCGAAATCAGTGAGTTAATTGTTGAGACTGCCTCCGTTTTCGATGGATGCCACCTCTTTTATAAGCCTGCCTTGAACGTGAACTTAGGCGTGATGGGTGTGTCAGAAGTCGGGATGGGAGAATACGCTTTTTTCAAATGTGCGTAACTGGAAGCGCATAAAAAAGCGCTTAAGCGCAGATGGGAGAATCGGGCTGTTTGTTATTAAAGTCATTGTTTTTTCTGATTTTTTTTTTTTTGTAAGTAAAGTCACTTTGTAAACAATTTCTACAAGAAAGTGAAATGAATGCATGAGAATCATATCAACTATGATAAATGTAGCTGTGTGTTCTACAACAAGGTCATGTTAGGTACACACAGTTTGTTTTCAGACAAACCGATTCCTCTCCACTTGGACAGTAATACCGCTTTTCCACCAAAAGTAGCGGGTCTATAGGGGTGCTTCAAATGCAGGTGCAACCGCTAAAAATTTGACCCCATTCACACTTCCCACAGGCAAGGCAGCCCATTTGTGATTTCTATCTGAAGCGTTAAGTTGTGTGTCATTGACGCCACGTTTCACATCACGAATGCAGCGTAAACCGTTGAAAAAGAGAACATTTTTGTTCAAGGTAAAGAAAACCCCATTGTTCTAAAACTTTCCAAGCCTGAGTTATTAATTTAAGGTTTTCATTGCATTTCTAATGTGTGACAATACTACCATCTACAGACCATGTGTGGGTAATTGCTCCTACATCAATACGTATATAGATGGAATAAACCAGGACACATCTTATTACAATAAGTGAAGGAACAGATGACCCACTGGCCGATAACCACACGTCGCCTCTGGGACACCACCCAGAGTCAGCCATGAGGAGGCTTTTCTGTCCACCACATCCTGGTTTGGGGTGCCGTTGGCAAATTATTTGAAAAAGAGATTCCGAACATTTCTCCCTTTGTGGAAAGAAACATATCCATAGGTAGAGTATGATGAAACGCTACCAGCTGTGTACTGCACTGTCTGCAGACAGTTCCCAGTGCTGCCAACAGTTTTCTGTGGCAACAACAGCTACATAAAATAAAATTTTGAGAGCCATTCAGATACAAAAAACTTTCCTGGACCGATAGACCATTGTGTCCAAAAACTACAAGACAGCCTGAACCAACTAAAAAAGTGTTCTACCACAGCTTATCATGTTACCAAGACTGAAAAGTCATTTGCCCAATACCCGTCACTGTTGGATCTTCTAGAGGCAAAAGGAGTGGATGTCGAAGGAAAAAACAAGACTGATCAAGATTGTTAAAGGTGCATGACTCACTTGAGCAAAACTGTATTGCTTGCCTAAAAATACTGATTGCCACACATCTATGGATCAGATCTTTTGTTACAAGCCCAATTACAAGCCAACAATAGCAACAACAGCTTGGCAAGTGACACAGTTATGCAACAGTAACGTTAACGTTATATTAAATTAACATTAGTCTTTTCTTTTTGTGATCAATTTTTTATTGAGAAATGTACAAAATGTAAATATATATTGACATCATATACCAAGTTTTTTCCCCCCTTTTTTTCCCCTCCCCACACATTGAGTGCAAACAGAAAGAAAGTCACTTGTACATCTTCAGAGAGATAACAATATTAAGTTTAGACACCATCCCCCGTGTAGGTCCTACTGAGGCAAGTAACTTGCGTAGAGGGTGTGTGGGTAGAGCAGTTCCCCACTGGACACCGTATGCCCACATAGCTGATCTTAATTGCATATAGAAGAAAAAGGATGAACTTGGAAGGTCAAATTCAGCCTGTAGATCATTAAAAGCTCGTAAACCATGAACACTATACAGATCTTTTAGTACATTCACTCCCCTATTCTTCCAATGCGAAAATGAAAAGGGCATATTACCAGTAAGAAGTGAGAAATTATTGAAAATCGGTGTATGATTATGCCATTTATAATCTGTGTCAACGTGTTTCATTACAGTACGGTAAAATGCGAGTAGAAATGAAATAATAGGGCCTAAACGTAATTTGACTTTTTTCAGTGGTATGTTAGCATACACCAGGTCTTGCAACCTGTGAGACAGTGCAATATTCTCCTCATTTGGTCTCCAAGAAACAGAGGAACTAGGGTTGAACCATGTAGATAAAGGACGTAGCTCATAAGACCAGAAGTAGACTTTAAAATCAGGCAGAGCCAGCCCCCCTAGCGTCTTATCACGCTGGAGAGTTGTGAGTTTTAGGCGCGGCCTCACCTTTCCATATGACTTTAGAAACTAATTACTGAAGTTTATCCCAATATCCCAAAGGGGGAGCAAGAGGAATCATAGAAGAGTAAAAATGAACATGAGGAAGTATATCCATTTTAACTATTGCTATCCGGGCTTGAAGTGAATTCGGAAGATTCGACCAGCACTCAAAGTCCTTCTCTATCTAACTGTACATACCTTGAAAATTTTTTGTTGCAATGGACGCTGTGGAGGGAAAAATTTCAACTCCAAGATATCTAAAGCTTTTAACTACTGGTATATGGGAGGGCAGGGGAACCTGAAGTGCAGCAGAGTTTAAATGCATCAGTGCTGATTTTTGTCCAATTAATTTTGTATCCAGAGAATGAGCTGAATGTATCAAAAGAGGTAAGCAAATGTGGGATTGAGGAATCAGCACTGCCTACATAAAGAAGGATGTCATCAGCGTACAAAGATATACGATGCTCTGTGTTACAAAAAGTGATGGGATGCACTGATGGATGTTGTCTTATTTTCTGCGCCAGTGGCTCGAGGGAAAGAGCGAAGAGTAGGGGTGAAAGGGGGCAGCCCTGGCGAGTGCCCCTTGATATTGGGAACTGGGCAGAGCAGATATGGCCCGTGCAGACCATTGCTGAGGGATTTGTGTATAAAACCTTAATCATATTAATAAAATGCATACCTAGCCCAAATTTGTCCAACGTTGTCCAGAGATATTCCCATTCTAACCGGTCAAACGCTTTTTCAGCATCCAATGATAAAACTGAGCAAGGGGGATCAATACTACTAGCTGCATGAATGATGTGTAACAGGCGACACACATTATCAGATGCTAGGCGAGTTCTAATAAAACCGGTTTGGTCGTTGTGTACAAGTTTTGTAAGATGTATCTCTAACCGGGTAGCAAGTACTTTAGCATATAGTTTAACATCTCCATTCAGGAGGGAGAGAGGTCTGTAATTACCACATTTAACATTAGTCTTTTCTAACGTTAGTTGAATCAAATTATGTAGGGAGGGGACAGTTCAACTAAATATTCCGTCATTAGTCATCACAAATGAAATACTGACAACTCATGTACCTATCATAACGACAGCATGCGGCCGACAAATTGTTGTGCCGCACAACTGACAATGGTACCCTCTTGACAGGGCATGTAGGAATTTAGATAGGGCAAGTGTATTTGAAGAGTACTTGCCTGACAGGCCAAGCAGGAAAATTCTTTAACGTCTGTGAAAAAGTGGTGAGTTCTTCCCCCATTTGTCCCAGTTTCATCTGCTATCAACTGATTAATTTACCAAGCTTGTTTTGTTAAACCTTATTTCCACCATTTAATTTGCAGATGTAAAAATCCTAGGTTTATGTTCTGCAATTTATTTTGGTAACTACTACATCATTTTGGTTTAAATAACACACACAGGTCTTGTTAAGTTTAATTAAATGTATTTGTTCAGTGTATAATGTAATTTAATTTTGTTTAGTACTTGCCATTTGTTCCAGGGGCTAAAAGGGGGGAAAATGGCTACTTCTCCTCGTTTTATACCAGCAGTGACATAAGTGATGATGTCAGTGAAAAATACCAAGTCAAGGGGGGTGGTATGCTGTTAATTAATTGAATTATTTCTGATAAACCGGGTTTAGTTGTATTTCTATGTTAACCCTTTATCAGGCACTCATTGAAATAAAAACATTTTCTAAAAGGTCCATAGCCTAAATGAAAATTATTATTATATATTTTATTATTATTATATAATATGTATCAAAGTCCAGTCCAGTCCAGTCATTTATGCTGCATAGCAATGCAATTTTAGATGTCCGTGGAAGTTACCATTTATGGTTCCTTGCCTGATAAAGGGTTAATGTCAGCTGAGCGACAGTCAACGTAAAAGTAGATAAGATCAAATATGTGGATTTAATGTTTGATGTAAAAAAATGATGTAAAAGGCAGGTTACATGTTGTTTGAGACAGTCGGTATGGACCCTGGCTGCCCAGGGTGTATATAAGCAGACTCTCTGTTCCGGAGGAAGGATGTCAGGTGTAGCCATGTACACATGAGTTGAGCTTGAGTTGGCTTTATCATAATGTAGTGAATGACCTGTGAGTGATTGCACAGGTATAATTGAAGAGAGTCACTGCACCTGTGGAGGGGAGTGTTTTAGAGGAGTAGGAATAGTGAAAGGAGGAGAGTGAGCGGGTGGTGGCGTCTCTGGGGAGTTTAGCTTGGTGAGCGTTATGGGGTGAAAGCCCAGCCGAGCATTCGTTGTTGCACTCAATATCAAGTCAAGTCAAATTTATTATCCCACGAGGGGAAATTAAGTTGCAGCCAGGTATTAAAGAACACACAACCAACGACACAACACACAAGATAATAAATAACAACGGAGACAGCATTACAACACAGATAGACAAAGACCAGTACATGAAATAAAATACAGTGCAAGATCACTACATGGAGAGGCCAAGATAAGCAATAGTCCAAAAGTCTGGAGTACAAAAGGAGCAAAAAGTGCAATAGTGACATCATTTGAGCCGATTCAACATATTAATGGCAGTACATACAAAGGAGAGTTTGTAACTGAGTTTGTAATGGGTGGGAACTCTATACCTTCTACCTGAGGGTAGAGGCACAAACTCTCTATGGAGGGGGTTGTCATCACAGTCCAAAATGGCCAGAGCCTTCCTCAGGGCATATAAGTCACAGAGTGGAGACTGCTTCACCACTATAAACTTGACAGCAACACTAACAAACCGACCCAGCTTGTTTCGCTCAGCAAGGTTAAGGTTGCCAAACCATACAATAACAGAAAAAGACAGGACTGACTCAATAAAAGATGTATAAAACAATGTCATCATTTTTGTGCACACATTAAACGTGTTCATTTTTCTCAAAAAGTAGATACGCTGTTGGACCTTCTTATGGATAGCCTCTGCATTAGTCTGGAAACATAATTTATTATCCAGCACAGTTCCTAGGTATTTGTAGCTTTCCACTAGTTCCACCTCCTGTCCCCCCATCTCTGTAGTCTTGGGAGTAGGTGCAGCCTTTCTAAAATGAATTACCATGTCCTTGGTTTTGGACACGCTAAGTTCCAGACAGGACTCCTTACACCAAGTGACAAAGTCATTCACCACCGGGCCATGATCTAATTCCACTCCCTTTAACAGACTAATTATAACAGAGTCATCGGCAAACTTAATGATTTGTCTGTTATCAAACTGACTTCTGCAACTGTTGGTGTATAGAATGTACAAGAGAGGTGAAAGCACACACCCCTGGGGAGAACCTGTGGAAGAGCAGAGCTTTTCAGAGAGAACACCATTTACTCTAACACACCTACAGTATGTGTCATAAAATCCAAAATCCAACCAATAATGTTAAAATCGAGTTTAAATTCGTAGAGAAGTTTCTCTGCAAGCAGATGTGGCTGTATAGTATTTAAAGCAGAGGAAAAAATTAATAAAAAGAAGCCTAGCATGAGACATGGGGCTCTAAAGGTGGTGGTACAGGCTGTTCAGCAATGTCAGAGTGGTATCATCCACACCTCTACCAACTCTATATGCAAACTGCATGGGGTCTAAGGACCCCTGTACCTGCACCTGAATCACCTGCTTCATCACCTTCTCAAACACCTTCATGACTAGAGAAGTGAGGGCTACAGGTCTAAAATCATTTAGGGCTTTGGGATTAGAGCACTTTGCAACAGGGACAACAATGGAGTGTTTCCAAATAACAGGAATCCTCTGTTTCTCAAGGCACTCCAGAAAAATGTTCTGGAAAATGCCCCCCAGTTGCTCCACACAGGTCTTAAACACCTTGCCACAGATCTGATCTGGGCCTGGGCACTTTCTACTGTGAGTCTGCTTGAGTAACCTAACCACAAACCCAGTGTCAATATCAATATTGTTAGGAGATGACTTAGTCATATGTCTCAGATTGTCTAACGGTTATCGGCGGGTGGTGGTCGTTTGCACGCCATATAGGCTGCCGGTGGCGAAGATGGGCAGCGGGTTTAGGGCGAGGTTCCGGCGTGAGGCAGGGTGAGCTAGTGTCAGCGGGGACATCTAGGAGTGCCTTTGTCCGCTCTCCAGCTTGGTGATGAGGCTCTCCTGCTGTACGTGGAGACGCCTCACTGCGCTTGACCAGCTGTCGCCCCACAGCAGACTCTGACTGAAGCCGGGCCGGCGTTAAAGCTCAGACCCTGGGGGAGGGTCTTGGACCCCGGGAAAGTTAAGTGGTTTTAAAATGGATGTATCCATTTTGAGTTGTTTTGTCTTTGTGTGATTTATTTTAAATATTGTGAATTTTTAATAAAGCAGCTTAGCCACAGTACCGGGGTGGGAAGGGCAGCTGGGGGAAGTGAGATTCCCATAGGTGCCACAGCATGTGTGCCCTCATCACGTGTTTGTAGTGGAGAGTGAGTTTGGTTGCAGTGCAGTATTATGTGTTGTGCCCTGTGTGTTTTGCCGTGCAGTATTTGCAGTGCCCTAAGGGGGTGTAATTTCCGTGTGGTGCGGTCTATGTTGGCAGTGCCCATACACCGGTTTCTGGCCCATGAGTGGCACCAAAGGGAGTAGGCTGTATGACTCTCAATGTGTCCCATACCTGCGTACAAGGCTATTTGCTGTATCTTTAAGCTTGTGTTAATAAAGACTATTTCTTTCTATACTTTTGGGTTTCCTCTTCCTTAATTGTATGCACAGTAGAAAGATTCTGTGTACGGGCTCTCTACATTTCTTACATCAGTGTTAGTGTGGCTCTGTCTTTTCTTCAAAAATTCCCACTTAAGCCATAGAGTCCAAGCATATAGTTGACACGTGCTTCAACAAAAACTCTGTAGACCACATTCTTCTTTTTTACTATTTACTGAAACTTTCTTCTGTCATACAAAGCACAATAAATGTAAATATAACAGTGGTTCAAAGCATGGTCAAAAACTAGTGTACTCTCAAGGCTCCACAGCTTCAACTAAAAGATCTAACAAACACAGGCAAGCTTGTTAACTGTATGGCCAATCAGAGGCAAGGGCTGACTGCAGTAATTGGCAATCCTAATTAAGCATGGTGCAAAGAAACTGGAGTCACTTATTCTTAACAAAACAAAATACAGTTCAAATGGCTCTAACAATCAGAAACAAGGTTTATTACAATAAGTTGAGTTGTAGCGTAGGGCTGAAAAAGAGGCTCAGGTTAAGAAGTTAATGTTGGGCACCAGACAGGTGTGCCAGGAAACCTGTCATTAGGTTCTATGAATATAAAAAATGAAATAAGTAAACCTGAGAACTATCTATAAAGCAAAATTCAAAAATCCAACTAGCTCGACCAAACCCTTACTACAAAAGAATAAAGAATACAACACCACACCAAATATTAGTCAACAAAAGATTTGAAAATAGAAATTAGTCAAAGTCAAAGTCCATTAAATAAATAACAACAAAAACAATAACGCATTCACTATGAAAAAATGTCTAAGTGAATGGTTGTATGTTCAGTCTAGTTCTTTCTTTAGTCCAAGAAGCTGAGTGAGTGTGAGAAGGTGGGGGGGTGTGGGTGTGTGATGTGTAAAGTAGGGGGGGGGGGTCCAGTTCAGTTTGAATGTATGAGATATTTGTAGGTGGATGAGGGGTGGTAGGGAATATGGAGAGAATTGGCAGGATTTCAATGAAAATTTGACAGTGGTTTTGAGAGGGGTGGAAAAGCCTGGAGAGCCAAAAGGCCGAGACCACTTATCTGCCGGTTTGGTCGTTTTAATGGAGTCACTTTATGCCTCCAAGTGCTGCGAACCAAGGACTCTGCCGCTGTTAGTTCTTCACACTCCGGGGTTGCCGTTGTCCATAAACTTTTATACTTTCCATAGGTCAGATTAATTTGGTTCTCCCCTGCTCTCACATTTCCTTGTCTCCTCCACGCAGCCTTTGTCACTGCCAGACTCAAGATCCCATCCCCCAGCACTCAGGTGTATTTGATTACTCTCGTGACTCTCTAGTGAGTTTCAAGCCCCTCCCCTTACCTCTGAGGAGGGCCTGCAGTGAGTCCTTTCTGCCACAGAGTTATGATAAGTTTTGGTCATTTAACAATTTATTTTGTTTTTGTAAATAGTTTCAATGTACACGTTTAACATGGTAGCACTTGTACATAAAAAACACTTTTGATGCTGAAACAACGTTGCCTGAGCCTACTTAAGCCACTCTGGTCCCACATTGAAACAACGTTGGACCCTGCACACACTCTACTACTTTGAACAGCCACACACATGCAAATTTGCATCAGATTGGATTTACGAACGTACATTACACGTCGTTTTAGGGTGAACAAATCTTGTTTCTTTAGTCCGAAATAAGACTTGAATAGTTTCAAGAAATGATATTTTTAATGTCTGAATTCTAACTTCTTATATCTTATTAACTGGTTTAGACAGTGTTTTGTCAGTGGATGATTTTTACGCTAGTTTTATGCCAGGCATTTTCATTATCTCAATAGCCAAACTATGAAAGTTAGAAAAACTATGAAGTATGAGCTTTTTCTGATCTTCCATTAGTTTCAAAAACCAAAACAGCTTGGTTAATGTTACAGAAAAATCATGGTCATGGTTAAAGAATAAGTTGACTGTTTGGCCACAAGAGGTCACTTTACATTTACATTGTAGGGCATTTAGCAGGCGCTTTTGTCCAAAGCGACTTACAGTAATTCATAGATACATTCATACATTGATGGCCGTGGCTGCCATGCAAGGTGCTGACCAGCACATCAGGAGCAGTTTGGGGTTCAGTATCTTGCCCAAGGACACTTCGACATGCAGACCAGGGAAATAGAACCAGTGACCTTCCGATAGCGAGACGCTGGCTCTACAGCTGCCCCACCTGTCAGCCCTGGACATGTCAGCAACACATTGAAGATAATGTTTAAAATATCTTTATTAAAATATTTACAGACCTTTGTTGTATATTTTGTTGAGCTGTGTACTTACTTTAGCTGAATTATCAAATCAGGAGAAATCTGTATGTTAAATTTAAGTTCATTTGAATGGTTTACCAAACTACCAATGTCTTTTTTCCTTGAGGTAGTCACCTCAAAAACCAATAGTTTTAAGGTCACACAGATTTAATGTGTTGACAATTTTACATGCTAACAATGCTAATTTTAAGCTAGTTTTATGCTAGCTACAATCATTGAGTCATTGCTTGTTTTTAAAATTAGACTTTGTAGTACACCAATATGGTGTAAAGTGGTACTGAACATGAATTGCAAACTGAAATCACCTGTAGAAGAAGGAGAATGAAAACAGTTCAAACTGCTTTGATAAGTTCATGCTTCTGTGCATACAGGATAAAAAAAATGTTTTTTTAATAATCTGTTTTGAGTCCTGCGTGCTGTGACACAGCACTGTAGCACAGATGTGTGTATAGATGTGTGTCATTGACTCCTATTGAAAATGACTTACTTCCTGCAGCTTTGTCATTGTGATGTGAATGCACTCCTGGAGTACATGAACCTCTTTATGCAGCACCTCATTCCCTCTTCCCACTCCTCTCTCCCTCTCTCTGACAAGACAGCTACCAAATTGGCCAGCTTCTACATTGCAGGTGCCAAATAACATCTTAAGTGGTTACAATAGGACAGGGAGTAGCTGCTGTGTGGATAGGTACATATAAAAGGCACTTATGAGACAACTTAACAACCTCATCCTACTATCTACTGTACTAAACTCTCCATCCACCCCCTGGCCTCCAGTGGAGTACAGGGAGGCCACTACTGGAGATAGCTATTAGTGCCCAGTGCAGAGCCCTGTGGTGTTCTGGGGGCCGGTAATGGCCCACTTTTAGGCATGGTGGGAGTTGTCAGGGGGGTCTAATGAAGACAAAGGCAGGGTATGTTGAGTGGAGAGGCATGGGTGAGGAGGGGCTAATGCTCCATTAAAGGAAACCTCTGCTGTCCTTGACAAACCTTGGGGTTGGTGATGGCACTTACACAAAGGGCGTGTTAGTGCATGGATGCACATGCACACACTTAAAGTACAGTTTGTTGCACGTGTGATTTATAGAAGGCTTTCACAGCCTGCCACACAGACATGCTTTTTAGCTTTTATGCTTATAGGTGTGAACACAGCACATGTTGTTGTTGCTGGTTGTGCCACACTTACGCATTACTTGCAGAAGACAGAATTCTATTCCCAGAGGATTTATTATTACAATTGTATAAATCACTATCAAACCTGATACATAGTAGCAAGTAGTACAAGTAGCAAGAGGACATTAAAAGTTTACAGCTGTCTGGAATGGCCCTCTCCATTCTGCGTGATCAACTAAAGGCAAATGGATTTATCTGGTTACACACCCACATTTATGAATAGTGAAGAGGAGAGCACTGGGAAAATTGATATCAAGGGACATGCAAATGGAATATCAGGCTATGCTTCTTACCTTCACACACAGCATCTCCAGGTATCAACACTGTGCTTCTGAAGATCTCAGAGATGTTGATCAGTACCGAAAGCTACAGATGGTGGTGAAATTATGACATGTCAGACGTCTGTCTGATTGGGCCAATGTGAGTTCACAACCCTACTTAAGAAAGCCTCCCCCATTGTCTTGTAAGATAACCTGATGAAGGTCTAAGTACCGAAACTTAATCGCAAGTGAAGCACCTGTCAACCCTAAGGTGTCCAAAAGCTGCACTCTGATTATATTGTTATCAAAAAATTCCAAGAAGTAAATAAGTTGTAGAAAAATGTCAGGAAAAGGTGCAAATGTAGCTCATAAACCTCCTTGGGGCATTGAAGGGACAGTTTGTAAGATATGGCCTGAATTCCTGTTCAAAACATTCAAAAAAGACCTAACATTATCAACTGAGTGTGAAGAGACAAAAGTGTTGTAATGTCAAGGATGTCTATGAACTGCTTTGCAAAGATTTCTATTCAAGTTAGCATGCTAACCAGCTAGCCCTGGATCGTCCTGTCTTGTAACATCCCCTTGTACCAAAAGAGGTTTCAGCTCTAGTTTCAGCTGGGAGATGTAATAGCCACCATTTGCTGCTTAGTTTAATAAATCATCAAAATAAACTCACAAAGTATCAAGAAAGTTAATATTTGTACCCATTTCCTTACTCTCCTTACCCCTTTCTCTTTTACTGAACTAAAACTTCATTCAAACTGGACATAAACAAATAAAACTCACCAAAACAGTAAGCCTGGGCGATGAAACATTAGCAATATGTATCTGCGATGCATTAAATGCAAACCAACATGACAGTACAACGAATACACCCTGGCTCTTAAACAAGCCTGTCATATCCCTTGATAATGGCGTGTGTTACAAGTGACATGTGAACAGCCAATCATTTTACATGTGTGTAGTTCAGTTGTACCACTGCCACGTGACTGACAACAACAGCAGAGTGGAGTGAAGTGTTATTATGAATCCTTCCACAGTTCTCACAAGACCTGCCCTACTCCACCTGTAAAACTGTTAACTCACACAGTAGCTCTGGTAATATCAGCTTTTCTTGTGGCCGCTGCCCCGCCAGGAAACCCACCGACCCCTTCAGCCTCTGTCCCAGTCTTCTGCTGCTCCAAGCAAACATCCATAGAGCATTGTGGAGGTGCATTACTTTGTCTCAGTGGTTTGAGCAAAATAAAAGAGGCTTAAATCCAGAACTGTGTGCGTGGTGATTGCCGAGATAACCCACGGTAGCAGGGGAAAGGCTACATTGGCACCTGTGGAGGTGGGCATGGTCGAGGTGCGGCAGTAGGAGAGAGATAGGTGGAGAGGGCTCAGGAGAGCAGCGCCAGGTGAGTGATTGACAGAGCTGGCACCCTTTATATGCAGTAGCGTACTGGACCTCATATGGGAGATGCAGGGGAGATGTGCAGGAGAGCAGACGGAGGAACTGCAGGACGAGACGCAGGACAAGACGCATGAGCCACATTTGGCCCCCCTTGATTGCATTATTGTGTCTGAAGTGGTTTGAGCAGTGAAAGACAGGCTTAAATCCAGAACTGTGTGCTTGGTGCTTGCGGAGAGGACTCACGGTAGCACGGAAAATGCTACAGCGCCCAACAGAACTCGGCGGGCCAACGCACAGGATGACCGAGCTGCAGCAGCTTCAGCCGGTGACAGCTCTGAGTCAGATGCTCAGGGAGATCGCTGCGATGCACCAAGAACAGGCGGCGGTGAACAGGCAGCAGTTGGAGGCGCTCCACGTGCAGACGGAGAGGCAGACACAACTGCTGCATTCGCTGCTGGCTCTGTTGGGAGCAGGGTCACCATCTCCCCCTCCTTATTCATTCTCGGGCATCGCCCTGCACAAACTGACGGCGGAGGATGACCCCCAGAGCTTCCTGGAGAGGCAGTGGCGTGTGGCTGGCCGGTGGTGGAGTCTGCAGCCGGGGGAGTCCGATGGAGAGGGGTGGATGTTCGAGCAGGTCGTGCTGGAGCAGTTCGTGGAGGGGCTCCCGACCAGGACTTCAGAGTGGGTGCAGTGTCACCATCTGCCGGACCTGGCAACCGCTGTCGCCCTCATGGAGGATCATTTCATGGTCCACCACAAGGGCCAACCACTAGAGGGTCAGCCTCCGGCTCCTGGCAGCCCAGCTCTGGTGGCCAGTAGGAGAACCATGCTGCTGCCCGCAGCCCCTGGCCCACAACACACCCGCTCAGCCCTTCCCTGTGCCCCGCTCTAACCCTCCCTCTGTTTTTTCTCTCCATCCCAGGCTCCAGCCGCTACGGGCACTGCTCTCGACCCGCAGGGCGCTCCTCAAGCGTCAGGGCAGGAGTGCTGGAGGTGTGGGTGGCCCGGACACTTCTGCCGGGTGTACCTGCTCATGGAGGTCGGCCAGGTGATCCGGGTTGCTGGCCCTCCTATACCCTCCCCTGGTCCAGGGGGGACATACAGTGTTCCAGTAAGGATTCAAGGGGGTATACATCAGGTGGATTCGGGCTGTACTCAGTCTATAATCCACCAGAACTTGGTTCGACCCAGGGCTTTGGTGGAGGTATCCTCATGGATATTAGGTGTGTGCATGGATATATTCACAGCTACCCTGTGGTGCCTGTGGAAATTAGACATACTGGGAAATAGCATAGCGTTAAGGCTGCAGTTAGCTCCTGCCTGGTGCACCCCCTAATTTTGGGCATGGATGGGCCTGGGTTTAATAGGTTAGTGGGGAGAGTGGGGTAATGTGTGGGGGTGCATTCACGACCGGTAGGGGGCACAGGATATGTGAGCTGTGCTCAGTGGTCACTTGAGGTTGTCCGACGCTACAGACGGGGAGGCGGAACCGGTTCCCACGTTACACTCCATGGAAGATTTTCCACTCAAGCAGTCTCGTGATGATACTCTACGCTTTGCCTTGGACCAAGTGATAAGAACTGATGCTCATTTGGTGCGTCCTGACGTCGTGCAGGCATATCCACTAGCGACACTCAGATAGGAAAGGAAATGACCCAGTTGCTGGTACCAAAAAGCCACCGGGAAACTGTTTTCCAGGTGGCTCATTATAGCCCAATGGCTGGGCACATGGGGGGTGACAAAACACTTCGATTCTATTGGCCCGGCATTTGGGGATACGTACATCACTGGTGTGCGTCTTGCCCTGAATGCCATCTGGTTAACCAGCCAGCCATCCCAAGAGCGCCTTTGCAGTCATTACCACTCATGGAGTTTCCATTTGAGCAGATTGGTATGGACCTCATCGGGCCGTTTCACCGGTGCGCATGGGGGTATCTTTTCGTGTTAGTTCTCGTGGACTACGCAACGCGATATCCCAAAGCAGTGCCCCTGTGCACCATCTCTGCAAAGAGTGCGGCACAGGCGCTGTCAGGTCATCTCCTGAGTTGGGATCCCGAAAGAGATCCTGACTGACCAGGGCACCTCGTTTATGTCACGTACACTACGGGAACTTTATCGGTTATTGGGCATCAAGTCAATCCCCGTCTGCAGCATTGGACAACCTTGCGTCACCACTGAGCACAGCACAAATGTCCCCTGTCCCTAACGATCGTGAATGCAGCCCCACACATTGCCCGACTAACCTATCAAACCCCTACCAATCCGTGCTCAAAATTAAGGGGTGCACCAGGCAGGAGCTGACCGCAGCCTTAACACTATGCTTTTTCCATCTATGTCTAATTTCCACTAGCGCCACAGGGTAGCTGTGAATATCCCCATGCACACACCTAATATCCACCGAGAATGCCTCCACCAAAGCCCTGGGTCCAGGTTCAGGTGGATTATAGGCTGCATACAGCCCGAATCCACCATTGCCTGATATATACCCACTTGAATCCTTACCTGAACACTGTATGACTGTTCGGGCCGCCCACACCCCCAGCACTCCTGCCCCGGCACTTGAGGAGCCCCCTGTGGGTCGAGAGCAGTGCCCGTAGTGGCTGGAACCTGGGATGGAGAGAAGGCAGAGGGAGGATTAGACTGGAGCACGGGGAAGGGCCGAGTGGGATGGTGGTGTGTGCTAGGGGCCGCGGGCACTGCCATGGTTCTCCTGGAGGCCACCAGAGCCAGCCGACCAGGAGCTGAGGATCCACCGGCTGACCCTCTAGCAGCTGGTTCTTGTGGTGGACCGTGAGGTGATCCTCTGTGAGGGCGACAGCGACCACCAGGTCTGGAGGTCGATGACACCGCACCCACTCTGAAGTCCCGGTCGGGAGCCCCTCCACGAACTGCTCCAGCACAACCTGCTCGAGCATCCGCCCCTCTCCCTCGGACTCCCCAGGCTGCAGCCACCTGGTCGCAGCGTCCTTCAACTACTGCGCCCAGACGAGGGACGTCCAGCAGATCCCAGCCAGGTGGTCCGATGACGGTGATCCTCAGAAGCCCATCTGGTCAGGGATGGCTTTCTTCACAGCCTGGAAGCTCCCCCGAGCAGAGGCCGGCAGGCCAAGGGCTGCAGTCTGGGCCTCCCCGACAGTAAGGGGAGCAGTCGCACGGCCCACTCCACCGCCGGCCAGCCGCATGCCACTGCCATCGACTCTAACATCTCCAGGAAGCTCTGGGGGTCATCCTCCGCCAGCAGTTTGTGCAGCACGATGTCCGAGAGTGAGTGAGGAGAGGGAGATGGTAACCCTGCCCCCAACTGAGCCAGCAGCGACTGCAGCAGCTGGGTTTGTGCCTCCGTCTGTGCGTGGAGCGCCTCCAATTGCTGCTTATTCACCGCCGCTTGCTCCCGGTGCATCACCGCAATCTTCCCCAGCATCTGGCCCAGCGCAGTCACCGGCTGAAGATGCTGCGGCTCCGTCATCTCGTGCGTCAGCCCGCCGAGTTACGATGGGCGCCAATGTAGCCTTTTCCCCTGCTACCGTGAGTAACCTCTGCAAGTACCACGCACACAGTTCTAGATTTAAGCCCGTCTTTATTCTATTGAAATCACTCAACACAAAGTAATGCACTTCAGTGGACCGATCACAGCTCGTGCGACCCATCTGCAGCTTCCTCTAGCTGCTCTAGCTGCTCTCCCGTGCATTGCACCTGCATCTCCCATCTGAGGTCCAGTACACTGCTGCATATAAAGGGAGACAGTGATTAGTAACCAGGTGTCAGCTCAATCAATCACTCACCTGGCGCTACTCTCCTGAGCCCTCACCACCTCTCTCTCTCCCGCAGACGCACCTCAACCACGCTCACCTCCATAAGTGGTTAACATAAAAAAGAGCTTACATTCAACCCTGCTATTTAAAACTGATATGAAACGATATTGCCCAGGCCTACAAAACAGTCCTGTAAATAACCTCCAAACTGTTTCCCTTGTCTTCATTCTGACTTCTGTCTCAGAGGCTGTGTTCAGAACCAGTCTGGTGGCCCGTCGTGTTCACTGGGAGGCAGCTGAGCCCAGTCAAGCTGACTCTGCCCATCAGCCAAGGTACCAGCTCCATGGCTAACTGAGCTACTTGCTTACAGCAGCTAGTTTTGACAGCTAAAGAGCTACAGCAAAGAGTAAATTCTGTCCATTTTCTGGTTCAGTTCACCTAGAATATGATCATATCTAGATTAGATAAATAAAATCCAAATTTATTTTATTTATCCAAGTTTACAGCTATCTTTCTCTCGGATTTCTGCCTTCACTGCAATACAGTTGGGGTGAATGAAAAAGTGCCCACAGCACTGAAAACTGACATTTAGTTAGGAAAATTCAAAAGTAACATCTTTTTCCATCCATGTTTCTCTGCATAATCTATTACCACACAAGATTTTATTGAAGAAATAGGCAGACTTATAACTTATTCTTGATTTACTTTCAGTGCCTTGGCTCTTCTTTGTAGCGAGTCATAATGAAAGGGTGTAGAGGTCGAGGTGGTGGATTGGCGTGAAACAGCTCCGACTTTAATGCTGAGACTGAATTGCCTCATTCTGTCTCAGACCTGAAACTAATGTTCAGTCTGTCTGTCCATCTATCTAGCTATCTAGCAAAATTGTCAAATAGAAACATTTGTGCCCTGCGATGAGTTTGCTGGTCTAAATAGAGGTAAATGTGAATATAGTTCTTCATAATTCGAGTCGACTGACCCTTTTAGTAAAAAAGTGACAAGTGAGGCATTTGTCAGTAATTGTATTGTTCCTTGCTGTGGAAACTCTAGTGATAACCTTAACCCCTAACCCTGCTGACAGTACGAGAATAGTGTTGCAACAAAATTATAAAGATGTTGCCAGGAAGCATGAAGCGCTGTGAGCTGACAGGATGGAATCACTCACCCTGCTGCTCCAACCCCCACCCAACCCTACCCACCCAAAGGGTGCAGTTGCAGTTTAACAGTTCATCTGTACAAAAATGCACAACAATGTAATCACATTAAGGAGTACATATTTAAGGGTTAGCAAGCATTAATGCATTTGCATTAATTTTAAAGTGTGCATCCCTTAAGTATTCCAAGTGACCCAAATCAAACACGATGTTGGGTGATCATCAGGTGCAGGGTTGAGCTTAAGTGTCACATGACTGCGATGCTTTCTAGATTAATTTAATAAGGTTTTACCTTTTAAAATTTAATTTGACTTGATTCAAATTGAATTAAAGTAACAGTACTTTTACTTGAGTAAAATGTTTTAGAATCGTTCCATCCCTGCCTAAAAACATGGATGGATTATGAGACAATGGGGCCAGACATGAAAAGGCTTCCATTTTTTGGATTTCTTTTAAGTAATTTTGTGTCTCTTTGTAGTCAGTGTGTCTCTTACTGGTCTTTTTGTGTTTCTTTGCAGTTGTTCTGAATCCTTTTGAAGTTGTTTTGTATTTATTTGTGTCCTTTTTGCATCTTTTTGCTTTCTTTTTGTTTTTGTTTTGCTTCTCTTTGTGATGGTCTTGTGTTTCTTAGTGGTCGTTTTGTCTCTTTGCCGCCATTTTTGCATCTCTTCGTAGATCTTTTTTAATCTCTTTTTTCATCTAATTTTTAAGCATTAATTTGTGGTCATTTTACATTTCTATGTGGACATTTGACATTTTCTTGCAGTCTGGTTGTCTTGTAGTCGTTTGCATTCATTTGTGGCAATATGGTGTGTCTTGGTAATTTTGCATCTTGTTTATTTTGCCGATCATTTTATGTCTCTTTGTAATCAGAGCATGTTTCTTCCTGGTCTTTTTTTGCGTTTTTTGCAGGTGAGAGTCCCTCTCCAGATTGTTTTGTCTCTTTCTTTCATTTTGCATGTCTCTATGGCTGTTTTGTATCTATGCAGTTGTTCTTTGTGGTCATTTGTCTCCTTTAGTGGATGTTTAACATTTGTTTGTACTCATTTTGTGTCTCTTTGTAGTCAGTGTGTGTCTCCCTCTGGTCTTTTTGCACTTCTTTGTTGTTCTTTTGAGTTTCTTTGTCTAGGCCCATCCAGCCGTCCTTCCATGCCTCAAACGCACACACATGCTCACACATTGTTTACAGCCTTCACCTGAAGAGATTGGTAGAGCCGAGGGCAAAATTGCAGCGATAAGCTGTGATGCTGAAGCATCGAGGCCGAGTTCACACTGTCTACCTATTACAGTAAATCCTATCAGAGAGAAGTGCACCTTTCATCCTCTCCTCTGGCCTTACACATGTCTGTTTGGTGCATCACTTGAATTTGTTCAGTGTGAGTATCATGTGACTGTGGCGAAAAACATTTTTATTTCATCCTATCAGGAAGTCTTCCAAGAAACCCACCTGCAACACAAAATCAGACAAAGGGAGAGGGGAGCTGGCCTCATGAGGCTCGAGCTGCAACCTCTTTGGATGTGGATTCACTTTCAAAGGAAGTGCGACAAAATTCATTTCAGGGTGGATCTGTCGCTGTAACAATTCGTTAGCAGAACACAAGTTAGTGAATGTGCCGAGAGATTCTCATTGCTTGTGAGGGAGGCAGGGAGGGTTCAGAAGCGCTCTGGCGCGTTACCAGACTGCCCTCTTGTGGTGGAAGATTGAAACAATAACACTGTGATTGGTTCCTACATGTTGCCACTTTCATTGTATGCTTTGTTGCTGGCCCTGGCAGGGTGTGGCAATAACTTGTGAACCTGAACCTCCATAGGCCAGCTACCAAAATTTCATTCAACAGCAGAAACTGAAAAGAGGAGAAAAAACACAGAATTAAAAGAGCATTCTGATGGGTTGATGGGCCCTCCAATCACAATGCAATAGTGTGGATAAACAATGTATTTACGAAATGTAGACAAGCTTAACTGACCTGTTTCTTTGTTAGATGAACTCCCCAAGAGGGCATAAATGAAAGCCAAGCACCTACCCTTGAAAATGATGTTATTATAGTAAAACCTTAATAAAGGTCCTCATATCAAGTCTAAATTAAAATATACATCAGAATTGTCATACTAAAACATCAACATATGTCCAATGAACTATGAAGTTAAACAAGTTGTATACTTGTGGAGAAAGAAGTGTGGTGTGTGTGCGGGCACGTGCACATAGAGCCCAAGGGCTGCTTGAGCCCCTGCCCTTTTTGCCTGTATTAAAAAGTGCCCTTTTTGTGTGTCTTTTTAAATGAATAAATAAATTCATGTTGTGCATAGGGATGTTAAAAAAAACGGCGGTATAAAAATGCCACGGTTATCAAGCATTTCCTTGTAATACGGTGTTGTGTGTGTGCTGAGCCTAAAGCCGCTTCTGCTGCGGCTCCGCTCTGTCTTTCACAGAGGGGCGAGAGAGCGAGAGGGGGAGAGAGAGAGAGAGAGAGAGAGAGAGAGAGAGAGAGAGAGAGAGAGAGAGAGAGAAGCCGCTGCCTCATCGAGAACTCCACCACGCACATAGATGAGACGTGAAAGTGGAGCAACTTGAACCTTTGCGAGTTATAAATCCATTAACATTACTTCCTTGTGGGGGCTAAGAATTCGCCTTCCACTTATTCAACGTGCTTAAATATGAGTCATTTTTCAGAAAAGCGCCCATTTGTGCTTGTTAAGCTAACTGCTTGATAATGAGAGTTAAGAATAATCTAATATGACAGCTGTCTGTGTCGGCTGTTTATCTTGCCACAAATCTTAAACTTCTTCCAGATATTGAGTTTATTGTGACTTTGCTGTTGTAAACATTGCTGTTCCTACTAACATTCACAGTAGCAGTCACAGTAGTAATTTCTGGTTTTGTCACATTTTTAGATGTGTAGCCTGTGTTTCTAGTTTGCACTTACCCTCCCATGATTTTCTTTTTGTTATGCAAGCTGTGTTAATGTGCAACCTTGGAAAAAATATCTTATTAGTCTTAGCCTACCAGTTCAGAAGTCATGACTCGGTTTTGGTAAGTTGGGAAATTGGTCTAGCTTATTGTCTAGCTAATATAGGTCTCAGGCTACGTATATATATATATATATATATATATATATATATATATATATATATATATATATATATATATATATATATATATACTCCTAATTTTCCTTTAAAGGTGCACTATAATTGCAATACAAAGAAGGTAATGATACAAACTCAGAAATATTATTTTTTTCCATAACTGAATAAACGAGCTGTTCTCAGAGGAAGGTCCCAGAGCACTGTTTGAAACTAGAAAGGTGGCTGGGTCCGCCACATATAAACAAAGTGAAACAGTAGACCTTTAAGGTCAGTTTATTTGTTCAGTTTATTCAGTCATGAAAACAAAGAGAGTTTGTGTATTGTGTTTGTTTAGTCGTTTAAAAAAAAAAACAGTCAATGGAGATCTTTCTCTTCTTGTTAGTTCTCTCCAGTTTATTTAAAATTTTCAATTTTCCCCTCTTGATTTTATTCAGCCAAAATTGATCCTCCATACAGAATAATTATTCTGAAATGAAGTAGCAATTTCAAACCAATGTTCCCTCCAAATTGATTACTGGCAGTATGCTACATAAACAGTATTTTGTATGTGTGTCCAAGTATATATATTTCTGGGTTAGGGTTAGTGTGTATGCTTTTTTATTTGTATATTCATTAATATAAATAAGATATAAATCATAAAACACAAATTATAAACATCATCAATCTGATAATGTGAGTCCACAGTCAATATGGATACAAATGGCATTTGATGCAGACGTTGCTATCCCATGCCATACATTCAGCAAACTGTCCACCAAGACATCAGTTTACAGAGAACTGGGTTCTTAGCGGGGGGCTTTTAATTTGAAAGTAGCGACCGCTATCAGCTTGCCGCTTCAACAACAAGCAGACAACAAAGACAGCTACAGAGACCGAGGCGATGCTAGCAATTACATCAGGGTATTTTAACCTTTAAGACTTCGGGACCTCTCCAGTCATGTTTGTGTCAACCATAAAGACAGTGATGTCACAAGATAAAACTGAAAACTGAACTTAAAGAAGCAGAAAGTTGCAACATAAGTTTTAACATCCTTAGTATGCATAATCATACATTCCCAACATCTATTTTGATGATTGTGTTGCGCTTTGAATCATGAATGCAGTTGTATGAAAATGTAATGGAACTCGACAGCGTCCTGTTTTGGGGACTGGGATTGACAGATTACTGTGCGAGTGTTTTGGGCATTGTTATGGCTGTGTGTCAACACAAGGTCATGTGAGGCAGCTTGAGAAATAGTTACCGTGCAAAATACAGCAAAAGCCATTTTAGGTGACAGTAAAATATCTGTGGACAAGGCTTGTTCAGCATTCCCTTTAATTATGAATTAATAAAACAGTTTCAAAAGGGGGCTCATGCCCTTTTGGATCCAGACGGCACTGCTTATGCGGCAGCACAGTCAGAGGCAATGGACTGTGGCAGCCTGAGCTCATCATAACCTCAGTCTCAAAACAATGCATGTTATATTACAGCAATGATTCTCAGCTGTATAATAATCCCCAGTGGGCAGGTGGAGGCTGCAGAGATCTACAGGCTTCATAAAAGTGAAGCCAGTTAAAATGACACTTTTTTTATCTCTGTCAGAGAACCTTGCAAGCTGGAGTAACTCTGCACCCAGAGTGATAGATAAAGCTGGCAGGTGTGGAGAAGTGTGTTCAGGTGCTGACAGGTGTGTGTGTGTGTGTGTGTGTGTGTGTGTGTGTGTGTGTGTGTGTGTGTGTGTGTGTGTGTGTGTGTGTGCTCAGCCTCATCCAGACACCCATCTTCAGGTCGCAGGGAATATTTGGAGGAACATTGGCTGCCTGCCACTGAAAACCTCCAATACGACACCTGAAATCACTCATCTGCCTCTGTGTTGGAGCAATTTGAGGCAATAAACCAACCTTTTTGCCTGCGAGAAATTTTTGTCAACACATTTTACATCCAGGGCAATTCGGCAAACAGCTTCACCCTCTCACAGGCTCGGAGAGCTGCCGCTAAAAGCAAAATAATGACTCTGTATTACAATCCATTACAGCACAAACAGCTCCCACTCCACATCTTCTGCAAGCGATGTGCCCTGCCCTCTATATTAAGCACAAGAAAGAGTAAATCACAAAACACTGAGACGCTGCCATTAAGCGGCATCCTCAGCTCGCCGTGCCTGCACCCTAGGAGGCCTTCATAGACAGCAACAGCGGCACAACACTCCACAAACACACACACACACACACACATGCCTGGCTAACAAGCTTTCATGAGCAGTGTGAACAGCACTTAAGCGTCAATAGTTTCATCCTCCTGAATAACACACTGAGAGAGAGAGAGGAAAAAAGACGGTTTAATCCTGGCCTTAAACCCTGGTAAAAATAGGACTAGGAGTAGAACGCAGGAGATTAGGCCAAGGGATTAAACCTCCATTTGTTTTCCAAGAGCATCTGCTACTGGAGGTGCAGGAGGAGAGGAAGGGTGTGGGGGAGAAGAGAAGAAAAGGAACAGGAGAGGAGAGGAGAGGTTTTTAAAGTCCCTTTATTCAACCACTTCAAGGAGCAAACAAAATCCATCTTTCACTGGCTTCAGGGTGACGACAAACCACAACAGCAGCAGCAGCAACAACGCAAAAACCTCAACGAAAGCCCATCATTAGATAATTTTATTATAATAATGATAATATTACATTATAATAATTTTATTTATTTCCATAAATGTCCAATACACATGTCTGTCACACACACATCAACACTAAATCTAACAATAATGATGAAAAGCCCCCCTCCCCCTCCCCCAGCTCCGCTCCTCTGTGTGTCTGTGCCCATAGACATACTGGGCCTCATTCATGAACAAGAGCAGAACGAATTTGTGTGTAAACCGTTCGCAGACGGAAATTTACGTGCATTCTCCGCATTCATCAATATTTTAGTAGCTCCGATCTTTTCGTAGCTACTAACAAACTCTCCACATGCTGCTGACCACACGTAGTGCTTGTGTAAATTTAAGAACGCATATAAATTATGCTTGTCACTATTGGAAATTACAATTTTAATTCATATTGCGCTCTGTTATGTACACAATACACAGATGCCTTTGAAACACGTGATATAAACATGACAAACGATTAAAAATATAACACATTTAGTTAAATTAGTTGGCAACTGGCAGGATTAAGATTCAGATTAAGCTCATAATTGTGAATTATCTATGTAAATCGACTCAATAGATTACGCGTTCTTTTCTATGGGAGATAGGTGACAGGTCTGGCATTTCGCAACCGTCTATGAGCCGCATCCTGCCTGCAGTTCTTAACGGTATTATTAAACTAATGCCAGAGTATATTTAATTTCCCTACGGCGCACAACGGCAGGTAGAAGTAATGCAGGGATTCAGTGCGATCGCAAACATGCCAGGTGTCATCGGTGCCATAGACTGCACACATGTACGCATCAAGGCTCTATCCGGTGACATAAACCGGAAGAACTTTCATTCCGTGAATGTGCAACTGATCTGTGACGCAAAGTGTGTGTTGTTAAACATTGTGGCACGGTGGCCTGGTGGGACGCATGATGCATTTATCCTGCGTAATTGCGCAGTTGGCATGCATTTGGAGGATGGAGCTGTGAGAGACGGCTGGCTCATTGGTAATGGAATGGTGATGGAAATATAGCCTGCATAATTACATGTGTGTGTTTTATATGGACTTACCCTTCTATATCCATAGGCGATAGGGGTTACTCCACTTCTCCCAAAATTATTTCAATCTCCGCTTCGGAATAATTTTTTCTTTCTCTTTCTTTCTTTCTTTGCGCCATGACTGACAGGTCGACAGGATGCCTCTACACCTCCTTATATGGTGGTCATTGGCAATTCATGGGCGGGGTTTCATGCTAATAGCTGATTACCGGGAGCGTGCTGTCACTTTATGATGGATTGGCATTCATGATCATACACACGTGTTTACGATCAGATCTGAGTTTCCCGCGCGTTCATGAATCCGGAGTAGGTTTTTAGTCGTAGTAGTAGTAGTGTGCAAATCTACGCACAAATTTACTAACGTTTCATGGCCCACTATACGTAGACGCCTCATGAAGTGCTGGAACGTAATCCAGCGTCGCCGCCATATTGAATGGGTCTCCTCACTCTAGCACCAGAGTCAACGGAGAGTGAGCAACTATGCCCGTATTTTGTGCAGTTTACGGTTGAAATAACCAGCGCAGTATTGTTACTAGATCACATGGGATTACCTTACACAAGTAAGATTGAAAAAAATAAATAAATAAAATAATTTTTTTGACAGCGTCCTGTATCATAACTAAATCTCTGCCGTTAGTAACAAACCAAACCGTGTGAAAATCCGGTAAAAATTCGGGGAGTTGTAGTTGCGGATACACCTTCCTCAGTAGAAATAAATATAGGGGGACCCATCCAAGATGGCGGCCGCGCTGATACATCAGCTCCAGTAGGCAGCGTCAGTCTATTGCTGTGTCTCATTTCAGGGTCTGCATCCTTCGAAGGCCGCATTTGAAGGCCAATTACGTCACGACACCGCGCGAAGCCTGTCCAAATTCAAAGGCTCCTTCAAATGCAACCCACAAATGCGGCCTCCTTTTGACTCTTTTTGGAGGATGCACCGCTACTATCCTTTGTGGCCTCAAATATCCCAAGATTCTTTGCGCACCCAACAAAGAGAGAAAGAAAGAAGAAATTGGCGACATCAAGTGGCGCAGATCTCACATTTAAATGTAAGTGTTGGGTTTATACTCATTTTTTACTCATTTGAACATCCAACGCCAGATATGTTCAACTTCAAGGGTAAAATATACGCGTAAAAATACGCTGGTAATGCTCAGCTTGATGCCTCTGGAAGTAAAGCCTTAAAAGCCTTCACTTTCAAGCATTAGATGATCAGAGGTTGACTTATATCTTATATCTTATTGTGACTGTTGAGATGTTATAGACTATTTTTACCTCATGTACATAAACAGACCAAGATGAACAGATTTAGATCAGGTTGTGATCCCTGCTTTATTACCAGACTGTAAAACTGTAAAGTCTAGTTAAATGTTTGAATTAAATAAAGAGCTAAGTTTACAAAACGTCTTTTACATTTCATTTTGTTTTAGGGAGCAAATAGAGAGCTTCATCACTGTCCGAGGTCAGAACAACCATTTGTTCCATTTATGAAAGTAGGTGCAGGTTTGAATGATGAGTTGGAAACTAAATTATATTTGTTTTACCCATGCAAAGTATTACATAATTTGCTGAAAATTGGTGACGTGATTGATTTCCACTGCCTTAGGATTGTCCTCATGGATGAGGTGTTAGGACAGAGGCCTTCCACTGCCCCTCCTGTCCTAACTGCCTCCATCCCTGAGGACACACCAGGGCCGAGTGCCGGCAGGTGACCAGGAGGAGGATGACGACGACGATGAGGAGGAGGAGGAGAGCCAGCCAGGGCTGAGGAGAAAGAGGAGGATGAAGGATGAAGGAGGACATGAGGCTGCAGAGGGAGGATGGAGAGGCTCTTCTCTCTGCTCCAGAGGACAATTGTTACATTATTTCTGTTGTTAGTTTATTTATGAGTTCTTTTTAAATTATTTGTTCATAATTGTTTCTTTTATATAATTCATGAAATAAAATATTGTTCTATTGGTACACGTTGTCTATTCCATTTAATATTTACAACTGACGTACAATTTATAACAGGGTTTGCAAACAACATCAAGTGCTTCTTTTCAGGGACAACAAGGGATTAATGTTTTTCTTTTATTATTAAGGTCTTAACATTTACAACTATTTACAAAATGACAGCATAAAAAGCTATTTACAGATTATTATTAACTATTAACAAAAACAATTACAACAATATTAAAACTGTTACAAATGATGTACAATAACAGGCTGAGCAGGAGTCCCAGGCAGTGCTGCTGGGCTGGATGGGATGCCACAATAAAGACCCTGGTGTCAGTGGGACATCATCTGGGTCGGTACTCAGGGTATTCGGGGGTCTAGTCTCCACTGTCCACCACATCATCCACCAACTGGGTTTGCAGGGCTGACTCGATCGACAGCTGCCATGTCACTAATTATTTTTTTTAAGAAAGAGGCAAGAATTATAATTTCATAACATAATTATAATAATAATAAATTATTACAACAAACAAAACTATCTACCAAACGCTTTAAAAAGGAATAATGCCTTTAAAATTAAAATAAAACCATATGTGGCGATCAACAGTTTATATGTCAGCATCAAGGTAACGTATCAGTATGTTGATTACCCCTAACTGTTAGCTAGCTAATAATGATAATAATGATAACAGTACTGTGGGTTCAATAACAGGTTCACCTCTCCACAGTCCTCTCAACTGGAGATAAACCAGAGCCGCTTCTCCTCTTCTTCCACAAGGAGGAGGATTAAAAAGGAAATCAGCAATTCCTGTAGCTCAAACATATTTGACAGTCAACATTAATCTTCTTGTCACTTTTGCGAACCTGGGCAGTATGAATAGTGACGTAAGGGTAAGGGCAGGAACATCTGGTGATGCAACCAGGAAATATTCCGGAGGCTAGACCATCCCATTTAACAACGGTTGACGGTTGAAGGACTCACCTTCGAAGACCGCAAAGGCCGGGTCCTTCGAAGGATGCAGACCCTGAATTGAGACACAGCCAGTGTCTGTGCCTGGTTGCCTTCGTGTGTAGCTGTCACGGTTGCCTAGAGACGGACAACACACACCGGCGCTGCTCACAAAACCCGCGCCTTTTAAAAATGTCCTCTACACAAGATACTCCACTACATCCTCAAAAGCGAAAACGCTTGCAAAAATACAGATGTGAGTGGGAAGAGGCACATCCTTGGCTGAATTGGGTCAATAGAGATGAGTACAAGGCAAATTGCAAAATATGTCGGCGAGTGTTTTCAGTGGTGCACGGTGGGCTGTCTGACATCAGGCAGCATGCGTCAGGAGAACAACACTGCAGACTCATAAGAACACAGAAGACCCAAAGTTCTTCATACCCCAATCATCTCCTGAGACTGATACGGTATGGGACATTATGTTATGATAGATTTCCTCTCTGGTTGTGCTTTTGCCAGAAGATGTCAGTGCATTGGCATAGCTTATTTTAGTACACTATTGTGGTTTGATTGATTGTAGGATGTTGAGTTTTTAAAGTCAAATGAATGATCATTTATTTAGTAGCCAATTAGCCAATATAAATATTATATATGGCCATTTAAAGAACAAATACTAATGGATTAACAGTTAATAAATAAATACATTTGTTAAAAGAAAACGTTTATTCTGTAATATAAGTAAGTAACAAGAAGTACACCTGGAAGAACAAGCAACAGTTTCTGATTAACCCAAGAATGTTGAGGGAAGGAGTAACGTTTTGCACTTTCTTTTTTTTCTTATTGAATAAGGCAGATAAGTTTACAAGTGGTTTTGTTGGGTTTTTTTTTTTTTGTTCTGTTTTTTCCTCTTTAAGTAAAAATGTCCCCAGGGTTCAAAGAGAGTCCCTATAGTTATGCACTTAAAAAGTTACATTAAGTTCTCAATTTATTTAGTTTATATTTTAAAAGTTCATTGTTGCACACTCCACACAGATTTCATTGAAGATTTAATTAACTGTACTTTATAAGAGAATGTGTTCATTCGTAATAAAGCATTTCAAGCTTTAAGTATGACTAATTGCTTTCTTGATCACCCCTTTACTAAAAACACTGGCACAAAATAAAACATACCACTGCTGCGGGTGCCTTGCCCCACAGAAGTCGGGCCCGTGGTGGTCATGGCCCCGAGGAGCCATTGTGGGCATCCCTTATTTTCATTTCTGAAACGTGGCAACCCTACCTCCATCCCTGCCAGAGACTACACGTTTAGGTTATGGACGCAGATTTCATAGATTGCTTTTTCCCCCTTGAAACTTGTCAAGGTGATGAATTGCAAAAGATAGCAGCTGACCTTCTCCCTCCTGCCACTCCCCCACAGCTGGGGTGATGGACAGAAAGGGGAAACTGTACTTGCACTTTTCACTCCACTGGGAAACCGGGGCAAATCAAATCAATTTTAGCCCAAAATCACATTGCCTCAATAGGCTTTACAATCTGTACAGTAAAAAAAAAACTTGCCATGTTGTGGAAAAAAAAAACTTTTAACGGGGGAAAAAAAGAAGATGGAAGAAACCTCAGAAAGAGCCACAGTGGAGGGATCCCTGCACAGACTTCCTCCACCATTTTGTTGATCAGAGTCTATGCACCGATCCAACACCACGTAATTTAGAAACGGGACCCTGCTACTTCCTGTTTAGCTCCATTAAAGGAGAAATTCACCACGTTTTATGAGGCTTTCCCTTTCAGTGTTGATGATAAATGTAGTTAGTTGAGGCAATAGTGTGTGGTGTCTTGAAAGAGAAAGTTGGGTTTTTAGAGCAGGGTTTTTCCTGGCACCAAATTGGGTGGTGGTGGTTGGTAACTCACTGCCATTGCCCTGTTTAGGCAGGCAAAGGCTGCGGTGAAAATGTTTTGATTGGTCATTTTCACAATTTTTTTTGTTTTGTTTTGTTTTTTGAAAAAAAGAAAAAAAAAAACAGTTCACAGGATACAAAGTAGGCCTTTAAACATCACAACCATCAAAATGTGGCCCCATTACAAGGTAGTTGCATTTGATTAAAGTTTGTTTTTATGAACAACAAATGTGACTTTCGGGCCATTTAGACAACCCTGCAGATTTTTTTCAACAAGATCATTGCATTACTTGGATTTATTCATACATAGCCTTTTTTAAACACATTAGCTTCAGCACCATAATTCTTGCTGGTTGCTTAAATTTGACAGGTGATTCTGAATGTCAAGTCGGGGTTTTGGAATGGAAAGTTTGGAAAGTCTACCTGTATTCCAGGACACATTTCATTAGGCACTGAAAAGGAAACTTGTAAAACACATCAATATGCATTAAATAGTAGGCTAGAGTGAGTGGGGTCGTTTGGTAAGCTCAAGAAATTTCAATCGAATAATAGCTGCTATAGCCTATAATTAATTAAACATCGATCTTGTGCTTCATGTGCTCCTCCAAATCAACATTGTTTACCTCTTTAGGATCATGATGGCCAAACAGTTGGTGGATTTCTTTTGTACTTTAGAAATATAATGCCTGCTTCCTTTTCTCTCTAAGCTTTTCAGCTCCTCCTTTACTTTTTCGCATTTTCATGTACTTTTACCTGACAAAAAATAGATAAAATAAAAGGTTGTAACTCAGAACCCACTGTAATAGTGAAGTACAACCAGGGAAGTGGTATATAAAGCTGCTAGCTTGAAACACTACACTAGAGGTTGATACATGTGGAGCTATTAACTGGCTTACACAGCAATAATGGTCGATAAAGTGCTAGGGCTTGTGAAAAGGTAAGACGGGCCGCTGTAAGAGAAAGCCTCTGACCAGCTCAACAATGCAGCGGTCCACCTGGACTTGTGCCAGATGACCTGATGCTTTCTGGGATATGGACATAATCAGGCACCACCGCGATGGACAACTGTGGTCATTGTATGAAAAACTGTGATGAAGATGTGGAATGATTATATTGTGTTAGATTGACCATTTAAGTGGTGGTATCCTGGAAATATGACAGCTGCAGCCACCTCCAAAATTAGTATGCAGGAAAAACCTTTTAGTTTTTCTGCTTGCACAGCCTGCCTACATGTACCAGGATGCATTGCATGCAACCTCCTGATGCTCCAGGTAGAGGGCAGATGCCCGGACCCAGTGTTTGCCATACCAGAAAAAGTCCAGGACAGTTCTCTGAATGTCCTTTATCAGGCCGTCACCACAATATATGGACAACAGCCATTGGAAAACAGTAAAATTACTTCTCAAACAAAAACACTGAATAAAACAGCATCAGTACCGTTTAGTTAACAGTCTTGACATTAAGATGATTCATAAATTTAATTATCTAGCATTACTGGCTAGTTTTACTCCATTTTAATATAAGTTAGTTGGTACAACACAGTATTATTTTTAATGATGAATGAAGACGATGGGATTACTGTTCCTCTCTCCATTTTCTGAATTGTGCACCTGAAGGCTTGGATGTTGAAATGTAAAAATAGAAAACCTGTGACCTGTCTCTTGACACCTGTCGGTCAGGCCTGCTGCTCTCACTCCCTGGGACCTAAAACACCCGCTGGCAAATTTACCGTACCTCTGGAGTTCGTTAGGAATTAATGGTAGAACACCAGATACGGTGATCCGTGTGGATGGAGCGGACAGCGGGGACGCCTGCACAAACAAATCTCTGATAAACAAGCCACTCTGTATGAGCTGATGAACAAGAGGCTCGCCTTTTAAGATTGTAGAGGGGGCACTAAGGGGGGAGAATTAAGGGGGATGCCAAACAACGGCACCTGCGGACTTTCAACCCCAAGAAATCTTTGAACCTCGCAGATAGGTTGGGAAATAAAAGGACACACAGGCTCATTACTAAAAGGCAGAGACGTGGCTATTAAAGTAAATTAAAGGTTTTATTTTAAACAATAATCAAAATAATCAGTATGAACAGACGGGTTGGAGCTGCTGAGGGGAAAAAGGGTTAATGAGCAAATGACAAAAACTCTTAAAATCAGTCAGGTGAATGTAATTACTTTATTACAAATATTTTTTAAAGGCCTCAATATGAAATATTAAGATTAATTGAATTTGTAGTAAAATTCAGCCAAACCACAACAAAAAAAGGAAAACTAAGCTGAGGCCATATGTGGAGCGGCAGACTACACAGAGGCAGTGTCCAGGGATGCTACCACTACTCACCTTCAGTGCAGCACAGCAAACTTCACAGCAAATGGTGCAGTCAATAGTGTGTACCCATGTGTTTATTTACATACAAAAAGTGAAGGGACCTCACCACGGCTGCCTAGCCTCCCAACAATAAGGCACTCTGCTTATAAAAAATAACTAAACAAATGGTCAAAATAAGTCAACAAGTAATCAAATAACCAAGGTAGCAAACAACAAAAGTAAAGTAAGGTAACCCAGTTGGTCTAAAGCCACAGCAGAGACAGAGCAGGAAGCAGAGGTAGAACAATGGCACACAAGTGCCTTATAGCTTGGCGCTTATTAGTGAATTTGTTGGTGGAGGAGTTGGGCCAAGGCTGCAAACCCCCCTCCACAGTAACATTACTATCCAGAAGGACTATCCTCATTCCCTGCCAGCTAGACAGAGGTGGGATCTAGGCAGACACCAAGAAAAGAGAGAAGAGGAAGCAGGAGAGGAGAGCAATAGCCAAGGACAGAGGAGGAGGTAGAGGAAGCGATGAAAGCGTGTGTGTGTGTGTGTGTGTGTGTGTGTATATATATATGTGTGTGTGTGTGTGTGTGTGTGTGTAACTCCACATTTTGTCTTCCACCGATCTAATAATCAGAGTTAATCACAGGCAGCTGTGTGGAGGACACACTTCATCCGTGGGTCTCACTGACTGCTGCTGCCTCAGTATTAATTAAAGCCACTGGCAGCCAGCCAATGAAGCAAAGGGTGAAAACTTAATGTTTCAAAGTAGATTCAATCTCAGGGGGAGATTTGGTTTGGGCCGACATACCTAATATTTTCATACTGCTGGGGGAAGTCAGGCTCAGAAAAATTCCATCCATTTTACACTGAGTGAAGTGAGCAAGGTGGGGATACTGGTGCTTTAGGTAAGAGATACAGTTCTTTATGGCTTCAATATCCCAGGCCGCATTAAGGTTATTTCTATTAATGTTATGCAATGCCCAGTGACTTTATGACCACGATGTAAGCTCATACCATAAAAGCCATGGGCTGCAGATGTATTAAGTCCCTTTCAAAGCTTCCGACAGCCAGCAGATATGAGAGTGTAATTAAAGTACATGTGTACATTAGAGGTGTGACGAGATCTTGTGGCACGAGATCTTGCGAGATTAAACTCGACGATATTTCTCGTCGCGTTAAAAATCTTATATTTGTGACCATAAGCCGTTTTTATTCTGGGCAGTAAGCCACCAACTTGCCATCCTTTTGGTTGCTCGCTCCGCGGATTTAGACAGAAGGCAGTAAATTGGGGGTCTGTTTTGGTCCGCCAGTTTGACATCTCGGAGGGTAACGTTACACTTATTTGTGCCTCCATTGCTGTGTAAATCCGAGGCGGCTGTGGTGGCAAATGCTGAGATGGGCGGAGGTGTGGATGACGTGCACTGCTGCGCACCCACAGCCGGGAGTTTTAAAACCAGGAAACAGCTGATCACAGCAGTCAGTTCGTCACTTCATCCACGAAGATGAGCAACTGGAAAGCCGCTGAGATCCGGGAGATGCTAGCATCTCCTCATTCTCTGTAGCTGTCTTTGTTGTCCGCTTGTTGTTGAAGCGGCAAGCTGATAGCGGTCGCTACTTTCAAATTAAAAGCCCCCCGCTAAGAACCCAGTTCTAAACTCCGATGGGGTGCAATGTAAAGCTCTTATTTTGAAGACAAATTCGACCTGCTTCTCTTCACGCCCAACTTCGTGCTTCACGTCACGTCACATGTTTACGCCTATCCCAGAGGCGGAAAAATGGTGGCTTTTTTGAAAAGGAGGAATATTACACCTCCCTTTTATATAGACAAGGCGGCACATTGCAGCCTTTACCTTGCTGCAAATGTGCCACCTTTTCTATAAAGCACCACCACAGCTCAGTACTCAAATCAACTGCACCTGTGTAGAAGCATTTCAAAACACAACATTTCAAAATGCATGTGGAACTCGGTTAAATGAAAGACTGTTGGTCCAGTCATATATTTTGTCATTGTAGTTTTCTTAAAATCTTGTCTTGTCTAATTCTCGTGAACCCAATATCGAGTCTCGTCTCGTCTTGTGAGTTGAGTGTATCGTCACACCCCTAGTGTACATGCATTTAATCATGTGTGCAAACCACATAGGTATCATCTTCTTATGTAGTATTAGTAGGTAGCTTTTATGTAATGGTAGCCTGGAAGTTCAGTATGATGATCAACTATAAACAGAGAGGTGAAGAACTTACTAAACTGTACGGACAATTATTTATATGGCGTTATAATGGAGTAAGTCATTATAGTTTACAATCTTAAACTGAGTAATTTCAAAATGAAAGGTTCTGACAACTTGTGTTATTAGTTGAGGAACCACCTCAGAATAAAGTACAATGTTGATCATTCATTCAAAATTACCAGGGGACCACGGGCTCTCTCGGACAGGCTTGACCTTGGACACATGGAACGTGGGATGACACCGCATAGACTGTGGGAGTTTGAGTCTCACCGCCACCAGATTGATGATCCTGTCGATGGCAAATGGACCAATGAACCTTGGCGCCATCTTCTTGGATTCCACCTGTAGAGGAAGGTCACGGGTGGAAAGCCACACCCTCTGTCCAACCTGGTAAATGGGTGCCGGAGAGCGATGGTGGTTGGCAGAGGTGGTGTAGCGTTGAGCTGCACGGAGGAGGGATGATCACACTTGGGACCAAGTACGGTGACAACCACGGATGAAGGTCTGTACCGAAGGGCAGGGAAACTCTTTTTCCAGAGGAAGAGAGGAGGTTGGCATCCATGAGCTGCTCGCAGAACTCTTTCCAGAAGACCGATGTGAACTAGGGTCCTCAGTCCGACACCACATCAACAGGGAGACCATGGAGCCTGAAGACCTGGAGGAGGTTCCTTTCAGCGGGTGATAGATGTTGAGAGAAAAAGGTGCAGGGGTGGAGTTTCTGGTCACTGGTCATCCGTTGTGAGATGACCGCTCCCACCCCAACGTCGGAGGCACCGCTGATACTTTCTCTGGGTCCATCTGTATGCTGCCCTGCGCCATAATGTACCCCAAGAAAGACACTGATTGAGCATGAAAAACACATTTCTCTGCTTTAACAAAAAGGGAGTTCTCTAGGAACTTTCTTTGGGGAGTCCCTTTATGGGGAGACGTCTTCAAACATCCAAGTTGTTTGAGGACGACTTCCAAACACATGACGATTTAACATGTCGCTACCCTTGAATAATAAGGTTCTATCTGACATGTCAAAATTGAGTTATTTACATATTCTTACTCTGGTATAACTTGTGAACATTATTTAAGATGTTTTTTTTTAAATAGAATTAATTTTGGGTGTTTTATTCAGAAAACAAAAAGGTTCTATCTAGAGAGTTACACTCAGACTTGGAGTTATAAGGTTCTATCTGTGGCCCAATTATCTTTTGGAATATTTACAGAAGGACCAATCAAATACTGTCTCTTTATGGCGCCAGGTTTTTTCACCCCAGTATTTAGAAGATGGAAAAAATGTCTCATAAAATGTCTCATAAAACCAAATTTAACCTTGAAACCATGATTTCATCGATGAACTAACAAAGAACAGGTGAGTTATCTTCTTAAAATCGCTTTAGTTTAAGTTCTAGTTGAGGAAATTGTCATTCCAGTGCAGTATTAGTTGAGGAGGTAATCACTACCATATAGGCTATCTATAATACCAGGCTATTGATAGTGTGCTAATGTTAATTTAGTAGCCTACATGTAATTTAGCCACCATTTTGAGGCAAGCCCTAACAAACAGTGGGATTTTGTTGAAATAATATCTTTCTTTCTCATGCTTTTGGATTCTGCTGAAGACAACTTTTAAAAATAGCTAATGTTAGCTAACGTTAGCTAGCGTTAGCTAGCAGTAACTAGACTCAGAATATGATACAAATCAAGTTGGAAATGATGTTTGGCAAGGAAATGATTGGATATGACTGAATTATCATTTGCAGTTGCATTATAGCTTTTGGATTTTGCTGAGGACAACTTTTATAATTAGGTCACATTAGCTAGCACTAGCTAGAGCTAGTCTTAGCATAAAAATCAATTTTGAACTGATGTTTGGCCATGCATTGTTTGGATGTGACTGTATTTGTTTTTTAGTGTTGTAATGTGTTTGTAGAGAGGAAAATGCCAGGTGGAGAGGGAAAAAAAGAAAGATCACCTGCAGGAGGGACTGAAGCGCCTACATGAACCCTACCCAAGCCAAGGATGCTTCTAAAACAGAGCCATGTCTCAGAGGCAAAGATGAATGATATAGAGTCAATGTTTAGATTCACGCCACTTTTAGATAGAGTATTACCGTGCTATGATGAAGCAATGAGCAAAATTAGTAGGTCTACACTGAATAACTACTTGCTGTGTATGTATGTGTGCAAGCCATTGATATGTTGAAGAAATGATTGTTCAATAGATTGCCAACACGAGCTAGTTGTGTGTTGATGAATAAGTGAATAGTATGTGATGTAAGTATGTGATTTATGTGAATACTGTAGTAAGTGTTACTATGTTTTTATTGAATTAAATGATTTTAATGCTCGTTTTACATTTAGATTATTTAAAAATGATTTGATAAACAAGCAAAATAAAGACTGATTTTAAATATTCATTCAACTTATTTTGCTTTCTACTGAAAAGACTTTGATAAACTGACGGACCTGACCTGCATCAGACCATGCATTTGTAAAATCATTAATTTACATTTAAGTTACTGTTATCTTGAATAAGAAAGATGAAAGGAAAAATTACATACTGGAGAAATATTGTGTTATAGCAATAAGTGCATGAATGCATGAAGATTTAACATATTAACTAATAAAAAGACACTTTTTATTATATAAATTGAACATTCCAACAGTATGTTGTAAATTGTTAAAATTCTTTGATAATCATTGTTCCTTTTTCTGTTTTTGAAGATAGAACCTTATAATTCCAAGGCGGCTGTTTTTAGAACTATAAGATTCTATCTACGATTGAGCTGTTTCAAAAACCCTAATTTACAATTCATGTAGAATTTTGATATCTCATATATTTATGGTGTATGTAACTCTGATGATTTAAAGAAATGTGCTCCATTTGTCAGTTTTGCTATTTGCAATGCTAAAACTTTAAACCTCAATATCTCAAAACTGATCTGAACGCAGATAGAACCTTATTATTCTGAGGTAGCAATGTCTCTTAGACCGTAGTCGACCAATGAGATGTTTTCCTCATTAATGACTTTTCACCCACTAGCATCCCATCTGATATTCAATCACAATGTTTAGTTTTATGACCTGGACTGCCCAGTACACAGTTTTCCCGTGGTGTCCATGGATATAGGCCTACCTGTGATCCGCGCATCATCACCATGTCACAAACGTGTGTCCGCAGTTTAAAGTTTAATCAGTTCAGACATCTACATTTTTAAAGTTCTAGTGAATATAGTTTAGACTTATACTTTGAAATTAGACAGTGATGAACTTGATTCACAGATGGCTTAAAATAGATCATTTGTTCTGCCGTTAGTACTCTGCATTACTTCAGCTGCTGTCTGTGTCCAACATTATAACCAATCCTGTCCTTTATATCTGTTTAAATATCTTTGAAGTAGACGGCAAACAGTTTTGCTGGATGATCACTTTATTTTTTCAAAGGCTGATCTCTGGAGAAACTCTAACAGCTGGATCTGCATCTGCTCTGCTGTCTGGTTTTGTGGTTTGTGCGACTTCAGTACCTATTTCATTCTCACAATTAATCTCTCATTTGACATGTCAGGATATGATACACCTGCTGATATCCTCAATTGATCACCCAGAACATAATTATGGTGTCTCCTGGACACTGAAAGCTATTTCTAGGCTAAATGTTTTAGTGAAAACTGAAATGATGTAACAAACCCCAACACTCAGGAATGATCAGCCTCATGTGTTTAAAACAGACCATGAAAAGAAAAATGCTTGTAATAAATGAAGAAAGTTGTTTGTGGTCGTTTTGTTCTACTCCAGTCAGGCTGACACATTTCAACTCGCTGGTGAATCAGAAAACAAACAAAATGTAAAAGTTGATGGTGATACACTTGAATCTGTTTTCAGTCATGTTGTGATGTATCAGATCAGTCTGATCAGCTGCAGTGTGCAATCAATAACTAAGGAGGTGTGTCGGCCGGTAAAGGACTTCCCTGAAGGCAGCTCTCCCATGTCCTCGCTCATCAGATGTTGCTCCTTGATCCTCGCTTCTCAGAGCACAAATAAGAGAATTGGGATGGCCTGCAAGATGGCACACAGGAACAACTTCCAGTTCAAGCAAGGAGTGAGTAAACGACAAATAAGAGAAATGAGACATAGACATTCATGTAAGGTGGACCATGTTGTTTAAAAAATAAAACTCACACAATTCACACTAAGTTAATATTTGGACATTACTGGACAAACTCAAAAATGTCTGGGGACTTCCAGGTTACGCCATGTGGTGGTAAGACGCACATTGTCCGAGCTCCGCACCTTTTCGGTTTAGCTTATTCATAAAATACCTTTCATCGTCACATAGTGCTTTATCCTGAAACAGATACTTGCTTTACAACGAAACTCGTGAGGCAGAATGAGCAAAACGGGTAAACCGGGCGGTAAAACTGAAAAGCAGCAGGGTGCTAAAGCCTGTAGCAGCATGGCGGAAGATCCTGTGGCACCACTAACGACGGAGACGCCTGTCCTCGAACTTGAAAAGATGAGAAGGAGTATGACCGTCGAACTCACAGCTTTACTAAATAGCTCCCTGGAACCTATCCGGTCGTCGGTCGAATCGTTCCAGCTGAGCTTGGCGGCACAAACTTCTACTATCAGAGAGATGGAGACTAGCTTATCCGACCACAGCGACAGGATAGCGCAACTAGAACTGGACGTGAGCGGGCTCCAGTCTGACCTGGGATCGGTGGTGAAAGAGAATACAGAGCGCAAGGCGAAAGTGGAGGACTTGGAGTCCAAGCTGAGTGGCCAAGCTGTTCGCTGATCTGCTGGGGGACCTGCTCTCTGGACCGCCTGAGCTGGACTGCGCACACCACAGCCTGCAGCCGAAACCCCGACCGGATGATCCTCCACGTCCTGTTATTGTCAGATTTCATCGTTACATGGAGAAAGAGACTGTTCTAATGTGGGCCAAGTCACATAAAGACTTTTCTTACAACGGCCACAGAATCAAAATCTACGAGGATTTCAGCGCAGCGGTGGCGAGGAGGCGAGCAACATTTAACCCGGTCAAGGGGCTTCTCTACCGGCGGGGAGTGAAGTTCGGTGTGCTGTATCCAGCGCGCCTCCAAGTCACCCACAACAACAGGGAGCACATCGTCAACTTTCCTGAGGCCGCAGAGACTTTCTACCGGCAGAACTTTCCAGCCAATGAGGCTTTAATGGCGGATAAAAACACATTCTGGTGATGCTCTTCTAGCTAACGTATTAGATACAATATGTGATCGGACTTTTGTTGGACTGCTGTAAAAGTTACGATCATTCTTTTTCATTATGACAGCAATAGTCCTAAACGTTTTTGGTTTTATACGTAATGTTGCTGAAGGCTTGGGGCTATGCAATGGCACTCTATTATTTACAGCCTATCTGCAATAGAGCTACAACTGTGTAGGCACCTGTGCATTGTTATGTTACTGAGTATAGCCTCTTCAAAGCTTGCGATTGCGATGCATTTTTCAGACTGCTTTCTCTCTCCCTCTTGGTTGACTGTAATATTCAGGGTATACAAAATACAATGTTGGGAGCAGATAACACTACCATATTAACCGGTTGTATGTACACTGGCTCTGGCAGCTCGTCGTTTTTATTCGAGCGGGCATCAGACATCTATTACTGTATTTCTCAACAGATGTAAGCTATATGTGGGTAGTGGGATGGGTTGGGTGGGGGCTGTGTGTCTTGTTCGGTGTTTTTTTTTGATTTTGTTTTTTCTTTTTCTTTACTTCTCTCTTTCTCTACCTTTGGGTCCCAAACTACTGGTTTCACTCAGTCTTATCTACCCTGTGTATCATAAATGACAGATGCTCCTGTAATGCCAGGGGAAATAGCCGGACATAAAATTAATATTATTACTTGGAATGTGCGGGGTTTGGGGGGCAGATTAAGCGTTCCAGAGTTTTCTCACACTTAAAGTATCTCTCCGCTGATATTGCTTTTTTGCAGGAGACTCACCAGGGTTGACCACACTAGGCTCCGTAAACCATGGGTTGGACAGATGTTCAATTCCAATTTCAACAGTAAATCCAGAGGCACAGCCATTTTAATACATAGACGAATCAAGTTTGTCCCTGATCATATATATTCTGATCCTGGTGGTCGTTACATTATAGTTTCTGGTATTCTTTATCAAATACCTGTTGTGTTAGTTAGTGTATATGCACCTAACTGGGATAGCCCAGATTTTGTTTCCACATTATTTTCCCATCTGCCAAATTTAGATAGTCATCATCTCATACTAGGAGGAGATTTCAACTGTGTAGTCGATCCAAGCCTTGATCGTTCACAGTCCATCTCGACCACACCAACAGCAATATCCAAGACTTTATTAACACTTATGAATCGGGTGGGGTGTGTGGACCCTTGGCGTTTCTTTCACCCTAATGCTAAAGACTTTTCTTATTTCTCTACTGTTCATCAAGTCTACTCCGGCATAGATTTTTTCTTTATTGATAAGGCCCTTTTACCTTTCGTCAGATCTACAGATTACACTGCCATAGTAACTTCGGACCATGCTCCTCACATACTTGAGCTATGCATAGGCACCAAGGAGGCTGGAAATTGAACACGGGTTTACTGGCCGACGCAGAGTTCTGTAATTATGTATCTTCAGACATTGATTTCTTTTTAGAGACCAATAGGTCTGATCACATTTCCCCATCGCTTCTATGGGAAACACTGAAAGCCTTTTTACGTGGGCTTATAATCTCTTTCAGTGCGCATTTGTCCAAAACCAGAAGGATGAGACAGCAACAACTTATGGACTCTATCTTAGACATTGATAGACAATATGCCTCTTTACCAAATCCTGCTTTGGCAACTAAACTTCTGCAGTTGCAAACCGAATTTGACCTCCTATCAACAAGTAAAGCGGAACACCTATTACAACCGACGAGAGCAACTTATTATGAGCACGGGGACAGAGCCAGTCGCCTTTTAGCCTCGCAGCTGAGACATCAACATTCCTCTCACTTTATTTCACAAACATATGACTCCTCTCAGAAACTGACGGCAGATCCAGCAAACATAAATTTTTAGTTCTCTTTGTTTTATTCTAACCTTTACAAATCAGAACCTCCCCCTGATACCTCGGTCATGGAATCATTTCTTAATAATTTAGATATACCAACTGTAAGTACAGAATCAGCAGAAAATTTAGATAAACCATTAAGTCTACAAGAAATCACTTCTTGCATTTCTCTGATGCGGAATAATAAAAGCCCTGGCCCAGGCGGTTTCCCAGCTGAGTTTGCTGTACAGCTTGCCCCTTTATTATTAGATGTTTTCAATGATGCGTTAGAATGGGGTATTTTGCCACCAACACTGAATGAGGCGCTGATATCTCTTATACTTAAAAAAGATAAGGACCCAAATTTATGTAGTAGTTATAGACCAATTAGCTTGCTTAACAATGATGTGAAGTTGCTGGCAAAGATATTGGCATGCCGACTTGAGACACGCCTCCCTGACATTATATCAGAGGACCAAACAGGCTTTATTTTGGGTCGTCAACTGTCATCTAGTGTACGTAGACTTCTAAATGTAATCTTGACTCCCTCTGCTTCTCCAAATCCTGAGATGGTTATTTCGCTCGATGCGGAGAAGGCATTCGATCGGGTGGAATGGCAATATCTGTTTACAATCCTTCAGAAATTTGGAGTCGGCCCTAAGTTAATCTCATGGATTCGCTTTCTCTACTCTGCTCCATTGGCAAGAGTGAAAACCAATTCAGAAATTTCGCCTCCTTTTCCTCTTTCGCGTGGCACACACCAAGGATGCCTTCTTTCACCACTACTTTTTGCACTCGCTATAGAGCCTCTGTCTATTGCCCTGAAAGCTTCCACATTATTCTCAGGTATAATCAGAGGAGGGGTTGAACACAGAGTAGAACTATATGCTGACGATTTATTATTGTATGTTCAAGACCCAGTAAACTGTGTTGATGGAATAGTAAATTTGTTAGAGGCCTTTGGAATATTCTCTGGTTATAAGCTAAATATCACAAAGAGTGTATGTTTTCCTATTAACCAGTTAGCAAAATTGATTTTTCCTGACGTGCTGCCTTTCCATTTATCTCCTAGTAGCTTTAAATACTTAGGAGTAAACATCTCACACTCCTTTAGCTCACTTTATAAGAATAATTTAGTGGAATTGACTGAGAAGATTAAATTAGACCTACAGAGATGGAATGCGTTACCTCTTTCACTAGTGGGTCGTATCGAAACAATTAAAATAAACGTATTACCCCGGTTCCTATTTCTTTTTCAGACTCTCCCAATCTTCCTCCCCAAATCCTATTTTAAATCACTTAATGGCACTTTACTTTCTTACATCTGGGCAGGCAAGCCCCCCAGGATTCAAATATCTATTCTCCAGAGGCCCAAACAAGATGGGGGCCTTGCACTTCCCAATATGCAGTTGTATTATTGGGCCGCTAACCTCCAAAAGCTCAAAACATAGTATAATTCCCCCGACACTAACTGGTGTATTATAGAAGCTAGCTCTTGCACTTCATCCTCTCTACCCGCATTGCTTTTTGCTCCACTCACAACGCGCCCCTCTCAGTATACTAGTAATCCTGTTGTACTTTCCTCGCTAAAAATCTGGAAACAGTTCAGGCAACATTTTGGGTTAAAATCTTCCTCTGTCCTTTCCCCTATTTGCAATAACCACCTCTTTCTACCGCCTTTGCTAGACCCAGCTTTTAAATTATGGAAAAAGAAAGGCCTGGTTTCTTTCTGTGATCTTTTTCTAGATGATACATTTGGTAGTTTGGAAAACCTTGTCACTAAATTTGGCCTGTCAATTCAAGGTCGATTTAGATATTTCCAACTTCGTAGTTTTGTAAGAACTCATTTTACATCTTTTCCTAAACTGCCTGAGAAGACTCTTTTAGAAAATATAATGTCTTCATCATCAACATTACAAAACAGCATTGGATCAATTTATAACCTTTTACACCTTTCACAAGTATCTTCCCTTCCATGGCTAAGGGATACATGGGGAAAGGAGCTTGGGCTGGAGCTGGATGAGGACTGGTGGAGAGAGTCACTGCTTAGGATCAGCTCCACTTGCACTTGTGCTCATATGAGCCTTATTCAGTTTAAAGTGGTTCACAGGATCCACTATACTAAGGCCAGGCTAAAGAGATTATTTCCTGATACGGACGATATTTGTATCAGATGCTCTCTCTCCCCAGCAGACCACACACACACGTTTTTCTCCTGCCCTAAGCTCAACTCCTTCTGGTCGTCTTTCTTCAACTCCCTCTCTGTAATTCTGGGCATCCCCTTGACCCCATGTCCCGTAACTGCTATTTTTGGTGTGTCTCCTGTGGGCAGGTTTAATAAATATCAAGCTGACCTTGTTGCGTTTGCTGCCCTCATAGCCAAGCGACGCATATTGCTGCATTGGAAGAGTCCTAATCCCCCTGGCACAAACTCTTGGTTGAAAGATTTAATGTCTTTTCTTCATTTAGAAAAAATCAAACACACAGTCAGACGATCTGTGAAAAGATTTCACAGAATATGGGACCCCTTTCTCTCCTATTTCAACTCTTTAACTTTGATAGACTCTTAAATTTGACCAAAATTTCTCTCTCTTTTTTGTTTGTTATTGCGTGTTTCATTATTATTATTATTATTATTATTATTATTATTATTATTGTTTCTTTATTTATTGTTATTATTGTTGCTGTTACTATTATTATTGCTTTTGTTGCTATTCTATTTATTTTTATTTAGTTAGTTAGTTAGTTAGTTATTATTATTATTATTATTATTATTATTATTATTATTATTATTATTATTTTTCTTTCCTTTTATTTACCACATGAAGTGAACACTGTACACACTAAGACAAGGATGGGTGGGTGAATCGGGGGTGTCGGCTATATGGTATTTTGTCTGTATGTTCTTTTACAACAAGATTTACCTCTAGGGAAAAGAAAATAAGAAAATGTCAGACTTCCTACTAACAGCTAATTTGTGTTTTGTCTGTAATGTGCTTGGAAGTTTGCACAATAAACATATTATAAAAAAAAAAAAAAAATAGGAGAATAAGGCCCCAAAACAATATTTAGTTTTGCAGGACCCTTCTTAGTAGATACCTTTCCAGCTTCAAACACAGAATGAAATTGTGTTGACATGTATGAGGAAAGTTTATTCAGTCACAAAAATCCGTAGGTGACGATTCTTACAATATCCTCCAAAAACCACATAGTGCACCTGTAAATAGCAGGGCCATGGACCGGCCATATGAAATGCAGTTGCTACATTTTTGAATACAGGCGTGCTTCTCTTCCTGTGGCATGTCAAAATCTCTGTCATATTGTAAAGACCTTCCTCACAAATACAGTTTTTGGGATGTGTCCACTCAGGATTCATACTGCAGGGTTAAGGTTAGTGTTTATTATTATGCTGATGCGTGTGACTTATTACTATTTTTTTGTCTGGATTATACTGTCATTTACACTCTCAGCTTGTAGAGTTGTTGAGTACACACTACACTTTACTTCTGCACTGCAGCACACTGTCTCGCGGTGAAAACGGGTCCTTTTTGGCTCCAGTTCGTTGCCGTCGCCGCAGTCTCCGCCCTCACGCATAAATAGCGGCTGCGCACGCTCCGTAGGTCTTCTCCCACGTCCACCTGAGCAACCACTGCTTAAAACTGTACCGGATCCTCATTGTCAAGGTAAAGTTCGCCGATTATTCCTCTTTTACTCGTTTCAGTGATATTCCTATGAATGTAAGCACTCTCCTTATTTCTCCTGTTGTTCACACAGCCGAGTTCGTCAGTTTTTAGTTAAGGTCGTGTTTCCAGCAGGTGTGTTGCAAGTTGGTTTTAGCGCATTTAACTTGTTAAGGAATTAAGTGAGGACACGGTTCATACTGAAGCTGTGGGACATATTGTTAAGGAACCGACCGGGCGCAGTGAAGCAGTGTCCTCGCCGCCGCCCTGACGTCTTACGTTACGTGGACGTGAGTTTCCGCAGCAGCAGCGCGAACAAAAGACCATGTGTCTGTGAAGGCCCGGGCCTGTCCCCGACTTCCAGTGCGGCTTTGTGCCGGAATTCATTAGGGCCAGCTGTCTCACTAACGTTACTGTAGGCAGTTTCAGTAACGAGTGATTCTGCAGGGGGATGACTCTCGTCTCTCTGGCCGAGTTGACTTTCCAGGTTAAATGGCGGTGTCATGCACACTGGCTGTCAGCCGAAGCTGGCAGAGCAAATGTCACCGCCATGATTGAGCTGACTGAAGTCCGTCTGCATTCTCTGTCTTTGCAGTGTAGAGACACGTCCTTCAGAAGGCTGTTAACGCTGCTGCTCGTTTCCGCAATGATCGTACAGGGCGTGATTTATAATCGTAAAACATGCAAGGCTAATGTAACATGCCTAAACTGACTTGGCTATCGCCCAACTAGCCTATTGTATTTTAGACTGTCGTGATTTCATTGAACTCATTCATCCATTAACACCTTTCGCAAATGCTAGTGTTTAAGTGCATGTAACTATTTGGTCATTTAAATGCTTAAGTGTAAAGTAGACTGTCCCTGGCTAAGGGAGTGGGTTCAATAGATGTGCATTGGCAGTCAAATGAAATGCGGGCCGGAGCAGGCTGTCATTTTGGTTTATGTGGATCTGGTTTTTCATGGGCCACATGTCAGTAATTTAAAGAAAATGTGACCGTGCTTCAAATGCAAAGATCACCGAAGCTATTTCACATCGGCCTGCTGCAGTTGGTAATGTAATTTAAAATTCCACTATCTGCAATAACTGGACAAAAACGGGAAGTAACGTGGTTTAACAATAGGCCGATTTTTTTTTTTTATTTTTTTTTATTTTTTTTTTTTTTATTTTAGGAAACCCAACACAAGTGTTCTGATCTGCCCTGCACCGTGCTCCATTTTGGGAGTATTTGGGGTCGATGGTGCTTCTCGGGGTTTCCCTCTAGGCTTTTTATTCGCCAGTACATTTGATTTTTTTGGGGGGGGGTTTGATTAACTTGGATGCAGCCCCAGTTGCATTTGTGGCAGATTTTTTTTTTTTTTTTTTTTTTTGCAAGTTATTCATTAGCTGTGAATAGTAATGGTGACAGTTGAGTCTCTCTCAGGGCACCTTTAGAAACCATGCAAGGTTAATGTTGCATTATCCTTGCACGGTCTGTGGGAGTGGCTGGCAGTCAGTCACAGTAGACCAGTTAAAGTGATCACACGGTCAGATCAACACTACTTGTCGTCTGTGTGATGGGGTCGGTGCCTTCGGCAGCCGGCCCCACAACTGGACATGCCGAATGCAAACAAGAGTTGTGAGTGACACCAGGCTTATTCCCCCTGTTGATTGTAAATGGTTTTGTAGTCGTCATCCTCCCCTTTCTCCTCTTTTACAGAATCATGGCTGAGCAGAAGGAGCGCACCTTCATTGCCATCAAGCCTGATGGTGTGCAGAGGGGAATCATCGGAGAGATCATCAAGAGGTTTGAGGTGAAAGGCTTCAAACTTGTGGCCATGAAGATGCTCCATGTAAGTAAACACTTTTTTTTTTTTTTGTATATTATCTGTAATGCATTGACTTTTTAAGTAAAGGGCTTGAGGTGAGCTGCTTTCATAAGTCAGTGGTCATGTTGACCATCTTGAGCGTGCAGAGTGACAGTTAAGACCTCTGGTGAGCTGATTAGCCAGCTTGTCTATTCCTGACCATGGCATGAGTGATTTAGCGCTGAGTTGAGGTCTCCTGATCCGTTAACACCTGAGCTGTAACAGAGTGGGACCCTGCTAGACCATCATGAGGTCATGTGCATTGTTCAAGAATTGATGTGGGGGGGCAATTAAGAGGTGTCTTTGCAGTCCAAAAACTGTCCCATTCCAGTTAACTGAGGTGAAGTAGATTAACCCTAATAGCTCACATTAAATCTGGTGTCTGTGTTCAGTGGTGCTGGAGGAAGTGAAAATGGAATAGGTGCCAAGTCAGAAGCACAGAGGCTTGCCCAGAGATGGAGTGTGGAGCTGCTAGTTCTGAAATGATAAAAAGGCAAAGCCCAGCTAAAATTACAGAAGCTCAAAGCTCTTCCCACCATTGTCTGGCATCAGAAAATAATCAGTCTTAAAGTATTTGACTTGAATGCTTTGACTTTTACTTGACTAGTGTTGCAGATGTTTCTGCAGTCAGTGCGCTGATTAGTTGTGATATCAATTTTACCTGGTTCATCTTTTTGTGACTGCAGCCTTGGACAGACTGATGGATTTGGATGTGTAAACCATGTGACAGGTGTATATGTGGTAAGGCTGTCATGTTGGCTGTGAACAGGACATTGTGCTGAGGTGGAGTCTTCAGAGGCTTGTTCAGGTCACTGAGACAGCTGTCAGGTCTTGCCAACTAAAATGATATGTCCAAAATGCTTGACTTTATAATGGTGGCACCTGTTGACTTTTACACTGTAGCTTCTGATGCAGTGTACTGATCAGTTGCCTGTGGCCTTTTTTAACTTTACAGTGTGAACCTCACTAGGATAAATTGGTTTCAATCTAATGTGGGTCCAGGACTTGCTGTAGCTTTTAAAGCATTTAAATGAATATAACTAACTTTTTTTTGCAAAAGAAACAGTTTATATATTGTGGATTGGTCACATCTGGCCTGTGCCTGATCAGAGTAATTGGGCCAGGCACTAGGCTGATCGGATCTGATGGGTACAACCCTGAGGTAGATGTCAGGTCTGCTCACTGAGCCTGGAGCCCTGTAACAACCGTTATTGTCCCATCAGTGTTTTTGTACAGGGGCGGTGTTTGCCACAGGTTGAGAATTTAGCTGTGGTGGTGGGCGGCAGAACCTTCATTTATTGCTACTAGGGGTGTAACGATACATGTATTTGTATTGAACAGCTTCGGTACAGGACGTTCGGTTCGGTACAGGGCTGTGCACGGGTGAGTTCCCGGAACGGAAGTTGCGTGTGTTTATTTTCCGCCTGCAGCTACACGTGCAGCCCGTTTACGTCATGGCTAACGCTAGCGAGAAACCAGCAGAGCTTAAAGACCCTCACTTGTCGCTAAAGTCTCCTGCTTGGGAACACTTCGGCTTCCTAGTTAAATAATGCGACGGAGAAAGACAAGTAGATAAAACGAGGGCAGTGTGCCGACATTGGTCAGCTGAGATCGGGTATGTTTCCGGTGTGACAGTTTGACTCGGTGGTGTGGTCTGAGAATCCCGTCAGGAGAGGGGTCCTCGGCCATGTCCGCTAACCAGTAAAAACATTCCGATCGCCCTGCTCATCGATCCAAGTCATGTATATGTATATTCATTTTGACGTGGCTTGAACACTACTATTTTACACGGAGATGTCGGGGTCTGCGACCTGCAAACCACTGTTCGACGAGCGCTACACAGCACACAGTGACAGTGTAGGTGACTGTGTCGATGCCTGTCCAAAAAAACGCGACTGTCAATAAATCGTCCAAAAGTGCATATTGTCGTCCTTATATCTTCTTAATGAAAGCCTGTACTCACAAATAACTCATGGGTGGAGTCAATGTGGACAAGTTAATCTTTCTGGCAAAAATTATGAAGGTTGAGTAAAACTGAACAGGGCTACATGCTGGAACTGTTAGTGCTGCACTTTACTTGTGGAAAAGTTTTGTTAAAAGCCTTTAACAAGCTGTGAGGAATTTATTTTTACAATGTTTCATATATTTTTTGTTTGAGAATATTTTATTTATTGGAAAGCTTATTTTATATATTTGTTTGAAAATAATTTATTTAACTTATTATCAGGCAGCACTTTGTTTGCATTTTGTTCCCATACTGTACCGAAAATTAACCGAACCGTGACCTCAAAACCAAGGTACGTATCGAACCGTGATTTTTGTGTATCGTTACACCCCTAATTGCTACTCAAAATTAATATTGGTCAATATAAGAGATTAATAACTATTCATACATTAAAGTTCCATTTTCAAAATATATTGAATAACAAATGCCTATTTTAACTCTTTATTTTTCAAAATGAATGATTAAATTATTTTTTTTTACATGGGTTTAATATCTTTAAAATGTATTGGATGACAATACTTAAACTGTGTTTGGACCAGAGCTTTTCTCTGTTGGAACATAAATGTCCTTTTTTTTTTTTTTTTTTTTTTTAAGGTGAAAGGCCTTCCTACTGTCTATGGAGATGCTTCAGGGGCATGTCCATTTAAGATCCTGAGGAGTGCATAGCTCCCCAGTGCTATTGTGTTTATGCACTGGAGCGCACATAAAGCAAAGGGCACAGTTAAAGTTTCTCATTTCACTGGTTATGTAGCCAGTGTTCTACAGTGGCAAGTTAGTCCAATATAACTGACCACACCATGTTTGACCAGCCTTATGAATGGTTTCATGTTGACTATTATCTGGCACTCAGCTAAACATGGTAGTATTGGGTATTACTGTGGATGTGGCACATTGTAGCAGGACATTAAGCAATATAGGCAAATGAGCACAAGTAGTTTGTTTTTGTACTTGAGCCTGTTGTGTTGCAGTGCAGGTCAAACTCATCAATAGGCTATGAAAAGGTCTAGAAGTTTAACCTTCTAGATTTATAATGCATCTTTGCCAGTGCATCACAAATAAACAGTGAATCAGTGAATGATGAAAAGGATGTTGTGCTGTATTTTCCCTTCATATCTCTATTCACATCTCCAGTTGATGGCAAAACGGAGTTGATATGTACCTGGGTTGGTGTTGAGCCTATGAGCAACTTGAACTGTCTGTGATAGAATGATGCAGATATATCCATCTCATTGTCTCCTGCTGCAGGCCTCTCAGGACCTCCTGGAGAAGCACTATGCCGACCTGAAGAGTAGACCCTTCTTTCCTACCCTCATCGCCTACATGAGCTCTGGTCCAGTGGTTGCCATGGTAAGAGACCACACACAAACAACAGATTAAATACACTGTGGTGTTTGTTGAACCAGAAAGGCTTAAACCCTGGAGACTAAACCTGCTCTGCTGCCTGATATGGAAAATGACACCCATACTTTTCCTGTTGTTGGGGAAACGTGTTGGCTGCGGAAGTGCTAAACGGAGCAGCTGGCTTCATCTGTCATTCCTCGTGTGTTCCAGGTGTGGGAAGGCAAGGGTGTGGTGAAGACAGGCAGGGTGATGCTGGGTGAAACCAACCCCGCAGAATCTAAGCCCGGAACCATCAGAGGAGACTTCTGCATCGATGTCAGCAAGTGAGTTTGTCTGAATTACAACTTTTTTAAAAAAAAAATCTATTTTATTTTTATATAAATATATATATATATATTTTTTTTATGTGGGTAAACTTAAAAATTGGCAATTGGCAGAAGACGCACGAGGGAAAAGGACAGTAGGAAATGGCAGATTATTTACCTATCAGACTAAATCCAGAAATGTTGAAATTTACTCAATGACATTCTGAATTGTAATTATATTTTCTGGAGTGGATGATGTAAGTGGTTAAGCAGTGAGACTTCTTGCTAATTTTTCATCTGAGTTGCACATTCGCAGAACTGATCAGGTAGCTAGCAAGTATCAGGAACCGAAGAAAAGAGTCACAAATCTTGTACTTCAGTCTTTTCTGTTTCAAACTCGACACCAACTGAACAATGTCTGAGCGCTGCTTGAACAGACAGTGGGAGGTCATATACAGCAACTTTTTGAGATATTGAAGTTGTTTCGACTGGATTCTCAGTCTGTCGCTCTTTTCCTCTTGCTCTTGTTTTCACAGGAACATCATTCATGGCAGTGACTCAGTGGAAAGTGCCAACAAGGAGATTTCCCTGTGGTTTACGGATGACGAGCTGGTCAGCTACACTAGCTGTGCCTCCAGCTGGCTCTACTAAGCCACTCTGGGTCCTGCAGCAGTCTTTCCACTGGTTGAAAACCAGTGAACTCTTGCCTCAGATTTCTTGTTTTTTGCCCGTAGCCTAGCGGGAGAAGAACTGAAGTTCTTTGTCCCACAGTTGACACGTCCCCTCCTGCCCTCTACCCCATCATACTGTACTGTCATACTGGTATCTATGGAGGTCCAGGTATATAGTCCAAATTAATTTCTGTGCTCCATTCCTTTTAGAAACATTCCATTCATCCCTTGAATGTACAGTTTATGACTCAAATGTCTTTGACCATCAGTTTTGTTAACCGGCGATCTGATTTCCAATAAAATGCACACAATACCATCTGTCTTTTCATTCACTGGTCAGATTACACACAGCACTGATGTACATATGATTCTGTGGTGACCTGTTAAGTCTAATGGAAGGGATTAGTAACAGCATATTTAATGTGGTAGTTCAGATCCACTCTCAGGCAGATTGGAGGGGAACCATAATCTGAGATTAGATGGTTTTTATTTCAGACCTGCTTTGTGCTGAGATGCCAGCAGGCTGCCAGATGACCACTGTGGCTTCACGACAGATGTGTCTTGTCTCGGAACAGCAGAAAATGTATTGCATATCTGTTTCAGTTAAACTTTGAATGCATTTTTACAGGATTCTAACTAGCCATGGTATAAGACATGTAGTGGTGACCAAAAACATTCATGAAGTTTGGTTCTATAATGAATTTATTGTAGGTCTTCTAAAAATGCTGGTAGTATTTTGCTGTGTGGCTGGGTGTTTTGTTTTTTTGCTTCCACTGATCCAGCGGCATTTCATTTTTTTTTTTGGAATGCAATCAAATATTAGAATTCTATTTTTGATCCAGCAGATTTGTTCACACTTTCAGAAGACCTATATTAACGTAATTATTGAACCAAACTTCATGAATGTTTTGTGACAAAGTAGTATGTGTTCCACTCATTCATCACATAAAAATTATATTTGACCCATAAGCGTAAGCTCACACTTGAATCACGACTCCCTTTCATTTGGTTGACAACATTACTACAGGTCCTCTAGCAATTAGAAGGAAATAAGGGATATATAAAAAAGGACCACTTACATCAGATGCCTTGCCTCACTTCACTGATGCTCTGTAGATGGCACCAGTGATGTGAGCCTTCCTGTCCTGGGCTGTGATGAACCATGCCAGTTTGTGATGTTTCCAGTCGATGTTTGCTATTGATCTTTTGTAAATACGGACATGAACATAATACAGTCCCTATTCATGTGTCAAGACAACCCTGTTATGGTGGAATTTATACTTTTTTTAAAATTTTTTTAAAAAGTCATGAATAGTGAAAAGAATACCTCAGGGGTCAACCATCCAATCAGTGGATCACAAAAAATAGAATACAAATTTGAGCACATTTGAAAAAAAAAAAAGTTTCAATTATATTTTCACTTTTTGAAGCCTTTTCAGTCATGTCAACATGGTATTTTTCATGACACAAAACATATTAAATGACCACATCTTTTAAAAACAAATACACCAAAGTGTGTGAATGTGCAATTTAGCACATTCACATACTAATGTAGAACCTGTTTTTTTCTAAATTACAGTTAAAATAGAAATGACCGACCACAGCTGATTCTCAGTTTAGCTGAGCATCTGCCCAGGTGATTACACTTTTCAATTCAGCATCATCTGTACAGAGGTGTCAAAAGTACCTAAAAGTCATACTTAAGTAAAAGTAAAGCTATTGTCTTAAAATATTCCTATAGTGAAAATGAAAGGCACCCACACTAATAGTACTTGAGAAAAGGTCTCAAAGCATCCAATATTAAATGTACTTGTGTATCAAAATCACAAGCACAATCACAAGTAAATTCTACAAATATTTACATGTATTTACATTATACTATTGGTCAGGCGATTATCAGATGTGATATTCAGCATTTTTCTGTTTATGACTGATTATCAGTGTATTTTCTATCCAATTGCTCATAAAATGAACTAATTTGAGTTTGGCTCTGATACAGCAATTTGTTAAGTAACTTGTAACTTTGTGACTACTTCTCAGATAAAGGCAGTGGAGTAAAAAGTACAATATTTTCCTTATAGTGGCAGTAAAAAGAAGCAAAACAAATTGAAATGGGCAAGCGAAATACAAGTACCTCAAAACTGTATAAGTAGTACAGTACTTGAGTAGATGTACCTAATTACATTCCATCACTGTGTCTATATAAAAGGGCCAGTCTTTGAAATTAGTGTTTCTCAGTAAACATGTAGCCAGCCAGACACAGATGGCTGGAAGAGGTGAAGGAGAGGGGTTATAAGTGTCATAGAAGACAGTGAAGCTGTAGTCACACATGAGATCAGAGCTGCTACAAAAAAGCTGCTATATTAAGTAATTGATCTGAGTACTTCTTCTACCTTTCAAGGCTGCAGTGCAAACATATAAAATAATGTAACACTGATCAAAGTTAATGCAGACATAATTTGCAAAGCCTTAAGAAAAAGTTTGATTTCATAATGAATGAGAAAATACATCTAAAAAAAAAAAATCCAAATGCTTAAAGAAGCTAACACACTGGTATGGTGCTGTTAATCTTTGCATGTCCTGTCTGTCCTCTGAACACAGGCAGCTTGGCTCTAATCCTGAGTGCCTTTGAGAGACTCAAGTGCTGAAACTGTGACAAATTATTTCCACAGTGTCTGAAGTCATAAGCCTTTTTATTCAGTGTAAAAGTCAGATCTTACAAAAATCACCAGATAAACTTTCACAGCCATGCGGAAACAGTTTGCAATGCTTGTAAACAAAGAAGCCATTCATTACAACCAATATAATGATCCAAACATTTGGCTTTATTTACAAAGTCTATCAAAGCTTGATCACAGCACAAATTTACCATATGAAAGGAAACTGGTATACACTATCAAAAAGATGTACAAACTTTTAACTGCAATCTAATAATGTACCTCAGGGGTCAGTGTTAATATCAATAGATTTATAACTATTAACATAGATTTTTTTTTCATTTGTATCCAAAATAAATTTTGCACCATAACCCTCAACTCACAATTATTTTCAGACAATAGTAATCCCAATACATTTAGTCATTTTTATCAAATATATATAGCACCACAATATAATGGTTTAATATAATCAGGTGGGGGGTATCACATACAAAAGACCCGTGTTAGTATCCAAGAAAAAAAATAAATTCCATCTCCAGCCTGCTCCTCATCATTGCCCACTCAGGTGCAGGCATTCTGAAACTCAGTCCCATATGGAAGCCTATTAATGCCAGAGAAAAAACACAAATGAATAATGAATTTAAGTAAAGTCTTTTAAGGGCTAAGGAAAATTAAATAAATCATGATATATGTCAACCTTTGAACTTTCATAGTTTTGGATTACCATAAAACTTTAAAGATAGTAAGCAAAAAAATGTAGTAAAAAAAAAAGACACTGCATCACATTTCTGATAAACTAATCCAAACTTATAATTGTGACTCAAAATCATGAAACACTGAATCAAAAGTATAAGATTCAACTCCAAACTTACATCAAAACTATGAGATATGAGACGGGAAAAAAGCACAACCAAATGTAAAAACATGGCTTGATACATCTTGTCCAGCATTATCCATTTTTCCGGAAGCCCTGAAATCCCAATTTAATTATCATATATATTTCTCTAAATCTTCACTGTAGCCGCAAAGCTAAAAGCTACTTGCCTGAAGTGGGCACACAAGCTCGACAGTAAATCAAGGGTGTGAATAACGCCTTTTCAAATCAATTTTGGCTCTCAGGGCTTTCAGAGACTTGGATTACACTGGGTAAGCTGTATTGAGCCTTCTTATGTTTTTCTTTTCAGTTTTTTTTTTTACAACAGGTACTGAAGTTGTTTAGGAGAATGCTTCAACGCTTTGTTGCTGTGAAGCCCCAGAAATGTTTTGTGAGCTACAAAACTTAACCCGACTTTCCAGATGCATAGGGGGAGGAGATAATGACTGAAATTTTTGGGTGAACTTCTCCTTTAACTTTAAAGGTATTTCTTTTATTTTCTAGGCAGAAATAGGCTTCCATACTTTTTCTGGTCGCAGTGGAGGAGTAAAACACACAGACAGACTGAGGAACAACCAATGACGGTTACAACAAAAACAAGCTCAGCACAACATCAGTACAACGCGTTCCGTTTTACATGCATTCAGTTGATCAGTGCACCCAATCAAAAATCAACTCATTGCTTCCATCTCCAGCTACTGATGCCCAAACACTTTAAATACACAGCTACCCGTGGATGGAGGTCAAACTTGTTCTATATTAAGATTTGGGGATCAAGGTGAAATGAGAAAGTTTAATATCTACAAGAAAAAGTGAGAAACAGAAGATCCAAAACAGTGTTGATTGTGCATTTCATTATTTAGGGTTAATCTATAGGAGGGTAGCAGCAGTTAGTCCACTGAACAGTCTTGTTCTTTTTTGTACTAAGATATTAATGCAGTTTGGTCATGAAGTACTTTAATGCTTCTTCCTGCCTTCCAACATCAGAGGAAAATAACAATGACAGATCCTAACATGAAACCCATCTGCTTCAAATGATTGTGAGACACTGTCTTATTGCTCATTTGGTCTGAGAAGCTTAGCATTTCATCTGAGCTTTGTATCTAATCTGATTAGGAGTCAAATTAAAAGCAAACTGGTTGAAAACAAATCTCACATCCCATTAGGAATGAAAACGAAAACAGGAAGCTACAAGAAGCAAATAAAAAAAGCAACATGCATCCATGTATTTTTGTGTCACTTCGATGTCGAATGAATGAAGACAGATTATAAAGCTACAGAACAGACAAAATACATGAGATGGTAAGTGAGATAAGACCTTTGATGGAAGAGTATGGAAGCATGATTAGAATCTTGAAAGCAACCAAATACCTGAAGGTGAAATTAAAAAAAAAAAAGTTTTGCTGAAATTTGAATACCAATTAATCTATAGTGTTAATATACGTTACTCTGAAAACCATTAATTTGACTTTCTGTGATAAAAAACAATTTAAGTTAAAAATGCAAGTGTCAAATACTTGAAAAACAATGTACAGTCCCCGAACTCTTTATTCTTGTGTGGACAATTAAAAAAAAAAATATGTATCTCTTCATGAGCTCAAATTGGCATGAAGGAGGAAAAACCAGCTAATAGCCCAGATAAGCACATTTAAATTGTCATCTTCAAATTTGTTGTTGAATTACACCAAACTAATGTGAGCAACCTGACATTTGACCTGACTATAATTTCTTTCAGGAGGTCCCCCACAATGATTTAAAAATTTAAGAGATAAATGATCTAGTTTAACGTCATTTGTGTACACACGACAGTTATTTTGTCGTTCAAGATAATAATGAATGCACAGATATTTAAGTTGAAAATGAACTAGAAGTTTTTTGAAAACCAGAACATAAATTTACCTATCTGAATTTATTAACCCTAGACAACAACCAAATGAAACAAAAAAAAAGTTCATAATGCACCACTTGAAATAAACTATGGGAAAAGAAAGGGGAAAAAAAGAAAACAAAATTCAACTTCACAAGTACTTTTTCAGTTGCTTTAAAGATTTTAGTTACTGTGGCACTTTTTTAGCTTCCACAGTGAGATGCACATGATGAAGACACCTTTGAGCTTTTAAAATCCAGCTGATTCAGACTTGTAGTTACAACCCCTACAACCAAAAGAAGAAACAAACTTCCTGAGAATTGAATCATGAACCTTACTGGTCGAGAGAGAAATCATGGATCTTTTACCGTCACTGAGAAGTTTAAATCTGCTATGCATTTCAGTACAGCCTTTGGCCATACACTGACTATTCTGTATACGAACCCTTGCTCACAAAAATCACAGTTATACAATACCATTTTGTTAAATCATCTCATATGTTAATTATATTAATGTAGTGAACATGACATTTGAGGGTGCTATACATTTTATTTAACATAGCAAAATAATATGGGATCTATTATTATTGCATCATTCAAATTTGAAAGACTACCTCATGTGCTGCGATAAAATTCTTCCGTGTTTGGTGTCTAGTCTTCAAGTGGATCATTTTAGGTAATCATTTTCATTTGCATATGCTAACACACTGCCATAGTCTATTTCACACTCTTGTTTTAGATAACGTGGCTAGCATCAGGAGGTAGTAGATAAACAGCTGCAAATATCTAGCTCTAAGAAGAATGAAAGAAGGAGTCTTGTCTTTTCCACGGCTAAGCATGGATTTCTGACTAATCAGGGTTCGTTACTCCATACCATCATAGTCATGAAGAATATATATATAGAATCTATGTATTTATGCCACTTTTAGATCCTGTCGTCTTATGTGAATGCTGCCCTCGGAGACTATTGGAAAAGCAGTGCATTGTTCATGTTTCATTATCAACAACAAACCTGTTATTCTGTGGCTCAGGTGAATCATAAACTAGCTTGCATACATATGGCTCTGACATGAGAACAACTTAAGCAATAGAAAAAACACTAATGCTTTGCATATAACCCTAATAAAATATTTAACGTCTTTTTCGCATTTGGACTGTGTAACCAATATTTTCATGTTTTTCTCTTAATATGACATGACAAGTGTCCAGCCTCTTATTTTCAATGACGAATGACGAAATGAATAATGCAGAATGTATGGAGTCTCGAGTGTGCCACATTTTGGGTAATTGATTATTTTCAATGAATACAATTAGAATTACTTAAAAGCAATTATACATCGAATTCAGAGAGTTAGGGTTATCCCAAAAATACAAATGAATTAAGAAAAAATAAATAAATAAATAAATCAAAAAAATATGACAGCTCTTTTTAATTTGGAGCCCTTTCGAAATTAGAGCTCCTTTAAATAGAGGCAATAAGTGTGTTTGCTGTTCTTTAAAGGTGCAGTACGTAAGAATTTTTCTTTTAGCCCTATACTGTACTGGTACCTGTCCAAAGCACAGGAGCTTTGGACAGGTACCAACACTCCCCAAGTGCTCCAAGCTCCCAGTCTGGACTGCTAGATGCAGGATTATTTTAGCTAAATAGCTAACTGTAGTTACAGTTAGTGGTTATTCAGGCGATATGGCTACCCTCTCTTTGTTAATGAATTTGTTATTAAATTTTTACATCTTGCACCTTTAAATAAAAATCAATTCTGCCATTCCATTTTACAGAAGAAATGTTCACATGAATCTGTAAATACTTAAATGCATTAAGTTGTTTTAATGCATTTAATAAAATAAGAAAACTATAATTGCTTTTTAAATTGTATAAATTGAATATAATTTAACACAAGAGTTAAGCTTAGCTTAACTCGCTTAGCTAAGTCTATGATAATTCTGGTGGCATACTCCAGACACCATATAAATGAGGATGAGTTCCAGATGGACCCCTCGGTACGCTCTGGGTATAAATACAGCAGACATGGTCCAAAGCAGAACAGAAACACCTGTATCTGCCATCTGAATCACTGCTGTAGTGCAACCTTTGACAGTATGTAACTGATGCATCTGCCAGCATCCACAATATTTATATTCACTGTACAGTTTGGCCGGTATGAGGCCAACATTGGTCAGGAGTGTTATGTGTTCCTGCCTGACAGCAGCTACATCCAAACTGTAAAGGTCATATTGCAGGGTTGGACAGTGGGAACAACATGTTAAAGTGAACCCTATCATACCAGTAAGGTTTCTCTTTTATACAACATACCCTGCTGCTCACTTACAGTCACACAATGGAAATTAGTCTCTCAGCAAGTATTTCTTTAAAACTAAGGTGATTTTTTTTTTTGTTTAAATGAAAAAAGCTTTTCATCTCCACAGCTTGTTAATTTTGAATTTCTGTTCAACATTACGACACAAAGTCCCCGATATATTGCAAGGGTTATTATTACTTTTTTAGACAGAAAGTCAATTGTTATCTCCTGGGCTCATTAGCACTGCTTAATTCTTGCTACAAAAGATACTAATTCGCAGTTATTGGTACTGTGGGAGTTCTGATTACTGTAATAGGTCCCTAAAGCTCCACATTAAGCTATCAAACCCACTTGACACTGTTACCTCATTAGATATGTGCTCTCTTGATTAAGCTTATCCTGGTTTATGTATTCATTAGTAACCTACAGGCAGGTTTACAAGCTGGACCATGAAATGAGGGTTGTGTCACAGTTTTGGGGGTTTGATATAGCTCAAAATGTGGATATTAAAGTAGTTGTAACAATAACCAGATATTCCCCACAATGCCCATTTAATAATATAGCTTAAGGATATTAAGATGTACAAATCGTACAGCATTAGTGAGAGCAATGTGCTAGAGGGTGACAACAACTGCACAAGATGTATTACTGTTCAAAGCTGCACCATGACCATGTACATTTCCATCCAACATGACGAATTGCTCCTAAAAAAAAAGAGGGAATTAATTTGCTAAATTTCATCTCAAGTTCATCTCAACTTGTCTTAAAGGCACAGTCCACCCAAAAAGGAAAATTCTGTTTTTATCTACTCACTTTCATGCTGATGGAAAGTCAGGTGAAGTTTTGTACTCCACAAAACATTTCTGGAGCTTCACAGCTGGGACGTTGCAGCATTCCCCTAAACAACTGAAGTAGCTGGGCACTTGTTTTAAAATGGAAAAACAAACCTAATTTTTCCATTTTAAAACAAGTCTCCAGCTTCTTCAGTTGTTTAGGAGAATGCTGCAACACTGTTTTGCTGTGAAGCTCCAGAAATGTTTTGTAGACTTTAGATCGACATGGGGCTGAGTTAATAACAAAAAAACTAAAACAAAAATGGGTGAACTGTTCCTTTCAACACAAATCCAGAGCAAAAACCAAACACTCCTTCTAAAGGCGGCAGGTGCAACTTCGATATGAATTTTTTTGAATGCTGACATAATTAGTTGAGTACTAGATTAATCTGATAATTTATAAACAACATCTCTATAACCGATTACTAACTTAAAGAACAAGATGGTTTCAATTCTCAAATGAAATTGTAAAATGTAAACTGAGCTTGAAATAGACTTTGGTACTGTAATGTTTGAATCAGAATGAATGTAGCTGTGGAAATTTCCTGGCCAATACTGAAAGAAATAAAATGTATTACAAAAAAAAAAAAAAGGTCAACTTCATTAATGTACTAATATCTCTCTTCAAATCACAATCCTTAATATCTATATGCTGTAGTTCTATTTGAATAGGTATCCACATACTATATGAATATAATCACTTTTATGAAACCATGAACATTAAGTTTCCCCACACAGCCACCAAAAATGTAAATGCAAAATAAGTACATTAAGACAAAAACAACTCCAAAATCATTACAAAACAACAGAAAAAAAACTTCAAGTACTATTAACAAAGTTAAAGTCCACCTGGCAATATTGTTCAGAAAAGAAAAAAAAATCAAAATATACACAACTCTGTCCCTCTGACTGCCAGCCTCTCTTCTCTCCTTTCCTCAGGCTGTTCAGTAGCTGACTCTCTGACCTGAAAGCAAACCAAAACAGAAAACAAAGAAACAAAACTTAAGACCTGGCTCAATAATTGGTTCTCACAGTTTCTTCAGGTCTCTGTGCGCGGCCCAGATTGTGGCAGAGGCAGGATGGGCTGATGTCGACTTGCAGGACCCCCATTTCTGAAGAAAAGGGGTTGTTTTTATTAAATCCACCCAGACATCTCCTGTCTAGTTGGCTGTTTCAGACTGGAGAGTAGAGAATGATGTTGCGTCACCCAAGGGAGGTACTAAAGAGAATGCCCAAAAAATGTGTGACCCAGGCCCGATCCTGGGTGCTTTCCAACCTGTCAATCATAAAGGTTTTGTGAGTGATTATGTGCACACACAGCTACAAGGTTAGAAAATTGTTCCCTTCAGAATTTTTCAGAAGATTGAAGAAGATCCCCCTTGAACTTCTCATCATCATCCCCTTCCAAAGAAGGCCCGTGGAATTGGTCTGAGTGTGATTCACGGCTGGTTTCAATTTCCACATTCCTGATCCTTGCTGGGGTTTTCCAGAGGCATGTCCTGACCCGGTTCGTCCTGCTCTGTCCTGACCTCATGACCTCAGGGCTCCTGTTTGATGTAGTAGCTGCCTGAGCCATTGCTCTCCTGGTCGGACGTGCCCTGTGAGAAGGTAAACTCGTCCACCTCGGCCGTCTCCTCTTTCATTCGCAGGAGAGACTCTACAGACCGGGACAGAGACAGATAGGAGAGAGAACAGCGGAACAGATGAGCCAGTTGTGTTCATGCACTTTGAGTAAAATACAGGAGGAGCCTTTGTCCTGAGCCAGAATTCAAATGGGGGCAGCATAACTACTTACTGCTGTTCACTATGCTGTTTGCCTTGGTTATCTTTGGTTTTGGCAACAAGCTGCCATTAACAAATACTTTATTTAGCTGTGGAATTAAATGGTCCCGTTAGATAACAGGAGTTTGCCTGAATCACAACCTTTACTCATGGGAGAGTTACCACAGGCAACTGGGCTCAGCAGCCTCCCAGTGAACACAGCTGGACACCGGACTACGACTGAACACAGCCTCCAAGATCAAAGGAGGTCAGTTTGAAGACTGGATGCAGTAAGAAGTTCATTTACAGCAGCACTGATCAGGACTATGACTTGGGGGACGAGAAAACACGGCAGGGGGGGACAGAATAGCAGAGGAATGAGAAATAATTTTTTTGAGCAAACTAGAAACGGTTGTGTTATTTATGTTGAGTTTGAAATGTGTCAGTGTTTTACAATGAGTTAACGAGGCAATAAAGCTAACTTAGTTCGATCAAAGTGAGAAACTTGAAATTCAGAATGTGTATGGTTGTCTTTTTCTGTTTAGCACTGAAAATTGGTTTAAAAATATTTACATTTTGGACATTGTTTTGACTTTGTTAGTTTATTTGTTATTTTTGTTAAGCCTCTTGCAGTACAAATTGGTATTATGAGACAGGAAATTCAAATTCTATTAATAATGTTATTTCATCTTTTGAATGTTTTGAACTAGAATTCTGGCCTCATTTTATATATCACCCCCTAAAACAAACATAAAAAGGAAACAAACATGCTTTATGACTGCTTCAAAATGGAGGAAATATCCATGTTAAATCGACCACAATGAACACGTAAGGTTGATTAAACAGTAGAACATGCAATATCAGCAGTGTCCAGATCCACAGTGAGGCCCTGTGAGCATCGAGCCTCAGAAGACTCGGTGCCATGCTGGTTTTATCATTAGTGTGACGTTACCTGATTTGTGGGTTTGGTGGAGGTGGGTTCGGGGTCGGGGCCGAGTGGGCCCCTGGGCAGGGTAAGGGGGCGGACTCTGCTCTTCATCCCCCGAGAAGCTGCTCCTCCTCCTGCCTGCCTGACTGAAGGGTCGTCGACCAACCGGAATCTTCCTCTCTAAACACCAAGCCAGACTCGGGGTAAGCTACCAGGGGCTTATTACAAACAGGGGCATTCAACTGGAACATGTTTTTGAGGTTTAGATTATGTATTAGGAAGGAAAGTTAAAAGGTAAGAGCTTTGGGTGAAATTTTAATTTAACCTTTCAGTGTTGTCAATGCATCGACATGCCAATCTGAATAAGCCCCTGGTAAGCTGTAATCAGACTGCCAGACCCAAATAAGCAGATGCACTATTAGATACCAAGAACAAGGATACAGCAACTGTTCCAAATGTATGGAAGTCTGTGGCCGCCAATATTTAAATATTCAAATAAATACCTCTGCCAGACGTAGGTCTGAAATGGTTCATGCATTTGTTGTGATCAAACATCTGCTAGCTTTGCCGGATTGGTATTAAAAACCCAGCACATCTCACTCTCCTCCAGCAGCCTGTTCGCTGTGGGGAAGCCCTGACGAGTCGATTACCGAGTGCAGTAGATTTCCGCAGCTGAAGGATGAAAATGTATGATTATTACTCCATTACTTCCGTTCTTTTCCCTGTCAGCTCTCAAAAATAAGAACTGAGCATTCCATGGAGTAATAATCATACATTTTCGTCCTTGAGCCGCGGAAATCTACTGCACTCGGTAATCGACTCATCAGGGCTTCCCTACAATGAGCAGGCTGCTGGAGGCGACGGGTGAGTTGTGCTGTGTTTTTAATATAAATCTGGCTAAGCTAACAGATGTTTGATGCTTAGTACTGTGTGCTGGGACTGTACATGTACTGTTGCTGAAGTTTGATGCTGTTCTGACCATTAATTGTGGCTATGAGTGGCTTTTTGATGGCGGTTTCTAGTTGGAGGCATAAGCGGCAGCGTATTGTTATCGTCTGGTCTTTTCTGAGGTTGCTAAAACTAGCTAAGCTAGCGGTCGGCAAGCTTGATCTCTCGAGGGGGGAGTCTTACTCGGTGTCAAGGTGTGTTGGCCATGGATTAAATTTACACCGGAATATCCCTTTAAGCTCTACCAGTAATAAGGAACACTTACAATGTACAATAAAGCTAAACGTGATGTTACACAATGTAATTTGTGATTTAAATACTGTCAGCTATAGACGTTTACATAAACAGCTCAGAAAAAGCATTAGCATTAGCATCTGCTTTTGTCATCTGAAACTTTGGACCTAAAAGGGATTTCAACACCAGGCCTTGTGCTCTCCAACACCTGCAGTATCTCAAACAGCAAAACAAAATCTCACACACGACTTTGTCCAAGTGTGATGTTAACTGTCCCAATCAACAGGGAAAAACATCCTGCAATGTGTCACAAGAGGTCAGATATGTTTCGGACACACCCAACAGGTGACCAATCAGAAAGCAGCGGAGTTTCCACCACAAGCGTAGCCAGTGACAGTAAGAGGAAAAGGAGACGGCGAAGGAAGGAGTGGAGAGATAAAAACGACAGTGCAAGAAGAATTACTCACTTTTCTTTTGTCCTTTGTACTGTTGGGCCTTTTTCTTCTGCTTAGGTACAGATTGAGGCATTTCCCTGTTACCTGAAAGATTACAAGATAGGAAGGTATGGTACATTTGTAGACGGTGAGGTACAAACCAAGACAAACAATTAGCAGAGTAGAAAATAGAGTATGTATTGTATCAAATCTATCACAACCTGCAGTTAGGGATACATTGATCCAATATGCAGGATTGGCATCAATATTGATACTGGCCATATTAAGCAGATCAAATATCTGCAATGACATGCCTGGTCCACAGTAAATGCAGTTCCTCTGTTGATGTCATTCTAGAATTTTATTACATTTAGTCACGGCAGGAAGAGTCCTCAGAGAGAAAACACAGAGTACACAGATTAGCTGGGAGTATATGAATGATAAATATCACCGAGTTTAAATATGATATATGTGGAAAAGAAAAAACAACATTAATCAAGAAAAGCTCTAACAGCTCTATTCAAATATGACTGAACCTCATATGAGGTCCGACACCTGGTTTATGAGAGGGTGCATAAAGCCTCTTTTTTTTCTCACTAAGATGGCAGCACTGTTGTACAACAGTGGTGAGTTAGGAAATAATGACATCTGGAATTACATTTCTCTCTGTGGCTTAATTATCGACCTTAGTGACCATGAGGGATGCTCAGCTCCCGCATTTCACTCGTCGAATCAACCCTTTACCCCCCTTATAGAGTGGTGTAGGGATGATGTATTTTTGTAGCTCACCCTGGCTCCCCTTCACAAAAAGTATTATCGGCAAAATAATCTCTGTAACAAACACAAGTTTATGATACTTTACACAAATAATAATCATAATCATGATAATTTTCATGGATGAACACCACTTTTGTGATTTTTGAAGTGTAAATTAAATCGCTAGAAATAAAAAGCTAACCTATATAAAACAGGCTACATTGTGGTTGCGTGACATCACCACCACTAAGCATCTTACTACACAGTTACTATACACATTTTCTGTAAACTGATCAATATACAAGTTGTAAAGTTAGTTAGAATAGTTTGTAACTCAAGTTGGCCTGTAAAGACGGAAAAGTGAGTTCGCTGTGATGACGTTTCCTGTGTCGAACATCCTCTGTAGTTTCATTTAGACACTTCGTAGCAACCGCCGTTTTTAACACACGTAAGAGTTTTATAATTAAATTGTGGAACATTTAATGATGTATTTTATGTTGTAGAACAAAACATGCAAATATGTGAAGCCTGTGGTAACCATATACCTTATTTCAGGCATGTAACAGAAAACCAATCAAAAAAACCTCAAAGACTTTGAGAGGAGGGAACTGGCCCGAACTGATTTCTAGGAATGAGGACTCATTACAACAGCATTGTATTACATTTACTCATCAGTGTCATCATTCATTGGACTGATATTTTAGAGCCTAAACTCTGACAGCCTCAAGGCATAGTTAGATGTGTTAAGACGGTAGGCTGTGACTCATTTAATACCATTTTTGCTAACACAGTGTTAATGCATACGTTAAATGTTTTGCTGGACAGTTGGCATGACTGAAGCTACAAATACAGTACTGGTCTGATTACTATAAGTGTTTTGTTTTTTTGAGGGAAATAAAATGAGTACCTACACCTTTTAAATGACTTATCTGACATGAAAAGAATCAAAAAGGCTGCAAGGAATAATCATTTTCATCATACAGGGGAACGCAATGGTGCAGCGGTTTGCACCACAGCAAGAAGGTCTAGGGTTTAATTCCCTGTCAGTGCCCCTGACCAAGGCGCATTAGATCTGGAGTTGATCCCAGGCTGCCATACTTTGGCTGCCCACTGCTGCTGCAACCTTCTCTACATTGTAAGGAATCTCACAAGTAACCGGTCAATTATCTTCTTGATTAACAGAGTAAATATTTTATCTATATAATACATACAATAAAAAAAACATTTAAAACTGCCCATCCTAATTTTTTCAGAGAGTCTAAAGTAATGAAATGTCTTCTTTTAGTTGACAAGTAATCAAAAAACATACTAATATAAAATGTAGTAATGTTAAGACAAGTAAAAGCAGCAAATGTTCACATTTGAGAAGCTTGAAACGAGAATACTTTTAACCTAAATAATAGATTCAATGATGGCTTGATCATCCAAAATATAGGCATTACATTTTTGTTGACCCACTCTTCAATTAATGGACTAAATGTTGCAGCTCTACTCCTAAACAGCTAAATAAGGACTCAGTCACAATCATTTTGGTGTTTTTGAGACTGATTTTATAATCCTTGTGTGCCTATAAGAAAATGTAGTACCTCTTTTTATTATATAACCTGGTATGTTTGGATGCAGTATCTCCAGTATCGAAAGCTACCGTATAAGCATTATTTAAAAGATGTATATTTATAGTTTATATCAAGTTTCATTTATGTCAGGACAGAATACTTTGTGAAATGATGTGCGTTTCTCAACCAACATAACCTTTCATTTTGAATTTCTTTAAGGGTCATTGTAACTGATAATTATAATAACAACATTTTGTACTACCGTATATCATGATACATTGATATTTTCTGAGATGGTTATCATATGGTATAAAAAAAATTGCATGCCTTTTGCAACCCTCCTGCTCCTTTTTCAGGGTTTGCATCCGGCCTTGGCCCATACTGGACGTTTTGCGGAGACATTACCTTGCAAAATTCCTTTCTGTTCGAATGTGACATTTGGCCTCCGACATGACTTACTCAACACAAGACACAAATGGAAAATATGCAGCATATTTACATAATGAAGTGTTATCCAAAATGTGCTTTTGATTCAACAAATTCTGCTATCCTGACTTATTTCAGTAGCAATCTGCCATTTAGATAATGAGATATTATATGTGTGCTTAATTGACTTTTTGGATTACACAGTCACTAAAAACACAAAGCCTCAGAGGTCATCCAGTTGAAATGCATCATGTCCTTACTCTGGGAGGCGGGAGGTTGGAGCTGGTAGCCCGTCAGTTGACACCAGCCCACAGGGTAAAGGTCAGGTGACTCGCAGTCCACCCACTGGTCGTATTCATCCTCCCAGCCGTCAAAGTGGATCCTCAGTAACCGGTGTACAATCCTCGTCACCGTGGCAACACACACCAGCCGTGGCTCCATTAAATCGACAGCCTCCAGCTTCATGCCTTGCCGGAAACCGTGATTGGGAACCTCCTAGAACATATGAGGCAGCAAGGGTAGTGAAAAAACTGATTTTACTAATTTACATACCACAAAAAGACAAACACAATAAGTTAATAGTGAACATATATATTCCAGTAGAGAAGCACTAATAAATTCTAAATCACATGAATCAGACAGAACAAGGGAATGAAATGAGAGGCCATAGGAAAATGAGGCAGTGAACATATTTTTACTACTGGATCCTAAGACCTGATGAGAAATTCCTTAACACACATTTGACAATAAAAATAAATCTGCATACATTTGAAATACTTGAGTTAAGAAAGGCCAAAAATAAAAATAAAAAGGCCATTCCAATGGTCAGTCCAACAGATCCAAGTACATCCAACTTTACAAACAAAAGTAATATCATGCACTGTACTTTTTAACATGTTTGTGATGTTTACAATGTGGTAGTATGTGTAGCATGTTTAATAACCACAAAATAATACCAGAGATCGTTAAAACTCAGAATAATAAGGTCTTAACAAACACAACTCCAGTGGAGAAACCATTGACAAAGCTTACCTTGTTAAAGAGCTTGACAGGAGCAGCTATTGAACCCATTTCTCTGAGGTAGTCAAACCATTTAAATGGCAGTTTAGTGTACCCTGGGGAACAGAGTCAGTGTTGAAACCAGAACATTAAGAAACCCAAAATCAAGAAGATGATTTTAAGCCACTTCTAACTAATAACTTCACCTGAACAAACTTGGTGTTTAACAGTGATCAGTGGCTTAAAACTGACTGCATAACAACATAGCAAACAAAGAAATGAAGAGAAATAGAAACACAAATCATTGTGTGCATTTCATGCAAGTGTTTAAACATGTTATAAAAGAACAATTATTTTACTTTTTGTCTTGAATAACTGAATGGCTCTTTTCATTGAGACTTACATTTTCCGTGCAACACTAAAATCAAGTCAAAACATAGAAAACAGAGTGAAGAGGTATCTTGAATATCAGTACTGTCCAGCAGAGGACAGCATTGACTGCTAAAAATGCAAATCACTATCAATTGCTTTCATGAGGAGTTGCTTGGGAGAAATTTTCTTTTTGAGGTTGAAACACATGGTCCATGCCAAAATAAAAAAGAATTGTCTAATTATAACTTGGGGGCAGGATCATAGGTGGAGCTTATCACAGCCATTCAAATTAAAAAGGTTCACTGTGGACTAACCACCAACAGAAGAAAAGGTCTGGTCTTGTACTATTAGCAACCAGTTTATTGTTAGGGTAATTTGCCATTTTCAGTCTGTCAAAATGTTAACGGCAAGCTTTTGACCACATCCTCTGAAAAGTCACATGACATGGTGTTGGATATTTCTTGCTAAAGGCTTAAAACTGAGGGAGACAGTGAGTGAAGTTGTGGCTTACAAACTGTGGGACATTCTATGGTCATTATGGACAGCCTTAAAAGCAGCTCAAGTTCTGTTTTCTGTTTAGACTTGCCTTTGCATCTGTTTCTATTGCACATTATAATAATTTCTATTTTATGGAGTTTTAATCCTCCTAAGACTGTATTTATTAGGGCACTAACCAGTGCGAGGACCTATTGAATCTGTAAGGATTCTTATTAGGGCTCGAGCAGGTCACAACCTGCGAGGTTCCTATTGAAATTGTAAGGACTATTCTTCTTCTTATTGTTATTATTATTTTTTTAACGAATGCATTTTTGGAGGTCTCAACATTGCGAGAAACGCGTACAAATTGGTGAACCTGTCAGAAGTGGTGAAAAATGTTATATTCTAAGGGCCAATTAAACTTCCATCGCACAGCCATCAGTGCTACAAAAAATGGACAGGTTTTTTGGCCGTAAGTCTCATATACTTTGTCGCACATTCAAAAACCTTATATCCACGCGTTCCCTGAATTGAGCTGAATCGGCTGATATAGGCTCATTTCCACCTCTATTTTCATCAAAATTGTGAAATTTGGAAAATCAACTTTTTCACCCTACTCGTAGGCTGTTTGACCGATGCTCACAAAAATTGGCATGTAGCATCTGTAGAATGTCCCCGACAATATGTTGTGCACAGAAAGTCCGTATAGAGAAAGATACCAAAGTTATGAAATAATCATTTTTCGCCAATAATTGCTAAAACAGGAAGTGTTACATATATCCACATTGGCGTGTCCGATTGCCATGAAACTTGGTTCAGTACTTCAACACGTTCCATTTAGGCTCCATGCAAAATTTGGGGACATGACCACTAGATGGCGCTCTTACACCTCAAGATTTTTATATCTGAACATCGGCTTGGTCGATTAAGACGAAACTTGGTACAATCCTTGCCCATGGTCCCCTGAGGTTAGCTGAAGAAGGCATCACCAATCTGCCCCCAGGTGGCGCTCTGGTGGCAGTCTAAGTACATTTTTGACACTGCGATCCAAACTGTAACACTTAACCGAAATTTTATTCATATGGGTGGTCCAGACTAGTGCCAGTAGATCACACACCAAAAATGACATGTGTCCACCAGCAAGTGGCGCTATAACCAGGGCAAACGTGTTTTAGCCAGTAACTCCCACATACTATCTCGCATATTTATAAACCTTATATCCACGCGTTCCCTGAATGTAGCCGAGTCGACTGAAATAGGCCACGCTCATTTTCGTCAACATTTTTTTTGCAAAATCGCGCTTTCTAACTCCTCATGCACCGTTTGCCCGATGCACACAAAAATTTGCACATACCATCTGTGGATACTCCTGACAAAAAATAGCAAACAGAATTTTGATATTCTAAAGAATACTCAAATTATTAAATAACAACTTCCTGTAGCGTTTGGTCACAACAGGAAGTGATGCATATCTCCACATTGGTTCCTACTTCCACACGAGTCCCTAAGGCTATGTGTAAAATTCTGTGCAACTCGACTTAGTCAGATAGTGTCAATTTAGTGGTCATTTTTAGCGATTAGTAAAAAATCGCACAAAAATGTCAAAGTAGTGAGAAACAAGGTAGGATGGAATTCTCTCTCTCCGTTAGCATACTCTGTCTCAACCAAAAAAGCATTTACACATTTCTACAATGGCTTACATTCAGGCTCTCCACTAGAGGGCAGTGCTACCTTGCTAATGGATACAAACCTCTGTTTAAGAGTCTGTAGGTTCACTCATTGCTTAACACCTACAGGAGCAGGCCAGCCAAATTATAAAGGAACAACTTCCTCATTCCGATATGGACAAACTTCACATGTTTTATAAGAGTTCTGCGCTGAACACATACAGTCATAGTCAAAGCACCACATGTTGGACACAGTAAATGACATTTAATCCCTTCCTACACTGTCCGAAACACAGAGTTAAGAGATGCATACACAATCATCGGCCAGTGTGGCCAGCACAGCCCGACAGCAGCATGCCCCGGTGTGCGTGAACTGCGAGGGCCGGTTCATCGCTGCCTGCAGCTTTAATTAGGGCCCGAGCAGGGAGACCTGCGAGGTCCCTATTGTTTTTCTAGTGATTATTAGGGCCCGAGCAGGGAACCTGCAAGGTCCCTATTGTTTTTCTAGTGATTATAAGGGCCCGAGCAGGGAACCTGCAAGGTCCCTATTGGCGCTATAGTCTAGGAAAGTGTGTTTCGGCTTATAACTCCCATATACTTTGTCGCACATACAAAATCCTTATACCCACCCGTTCACTAAATTGTGCTGAATGTCATGATATAGGCCACGCCCATTTCTGCCTACCGTTTTTTTTTTTTTTGGCACAAATTTGCACAATGTCGCAAACCTACTCTTTTCCGAACTCCTCCCAGGCAATTTCACAGGTTTGCACCAAACTTTGTACACAGCATCTGTGGAGCCTCCTGACAAAAATTTATTAAAAGAATAGGTGGCGCTCTTTAAAGTGAAGTATTTTATATCTCCACATCGGTTGGTCAGATCAAGACAAAATTTGGTAGACTTATTGCCAGTGCCCTCCTGAAGATAGCTGACAAAGGTACTACCAATCGGACAGTAGGTGGCGCTCTGATGGCAGTCTAATTTAATATTTGGCACTGTGCCCACACCGTAACACTTATGGCAATGAAATTCATAGGGGTGGTATAGACTGGCCTCTGTAACACAGCCATTTTTATCTTAGACAGCATTTTGATGCATTTCCATGCCTCGTACTTCAACAAAATCCTCCTACAGATTTAACACCACACACTTCACATTCAGTCAGTATCATCCTCAGACCTTGAAGATGAAAAGTTATCAAAAGCTTTCGCCTACATCATACCTGGTGGGCGTGGTGGTGCAGTCCATTTTGATGCTTCGCCATAAAGCATCAAGTCCCTATAACTTCTACATACAATTTCCCATCTACACAAATTGCTCACACATGTAGAGGGTGTTGCCCTGAATACGTCTATGCATCAATACTAAGTCGGCCATTTTGATTTTCGCCACCATTTTGAAACATTTCCACGCCTCGTACTTTAACGAACTCCTACAGATTTAACAGCACAGACTTCACATTCAGTGAGTATCATCCTCAGACCATCAACATCAAAAGTTATCAAAAACTTTCGCCTCCATCATACCTGGTGGCCGTGGTGGTGCGGTCCATTTCCATGCTTAGCCATAACACATCAATTCCTTATAACTTCAACATACATTTCCCATCTCCACCAAAGTACTCACACATGTAGAAGGTGTCATCCTGAATACACCTATGAATCAATACTGTGTCATATCCACAGCGCCACCCACTGGACATAGAAGGTCAGCCTCAGACCAATCAATCACACTTCCTACATGCACATACATGGACGAAATTCATTATGTATGTGTAACATGACAAGACGCACAAAAAACCCATTTGGACCCATACCATACCATACCGTAAGTCCAACAGGAAGTCGGCCATTTTGATTTTCACCGCTATTTTTTTACCCATTTCCATGCCTCGTACATTAACAAACTCCTCCTACAGATTTAACACCACAGTTTTCATATTCAGTCAGTCTCATCCTCAGACCTTGAAGATCAAAAGTTATCAAAAGCTTTTGCCTACGTCATACCTGGTGGGCATGGTGGTGCAGTCTATTTTGATGCTTCGTCATAAAGCATCAAGTCCTTATAACTTCAACATACAATTTCCCATCTACACCAAATTGCTCACACATGTAGAAGGTGTCGCTCTGAATACGTCTATGCATCAATACTGTGTCATATCCATAGCGCCTCCCACTGGACACAGGAAGTCAGACAAATATCATCAGATTTACATGACATTTACTGCTTGTTTTCTCCACATCATACACTACAACAGGACACGCAAGTAACAGGTGAGCACGCCCTCCGACAGCGGCACAGACATGCGTGGAGCAAGGGCCCGTTCATCGCTGCTTGCAGCTTTAATGTCCAACAGTAAATAAGTCAATGAACATAAACATTGACTTATTTACTCTTGTGAAGCACTGTTGCATTCTGTTCTTGTAAAGGGGCAATGTAAATACTAACTTAATGTTGGAAAATTGTGTCATTCCATTATTAAAGCAAAACATTTTAATAATTGTCCTTTTAAAATGTGTTTTTCTCCATTCAATAATAACAATAATTCAGTAATTAACACAGTTGTATAATAAATGCATACATTAAAAAGGAATACATTTAACTGTTATGTATTTGGCTGTATTTCTTTGAATAGTTTGCTTATTTGCATCTAAAATCTTCCACAGTACTAGGGACCTCTCAATGGGAGCAAATGTCAATTTAGAACTGTGAAGGGCTCAAAGAAACAAAGCAAGTGGACAGTACCTCTAGGGGGCGTGAGTTCAATGTTGTTTATTTCACAGAAGCCGACAGGGAAGATGGAGGGGGAGGTGCTGTGGTAGCAGAACCAGTCTGATCCATCCACTGCCTCCGAACCATCGATCCCAATCATGAGGTACCCGTCTGCCAACACCTGCAGTAAACAGCAGACAGTTGCTGAATTTAGCCTGGAGCAGTTGTGTAAAAGGCATTTTAACATAGACAGGTATAACGAATGCTTCCCTTACTCCACAGTTATTTCCTGGGAGACAGAATCTCATCACATGACATTCATGTGGAGTAAAGGAAAAGTACCCTTACCTTTCTTACAGTGGCTACACATATAGCTGAGAGGTTGAGTGGGTCAATGGCTTCTAACTTCATCCCATCCTTGAACCATTCCCCACTCTGGTCCACATCTTTCACCTGATATACACACGCAGATAGAAGAAAGGCCAAGTTGAGGATTTTTTTTATGACCTGGATGACTGAGAACCTTCATCAACAAGTTGAGGATTAATATTTGTAATTTGTTTAATTAAATATTGGGATGCCATTATTATAATAACATCCATTGAACATTACTTTTCAAATCAGCCTTGTAGGCCACATATTACATTTACTTATCAGTGTCATCACTGATTAGACTGCTTATCTTATATCATTTAACTTTGTCTTGTTGCTGTCAGACTGTAGGCTATAAGTTTGTTTTGTATCTGAAAATTAGTTTATGTATAAGAGTTCACCCTAAAATATCTTGTGGTCATGCTCTATTGCTCTGAAAACAATTTAATACACTTTAAATAAGCTTCTAAAAACCATGAATTCCAAACTACTGTTAAATGATCATCAATCTATTTATGATTAGATTAGATGATTAGCCTTATTCTTTATCCCTGATAAAAGAATAAGGCCCTCTGCATTGACTGATAATAACATACTCGTATATCAATTTTAACCAAAGCTATAGGTCTCATTCCTGAGAGAGGCATTCAGGAGAGCAAAAAACAAAATGTTTCTGTTTTGTATTACCTTCTGGAAGAGCTGCGCAGGCGCATCAACTTGACCCTCCATTTTCTTTGCAATGTCTGAAAAATAAATTGACAGATCAGAATCACTTGCTTGAGCTAAATATACTTCAGCAATATAAACGCTAAATAAAGAGCTCCATGAGTATCAAATGATTTAGAGACTGAACATAATGTTAGGGAATATCTTATGTTTGCCAGCAGATGGCAGTTTTGTGTTATTTAACATGCTTTGCACTGTACCAATGAAAATACCTAGTTATAAATACCATCAGTACTTCTAATTCTCCTTTCACACTGACCAAAAAAACAATCAACACCCACTAACATTTGTCTTTTGTCTTTAATGTGAATGTGTACAATCGGTTTTCAGTCCTGTGTCGAATGACTCCTCAGTAGTCACAGGTGTTTATTGGCTCCAGCTCCAATCAGCTGTGAAGAAAGCACAACACCAGGGTGTACGCGCCAATTTTGGCCCCTTGTCAAGTGCAACATTTTGATACGTGTTGTTGAGGCAGCTGGCTTGGTAATATCTCTCCATTCGTCTGTGTTCAAGCAGAACTCAAACATTGTTCAGTCAGTTTTAAGGCGAGACAGAAGTAAAAGATATTTTAAAAAACAATCAATGTTAGTGGCTTCAGTGCTTGCTAGCTGGCTGATCATTTCTGCGCATGTGCAACTCTCAACAGAGATAAGAAAGAAGCAAGAGTCACTCAAATGGATTAGAAGGATCATAGACCTCTATAATGGTGATACACTGATGTCTTTTAACGTCTTTTAATCATTCATCTCATTGTCCCCCTTTAACAGTGTTAGAACGGTTAGCAACCCAGCATCAGCAAAGCAAAGGCCACATCTCTACACTTTTCAATTTATTCTCAGCTCATGCTAAAGAGTCATCTGACTCAAGGAGGAGGTTATGGAGTGAGGACCTACAAGAATGTGTGCTGGACAGTGAGTGGAGTCAAATATGCTCAAAGGCCCAGAGCCTTTCAATTAATTTTAGACTTAAATTGATACAATATAATTGGATAATGAGGACCTACATTACCCCTGTAAAGCTGAATAAATTCAAGCCAGACATTCCAGACACTTGTGTGAAATGTCAAACTCATAAGGGCACCCTCTTCCACTGCATCTGGGAATGTGAGAAGATGCAAACATTTTGGAAGGAAGTAACACATATAATTTCCCAAATAATTTCCAAACCCATTCCTGTCTCCCCTAAATTCTGTATCTTAGGCCTCTACCCTGAAAATCTTTTCTTAAAATCACATGAAATCAAATTGACCAATCTGTGCCTTGTCCATTCAAAACGTCTCATTTCTATGTATTGGAAAAATAATTACTCATAGTATTAAACATAGGCTTGGTGAATTTTATGAAATCTGGGGCCTTTTCTTGCATTTTCTTGGAAGCGCGGATCTGCAATGTGCCCTTGACCCTTGAAATTCATTGCTCTACACTGGCTCTGTAACCGTCTGGGTGCTGTCGCTCTTGTCTGTGCATTCTTTTTTGTAGTGGCAATGCATTATGTGTTTGATTTTATAGCTCTATGTATTCTTACTTTTTCTTATTTCCCATATATATTTATTTATTTCTCTTGTTTTTCTCTCTGTAGACCTTGTTGGATGAGATGCTTGATTGGTGGGGTTGTTTGTGTTGTATGTTAATGTACTCTGTATCTTTAAATCAAAATGCCAATAAACATGTTTTAAAAAAAAAAAAAGAAGAAAGACGCAAGATGTCTCACTCCTTAGCTACTTCCATCATGTGTTACAGAGAAAACGCTGTGTCTAATTCAGATTCAATTATTGATCGTGACTTATTAAAACGAGTTTAATGTCTTCTGGATGTAGTCTGATGAGGTATATGATCTGGTGCCTACTGTTACCTTTTTTCTGGCTGACACAAAAGGAAAAAAAAACAAAGACAAAGGCAAACTCGTCTGGTAATAGTAAAGGAGCGAACGCCTATTTTTAGCAGGTCTCCCTGCATTTGAAAAACCTGGATATACACGCTAATTTTAATGTAAAAATGGTATTAGTGTACTACTGAACCTGTAAAATCAGCTGTATGATGTCCTCCATGTCACTGAAGGAGCTTTGTCAAGTCTGAGAAAACCATGATGATGACAATAAGGTTGTGTTAGCTTTGGCCAAGAGACAACATATTTCTAACCCGAAACCCACTTAAAAGATGGGGGCATACAACAGAGAGACTCTATCAAGTAGCATGAAAGAGTAGAATGATCAAGTATTTTAACAGACTGAATAAGACTAGTGAGTAAAATCAGGCTATCTTGGCCTCTGCTGCTTTGACTTCGACCATCCAGGTATATGGACACACATCCATCTTGTGTATATAGCATTTCTATTATATTTAATCTTATTTATTTGAGTATGTTTTTATTTTATTATATTTTATCTTTCCTTTTGTCAATTCCTACCTCACACTGCTTCATGTTGTTATTGTTTGCACACTGTTTGTTCCCTTGTGCTGCTGTGACAAACTGAAACAATTAGGGCTCATCTTATCATTCCTTTGTCCTTCATGTCTCTCACCAATACCCCCTACTTTAAGGAAGCACACTTCTAAATCGCTGGGGTAACCCTTAATACACATTTCTTCATAAAATATCAAACATACACAACAAAAATTTAATTGTTATGTGTTTTTCTCAAACTCACCGGATCGTTTGAAGCGGTGCCCTATGCTGCGCGACCAGCCTATATTATGGATTAGGGGGCTGAACATGTGGCACCAGAAGTCATCTGACCGGTCCTGGCTCTCCTCATAGACCAGCCTGAGACGACCTCCGATCACCTGCTCCACCAGTGCCACCCGTGTCCGGCACAGGTAGTTCTTATCCACCACCTCTACCCGCATCAGCTTCTTAAAGGGGAACTGCATGTTCTCGTGTACCTATGGTGAAAAATGATACACAGATTTAACAAACGCAAAACCAGATTTACTGATTTATTAGTGCTTATAGTTGAGTTGTTTCATGTCCAATGAGAATGAACTTTTTTAAGTCTAAGTATTCAATTAAAATAAAAGAATATCAGCTATGGGCTTGCACCTTTTTTGAAGATATTGGCCATTAAAAACAGTATCATTAAATTGATGAGGCATTTGTGCTTCTCACCTTGGCATTAAAGTCAGGTGGCAGTGTTTTAGCTCCAGTGAGACGTTTCACAAGAAAGACTTTCCAGTTAGAGTACTTATGCTGTATACCTAGAGGGGAGAATATCAAAACAACAGCAACAATTACCACCGACCATCCCAGAACACAACACAGATATTCAAGAAAAACACTGTTAACAAGTTTGGCACGCAGCTCACTTTTTGGAGGCACAAGGGGTTTGCCGCTTGAAGCACACCATCCCACCGGGTGCACCTCAGGGATACAGAGATTACACCAGAAGTCCTTACTGCTGTCGTTGTCAAAGCCCTCATAACGCAGGAGAGCCTTGAACCCTGCATGCATTAAACACAGTTGAGTTCACAGCTCATCATTGACCTCAGGAACAGCAGTTGTCAAAACTATCTCTAATCAAGGTCCACTTATTTTGTTCTAGTCTTAAAACCATATCACATGGTCTTCATCAACAGATGAGGCCTGCTCATATGTCATCGGAAACAGATGTCATGTCAATTACCATGTGATGCTCAACTTTTAATTTACATGGATGACAAGTCTTAAGTGCAGCCAAATGAAGGAAAATTATCTGTTTGGAGAGTAAATCTCTGAAGGCTTTTAGCTCAATGTTTGTACCAAAATAGTCCTGTAATAAAAGCTATGCAGACAGGACCATGTTTACTGAACTGAGAAAGTGGGAATGCTTGTCATCATAGAAACAGATGATAAGATTGTGATGTTTTAGTATATTTGGAATATCTGCCGTCTTCCCATCGACATACGGCTCACTTAGTTAACTGTAGTATCTGCAGTCTCTGTGGTACAGTAGCCTTAAGTATTGATAGGCTATTACTCGTGCCATATTACATAGAGTCAGAGTCAAACTAGCGAGCCTCTTTTTTAGTTGCTGATATCAGTTACTTACTAAACTGACTTGCTGCAGGACTGCTGCTGGTTTTGCATAAACTTTGCTCTGACCCATTCTTTAAGTTTATATTCACCATAATACCTTGTTATCTTAATTTATGACAGTTGCAGGAAAAAAAAAAATTCTCAGCCAGTGATTTTTTTCATCAACCAGTAAGTCAAAAAGGTAATTTCAGTGATGCTTAGCAGGGCTCAGACTAATGGAGGGTATAAACATCTTCAGTGCCATGACGACTGAGCAAACTCAGGCAGCTGACGAAGACTGTGTTATATGGTTGTAAAGTTTACAAGAAGCAAAGAAGGACCTGTAGTGAGGACTGTTTTTGTCAACAACATAAAATTGAAACAGATATAACAACAAAGAATAATTAAAGGAAATTTAAACAATAAAAAAAATGATTGTATCATTGCACTAGGGCTTCAACTACATTTGTTTTCATTGTCAAATAATCAGTCAACTGTTTCTTGATCAATTTCTTAGTTGTTTGGTCTATAAAAAAATTCAGCGTTTTCCAAAGCCCAAGATGACGTCCCCCAAGTCTTGTTTTGTCCACAACCTAAAGATATTCAGTTTACTGTCAAAGAAGAGTAGGGGCTGGGCTAATGCCTAGATGTTATATATAGATATAACATCATTATTGTGACATGAGATTACTTACTTCCATCATCTTATATTTTGGATAGTTATATTGTGATGTGATATAAGTGCCCTTTTCTGGTTTTAAAGTCCGCATTTCGGTAAAGTGATGTCAGTCTCACCAGCCTATTTCACTTGTTCTAATACTAGTCTTTAACCACTGAGTCATTGTATCATTATTGATGATTATTTATCAAAAACCTTTTTGTGTTCATAGAATACCGTCACAATATTTAGTTTTTGGGTCAAAAATAACAAATTTGATTTGGTCCTCCAGTCCTAGCACTTAGGAAGTGCTTTTGAATTGAATTCTAGATATCAAGATATATAGTTCCTTTCTCACTCAAAATGATTAATTGATTATCAGAATAGTTGTTGCTTAATTAAATGGTTGACAACTATTCAACAATTGTTGCAGCTCTACATTGCACGGTCACAATTTGTAATCTATATATACACATATATATAGATATATATACATTTTTTTTTATTATTAATATTGTGTTAAGGTTGGATTCTTCCTTTAATTGTGTATAGAAGTAGTCTTACCTGCTAGCTTAATAATTTCTGCTATCCAGTACACTTTAGTAGAGAGGCTGGTGTCTGAGTTAGGCACTTCAATCCTCACTCCTTCTTCTATGTCTCCCCAGCACATCCCCATAGGAGCCTGAAGTGCACAGGAAGCAGTGAAGTTCTTAATTCAGGAAAGCAATAAATATGTGATAGCTAATGAATCAACTCCAGTTTTACTTACATGCTTGAAACAGCTGACTGGAGCTCCAGTCGTGTTATTGCTACAGATATACCGACCCCAGTCAAAGCTCTCTGCAGGGACCACTGACATAAACAGGAAACAGTGTAAAGCAGGAGGGTATCTAAACAGAGAAGCACTGATATGGATCCTGCTTTGTGATAACCTACCAGCTTTTGATTTGGCCTGGTTCTGTTGACTTGCTTGGTACTGGGCGTAAGCTGCCAACTTTGCCATTAGAGGCTGTTTCTGTAAGACTTTTGCCTTTTTTGTTGGTGGTTTGCCCTTGCAAAATCAAAACAGATGTCAATATTTCTGTGATAATATAGGTTTAATGGTAAAGTATTCATTTTAGTAGACTTATAATACACTTACTTGGAGTCTTGCCAAGATGCTAGCTTTTTTGGAATTTGAGGAGTAACTCCTAGAACAGGACACGCTGCAGAAGCGCTTAGTTTTTGAGTAGAAAGCATCTCGTACACCAACCATTCCACACATCTCACAAGTGGCTGTGAAACAGAGACCACAAAACAGAAACACATAATCTGTTAAAATACTAAATGCCCAGCAAACTTTTTTCACCTACAGGATTACATTCTAGATAATCACAGAAAGCATAAGTTCCAAGTATATTTCCTTGCACTAACCCATTCCAGCCTTGCCATCAGGGTAGGTGTAGACTTGGCCATTGTTCTTGATGATGGGCAGGCTGGCAGGGATGGAGGGCACTACCTCATCCTCGCTGTCCTCTGAGCTGGAGCTGCTGGTGGACTCCTCGCTGCAGCTGTCATAGCCATCAAACATCCCGAACGAGTCTCTCCGCTTACGCTCTGAACGTGGGGTGCGTTCAGCCTTTACAATCAAGGAAATGACAAAAAGACACTAGAGTCTGAATAAATTGAATGCTTTAAGGCTCCAACTTACAGTTTTCTCTCTTAATTAACCTGATGATTAATTTATGAAGTGACTAATTAATGGTTTTGTCAATAAAATGGCAGAAAATAGTGAAAATGTCATAACAAAATTAAAGGGGACGTAAATATCTCTTTGTTCGAGCAGAAAATCCAAAGCCCAAATATGTTCAATTTACCATCAGAGAAGACAAAAAAAAAACAGCATAAGTGCATTTGAGCAGGGAAGGGTGACCTGTTGTCATTTTTGCTTAAAATGTAGCACTTAATCATCAAAATTATTGTTCATTATAAGTTTTAGCTCTAGAATGCCCTAACAATAAAATTAATTGAATAAGTGTAAAATCCTAGTCCATGCCCCCCTCAGATGTGCACTTATTTTTTCTACTGGTGACATTTTACAATCTCTGAACCGTGAGACTCGCTGTGGAAGCCAGTTAGTTTTTGCTACAAAAAGATGTTCAGAAAAGCCAAACCTAATTATATCTTATTGCAGCGAAAATCTGAAAATTCAATATATGTTGCTCATTTGGTATACAGGATCCGGAACATTGTTTAAATATTTACTGTTGTCACAGCCTGCCTACTTCCTCCTCTGAGCATCACAGGTGACATCCTCAGAGGCTCCGCTAACATTAATGATTTAATCAGTAAGAATTCTCAAAAAAAAAAATTAAAAAAATGCACCAGCAATAAAGAAATACTTAGCAAAATGTAGGATGAACAAAAAAGAAGGGCTAGCTAATATAAGCGCTAAATTAAGGGGCGGCCTTATTAGAAATAACTCCTAATGCTAACAAGCGTTAGCATAGCTAGCTAGCGGAAACCTGTTTTTCCAGTTTTTATTGATAAAAGCAAACACACTTTTCATTCGCGTAGCAAACCTGCATCTACACATATGCAGTGAAAACACAGGTGAGGATATTTTATTTCTAGCATTCGTGTGTTTTGAGTTTTCTAATATTATACACTGGCTAACCCACTAGCTAGTTACCATAAACAGATAACAACAAAGGAGGAGCGCTAGCCGAGGCAAATCCTCTGGAAACGGAGGCTCGCGGCCCTAAAATGTTTCAACTTCACTCACCAAATCCCGTGTGTCTTCCATCAGCCCTTCATATAGATAACGTTCTAGTTAACTGTGCTGCCCAACTCAAATCAAACCCCTACGCTGGGGATATATTTGGCTTGGAAATACCAAATTCTAAATGAATACTACTAAGCAGGATATCAACAAATTACTCTGCTTCTTCTGCGCATGTGCGAGCGTAACCTACTTTTATGTGATTGGTCAATCCGGAATGGAGGTCATCGACCCAAACAGAAACAAAACAGTGGACTGTGATGGAAATGAATGAATGGCCTCTTGAATTTAGGAATACCAATATTAATAGAGGGAGTATTCATTGGAAAACTAGCCGTTTTGCATTGAAATACAGTACAATATTATCGGTTTAATGCTGTTCAGTAAAATGCATGCAATTACTTCAAGTACCTGGTAAGGGCAGTTTCACTGGGAAATTATATTCCATTTTTTGAGGGATTGCTCATCATTATCCATTTTCATCCAGAAATATACATCTGTTGTATGAACAGTCTTGCAAAGTAAAAGACACAAACAATTCTTGTGACATAAAATAAATCCTTTATTATATATAGTGCAGTCTATTACACCTCTGAAGACAAACTACCACTTTCCTCTGTCCTTAGTCAATGATACAGTAGATGCCACATTTTAATACTGAACAAAATCTGAGGACCACATTCATTATGTGTGTAATGTATTCATTTCCAAAATATAATAACTGGAGAAGCCAAACAGATTGGCAATTAACTCTTTATACACATACAAGTCGAGAAAAAATTTATATAATTATTAGCTAACCAGCTGCCTTCTGGTTCCAGTGATTTTATCACAGTGCTTTTCAAAATTAATACTGGCATTCTGTTTTTGTTCCTTTCTTCATTTCTTGAACACAAAATATAGTAACAACACATAAAAGCAAAGCAGCATTAGGTACAACAGAACAGAATAAAGGTAAAACATAAGAATTAATTCTGTACTGAAGCAACAACAATAAAGTGAATATGGCTGGAAGAACTGCCGCACTGTCGCTTGTCAAGTAGGTAAGGCTTCACGATGAGGATTTATGCGGTTGCGGGTCATACAAGGAAATGTCCCCTTCATCTCACTTGAACTGATGCAGAGGAGGGGATCATCAGTGCTGCAAGATAAGGGAAGGAGAGGTCATCACTTTCACACAGATAATACTTAATAAATCTGTTTTTCTGAATGTCAGTCACTGAGCCAGGAGAAAAAACCTTGATATTTATGTACGTCTTTGGTCTCAGAGGAGCTCATCCTCTATGACATCATCAACGCTTCCTGAGATTGAGGCAGCTTCTGGGGTACAAGAAGAAAACACTCCAGTTATTAGTCACTCAAGAATCATTACACCACCAAGTGCTGAAAACCATCAAGTACCCAAAGCCAGCACTGAATTTATTATTGTCTCAGACGTTTGGCTTGTTTTATTAAAGGTTCAATCATTTGTTAAAAATGCAGGTCTTAAATGCACAGTATGTAATTTCACACAGAGTGGAATCATATGAGTTGTTCTCTTCATTGTTTAATGTAACTGCCGCCTGATGAAAATCTTCCTGACGTGACTCAGGCAGAAATGTTCATGGACGACACAATGTACTTAAGTTTTATTCAGGTTTTATTTAGTCATGTTCGCTGACTTCCTTCCTCATTCTGACACTCTTCTGGAAGTTATTGCAACAGGTGACCAAATTTAACGTAAGAAGAGAGATTTCTCTGGGTTCAAAAATTGTTGAAAACATTTGGGATAATGCAAGTACACAACTCAACAAAATATATAACAATGGTCTTGTCATTCTTTGACATTTTAATGCAGAAGTATTATATATCATATCTTTAAGTGCTTAATATGCTGACCATAAACTGCAACATCCCTAGTTTGAGTCCAGCTGGGGACCTCTGTTGCCCTTCTCTCCTGTTTTCTACAAAATAATAATAAAATAACTGCAATATGCAAGCTTCATTATTTCAATGTATTAGAGATATATAATTAAAAAAGAAACAGCTGTTACTTTAATTACAGACTCCATTATTCAAGTGCCAGTGCCACCCGTGAGGAATCATAGGAAACCCATCTCGATTGCAATATTTCTGGATCGTGTGTGACAGAAATATCTGTGCTTACTAATGTTTTAACATCTTGCAGAAGTCGTCCAATGCATGTGAATTAAAGAGTTCTAATTCAACATTTACTTGTACCTGTGTCACTTGTTATATATGGGTATGAGTTGTTGTATTTCCTGTTTGCCTCTTGAGTGTAAAGGTGTTAGTTCCACATTTCTGTTGCCTTTTTCAGCCAACTTCTTCCACCTGCTGCATCAGAACAGGGCGCTGCCCTAGGAGTTGGCGTCTTACCAACTCCCATTTTATCTTTTTCAGACACTTTCCCTCCACAGTCATCTATACCAGCTCCAGTCAGGTCTCCATTTGCCCCACCTCCTAGTATCTTCACTTCTTCTCTGAGCATGTGGGTTAGGGTCAGTTTCCAACTGATCATGCTCTCCGTCAGGGGGCTGAAGTATCACTTCACAGGGCTCAGTGAGTCCCATGGAAATAACATCACTGCTGCAGCTGCTATCACTCAGAGCAATTGCATTGTTATCTCTGCTTTCATCTCTTCCTTTATCCTCTTCATTCTCCCCATGCAATCACAGTGACTGGAGGTCTGGCTTGTGTGACTGTGGGCAGGTGTGCTGGTTCTGCTGATGCAGCTCTTCACTACAATTTCCTCCTCCATGCTAGAGGACTGACAGGAGTAAAAGCTCTCTGTGTTTCTATCTGGACACAACATTTCACTGTCTGTCTCTCCTTCATAACTTCTTCCTTCCCCAATCATTTCATCAATATCATCTGGTTAACTCCTAAATATACCAAGAACTCGCAAGATAAGAAGTGGAGTCTGCGAGCTGCAGCGTTGGTACAGAGACATCAGAATGAGCGCAGATGCTAGTGTGAGTTTATGTGGGCGATGACAGAACAATGTGAAATCATTTTGGCTGGGCTGGAGTGGACAAAGCTGAGTGAATATAGATGAGGGACTGACATTATGTAGCTCCACAGATCTCAGGATGTGTGGATAACATGGAGATGGCACCGATGATTTCTGCTCACACGACCAATCTTCACTTTGTTGAGTGCCTTTAGTCAACCCCACCACCAAAAAGAACAGTAATTCATATAAAAGAGAGAAATCTACATTGATTCAGTCACTTTTTAACATTAAAGATGTGAGTACATCAATGTGCGGGCCCTGTATCGTTTTAAATGTACTATTTTCTGGTCTGAGATCTGTGGAACAGCGATTAAGTTACTGTTTACTGTGCTGCACTCACCTGACAAGCTGATACAGGAGAGACTGAGCTCTGATGATGCTCCTATTACATCATCCTACAGGAGAACAGGAAATAAAGATGTTGAGTATTTAAGACCTAAGTAAAACTTGTTGACATGTAGGCTACATTGTGTTTGGTAATGACAAAATAAAAAAATCTTTGAAGAATCTCATTTTCTGTTTCTAAAATTGTTCAGTCCAAGTTTAAGCTGACATATGAGGCCAATTCCCAATTCAGAAATAAACTCTGTCCTCCATATCTAATATGACAAATATATATAATGTACAGATGCACAGTAGATTGTTTTTCAGCCAATACCAATAACTGGGGCTGTAACAATATATCAAATTTGGTGATAAAAAAAAATGTCACAATACCATCTTGTGACTGATGATATCTAAATATCATGTGGTTATATGAGTTAATGGATATAACAAGGAAAATCAGTATCTATACATTATCCTTGTCATTGCATTGTTCTCTTTGTAGCAGAGGCGCATTCATGCTGCTCAAGAAGGCATACTCCCATTATTATGGGTCCCACCCATAGATTTTAATATAACCTGAATAGGACAGCGCCACATGAAATATTGCAGTGAAAATTCCCCTGCGGCCAAAATACGGTTATAAAAGAGACATCTGTAAAACTGTTGACAGGACACCAAGAACTGCATACTAGGTCGATTATGACTCTGTTATGATTTTTTCAATTCAACTACTTAACTTTGTTTACTACTTTTGATTAACTGCAGTATTGTTAAATCAATAAAATATCAGAAAGTAGGGAAAATATTGATTGAAAGTTATTAGAGTCTAATGCATTGTCTAAAATGTATTTCTTTTGTTACGGTAAATTTAAAATGTTATCAATCAGCAAAGAAGCCACAAATAAAAACACTGGAGGACCTGAAACCAAAGGGTTTTTGGTGTTTTTGCTTGTGATAAATGACAATAATAGCTAAGTCATCAATTAATTGGTAAATAATTCCAGCTCTACATCAGATTCTACATACACTTTCAAGAAAAACACTATTCTTATTCTCTTTAGTATGATTATGATATGATGATTAGTATGATAATTCTGACACGAGGATATTTTTGAAAACAGAGTTTTTAAAAAATGGATATCCTCACCCAGACTAGCATTTTATCACGTTTCAGAAAAAAATCTTTGTCAACAAAATACATCTGAAAATGCACATCTCATGGCTATTCAAGTGCACTGGGGATGTGCGTTTCGTTAACAGGAAACAGTGTATACTCGTTTGGTTGCTTAGCTACAGAAAATACTATGAACGAAGCAGGGAAACGTCACTCAAAGTTTCTCCGAGTTTCTCAGTATCTTCACAAGCTCCGATTTCAGTGACCTAAAAGGTTGTCTATGTGTGTACGAAACGCTAAACACATAGAAAAAGCATTGTTTTAAGGAATACCAATGGACTGTTCTTATGGACAGGGTCAGAGCTAATACTGACATTTAAAATAACAATTTGGCTGATAGTTGATGTTGATACAAATTAATTTGCTGTTGTTTATTTTTTATCATTAGGACCCGAGCAGGTCACGACCTGCGAGGTCCCTATTGAAATTGTAAGGATTATTTTTTTGATTATATAAGATTTTATTTTCTTATTTGTCTTTGTCCAAAACAAATGCATTTTTGGAGGTCTGAACATTGCAGGAAATGCGTGCAAATTGGTGAACCTGTCAAAAGTGGTAAAAAAATTTGTATTCTGTGGGCCAATTAAACTTCCATCGCACAGCCACCAGTAAGTCAAAATACTATCTTGCATATTCATAAACCTTATATCCATGCGTTCACTGAATGTAGCTGAGTCGGCTGACATAGGCCCCGTCCATTTTCGTCTATACTTTTCTTTGCAAAAACGCGAAATGTGGAACACCAATATTTTTAACTCCTCATAGACCGTTTGCCTGATGCATACAAAAATTAGCACATAGCATTTGTGGACACAAAAGTTTGCGAAAAGAATTTTGATATTCCAAAGAATACTCAAGTTATTAAATAACAACTTCCTGTAGAGTTTGGTCACAACAGGAAGTGATGCATATCTCCACATTGGTGTGTCCGAATGTCAAGGGGGCGCTTTTATCCAAAAATAACCAAAAAAACACTTGTTTCACCGATGTGTACAAAAATCAATGACCATGTATATCATGATCAGATGCACAAAAAATTTTATTGGACCAATAACCCAAACCCAACAGGAAGTCAGATATTGTCAATTTAGGTGTCACTTTTTGCGCTTAGCAAAAAAATGCGCAAAAATGTCAAAGTAGAGTGAAACAAGGTGGGGTGGAGTTCTCTCTCAGTTTGCATACTTTGTCTCAACCAAACGAGGCACATTACTCACTACAAAAGCCTTTTTATTCAGGATTCTCACTTGATTCAACTTCTTCTAAATTCTGTGAATCTTCTTTCATCTCGCCTGTTGCAGCCCATGCTTGCAACAGCCCACGCATTCAGCACTCCGCATTCAGCCCGGTGCACGCAGCAGGCAGTAGGCCACAATTGCTGCACACCGCGACGGCAGTGCTCGCCAACACGTGTGGACTGCGAGGGCCCGTTCATTGCTTTAATTTTTTCTGCTTTTGTGCCTGGGAAACATCTTTATTATAAGGAATAACTGTTTAAAAGTCATTCAGCCCATCATTAGACTGTTTTAAAGAGCACAAATTCAATCATACAATATTTATTAAACTACCTTTGATATAACCTTCTTTTCGCATAAAAAAACAGTTCAAAGGCCTTTTTAGCCTGTTATACCACTACATACTTAATACCTTACAAACTGATGGCAGGGATATCATGTGCAAATAGCTCATGAATGTGTCAGCGCAAAACTGATGACACAGATGTGACAAAAGATAAACTCAACTACTATCACTGAATGTCAACTCATTTGTCGATATACTGAAAGCAGGTGACAAGGCGAATATCGGCTAATACTGATGTTTGATCGATATATCGGTGCATCCCTACATCCTGGAACAAATCACAATAATAAGTGACCCTTTAGTGACATTTAAATAGGCATAAAAAACCTTTTTACTGTGACAAGAATGGAAATCTAGATTTAAGATATTAAACAGGCATTTTTGTCACCAGTGTTACTTCAGTTTTTAGAAATGTCAGCGTGTTCAGTGACTCACCAGCATCCTCTGCAGACAGCCAAGATTGTCTCGCTCAGTCCTCCCGTTTGCGACCTCCTGGAAGCTGACAGCATGGCCCAGCCGTATGAGCTCCTCACCAATATCCACAGTCTAGGAGAGACAACAGTTTTACACTGTGTGTGCAAGAAAACAGCAGACAGGATGAGAAACATACTAAATAGATACCTAGAAAATAAATAAACAGCTGACCTTGCCTTCACTGGTGTCACAGAGCCTGACACTGGGCCAGGAGGAGATCTCAGAGTGAGAGTAGCTGCACAGTTTGGCCTGCAGAGGTCTCCAGGAGGCACAGTATGTGAGCCGTTCAAACTCATCCAGGGCTGCCTCAGTCCACGCCTCTCCTGAAAAACAGGAGGAGGAAAAGTTAGAAAAAATGAGAATAATATTTGAGGGGGAGGAGTATTCAGCTGAGATTCCAGAATAAAACACAACATCTGTTGATTTTCACCTCTTCGTCTATGTGATAAAGTTATGAAGACAAGAGCATTACCTTTTGGTCTCACTCCTGCTAAGTTGCACTCAATAGCTTGGAATGGCAAGCTGAGGAAGTCACTCCTGAAATGTTAATGCAGCAAAAGCGAAAGCTGTTAATACCACAACAGTGTAGTACCACAACATGTTGTAACTGTAGCCACATACAATAATGTGCACACAGCAGCTGCATTCACACAGTAGAACCCCTGGCTCCTGCCCAGTGATGAAGAGCACTGAAAATCTGTACTCAAGTATGAGTACATTTTCATGACTGAAATATTACTCAATTACAAGTAAAAATACTGGTATTAAAATAATACTTAAGTAAAAGTACATTTTCTCAAACACAACTCAGAGTATTAGTTACTTTTTGAAAAGTTGATGCCTATTACATTATCAACAGCAGACATTCAAATGGTACCTGAATTTTTTTTAATTACAGTAATTTGAGTGGATGTAATTAGCTATTTCCATCCCTGCTCCTGCCCAAGCTCCCACCAGTACGAACAAACAATTACACAGCTTATACAAGTTTGAGCTTCAAAGAAATGAGCTACAAGGGCTGAGTTAAGCCAAGACCACACTGATGTCAGATGTCATACACCATTACAAGAAAATTCCACTTGGGCAAACTTGGGGAGGTTGTCTCTCTTTCAGGTGCAGATTCTAAAGAAAACTCAATGACATCAGACATAGTCAACTAGAAATGAATGAACAAAAAATGTTTTCATTTCCTATGATGCTTGTTGAATGACCCCTATTCCATTAAGGATATAATTGGTGGCCGTACACCACACTACTTACATTTGGATTTGTGTGTGTGTGTTTGTCTTTGCCCCCTCCCCACCTCCAGTTTCTTTGTGTGTTCCAATATAATAGACCTATCTTAAAGGTGCCCCACTTTGAAGTGTGATAATTACATAATGACAGGCTGACCGTTTCTCTCTTACCTCATACGGCAGAGGCTGTCTCTGTGCAGCTCCCCGTTGTCCCCAAAGTCAACATAGTAAAGGTCCACCAGTCCAGAGGCTAGGACACCCAGCACCCTGGCCCTGTTCCATGTTCCATGGTCTCGGTATGGAGCTGCCACAATGTCCCCCACGACAATGGTCTCTACCCTCTGCTCCTGAAGAAAAGAGGTACAGTGAGAGTTACACATTTGTGGTAGCAATTTGTTTTAATTTTGACATCCCACAGAAGGGCACGAGTTCTCAAAATAACACTGTGAAAAAAAAGTCGACAATGGGTCCATAAATTGGTCCAGATGGCAGAAATTGTATATGAATGTATAGAGGAAAGTCCTTGTGTACTAGTAGCCATGTTGATGGGACATTCACCCTTAGTACTGTTAAATCAATATTGATTAATAATTATCAATAAATTATGCAGTGTATTAGCAATTTATCTGGGGAAAAATCAAGGTTTAATGAGGGCCCCCTTCAACAATTACAATGCCCATGCTTCTACGAGCAGCAGAGAGAAAATGGAAAAAAAATCACGTCATCCTGATTGTTACTCGATATGAATACAAACTTTTACTGTAGTTCAACAACTCCTTTATTAGCGAACATCGCCAGTCACACACAACCAAAAGCGCCAACTCTCAACTTCCTGTTCCTTCACAATAAAAGTTCTCACTTACTTCCAATACACAATAAAAGGTATCTTTTCCATACAGCTTGATATTTGGCTAACTGAATATATAAGAACAGTACACCAGTACACTGTAAGCTAACACTGATGACTTTGGTCACTACCACCACCTTCTCTAACTTCACCTCAACTGTATCAGCACCCAAATCTGCCTTCTACCTGTCAAAGATCAACTTCTCTGCCTCCAACCCCAGGAAACTATTCTCCTTGTTCTCTTCCCTCCTCACCCCTCCAAGCCTTCCCCCTCCTTCCTCCCTCAATGCAGATGACTTTGTAACTTACCTTACCAAGAAAGTAAAAGACATCAGCTCCTCATTTACTCCTATGCCCATCGAGAAAGCATCTTCCCCCAACCCTCACCTCTGATGGCCTTACCTGCTTCAGCCCTCTCTCCTCTGAAGATGTTCACACACTAGTGACGTCTAACCGTGCCATCACCTGTTCCCTTGACCCGATTGCCTCCTCCCTTCTCCAAAACATCTTACACGACATCTTGCCATTTGTCACTACCCTGATCATCTCCTCCCTCACCTCAGGCCTTTTTCCAGCTCATTTCAAGACAGCTACAGTAAAGCCACTCATAAAGAAACCCATCCTAGACTCAGCTGACATCCGAAACTACAGACCTGTATCTCTTCTTTCATTCCTCTCTAAAACCCTGGAATGTGCCATCTAGGCAGACATCTCCGCTTGGACACCTGCGCATCACCTCAAGCTCAACCTTCAGAAAACTGAACTCCTCTTCATCCCGGGGGAAGGCCTGCCCTCGCATGGACCTGTCAGTCACTGTCGAGGACGTCACAGTATCGTCCTTATCGACTGTGAGGAACCTGGGCGCAATCCTCGACGACACACTATCCTACACCCCAAACATCACTGCTGTGGCCCAATCCTACAGATTTGCCCTCTACAACATCTGTAGTATCCGGTCTTTTCTCACAAAGGAAGCAACACAACTCCTGGTCCAATCGCTGTTCAACTCCTCTTGGACTACTGCAACTCACTCTTGGCTGAACTCCCAGCCTCTATGACTAAACCACTGCAGCGTCTCCAGATCGCTGCAGCGTGACTTGTTTTCAATCTACCCAAATTCTCTTGTGTGACCCCCCTCCTCCGTGACCTCGGCTGGCTTCCTGTTGCAGCCCGCATCCAATTCAAAACGATGGTGCTGGCCTTCAAGGCCCTCAATGGAACTGCACCCATCTACCTCCAAACACTGGTCAGACCACACACCCCAGCGCGGACACTTCGCTGTACTACATAAGCTGGCCGGCTGGTACCGCCATCTCAGAGCAAACAAAAGTCGCTCAGCGAAGTCGCTACTCTTCTCTGCTCTGGCGCCTTAATGGTGGAACGAACTCCTGACCAATGTCAGGACAGCAGAGTCACTCGCCATCTTCCGCTGGTGCCAGATATGGCTAGTATAGGGTCTGGCCATAAATTTCTACCACAGGCAGACTTCATGACACACTGGCAGAGATGTGCTACATTAGTCATAATGCTACTGACATAGCCATCAAATTACACAACTAAAAGAACAGAGCTCTGATTTAGACAGAATACTTGATTAGGAGTAAAAGACAATACTGATTGGAGACAAATGACAAATCAAATACTATTATTAAAGAAAGGCTAACATTGACACATGTCACTTTGAAAATGAATGCCCTCAAACTTTTACAATACGTCAGATTTACAAGTAAGAAGATTCTTAAGGCCCCCACACACCGGGTCCGATGTCTTCCTTATCCGACTTCCTTCTCCGACCACTCCCTCGGATCCGTTAGGAGAAAAGTTGCACTGAAACACACCGCCCCGGCTACACAGTAGCGTATACGTTCTGCGCCTGCGCGAGATGCAAGAAGTCTCCTAAACATCGGGTGGCACTAGTCTCGTGCCAGTCACCCAAAACATGAAAACAGGAAATGACGGAACAGAGTGCGGACCGTAGCTTATCAAAACAAAGCACACACAGCGTTAGCTCGGCATCACTTGCGTGATGTCGTACTACGGTGGTCTCTCTTCCACCAGGGCAATCCGCTGCTCCTCAAAGTCCTCGGTCCACACAGCCATGGCTTTCAAAAATACGTTGGTTTATCCCCAAAATAACGAACGGCGAAGTGTTGTTTGTAACTCTGTGCCGTCTCTGTTTATGTTGTTTGTTTATCATCGGCACTTCCGCCACCCCTCCCACACGCCGTGCTGATTCGCTGGCACACCGCCAATCAGAATGGTCGCTGAACAGCTAGCTAACAACCAATCAGAGTATCCGACGGCGTCCTAACTCAGACGCCGTCCTCGCGCTTCCGCGCGGCTCCGACAACGCTGAACACACCGAACAGAATAGCTCCCTAACTCGTCCGACTCCTTCCTAACACTTCAGACGTCCGGTGTGTGGGGCCCTTTAATCCTAACATTTAATTAAGGAGCCATGTTGTGTCCACAGTGAAGCCAACACATCGATTTAAACCTCTATTTGTTAGAACAAACTATACTTAAAGTCCTGGATTAATTCCATTTCATGACTATGCAGTGGAGTGTCATCATTAATATGCACCCATGTTCTTCACCTTGACCCCACATAGCATGACTCCCTCCCTAACCAGAATTTTAACATTTACAATATTAATGAGGTAATAATAAAATCGCAGAAATATATATTTTTTTCCTTAAGCAAATAAACAAGCTGTTTTCAGGGTCCCCAAAACACTGTTAGAAGCTACAAAAGGTGGCAGGGTCTGCCACACATAGGCAAAGTAAAACAGTATACACTGTGTTGTCCTTTGATGTCAATAAACGTATGTTTATTCAGTGTATTCATTAAACAAAGAGTTTGTTTATTTAGTTTGTTTAGGCAGAAAAAAAAATCTGTTTTATTAACATATTTCATCTCTGATTAAAATGAATTTACCAAAACTATTTAGTGCACCTTTAACTTATATTTTTCCATGACTTCTAAGTGGATTTCTAGATATTTATACATGTCTGTGTGTCCAGTTTTGACAGCTGACAGCCAATTAGCTTGTACATTCTGTGCCTGTGTGAGAGGAAATACCTCTTCATACCAGCAAGTTGTAATACTCTGTATTCGATTTGATGCTGATCAAAGCAAACTTCACTGCTCATGGACCAAGAAAAAACCTGGAGAAAAACTCTGTGGTCATATGAGACAAAAAAAGATTTGTTTGACTACAATGAGTAGCAATATGTTTGGAGGAAAGAAGGTGAGGCCTTTAACCCCAAGAACACCACACCTACAATCAAGCATGGTTCTGGCAGTACAATGTTGTGGGGCTGTTTTTCTGCCAGTACATCTGGTGCTCTAAAGAAAGTATATGGAATAATGAAGGATGATTATCTTCAAATTCTTCATCAGCCAGAAGACTGGGTCTTGGGTGCAGTTGGGTGTTTCTGACAATGATCCCTATAATATCTAGCTATTATAGACCTATAATAAAGTCATTATTCAACCAAACTTCATGAATGTTTTGTGACAAAGTAGTATGTGTTCCACTCATTCCATCACAGAAAAATGAGAGCTGTAGAAATCATTGGAACTGAAAACTGCCGTGACATACATGTTCTTTACAAGTGTATATAAACTTTTGACCATGACTGTACAGACCATTGTTACACAGGGTGCTGTTTGCCTATTGCGTTAACACTGCTCTCGCTAATATAGCCACTTCTACTCAAGAAAGTTGCCTTCTGAGTGGGCCCTACTGACTTTTGTCGTTTGACAACTGATCCTCTTAGCTGAAGAGAAAATCAGAGTTTTTTTTCTCACGGACAGGCTCGACCACCTGTTAAAAAAGGTCAGTAGAGCGAAAGGCTGCAGACAATGGCAGACTACTACCAACAGTATGGGACACAGCGCTAAAAATAGGAACACAGATGCTCACCAATGGCCTGACATTGGCCACTGGCCGACGTCCTGGCATGTTAATGCCAGAAGATCAGCGTTCACCTTTCCCCTTCACCCCACACAGTTTCTTTGCCTCATGCCTCTCCCTCAGCACCAGAAGGAGCTGCCTCACAGAGTAAAAATCTCTTTTTTGGTCAATCAGTGTCAAAACAGGACTCTTATGGTACAACACAAAAATAAAGACAGCAGGAGTCATCCTTACAGTGGGGTTGACACTGTTGTAGAAGCGGTTCATCTCCTCTGTGAGCTTGTCCAGCTGCAGGGAGCGAACCCCCAGGATCTGAATCCAGAAGTGGTTGGGGTTCTCGTGAGCAGAAACATAAACCTCAAGATGTTCATCGGGCTGGAAGCTCAGGTCTGGGCTAGGAACTGGACAACACACAGAGAAAAATAAAATAGTCTTTGTATGATAAGACTTTGTTCAAGGACAGATTATAGTGAGGCAGATTTCTTTTCAAGACTCAATTACAGAGAAAGTGAACTCACTTTCAAACTTGGAAATTTCAGAGAGAGAGTCTGTGGACAAACTCTCGTCCTCCCTATTGTTGTCCGTGTTAATGATTTTCAGCTCCTCCATCTTGTCTAAAATATCCTCAGGCTCTCTTGTGGTTCCATTGGCATGGATAAGCCCATTTTTCTCTGTCTGGGAGTAAGGACCGTTGTTATTCAGGCCCACTGGTGCTTCAGTCCCTGTGATGTCTGGCCTCTGATTCACAGCAGTATGACCACGTTTCTGCCGCTGAGCAGATGACTGGGAGATCTTTGTCCTCACCATCATGTCTTCTCTGACTTTTTCGAGAATCAGCTCCTACAAAAAAAGATAAAGTTACATCTGTTTTAGATAGCATGCTTAAGGGCATACTGTGCAGGATTTTTTGATGTGTGGCTGTTTGTCAACACACAATTTTGGAGAAAGATTGATGAGTCTCATATCCAGATCATCAAATACCAATGCTTAGGGTGAGCCACCAACCGAAGCATCACTATTTGACCTGGGGTTGAGAGTCAACAATCAACTATCTTTCTGAGGCCCAGGATCGTGCTGAACACAGAAAAATACAAAGAAAATACAAACAGGGTCTCTGTAGGCACAGGCACACACTTCTAGTGGGTCAAAACAAGTGACTATTACCAAGGAGTACTTTTGTACAAGCCTCTATGTTTTTGTTTTTTTTGGAAAATCCTGCATAGTATAGTTTTAAATAGGACTAACCACAGATAGGTAATCCAAAAGTGTGAGTCCTTCTCACCTTGGCCTGTTTCACCTCTTGTCTTGTCCCTGTGATTGTCACATTGCCTTTTGCCCCAGGACCAGGCGACTTCTCTTTGGAACAAACCACTTTGGCTCCTGTGGTCCTAGTGATCAGTTTCAAGCTCTCTCCACCACGGCCTATAAGACAACCACAACCACAAAGGTATGCACATTTTGGTTAGCACATTAAGTACATGGGGACAAAACCAACTAAATAAGGGTTTGGGTTAAATAACATGCTAGAAATTATCAAATTAAAACCGGCTGTTTAGAAGAAGCATTTACATAAATATATAATATATAATGTCCACAAATCCCAAATGCAGAGCTAACCCAACAGTAAATGCAACTTGCGAACAAATACTGTGTGTGTATTCAGAGCCTTATATATCATATTTCTCTGTGCCATATAGCTTTATTGTTGTCCAAATAAGCTGACTAAGAAGAGCTTTTGGGACACTTAAGAGTTTGAAGCCTGTAACACCAAAACAAAAGGGGTTTCCATAGAGCTGCGGAGAACTGCAGAGTTCTCTATGGGTTCACTGCATGTACAAGCAAAATCTTTGACATTGCCAATGGATCCACTGTTCATATAATAAATTCATAGGTGTTGCTTTTAGCATGGAAATAGATGCATGCTAATGGAAAGAAAACAAGTAAGAGGAGTAAATGCAGTATACACCATCAGCAACCACAATAGCCTACAGCTGTTTTGAAAGCAAAAAGGCTCTGAGGAAAATTAATAAGGTCTAGGACTGTCAGTGTGACTGTCCTCAACATCTGGAAGCTACCTATTATACGTCCAAAGGCTGTCTGAGGAACCTCCAAATCCTCGGCCACCGGTTCACATTCAGTGACCAGGTTCTCCAGGACACAGCGAGCCAGCAGGACCTGCTCCTTAGAACCCTGCAGCAGGAAACATACAGCCGTCTTGTATCCAGGCTCCCCTGAATCTGACAAAACCCTCACATGAGCTCCAGATTTCTGGGTCACCTGAAGAAGAAGCAAGGGGAGAGCAGAGAGTAAGGCTGCTTGAAATGATACACAATAACCAGCTGGATTTGGGAAACACACACTTGATATGGTTAGATTTGAGAGGTTTGATTTGTGAAAATCGCACTTAAAAACAGGTCTATGATTCAGTGTTATTCCTCATCATTAGGGGAATTGCAGGTCATCAGCTCCCATGATACTCTCTGCCGTCCAACTCATTCAATCTATCAGAAGGTTTTTGAATTAATATGCCTCACTGAAAAAGCTATCAATGAAGTGTCCTGATGAAAAAAAATTAAATGAGGATGCACAAATGTAGCCTATCATCAAAGGGACTTTTTTCTATGAACATCACCTTCATCTTCAGAAGTAGGGGTGTCACGATTCTCCAAATCCTCGATTCGATTACATTTTTGATTCTAAGGTCACAGTTCGATTCGATTCTCGATTTTTACATTTATTTTTTTAAAGCACAGGTTGCTATGCCATTTTTAGACTAGACTTTAATGCAATATAATATCTGACCTTTGTTCGCAATGTACCACACTACATTGTCAAATTTATAACATTTATTAATAACATAATGTAACAATAACTTATATCTTCAGTCAACTGGAAACTTAAACAAAATAACTTCTCTTTTGTAACTGCAGTCTTCTTCACAGAAGAGGACATTCAAGTTCACAACAAAACAAACAAAAAATAAAACAGTCATGTCCATAGTCTTCTCTGAACAATTAAGTGTCTTAACAAACTATTTCCGAACAGTTGTACAATTGTTGTAAGAGTGGCGTAGCCCCTTTCAGGAATAGCGTGTGGTGTGTGTGTAAGGTGCGTAAGGTGTGAGTGGGCGAGCGAGAGTGAGGGAGCATGCGTACGTGAGAACAGTGAATGAATGAGAGAGAAAGGAGTCGCAGTAGTAGCGACAGCAATAAAGTGTACAATATAGGCTGCAGTTTGGCTGTGAATAAAGGCGACGGCTCCTCAAGATACAGCAAAGCTCCCTGGTATTATTTTCCAACCAGCTTAACACGTGAAACGGGGTGAAACAGTTCGTTAAATTACAAAATCTGAAGGTATATCATGATAGACCAAGGTCTTGGCTGTTCAGCAATGTACCGGTGCAACCTCCCCATTTTGTATTTTTTTTCATAAAATAGGCGTTTTCCCAGTTATAACTTTGTTTTTGTCAGCACCTTCAGACACAATAAAAAGCAAATTGTTTTTTATTTATTTGGTCTTATATGTAGAGTTTTTAAATCATTATCTGGGATTCTTAGTACACTTTATACTTTATACTGTTTCACGTGTACTCCTTTAAAAGATCTAACATCATACAATTTTTACTTTAAGCCTAAATAGAAAAAGTAATGTTTTTTTATTTAACAAACACATTTTTGTATTAAAAGAGATTATTACTTTAATAACTCAACAGCACTGAAGAAACATATTTTAAGCATTTTCATTTAAAACAAATAAAACACCCTCTGACGGTGGTGACTTTAGAACTGACGGTGGTGACAGTGGCCTCATTACAACAAACAATTCCAAAATTTATATAAATCAAGTCAATGGCTTCTTGCTTATCAACTTTATTTAACTATTAGGTCCAAAAAATAACAATCCTGAGCACTGTGATAACCATTTTCCAAGTAATAAGGTACAATTAAGCATTATCATTATTAAAAGTACCCCACCCCCATATCATCAAATATCAAATCATCATAGGTAAAATAGAAATCATTACCAGTAGCAATAAGATAGAACTCATCACTGACCTCATATTACACTGACCTGTCATGTAGTGCCCCCCACTCATAAAATAATATAGATCATATTCTTCTGTAAACTAGACTATAAACTGTATATTGGACGTGAAGATAAATTAACATTTCCAAGCCTTTCTCTGACTTCTCTTTTCCCTTTCATTCAAGTCATTGATATGTTTTATCTTTCCTTCCTCCACCCTCTTCTTCCATCTTTGCCTTTCCATTCTGAGGTATTCCTCCTTTAACTCTGCATCACTGTGTGTTTTCTCTCTACGCTTCTTTTGATATTCCCTGTTTCTGCTCCTTCTCTCCTCCACAGATAGCTGCTGCCTAGCCATAACTTCCCAAAATACATAAAGTCAAAGTTGAGTGTAATGACTATGAAATTGGAGGGAATTACAGGGATGTTAGATTTGGTTAAATGTTGTCATGCCATTTTCATTTGGCTTTAGTCATTGGAGATGCATAGCCTACAAGGGATATTGTATACTATGTGCTATGTAGGTAGGTAGTAGGTGTGCGTCCCAAATGATGTAAGCCAAATGAACATGGCATAATAGTAAATTGAGAGAGAGGGAAGGCACACCTCATCCCCTAGGGTTGGACGATATGGAAGAAATATAGGGGGAATTATATAAATAAAAATATAAAAGAGGTTAATGAAACATTACAGACCAACAATTATATTCTAGCCTCCGTTGAGGACCATTTGGTGGTTTCTGTCACCACTGTCAGAATGTACGTCACCACCGTCAGTTGACGGTGGTGACAAAAACCTACTCTTTCACATGATATGCATGAGTTGTTCACAGTTCCCTCTGTTGCTAGCTATTTCAGACCTCTTCTTAAAAAGTAAACATTTATGTCATGATCTAATCTAAAATTTTTTATACAAAAGTGACGGTGTTGACATGTTGTGGTTGTGACAGTAGCAGTGTCCAAAAATATGAACAAGTTTGAGAGAAAATAGCAAACTTATGGGAGCTTGAGTGATCTTGAAGCATGCAGTAGAGCAGAGGGTTTGAAAATGGGGTCCTCAGTAATGTAACTGACCTTGTAGTTGCCTGATTTTATTGCTTTTTATAAATATCTGATGGTGGTGACGAATATGTGGGACACGTTTTGAGCAACCACAAAATAATAGTGAATATTGTTCAAAACTCACTGTTTGTAGTTTTTAATACATATTACAATGTACTATTTCATGTGGTGAAGATATTATTCAGTTCAATTATTACCTTTTGTCTTTTTAATCAAGTTGAAATTATCATGTGATTATGTCCTATCCATGACAACTGATTTTGTAGGCAATGGGCCAGCATATAATCATTAAATTAATAAAAAATTAAAAACAAACCTATAAAAGAACCTTACATATGTGCAAAGGACCCCCTGATTATAACCTTGATTCTTTTTATTCATGAAAATGTTATTAATTTCCAACAGAATTAGCACTTTTCTTAGTGGGACATGTTTTTGCCAAAGTTTCAAGAATCAGCGAGATGTATGTGGTAACCACAGACCGTGTTTTAGGCATTTTACCAACAACCAATTAAAAAAAACCCATAGACTTTGAGACGTGGGAACTTGACATGCAAAAATGACTGATTTCAAGGTTTTAGGACTACAGACTACACCACTCTATAGGAAGAAATATATCAGAGGAATATAAGTATTAGATATAAATAGCGACAGTCGCTAGAATTGTCTAGCCGTATTAACTACTGAGCAGATGGAAAGCCATTATCAGTCCCTGAACTACTCACCATGTCCAAAAACTTGGCTTGGCATCTGGATATGCTCCTATAAACCTCTACAGGAAGTGTCATCTTGGACACCTCAGTGTTGGACCCCTGAACTATAAATGGCAACACAGACATAACACTCAGTCAGAGATAAGGTATACAGAGAATTAACAAAAACATTTACACTTTGTCATGTATACACAAATACATACAAACTCTCAAAAGACAGATACTCACTGTTGTTGGTGCTGCTTATATGACGATAGACAATGTAGCCCACCGTGGCCCCGACAGAGAGCCCTGCCGCCAGAGCCACCATTTTGCCCGAGCTCATGGTGCTCTTGTGACCTTCCTTTACTGCGTCCATGACACGCCGTGCACCCAGCGGGATGCTCCACCTAAACACAAGCATGACGCAAGTCTCCTGTCAGTGTTACTTTCTGTTACTGTTCCAAATTGTCCTGCACATTAACTTTTCATGTCCAGTACTATCTAAGAAATGTCCTTACAATACTTTATTGCTTTTGTGAAAAATGTTGAAATGATCTTCACGGCGGTCAGAATGTATTAGCTCGTGTCATGTGCAATCATCAGTGGTGGCTTGATGGGCAACTGTACAGTCATGCAGCACAAAACCTGAAGCATAAGCCAGCCTGAATTCAAAACAGATCAGCTGTTCTCAAACAGACCACTTATAAATCAGACCCCAATTGATTAGATTGTGTCCTCTTGACCTATATGAAAAGATGCTTTTGATTTGTGTAATTGTCTTGGTAACAAGCACAAGGTTCTTTGTTCCTTGACCTTGGGAACAATAGTTGGACAGCAGTTTTTTTGTCAAACTAGATTATGAAGTTCGAAGTTCATTCTTGACCTTGAAAACAGCATCTGAGAAACAATTTCACCCAATCATCCATAGTTCTCTGGCTTTCTATCAAAACACATGATCTTTATCAGCAGATGGGGTTTGACCAGTTCAGAGAAGCAATATCAAAACTTTCATTTTTTCAGAGCACTTTCAGAACTTAAAGTACCGGCAGCAGGATTCAGTGGCATCTAGCAGTGAAGTTAAAGATTACAACCAACTCAACAACCCACGTCTCACCCTCCCCTACAGTGGCTACTAAAATGTGAAAAATGCAAAAGGCCCTCTCTACAGCCAGTGCTCGGTTTGTCCATTCTGAGCAGGCTCCTTGGAAGAGGGCCTGCTTCCTCTGTAGATTTAAAAGGCTCAATCAAATGTAACAAAACACAATGATTCTTTGTTTCAAATGGTTATAAACTAATGAGAGCATAATTATGAATACTGTATTCCATTTATGCTACTAAATTCCTCTAAATGCAACACACTGGACCTTTCACACCCATGTAACTGGGGGCCAAAGTTCATTCTTAATTTTGGAAACTACCACTGAGGAACCGTCTTCAAGAAAAACATCTCCCATCTGCTGATGAAGCTCATGTGATGTGATTGAAGCTTCAGGACGTTGTGGTATGATTGTTTTCTCAAATGCATGATAGATTGTGAGAGTGAAACTCACCATCACAGTAGTTATTCTGACCTCCCCGAGTGTCCTCAAAGGACCCCTGGAGGTCCCAAGACCCCACTTTGAGAACCACTGCAGGAGATTCTTACGATGTAGCCTTCCACTATCTCAGACTACATCACTTTCCAAAGTCATGAGCCCACAAAAACGTGCACAAGCAATCACATACACAGTACATTCCCCTAAATGATTAAACATTTAGTTTACATACACACACAGCACTGCGCTTCTTAGAAATGCACCAAGCCAAACTGCAGCCCTGACCCTGACTGCCAGATGCATTGCACTGAAAGCTGCTGCAGCTGCACACACTGAATACCACTGACTTTAGTTGGGCGACCTCCAGCCATTCCATTAATCATTGAACACTTGCATCAAATTCTTTCTGAGTCTTTTTACGTCACACAGCTAAAACTACAACTCTCACACCGAAACAGAATGTACTGGAGGTAAGCCAACAGTGAAGAGTATTGGAACCACATAGGATCGAGGAGCACACAGCACCACCATGCAGATGCGTGTCTCACTGGGAGAAGAGGGCTCTGGGGCTGTAGTTGAGAAACACATGGGACTTGGACACTCCAACGTCCATCTCGGAAGAATGACAATAAGACACAAATCTTCTCCAATCCCGTCTCTGTTTTTTTGTTTACATCCAAGTTCAAGACTACTGACAGACAGGTAGAAGGGGAAGAAAGTTTGAGCATTTTAAGTTACTGCATAACAGCAATTGGTCAGTCACACTTTGATGTCATTTTGTGGAGAGCATGTCATCAGAATTCATCATAGACTTTACAAGATACAGTTCTTCGCTGTGCCAACAAGATAGCCCTGGTAATACAGGTCTACCTTAAAACAACAGGATGACTGATCACCTTTTTGAATTTTTCAACACTGGATCCTGTCTGCATACTGCGTGTAGGCATGTAGGTATGTTACGATTTTTCCTTAAAGGATCCTCACATTTAAAAAGGAAAATTAAAGGTGATGTTTCTTTCTGAGATATGTAAGTATTAAGGAGCATAACATAAGACTTTTCTGAAATTGTTATAGTGTTTAGATAAATTCGCCCTTCAACAGATCCATTAAAAAGCACTTTGTGTCAATAAAATAGTACAAATATCATAAATAGTTACTGTTTGGTACCGTTATGTTTTGGTAACTAACGTTAGCTGGAAAGTTGATGACTAGCATTTTGGTCGAACCAAATTGAAATAAGTTTTCCCACTAATACATAACTTAAGACAAACGTTATACCAATAAGCTATATTTGAGATAATGACACCAGCTGTATATCTTGAGAATTTTAAAAGGAGTTTTGAGTCACGTCTCTCAAAACCAAGGAAACATCTATTTAACTAGCTAAATAACCTTGACTTTTCCTACTTTCTAACGCACATTTTCATTGTTCAATTATGTTGTCAACACAAAACCGCGAACCAGTATGATCTCCAAAAGACCCGAGTGTATTTCCCATTTCTGACGAGCTGCCAAAACGATCGCAAACACACTTTCTCATCTAAGCTAGCCAAGCTAACATTAGCTTAGCTGCTGGTTGACACATGCAAGCAAGTCAAACATTTGGAAGTCCGTAGCACGCGCACATACCCTGACAACACGGCCTATGTATGTTTCCATGGTCTAACGTAATTCGGAATGTGCAATAAATACATGTTATAATGTATGACACTTACAGTCCCTCGCTGTTTTCAATCGACCCTTTCTGCTGCACTCTGCCACGGCCGTCAAGCTCGCCGGAGGAAGCCCGGCGGTACGTTACACCGGAAACTACATTTACATTAAGAGTTTAAAAGATATGTGTGTAAAATTGACAACTTGAAAGAAGGACGTGGCTATTGCTACTGAAGAGGCCTACCCCTAAATAATTCATGTTGACGTTGACATGACTACAACTACATTTAGCCTCGAAAGGTCAACCGGAAGTCTGTCCTTTATCGTCCAACTTGACACTTGTACCAGCAGACGCTCTCGGTGGCAATTTATTAATTCTCACACACACAATCAGTCAATCGATCAATCAGTCAATCAAAGCTTTATTGTCTGAGATTACGTTTCTACATGATCCATAACAGAAGACACAATAAATAACACACAATATATAAATATAATAATTTAAAACTAAAACTATGACTTTGCCTCATGAAGTGCACATACTCCAGATCAGCAGTTCATCAATCTAACAGCCTGTGGAAGGAAGCTGTTGATAAGTCTGTTAGTTCGGCCTTTTTGACTCCAGAACCGTTTTCCTGATGGGAGCAGTTCAAAGAATGTGTGGAGATTGTGTGAGGCGTCCCTGATGATGTTCAGTGCCCTGCTCCTGCAGCGGCTTTGGAAGAGTTCTCTGCAGGGCCTTTTTGTCTGACATACTGCAGCTGGAGTACCATGTCGAGATACAATACGTCAGAACGCTCTCCACCACACCACTGTAGAAAGTCCTGAGGATGCTGATGGGGAGAGAGGCTTGTTTCAGCTTCCTCAGGAAATACAGTCTCTGCTGGGCCCGTTTCGTGATCCCGGAGGTGTTTTTATTCCAGTTTAGGTCCTGCGAGATCTGCACTCCGAGGAACTTGATGTTCTCCACTCTCTCCACTGTGCGGCCACTGATGCTGAGAGGAGTGTGCTCGGGCTGTGACCTCCGGAAGTCGATTATCATCTCCTATCATCTGTTCTGGGAGAGAACATTCCATGAGAAGAAGCTGCATCAAAAATGAGCTCCTGAATATATCTCAAACTTGGACCTAAAAAGTGGGACATTTTACAAAAGAACCTTCAAATATTCTTCAGAAAGGACTCTAAAGAAGAGGTAACAACATTAATCAGCAAAACAGAAGAAAAAATATAATCTTTGGATATATTTTCTGAATCAAAACAACTAGCTAACCATCAACTAGCTAGCTGTCAACTGTGTATCTTGCTGTCAACTGCTAACTAGGCTACTACCTGCCACTGTTACGACATCTACAAGGAGAAACTGCACTAAAGACAATAACAGAAGAGGTATTTTATGAAGACAAGAAGAAGAACAGACAAACAACAAACAAAAAACTGTGTTTAAGGCTAGAAAAGCTAAGGAAATAAACAGTTAGCCTAGCCCCTGTGGAGTAAACAAGTGGTCGCTATGGAAACCAATCAGAAAGCAGCTAACAGAACAGAGAGCAGGGAGGTTGAATACCCTGTTAAATGTAAGAGTGCAGCAGCAAAGGAGAGACGCAAGGAGAAGACACTGCGGGAAAATCCAGAGGTCCTCTTCACTGACTACACCCAACACAAAGAAGGGAGGAAGAAAAACAACCTCATATTCTTCACTGACTCCATCTACATCTGGAAAGATACGCTGTGCAACAACTATGCATATGTATCAAGTGAGGGCATCAGCTCAGGGGGCAGATTAAAGATCTGTAAAGATGAACACGAGAGCCCAACAGAGAACCCCACCACCTTGTCCATCTCTGCCCCTCCCACACCTGCCAGCTCCACCAACCAGCTAAAGGAGAGTATGGCCCTGCTGGAGCTGGACTTTGATGAATTTAAGGAGCTGACCCAGGCCAGGCTATCTGACCGCCAAGACAACACTGTGCAGCAACTTCATGAGGAGCTGAAGCAGCTCAAGAGAGACAACCAAGCCCTGGCATCTGACCTCAGAGAAAGTGTAGAGGCACTAAAACAGGAGAACAGTGTGCTCCGTGCTCAGTTAGCCAAAGTGAAGGAGGATGCTGAGAATAGAGAAAGACGCTTCGCCAGGAAAGTCCAACACCTGACAGACCAACTCTCAGCAGTCCCCACAAAGACAACTACAGAGACACAGACTCTCCCTGCCAGTGTCCCAAACCCCTGCCTTGTCTCTGTCCCACTGCTGCTCTGCTCTGCACCCAGCCCAACAACACCCTGGCAACTCCTGATACACCCACACAGCCAGCCGCCAACAGCCAGCTCTGCCCATCCCAGCTTCCCTCCACTCAACCAGAAGAACAAGCTCCACAAGTGGCCATGCTGGTGGACTTAAATGGGAAATTCCTGGACACAAACAAGCTTTTTCCTGGTAAAAAAGTACCGCTGAAATGCTGCAGCACCACAGGCCAGGCAATGAAGCTGCTGAACAAGGAGACCCTCAGGAGCCCTCAATACCTGGTGATCCACACAGGAACAAATGACCTGCACAGCCTCCGAAAGGACACTGCTGAGGCAGTGAGAAAGATGGCAGAGCAGGCCAGTAAGGAATTCCCAGACACCCGCATTGTGATCTCCACCCTGCTACCTAGGACAGACACCCCTCCTCATGTCATCCACGACATCAATATGGAGATCAGAAGAGGATGTGCCATCTTACCCAACATCCACCTGGCCCTCCACCCTACCATTGGCACCTGGGACCTCTATGATGGCTCCATCTTCACAAAGAGAAGGTGAAGATCTTTGCAAAGACCCTCAAAGACATGGCCCTAGGACGCAGTCCTTCCACCCTCTCTGCTACAGAGACCATCCAAGACCTCCTCTTCGCCATCACCACCCCAGGATCATCCCCCCTGCTGTGAGGAGACACAACAGCTCAGCCTGGACCTCCCACTCCCCACAAGCCCACCGCCTCACCACTGTGAAACACAACCAGAGGAGGCTACTTTCCCCCTCCTCGGTCCCTGCCCACCATCCCCCTTTACAGCATCGGCAGCAGAACTATGCAGCAGCAGCTGCCCCTGGTCCACCTCCCCATCCACTACAGCGGAGCTATACAACAGCACCTGCCCCTGGTCCACCTCCCCATCCACTACAGCGGAGCTATGCAGCAGCACCTGCCCCTGGTCCACCTCCCCACCCACAGCAGCAGAACTATACAGCAGCACCTGCCCCTGGTCCACCTCCCCATCCACAGCAGCGGAGCTATGCTGCAGCTGTAGCCGCAGCTGTAGCCCAGCCTACTGCCACAGTCCCTCCTCCTGCTACCTCTGAGCTGGGATACATCAGGGAGATGCTGCACACCCTGTGCACCCGGCTTCTGTCCAGCTAAGATATACATATTCAGAACACTTTCCCATATGAATAACAGAACAACTTAGAAATATATTGTTAGTTAGTTATACTAATAATAGCATTAGTAGTATTCAGTGCAGTGGTAATATTAGTAAAAATAGTACATGCCTCTATGGAATTTAAATGAAATTATTATTTAATAGTATAAACGTATAGATAGTTGTAGGTGTTTTAATATTTGTCTCACTATACAGGTTCATTTTGATTTCTTTTTTTATGCGTTCATTTCATATAAGCTGTTGGAATATTCAGGGTCTCCACTCCTCAACCTTTGAGCTAAAGAGCGGAAACCCTGAATTCACGAAATCTATCAAAGATGTTGATATAATTGTATTGACAGAAACATGGTGTCAAAATGATTTGCTCACTCAATGTCCTCCAGGATATAATGAAGTCATGGTGCCCTCTGTAAAATTAAAAAACATATGCAAGGGCAGAATATCGGGGGGGGGGGATCTTGGTGTGGTACAAAGGAGGTCTTTGCCATCAGATCTCACCAGTAAAACAGGGTAAATCACACATTTGGTTGAGATTAGATCAAACCCTAGGCATAACTGATAGGGATCTATATCTCTGTGCAATTTATATACCCCCAGTAGATTCTCCTTATTTTGAAGAGGACATTTTTGACACTCTCCATTCAGAAATTGCCTACTTCCAGGCCTAGGGAAACGTGCTTCTAACTGGAGATCTGAATGGACGAACAGGAATTGAACCTGATGTCATGGACCCACAGGGCAACAACCATGTATTTGGTCAGGCCCCCCTGTTTACCACACCAACCATCACCCTTCGGAACAACCTTGACTCTGAAATTAATCAAAGTGGCAGGGAGATAGTGCATCTCCGTCGGGCCTTAGGTCTGTACATACTGTAGTTAATGGTAGGTTCAGAGGGGACTCTTTAGGGAGATTCACATACTCCTCAGCTCTTGGGTCTAGTGTAGTAGACTATGCAATCACTGACATGGACCCCTCCACTATCAGTGCATTCACTGTCAGACAGCAATCCCCCCTTTCAGACCACAACCAAATAAATGTGTTCTTTAAAGTCTCTGTTCAAATGAGTGACACAAAAAGGGAACCCAGTAAGCTGTTTAATTTAAATCCTACTTACAGATGGGCCCCAGACAGTGGAGACAAATTCATCATGGCCTTGAACTCACCTGATCTGATGAATGACATATCAATGTATGACCAAAACCAATATGTCTCTACCAGAGATGGTGTAAACAAGGCCATTGATGATATCAATATGATATTTCATAAGGAAGCTATAAAAGCTGACCTCATAAAACAAAAATGGAAGCCTGTTAAAAGGCAAAACACTGAAAAATGGTTTGATCAAGAATGCAAGACCATCAGAAAAGACCTGAGAAAAATAACAAATGAAAAACATCGCCAACCAAACAACCCAGCCCTATGCATTAGATACAATGAAATTTTAAAGAAATACAAATGTACAATTAGGAACAAAAAACAAAATTATACCCACATGAAACTTGAAGATATTGAGAATGCCATTAATCAAAATCAATTCTGGGATATGTGGAACAAATTCAACACAAAGCAACAGACGTTACCCATCCAAAATGGTGACATCTGGAGAGCACATTTTGAAAATCTATACAAAGACATACCAATAAATCAAATCAATTCAGATCAATATATTATACAAGAAAAACTCCAAACATTAGAAGAAACCATTAAAGACAACCAAAACCCTCTTGATTTCCCAATCACCTTAGAAGAACTGACCACACAGATAAAATCTCTCCAGCCGAGGAAAGCTTGTGGTCCAGACAGTATTAAAAATGAAATGCTCAAATGCAGCACCCCAGAGATGCAGGGTGCAGTGTTGAAGGTGTTCAATACTGTTTTACAGTCAGGATGTTTTCCTGACATCTGGTGCAAAGGGCTCATTTCCCCCATTCATAAGAGTGGGGACAAATCAGACCCTAATAACTACCGTGGCATCTGTGTCAGCAGCTGTCTGGGTAAATTATTCTGTAGTATTCTTAATAAAAGAATACTAGATTACCTTGAGGAACACTCCATCTTGAGCAAAAGTCAAATTGGCTTCCTACCAAAACACCGCACCACCGACCATATATATACCCTTCACACTTTAATTAACAAACATGTACACCAAAAAAAAAATGGCAAGATATTCATTTGTTTCATTGATTTCAAGAAAGCTTTTGACTCTATTTGGCATGAAGGGCTCTATTACAGGCTCCTGCACTGTGGTATAGGGAGCAAAATATATGATCTGATTAAATCAATGTATTTGGAAAATATGTGTGCTGTTAAAATTGGAGACAAACAAACTGAATTCTTCCCCCAGAGAAGAGGTGTACGGCAGGGCTGCAATCTAAGTCCAACTCTATTTAATGTATATATAAATGAACTTGCTGCTGAGTTGGATCAATGTGCTGCTCCTGGCCTCTCCCTCCTAGATAGAGAGGTGAAGTCTCTGTTTTATGCTGATGACCTTGTTCTGCTGTCTCCTACTGAACAAGGACTACAACACCAGCTGGATTTAGTAGAGAAGTTCTGTCAGAACTGGGCCCTGGCAGTAAATATTAAGAAAACTAATGTCATGATCTTTCAAAAACGCCCCAGATGTCAGGAGAACAAACACCAGTTTACCATAAATAATGAAATCATTGAACATAGCATGAGTTATACCTTCCTGGGTTTAACCATTACAGCATCAGGGAGTTTCAACATGGCAGTGAATGCACTAAAAGAAAAAGCTCAAAGAGCCCTACATGCAATCAAGAGAAAATTCTATAATTTCCAAATTCCAGTCAAAATCTGGCTTAAAATATTTGACAGTGTCATCCAGCCCATTGTGCTGTACGGTAGTGAAGTATGGGTTCCACTCAGTCATCAGAGCTATTCCCGCTGGGACAAACCTCCAACAGAGACTAAATAAATGTCCACCATTATACATATAAATCCAACTCAACTTCAACAACTGTTCAGTTTTCTACATGCAAACTATGGGCACTTTATTAAAGGGCTGCTCCTGTAATTTAGAATCACACTACCATAAAGTAAGGGATATCACAAGAGACATTTTCTTTTTAAATGGTCAAAATTGATGCAGCAGAGGCTGAGAAATTCAGATTTTAGTCTCTTCTACTTGACTTCCTCTGATGACACCATCAGTGTTATTTCACCAAACTAATTACCAATCAGACAGGGTTGCAGGCGGGACATTGTGTGAGAGGATGCTGCATCAGAGGCAATGTGGCACTTTTCTAAACTAGTTTATTTTGTCTGCAATCTGACAGTAAAATCACAGTAAAATGCTGAATATCAGCCTGATAATCATCCAGGGCAGATAACCAGACGCATGTATATTACTTTCTACTCATTTGTTTACATTGTGCATACATCCCAATACATATAGTATTGATTATGATGCATCATCATTACGGAGAAGTCATAGCCGCCTATCCCTGCGTCACCCCTCGGCCAAACCATATGGAGTATTTCCAACATGTCTAAACAAATCTGACATGGACAATCTGATGTTGTGTGCTGCATTCATGAACAAGCAAATGTGGACAAAATATCCTGATCTGATTCTCTGGTTATTGTCTGGAGTTCATATACTTGAAAGGGGCTATACTATATTGTATCAGAACTGAAGAAGCCTCTTGGATGAAAGGTGAAATTACATCTTTTCACAGAAACTGAAATAAGTCCAGTTTCCTACGATATATCAATTAGAAGCTTTACTGTATTGAATCTTTGAGTGCAACAATATTTCAACACAACAATCTCATAAATAAAACAGCATATTTATTAACATGACATAATCAATACACAAACAAATTTGTCAAAAGTCCTGAACATAGACACTTTAAAAAATACAAAATATACATTTATGTATCTTGTGAACAGCTATATCATAGTCCATCACCACCCACCCCGACCCTACAAATCAGTTGGCAGAGGCTTCAGCTCCCAGCACATGTGTAGCAATATTATCAAAACTCCAAGCATCAACTCTGCAGTTTGCACCAGAGGCCTGATGACATACAGTATGAAGTCCATGCTTGATTGAGTCGGTCTGTGTTGTGAACTTAACAGTAGAACTATAGATAACATGTACATTGATCAAGACAGAGCATTCACTGGATCTTATTCATGCAGCATAGTCCATAAGTTTGTCATGAAATAAAACAGGGCCAACTAAAAATAAAATCCTACATTTTTCTTGCATTGTAATGTTTGTCTTAAAACCATCTTCAGTAGTTTCATGCCGACTATTTTGTCCATCCAGAAAAGTGATCACGAGTACTTTAGTGCCATACACCCAGAGAACAGTATTGTGCTTTTGCATTTCTTCATTTGTACCTTTTCACATACACACCTAAATTAAATGTGGAACTTGAAGAGCATTTGTAGCTGGGAACTAATACAGGCACAAATATGAAAGCGAGCACAGGTTAAACAGGGCCGTAGCCAAGACATTAAAGATACTGAGGTCATGGGCCCCCCACCCCCATCAAAAATAAGTCTGTTAAAGGATTTTATTACTTGATTTTTTTCTTAATTTATCTATTCAGTTAACCGTTTATTTATATTGTCTGTAAAATCTATTCTGCAAATAGTATTCAGATTAAAACCCTTTCCATGCTAGCAGAAACACAAATCTGGTGGGGCAATGTTGAATTATATAGGCATTTAGTTATTGTTGGCCTAAAAGAAGGCAAATTCAAATATATTGAGTCTGGAATCAGCCTGTAAAATAAACCTCCATATTAAAAGAGACCATGACGTCAGTGTCCACAATGATGACTTCAGAGCGGAGTTAAACCCCAGATGCCACGTTTGCCAAGTCTTTTACATTGTACATTAAGAGTACAAGTGGACAAGAATCAATGCTGGATTACAAACAGATCTTTGAATTTAAGGGTCCCCCAAAAAGCCATTAGCAAAGCAGATTCGCTGCGTCGATCAGTTTGAATCCATCTGAGTGACTGCAAATCTGTTCAGAATATTGGTGGGTTCTATGGATAAAATCCTCTATCACAATTATTTCTTTCAGAGGAAAGGGATTCAAAGCTGGAGTAGAACTTGTGACTGATTCCAAATAAACAATAAAGGAAACAAATTCCTGAATTGGGCGGTACAGCTCATAATGACAGATAATGCAGCCGAATGACCTTCATTGTTCCATGTTTGTGTGAAGACAATTTTTAGGCGCGGAATAAAAGCATGGTGTTTAGTTCAGAATGTATTACCAGTAAATGTCATCATCCTTCCTCATGTCCATCTACAAAGATGACAGCACCACATAGATAGCTGGTTTGATTGAGAAAGCACATCAATGATACAGACGTTTGCTGCTGATGCTGCTCATTAACTGTGAGACAACAAACAAATTGGGACACTAGAAGTTCTCTGGAATATGCTGGTCAGCAGATCAAATATGAAATTAATCCAGGGTAATCGTTACAAATTTGCAGATGAAATCTACTGAACTATCCATTCTCTATATTTTCAAACTAACCAGTATCTGTCTGCCTGTCTGTCGAAGTGTTGAGAGCTGAAACAGGCAGACAGCCTGAGGAGGAAGGCAACTGAATGATATGAAGCACCTTTCATAAGACTCTGGTATGTCAGCACACCAGAATAAACGTTGTATTATATTCGGTAAAGCCATCACTGAGGGAGGGACTTGCTAAGATCACTGTACATCCAGATGCGTGGGTTCAAAGTAGCATGCTGGCATATTCCTCAGTTGGATAATTGGGTATATAGTGTATATCTAAATGTAAATTTGTGTAAAATATGGGACTGATCCAATTCAATCATTAATCTTCATTCCTTTGTGTGTTAGAGCAGGTCTGACCTCGGCTTCGCTCAGGAATTGAGTAACAACAAAGAACATTTGTTGCAAATACTTTAAAATAATAGAGAACTCTGTCTTGCAGGCGACCACAGTGAAGATTAAAATGTGGCTCAAAGGCTCAACAAAAGAACAGTTCAAAAAGAAAGCTTGCAGAAGCTTCTTTGTCACATTTTTTCAGAGGTAGTGTTCCACCATATTCTGTAAATGAAGCAATGACCAAAAACCTTGTTACATATGGAGCCCCAAAGTGTCCAATATTGAACATATAAAAAAGCCATTAAAAAGTCAATAATCGTAGGAACACATTGTGTAAAATATATAGATAAAAATTGATACAATTGAGCTCATTTTTAAATGTAATTTCAGATTTTTACCATAATAATAAGAGTTTCATTGGTAATCATTTTTAGTTCAATACAGAAATTATTATTCAAAAGTTTGTTTTTATTCCACAATATTTATTATTTCATTCACATTTTTACCCAGCCAATAAAATATTTTAAAATATGTATTTCTTGATGTCCCTTTTCATGACTGTGGTGTTCTCCCCACCCTCACATCTTTAATGTACCCCTGAAAGCTAAACAACTGCAACTACCAAATCTAGCTAGTTAGCTCTTGTTAGCTTGAGTAACAACAATGTCAATTGTTTCTGACATTTGTTGCTCTCGTTGACAGGAGCTAACTGGCCACATCTGGGAAGTACATTATTCTTTTTCACACTAGTTTTCTGCATCAAGCCGCCTCTACTCTGCCTTTGATTGGGTTAACCAACCCCAAAATCCAAACTAACCAGAATGCTGTAGCGAATTCATGTAACTTTTGAGCTTTCTATCTTAAAAGGAAGAAAGGCCTGTGACTGGCTAAAAGGGGAGAAAGCAGTCACAACACAACAGTAAAAAAATGTAATTAGGAAAAATGCCATTATGAGAGAAAAACAGACTTGGTAGTTTTTTTAATTATTAAAAACAATATTGTTAATTCATAGATTTCATATAATTATCAATTTAATAATTATTTGCCTGTATTTATTTATTTAATATTGAACACTTGGGACTCCATGGTTACAGACAACCTTGTGTTTTCTCTGCGTTTTTCCTTAATGAAGACACACTAGTATTGTGTATAATTGAATGAAGGCTGGACTGGTGTAATGATATGACTTCAAAATGAACTTCATAAAAACATCCTTTAAAAGTGAAGCAGCTTTTAGTGGATTGTTTGGGATCTTGAGCATTCCTGGAGATGAAAGCTACCATGCACAAGTCTCCCAAAGATGGAAAACAGAAGTGATAGTGTGTAAGCATAAACCTCTTCAGAAAACATTCCTCATGCCATTAAAACTAAAACCAGATAATAAATAGTTGCCTATTTTTGGCTCTTTTTATATTCAATGAAAATGAATGCTTTGGAATTTTTCAGTTTCCTTCACTTCAGATAACCAATATCAACTGTCTGAAGAAAACAGACCCAGAAGCTGAAACGTCTGTGTCATAAACCTCCACCGTGATATTTGGCTGATACCAGCTCCACCTGACGGTGGCCCTACTGTCGGGCTGAAGTGTTCTGGGGGGGGGGGGTTCTACAGTGTTTGCACCCTGCCCTTCCATGGTTCCAAGTACTGCCACAACACAAATGTCCTCAGACAGAACACATCAGAATGGAGAGTTCATCCCCAGCTTTGTTTCAAACTGCAGCTTCTGTCTCTTCTGGTAGCGAACTCTCACCCTGAAATGGACAGAAGAGATAAAAATCAGAACTTGTAATCAAGACAGGGATACATTCTGCTACATATTTCCAGCTTCAAAACACATCCCTGTTCTACATACAGTGGGGCAACAAAGTATTTAGCGTTGTGTTTTTATTGTTCTCGCACTTAAAAAGATGAGAGAGGCCAGTAATTTTCATCATAGGTACACTTCAACTATGAGAGACAGAATGGGGGGAAAGAATCCAGGAAATCACATTGTAGGATTTTTAATGAATTCATTGGTAAATTCCTCAGTAAAATAAGTATTTGGTCACCTACAGACAAGCAAGATTTCTGGCTTTCACAGACCTGTAACTTCTTCTTTAAGAGGCTCCTCTGTCCTCCACTCGTTACCTGTATTAATGGCACCTGTTTGAACTCATTATCAGTGTAAAAGACACCTGTCCAAACCTCAAACAGTCACACTCCAAACTCCACTATGGCCAAGACCAAAGAGCTGTCAAAGGACACCAGAAACAAAATTGTAGACCTGCACCAGGCTGGGAAGACTGAATCTACAATAGGTAAGCAGCTTGATATGAAGAAATCAACTGTGGGAGCAATTATTAGAAAATGGAAGACATACAAGACCACTGATAATCTCCCTCGATCTGGGGCTCCACGCAAGATCTCACCCCGTGGGGTCAAAATGATCACAAGAACAGTGAGCAAAAATCCCAGAACCACACGGGGGGCTAGTGAATGACCTGCAGAGAGCTGGGACCAAAGTAACAAAGGCTACCATCAGTAACACACTACGCCGCCAGGAGCTCAAATCCTGCAGTGCCAGACGTGTCCCCCTGCTTAAGCCAGTACATGTCCAGGCCCATCTGAAGTTTGCTAGAGAGCATTTGGATGATCCAGAAGAGGATTGGGAGAATGTCATTAGTCAGATGAAACCAAAATAGAACTTTTTGGTAAAAACACAACTTGTCATGTTTGGAGGAGAAAGAAAGCTGAGTTGCATCCAAAGAAGACCATACCTACTGTGAAGCATGGGGGTGGAAACATCATGCTTTTGGGCAGTTTTTCTGCAAAGGGACCAGGACAACTGATCCGTGTAAAGGAAAGAATGATTGGGGCCATGTATCGAGAGATTTTGAGTGAAAACCTCCTTCCATCAGCAAGGGCATTGAAGATGAAACGTGGCTGGGTCTTCCAGCATGACAATGATCCCAAACACACCCGGGCAACGAAGGAGTGGCTTCGTAAGAAGCATTTCAAGGTCCTGGAGTGGCCTAGCCAGTCTCCAGATCTCAACCCCATAGAAAATCTTTGGAGGGAGTTGAAAGTTCGTGTTGCCCAGCGACAGCCCCAAAACATCACTGCTCTAGAGGAGATCTGCATGGAGGAATGGGCCAAAATGCCAGCAACAGTGTGTGAAAACCTTGTGAAGACTTACAGAAAACGTTTGACCTCTGTCATTGCCAACAAAGGGTATATAACAAAGTATTGAGATTAACTTTTGTTATTGACCAAATACTTATTTTCCACCATAATTTGCAAATGAATTCTTTAAAAATCAAACAATGTGATTTTTCTGGATTATTTTATTTTTTTTTTTCTCATTTTGTCTCTCATAGTTGAGGTATACCTATGATGAAAATTACAGGCCTCTCTCATCTTTTTAAGTGGGAGAACTTGCACAATTAATGGCCGACTAAATACTTTTTTTCCCCACTGTAAGAGGGGAAAATCAAAGACTGATGTGATCACTAAATAATCCACACTGGTCCCAACTGCTTTTCCAGATCTCCAGATAATCTGTGATATCATCTTTTCCTGCTTCTTTTTAAAAATTGTTGGCAAAGAATCTCCCTTGATAGCAAATCATTGAGTCAATGGGTTTAACCCATTTGCAATATTCCTCTTTAAATCACTATGCATCAATCTAGAGCTGCTTTCTTGGTAGTTTTAGTTCCTCCTGTGTCTGTTTTCATACCGTATCTCGTGTAGCTTCACCACTTCGTTGACCACCACCACCAGCAGCGGGGACAGAGAGACCAGCAGCCATGCTAGTAGGGGTATGTCACCAAGATTAAAGGTCAGGAGGCTGCCCTGGTGACGCCATAACTGGTAATCCACTGTGGCCTGAACAATCTGGCTGAGCAGACTGGAGGAGAGAACAGAGTGAGGGGTCAGTAATGTATTAAGAAATGTATACAGACAGGCTCAAAAGGCTATTTGATTTTACTGCATGTGGTGCATTTTCATTAAAATAAACACTGCAACATGTCACCAAACAATAGCAGCTATAAGAAAGTATTTTACAACTCTCCAAAGTTACCAAGGTGACAATGATTTACATAAGTGTTACGGTTTGTGTCACAGTGTCAAAAATGTACTTAGACTGCCACCAGAGTGCCACCTGGGACGGATTGGTGACACCTGCTTCAGCTAACCTCAGGGGACCATGGGCAATGATTGTACCAAGTTTCGTCTTAATCGACCAAGCCGATGTTCAGATATAAAAATCTTGAGGTGTAAGAGCGCCACCTAGTGGTCATGTCCCCATATTTTGCACGGAGCCTAAAGGGAACGTGTTGATGTACCAACTAAAGTTTCATGTCAATCGGACATACCAATGTGAAGATATGCAAGACTTCCTGTTTTAGCAATTATCGGTGAAAAATTATTTCATAACGTTGGTATCTTTTTGAATCCGTACTTTCTGTACACAACATAGTGTCCAGGACAGTCTACAGATGCTGCGTGCAAATTTTTGTGAGTATCGGTCAAACGGCCTATGACTAGGGCAAAAAAGTTGATTTTCCCAACATTTTTTTAGGTGGAAATGGGCGTGGCCTATATCAACTGACTCAGCTCAATTCAGGGAATGTGTGGATATAAGGTTTTTGAATGTGCGACAAACTATGTGAGACTTAGGGCCAAAAAAGAAGTCCATTTTTTGTAGCACCACCTACTGGTGGCCATACGACGCAAGTTTAATTGTCCCCTAGACTATGAAATTTTTCGCCAAGCCTAATGTGTTTGCCAAATAAAATCGCGTTTTCATCGATGTTCAGGCAGTGAAAAATTGCGGCGAAGAAAAATAATAATAATCACGAGAAAAACAATAGGGACCTCACAGTTTGATGACCTGCTCGGGCCCTAATAATAATAATAATAATAAATGAATGAAAGAATGGAGACACAGTTGCTGTGGGGAATTTAATTAAAATATGATATGGTCAGATCACAAATGATACACCTGTCTAGTGTCTAGTGTTGTGGTGTTGCTATCAACAAATGAAATCTGACATTGTTTAAGTTCCCTAAGTCAAATAGAAATGTGAAAGTGATGTTTAAGCAAGAAACTGACACAGTTAGAAATCTCAATAATGTGATACATAAGCACAGAAAAACTCTAAAATTTTGTTGAGCTTGCAGTTGACTGGGTTAACTTCAACAGCAGTTTCTGAAGGAGATGATCACTTACACCACAGGTACAGTAAGACACCACCACGTATTGCTGAAGGGACTCTTTCTCCACAGAGGCTGAGAGCGGTGGACATAGCTGAGGGAGATCACCACTAAGAAAGAGATTAACGATGACAAACAGAAGAAAGGGATTTGAATAATGAATTTAAACATGAGTGAGTTTGAGCATTTTATGCGTTTATGTTTGTGTGAATTCCTACCAGTGTGTAAGGCAAGGAATCCTGCCATGACCTTCTGAGTCAGTAGCAGGCTGTTTGACAGCTCATTGAACCACTGAGGAGCTTTGCCTGAGGAGCTGCAGTCACACAGAAAACCAATTCATCAAACAGATGAAGAAAATATGTATTTTTTTGCACCATGCAATCTCCATCAGATCAATGTCCGCATCAACATCCTGCTAAAATGAACCATGATACCTTGAAATTACTGTCAGCAAAGAAACCTATAAATGGAACAACCAGTGGCATTATGGCAGTGTTTCTCTTACCTGGCTGTGAGAATATGAGTGCAGGAGATATTGGTGTTGTAAGCTAAGGTGAGGTTGCTGCTTCTGAGGCAGACTTCCTGCAGGGTGAACCCAAAGGCCAACAGGTAGGCACACACTGTCAGGCCAAACTTCAACAGGAAACAGCCAAGGAAGTAGTTCTGGGTCTACTCAGAAAAGACAACATGATAACAGAGTCAGACTCATTGAATTATAGCCATTAGATTTGTTTTCTTACTCATTAACCTCCATTTTGTGTTTGTCAGCTGCACTTTACACCGAGTACTGTAATATTACTGTAATTGCAAAGCAACAAAGCAACAGACATGTTTTCCAGCAGATAGAAAGCAGATATTTTGGCTTGTTGAAGCAGAAAAAGGACAGGTGTTATTCATAACATTAATTTTGGCTCTGTTCTATTAGATGATGCAGTAAGCAAAGCAAGGGAGCCCTGCACAACCATCATTAATGTTATTATTAACGCCTGTGCTTTTCCTGCTATGACAGGTGAAAATGTCTGCTAGAAAAAAGGCCTGCCACCAAAACCTCCCAGAGATGACACAAAATTAGGTCAAGCTAGATTGTTGTGGATAATCATTCTGTAATCGCTATAAACACTCAGCAACATTTTCATTCAGTACCCTTGTACAAATGTGATCAAATACAAAAGCTCTGCGACAAAGTCTTAATTGACATAGTTGTAATGTTTTTTTGGCAATGTCACAGAGGTGTTAAAGTCTGGTGTATTTTGGCATTTTTATGATATTTCATATTTTTCCCTTTCCGGACAATGCTGACCATCATCACTATGTGACTATACAGTCATGTGAAAAAATTAGGACACCCTATGAAAGCCTGTGTGTTTTTGAACATATTTGGACATATGGATATTTTATATCAATTTTAACAATACTGAGAGATCCAAGTTATATAACTAAACAATTAAAATTGAAGAAAATATTTTTAAAAACTTTCTGTAAAATGTTATTTTTAAAAAATGCAATTTCTGGTGAGGAATACATTAGGACATCCCCACATCTATTCTTACTTAAAATGGCACAAATCACACACAGGTGTATCACATCAGGTGTACATGATTAGATCATCGTTACTCAGCATTTTGAAGGAGGCTTGCCCTATTTATACCTCAGCCATTTAGTTTGGTGTGCTCATGACTGTTGAAGTGAGAGTGAACGCCATGGTGAAATCAAAAGAGCTGTCTGAGGCCTTCAGAAAGAAGACTTGAAACGGGCTGTACGTGCAAGAAACCCCTCAAACATCTCACAGCTGAAAGAATTCTGCGTTGAGGAGTGGGGCAAACTTTCCTCAGACCGATGTCAGAGAGTGATAGATGGCTACAAGAAGTGTGTCACTAAAGTTATTTCAGCCAAAGGGGGTAACACTAGCTATTAGGGGGTAAGGTGTCCTAACTTTTTCCTTAGTTAGAATACGCATTTTTGGTGATATCTTTTGTTTAATGAGGAAAACAAGGTTAATTTTTGTTGTTTACCTGCAATTAAATCACTTTCTTTTCCAGAGATAAATAAAAACATCGATATGTGAACATTCCTTAATAAAGAACTGAATATTTAATGGGGTGTCCTAATTTTTTCACATGTCATATATCATCCTCCAAGCTTGTTGATGCACTGAGAAGAGGGCTCAGACTGTCAATAAAAAAAAAAAAGTCACACAAAAATGAAAACTCAGTCATTATGGAATGACATGGGGGTCCATAAAACTGATAAACCAGAATGCAGCCGTGTAAATGTGCACAGAGCAGACCGAGCCAGACAGGAAGTCAGATAGCGGAACAACTAAATCCATCAGGTCAACTTTCAACACACTGTGTAGACTCGATCTACAGCACAACAAAGTCAGAATTATTAACAATGAACACACATAAAACAAACAATGAAACACTTTAACTACGTAGCCTACTCACCCACAGTAAAAGCACAAAAATCAAGGAAAAATTGACAAAATAAACACAATCTGAGCAAGGACTTTTTTGGGGGGCAGAAAAGCACTGGCGGTGCACTCAGGAGCACTGAGATGAAGCGTTTGTGTGCAGAGAGAAAAAATGCTGATTGCTGTGGTTTACTATCTGTTTGTTTTCAGAGCAAGGAGGATGTAGGTGCGTGACATGATCCATAGGAGACAAAATTACCAGCGCCCTTTTGAAAAACACTATATGGACACAGTCAACAATATCAGGCAGGCTCCGAGTGGGATAGTCTTTTTCATATCATTTTTCTGACCTTTAGGCTTCAGGAAACTTGAAGTTGCGCTGTATGGAGCCATTTTATGTTGGGTTTTATTTTTCTGGTTGTTCTTTTTACTCAAAACAAGTTCCCAGCTACTTCAGTTGTTTAGGAGAATGCGGCAGCGCTGTTTTGCTGTGAGGCTCCGGAAACCCTAGACTACAAAACTACGAGACTTTCCATCTGCATGGGATGAGTAGATAATGACTGAATTTTCATTTCTGGCTGAACTGTCCCTTTAAGGCTATTGTGGCAAACAGTGGAGGATGGTGGAGTGGTGGATTGCATTATATCCAAGAGGTGTTTCTCAGATTTGTGCAGTCGTAACCCAGTAACTAAAACCAATAAATCAGCAGTAAATGGAAAGATTTGACTAATATCTCATCCTACCTTCCTTGGAATTGCATCTAGGTTCTTCCCAGTGGCAACTGTCATCACTGAATTATCAGGTGGCTTCCCCAAAAGTGACACACTGTCAACACAACACAAAGAGACCCTTAGAATGACACAGTCACAATACCACATTACCAATGTTACAAAACACTTGTAACAAAAAAACAACAAAAAGCAATGTGTTACAGTAATATATTTCTTGAAGCAGTAACATAGTAATATAAGGTGTTAATAATAATATTTCTGTAATATATTACCATGGTTATATCATGTCAATCCACATTACCAATCGAGGTGAAGCAGTTATCTTGTTTTATATATATTGATATAGGCTATGGGTGTATTTAATAAAGCCGAGCCTATAAATTCTTTGTTCAGTCTGTGTGACTGAAACAAGCCGTATTTCGTAGGCTTAATGATGAAGCCTAATCCTCAGAGCACACCTGCATTCTTTTTTTTTTCTAAAACACATTTTATTGTTTTTAAGCAGAGATAATACAGAACACAGAAACAAGACCCCCCACCCCGACCCATTAGACAGCACATACTATACAGTTATAAGTACAAAACAAAGGTGAAAATAGTCGTGATGACCAAGACAATAATAAAATGACATATGATGAATAGTAAAAAAATAAAAAATAAAAAATACAGTTCTAGTTTATTTCCAGTCCATAGTATGTGATAATAAGTTGAGGGTAACCAGTCATCGGCAGCCTTTCTGTGTCCCTCAATTTGAGGGTTGCAAGGGGGGGTCTTATTCCATTCAGAAAACTGTCTGCCCCTCAATAGCAGATTTTTCAGATCTGCAGGTATATAATATAGGAAGGGCGTCCAAATTTTTAAGAACAACTCGTCCTTACCCTTTACAACAGCTTGTAACCTTTCATGAGGGAGGATATTAAAGACCTCCCTGTACCAAAGGGTGACCCTAGGGGGAAGAGTTTTGATCCAGTTTTTCAGTATATATTTTTGAGCAACTACAAGGAGTTTTTCAAAGCACTTATAATGTGATGCAGTGAGATGCAAGTCCCTAGAGGGAAGGCCTAGGAGGAAAACCCCAGGGTCTTTGTTAATTTTTATTTTAAATATCCCACTGACTGCTTTTGAAATAAGTGTAAAAATTCCGGAAATCAATTTACATTTCCAAAAGTAATGGAAATACGTCCCCCTTTCTAAGTTGCACTTGTTACAGAGAGGAAAAATGGAGTGGTCAATTTTGTTTAAAATAACAGGAGTAATATGCAGCCTGTGAAGTATCTTGTACTGAGTTACTCGCAGCTGGTTACAAGTAGATGTGGACCTGATGAGGCGTATAGTTACCTGCCAATCATCCTCAATATATACGTTGTTTAAGTCTTTTTCCCATCTATGAGAGAAGTCTGGTAAATGGTATGAGACTGAAGAACCAAGAAGTGAGTAAAATGATGCTATAAAATGTTTTCCATTTTTGCGCTCTAGAAGAAATTTCTCAACATCACTGTAAGAGATGTTAGCAGAGAAAGAGGTGGTCTGTGAAGACATAAAGTGTATAGTCTGTAAATACCCAAAAAATGGTGCTTGGGACTTGTGACTAATAAATTGCCAATTACATGAATTCCCTTGTCCCTCCAAGAGAGGAACGTGGGTAAACTGACACCTGCAGGAAAATACGGATTTTGAGACAGTAAAGACTTAACATTTTTCCTTCCTATGTATTTACATATATCATACCATATCCTGATACTGTTGTAAATGATAAGATTGCCTTTTATTTCTGGATCTATCTTCTTTGCTTCACATGTGATTAAGCTCCATGGGGAATAAGGGTGGCAAGCCCAGGAATCAATACAAGTCTCTCTCTTAACATAGGAACATAACCAAAGCCAGAAGCGGCGTGCATGACAGGCCCGGTTTTAAAACAACATATTAGGCAGAGGAGTCACGTGACATGGTGAGGATAATGGCTGCTCAGCTGAGTACACCGTCGGGCCATCTTATACATTTATCCGTTAGTCGCATAAATAGTGGGCATCTCCCTACCCAAAAGTGGTCGAGGTTATAGACAAAGGGCCTGGGAAACAAAGATGAGCAGGTTGAAAAGTTCAGTGCGACATAACCCTAAAAATACCTCTGGTATGCCAGTCACCTGGGCTAGCAATGATGCTAATTCACCAGCGTCTCAGGAAGAAGACGGCGACCGTGCGTCAGGTAACGTCGCAGAAGATAATGTAAATATTTTTTCTGTCCTGAAACAAATATCGGGTGAGCTCCAGAGCTTGGGAAAAATACGCAAAGCCACTTCATCGATGGAGGAGAAACTAACAACTCTCGTGACACGGATTAGTGAGGTGGAAAGGAGACTCAGCTTTTTGGAGGAGTCCGACAACCACCTGAAGGCTAACCCCCCAGCCACTAAAGACGAGGTGGCAGCTCTCCGTGAGAAGCTGGATGACATGGAGGACCGGAATAGACGCAGTAATTTGCGCTTTGTCGGTTTTCCTGAGGGCTGCGAGCAGTGGCAGCTGGCCCATAGGGGGCGCTGGGGCTCTGCCCCACCAGCTGTTGGGGGGAAAAAATATTTTTTGCATTTTTTTTTTTTTAATTAATGTTAGTTTTACTTAATAGTGTGTGTGCCTACATGCAATTTAAATCATTTGAACAACATTTCCACCAAGTGATACTCATTAAACAGTGAATTTCCACTGACAGACAGTGTATCAGTCTCTCATGGGGCGATCGGCAAAGTGCCCCTGACCTGCAGCTAAACAGCCAATCCGGTTATGGCTGCTAGGGTGAAATTATGAGTAATTGGCCTATCAACGTCGCCAAATTTAACGCCGATGGGGCGCTGGAAATTTAGCTCCAACTGCTACGTAAAATGCGTGAAGGTTTAGGATTGCTAAAGCTACATGAGGAGCCAGCGACTCCCAGACTCTGTCCTACGCTACGGAGGGAAAAAAATATGTGCGACGACGAAGAGCGATGGCGGTAACAACCGGAGTTCAAGTGCAGCTTTCACCAAATTTGGTGAAATCATTATTAATGTACCCTTTTGCGAGACGGATGACGGAGGAAAAACTTCTCGTTAAGGAGCTGGGACCCGACAAGCCTGAAATCAACATTTCCCAGCAGATCAAGGTGAAAGATAAATGTTACAGAGTTTTTGTCGGAGCTGGTTCAACCGTAAGACGCGGCTGGCAGGTTGTGGAGCCGCCAATGCACTTTTCTGTTTCCCCTGTATCCTCTTCAGAAGTGACAAATGTGATTCGACTTGGACAAAGACTGGACTAGCTGACTTAAAGCACCTCTCCAAACGGATCAAGAAACATGATAGATCCAAAGTTCACATGGAAAACTGCGTAAAGCTAGCTGTGTTTGGAAAGATTAGCATAGCAACGCAGCTAGATGATGGGCACCACATTGCTGTAAGAAGGCACAATGAAGAGGTGGATAAAAAACGTAATATTTTATCTAAGATCATCGCCCCAACATTCGAAAGAATTTATGAACTTCCTAGTACGAGTCGATGTCTACCAGACATAAAGACATTACAGACGCTATAACATACCACATTACAAAAGACATGGTACCTGTGTGCACAGTCTTGAAAGAGGGCTTTAAAAAAATGGTTCGGACACTGGACAAGCGTTATAAAATACCATCCCGAACACATTTTATTTGTTTTTAAAGCAGAGCTGCAGTAAAATGTTTGATTTGTAATTTATTTATTCGTACTTTATGTTAATGTTGATGACTGGCAGTGAGTTCTTATAAATAAAACTGCACTTTCCACATTCTTTTGTATTATGATGTTTTTATTTTTCTGAAAAATGCTTGGTTTTCACCGAACCCGTAGTCATATCGTATCGTATCCATATCGAGATATCTGGCATGAATATCGAGCTTTAAAATTTTGTCCATATTGTTCAGCACTACAAGACACACAGAGGAACAGAGACACAGAGAGGAACAGACACACAGAGACACAGAGAGGAACAGAGACATTATCAAATAAAATCTAATGAAGATGCTCGCCACTTGATACAGTAGTTCAGACTCAAATGTATATTGTCATTTGATGATATCTATGAATAATTACAGTTAACCATTTTGGTTTATTACACAATATAGGCTAGCTATTCAGAACATTAATTGTAGTGAGACATGTGAAGACCTAATTCTTTCCCTTTTTTAAAATTGTATATTATCGCATAGGTATGTGACACCATCATGAGCCACACTCTTGCAAGGAGATTTGTTCCAACAACACAGCAGAAAGTTCCCAGATTCAGCACTGGAAACCACAGTGGAAGCCTATCCCTCATTGGACAAGGCCAGACTTAAAACAGAACTGTCCCTGATCTATAAGAACGAGGAGTTCTGGAGTTGCAAAGGTGCACTAGCTCTCTGTCAGGTTTTGATGGAAAACAACCTTGGAGAAACATTCACTGAAAATGTAAGTATGCCTGTCATGATAACAAATTTTGCTGGACGATAAATTGTCCCAGAATTTATTGCGATAAACGATAGTATTGTCGTTTTGTGACCATTTTTCAACTAATATAATGATAATGGCATAATAATGCAAGTACACCCTTTCAAAGATCAATAAACATTTATTTCTAAAGAATATTGGAAAGAAGACATTTTAAATATCCAAAATAAATAAACAAAACAACCAAAAACAATAAATAAAATAGACCCTGTTGCTGTTAAGAAAAAAACACTCAAATAAAAACCACACACAACTGAAGCAATAAATAAAATGGATTATCAAGTCTGTGTGAACAAAACTGCACTTCAATAAATATTAAACATTAGGCTCAGATGTAAAGAGTGATACAGTCCTTAACAGGCAAAACTGCCAATCCAGTTAGGACCTTTGTAGACAAAAAGTGCAAACTAACAACATAAACACATAAAACCATATGTCTCAACAGGCCATATGCAAATCCGTAGCTAGTTTAATTTGGCAGATTCCGAGCAAGAAATACCAACATGCTGACTTTGTGTGGCTTAAGGCTTTTCGACGGTGCTAAATGACTGCATCTCTTTAGCGATGTACCTAACGACACTCTGTGAGTGCGCACCATTTTGCACTGTCACGTTTGTATTTTGTTTGCCGACTAAATGCCTCACTGATTGTTGACTGTCGGGACGACGGAGACGGCACCTCTGTAGCTTTGGTTGTAATTTTTTTTCCCAGCTGGGAAAACTGCATCAGATGATTATGCTTGAGGTGAAGATGCATGTTTGTTGTGTTGCCGCTTTTAGTTGCTACCGACCGTTTTACCACAAATGCGGCATACCGGCTTGTCCAGGTCAGTTGGTTCACCAGGGTCATTTGCTTTCAATCCAAAGTGCTCCCACACTGCAGCTGTCGCGTTCGGCTTTGACACCAATTCCATGTTTGTTGTTATTCCTCCAAATCCCAACTAGTGTTACCTTTGGCTTGCTACTCACGGGGCTTTCATGAGGTGCAGGTGCAGGGCCCCGCCTCACCACACAGAGACAGAGTGACTGACAGGAGGCTTCACGTGAGAGACACGAGGAAAACAAACAAGCATGCAAATGGAAATTATCGAGGCCGGCAAAATTATCGAGCTCATTCTAATTTATCGTACGATTAATTGATTTATTGATTATCGCGACAGGCCTAGTCCTGCGGCGGCTATTTTGACTAATGGACTTGAATCGGACAGTTTTCCTTTGTATAGAGGAATGAGGCAAGGCTGCCCCTTGTCAACCCTCTTGTTTGCCGTCGCCATCGAACCACTGGCGGAGGCCATAAGGATGGCACCTGCTATACGGTGTCTGCTAGTTGATTGTGAGCACAAGATTAGTCTGTATGCAGATGATGTTTTGATATTTATTTCCAATCCAGAAATGTCAATACCAGCTCTACTTAACATTATTGGTTTATTTATTAATTTTCTGGGTATAAAATTTATTTGACCAAGTCTGAAGCCATACCACTTGGGAGTCTTAATTTGCTACCAGCTGCTTTACCTTCTTTTCCGTTTAAGTGGTCTCCTGCAGGTTTTGTATACTTAGGTATATTCATAACCCTGAAATTTAAGCAATTGTATAAAGCAAACTTTGTTCCCCTGTTCGAGAAGGTGAAGCAGGATTTGGAGCGATGGAATTATCTGCCTGTCTCCTGGCTAGGACGTATATCCTTGGTTAAAATGAATATATTGCCTCGATTGTTGTATCCTGTTCAAATGATTCCGGTCATATTTTTGAATAAGGTAATGAAAGACCTGAATGGCTGGCAAAGTTCCTTCATATGGAGCAAGCGCAGACCAAAACTTAAGATGGCTACATTGCAGCTTCCAGGTTCTGTAGGGGGTCTAGACTTACCAAATGTCAGAACGTATCAGTTGTGCACTCACATGAGGTATATTTATGACTGGGTCGTAAATAACTCGAGCTCTATTTGGTTGAGAGTTGGCGCTTCTCTTTCAAAGTATCCACTAAGGGACTTACTGTTCTTTAAGAAGTTAAAAAATATCAGACTGAGTTGTAATAACCTGGTTACACTTAATACACTTAAGGCCTGGTGATCAGTATGCCGACTTGAGGGAAGGTCAAAGTTTACATCTGTTTTCACCCCTATTGTGAATAATCCTGATTTCCAGCCTGGGATGTTTGATATTGGTTTTAAACAGTGGGGGGATAATGGTGTTCATACACCGAGGGACTTATTCTCTGATAATGTGGTTATGACATTTGAACAAATGATAAAGAAATATTCTGTCCCCAGATGTGACTTCTTTTGTTATTTGCAGATAAGGTATTATATCTTGCACAGTCCTACTTTAATTGAGAACCATGAAAGCTCCTCTGTTGAGAAATTATTATTTCTAACAGATAGAGTCTGTGAGTCCATTTTATAGTCGATTTTATAAAGCTATGTATTTCACACCCCCTGTTGGGTTACAGAGGCTTAAAGGCACATGGGAAAAGGAGCTAAACATCACAATTGATGATGAAGAGTGGAAGGATGTCTGGACACATGCTAAATCAATTTCAGTCTGCAATCGCACCAAAGCAATACAGTTAAAGATTATACACAGAATGCACACATCCCCCAACCGCAGACATCACTTCAATCCTACTCTCTCACCCATGTGCCTTAAATGCAAGATAGAAATTGGTACCCTAACTCATTGTTTTTGGTCATGTTTGAAACTGCAAATGTATAGGTCTAATGTGTTATCTGAAATAGAAAAAATATTGGGCTTAGAACTGGAGATAGACCCCGTGTCTCTCATACTGGGCCTCCCAAGTCGACGCTTAACATCCAAACATAGTAAGAGGTTGTATTGTATTCTTACTTATGCAGCGAGGAAGAATATTTTATTGCAGTGGATTAATGAAAAAGTACCAGCGGTTAAAGGCTGGCAAAGAGTGATGTTTGATGCCGTTAGAGTACCTTACGTACATATTACATTCAAAAACAGACCAATTCTATAAAGTGTGGGAACCCTATTTGAACTATGTAGAGCCTGATGTCTCTAATATCATGCTGCAGGGATTATCTTGACTGCTCATACCGCACATTAGTACTGTAAAGTATTATTTATATGGATCTGAGCTGGTGTTCTGTTTTTTTATTTTTTTTTTTAGGTGTTTGTCTTGTTTTGTTTCACTTGTTTGTTTGTTTGGCTTTTTATTTGTGAACCATATTATGTAACCATCCTTTACTTGTGAAAGTGAAAAATTAATAAAACTATTCTATACTATAAATAGAAGGTATAGGTGTATTGTTTTTCATATAACTAAGCCTACAATTAAAAATATATATTCCTATCTCATAATATATCAGACTTTGATCCTTTGTCCGCCTGCTAATCCCTGTGTCCAAAGCCATTCGTTTTTTTCAAAAGATCTAGGCTATTTAATTGTTCTATATAGTTTATTTGGGCATTTTGTTGAAAGTAACTAAAAAGTAGTATAATAAGTAATTTATTACTCAACACAGACTGTAATATTGTAATGTAATCTATTACTTCCAAAAGAAGGTAACAAGTAATTGCATTTTGAAAGTAACTTGCAGAACACTGCACATTATTACTTCAGAGTGATTTAATATGTGTGTGTGTGTGTGTGTGTGGGTGTGGGTGTGGGTGTGTGTGTGTGTACCTTAGCAGTGGGCAGCTGAAGCAGGATAACCAGAGGATGTCAGTGGTGTTCATAGGAGGAGGAAGCTGAGCAAGACAGGCTAAGAACTGGAAACAAACAACAGAGCACTTTGAAATCCATTCAATATCAATGTCTCAGTATACATAATAGAAATCAAGCCTAGTGCAGAGTAAACATCCATATGTTGTGAGGCTGTGAAGTCTCTCTTCTCACCTGGATGATGACCAAACTGAGCTGACACTGCAGCAGGAAAAGAAAGCACTTGCGGATGCCGTAGGTTGTGTGTCGTGCCTGGAACAGATTCACCCAAAGGCAGATTCATTCAGAAATGTGACATCCACCTCTGACTTACAGAGTGTGTCTGAGTGCCAGTGTGTGTCTAACCTGCTCTATTAGCTTGACCATGCTAACACTCTCTCCTTGGTGGAAGGTGACAGAGCATCCCAGACTGTTGAGCTGTCCAGAGAGCCTCAGTGGAGACAGACCTTCAGCGTCTCCGTTAAATCCTCCTCCAGTGGCATAGCCAAATGTCTCCCATGAACACTGAGATGGGTACAGAGGGTCCAGAGCAATGCTGGAGGAAGGAAGTTGGAAGTTCATAATTGGCCAATAAGGATGATTCTATTCTAATATGGAAAATATGAAGCAATCTGTTTAGATATTCACAACATCCCGAATAATCAAATTTACATTTCAAATTAATGAATTAATGAATTAATTTTCTATTTAAACATTCTTTTTTTCAGACTAGTTAAACTATCGCATCTTGATTTGTCAAGATCAACAGATTGTTGGTTGTATGCTTTGACAACTGTCAGTTACATTTTCAAATTCTTCTTTAAAAAGATTGGGATAACGACAACTTGACTTTATCCTGGTGGCATTTTGCAGGTTAGGTATAGGCAAGTTCAAGTAATTGTCACAAAAATGCAGATTCCAGAGTTAGACATTAATACAGAGTCTTTTCCAAGTCGTTCATGTTTTGTTATAAAAATGACAATCAACAATTAGTGATGGACTAGACTAATGCGTTCCTACCTGACATCACTCTGTAGAAACAGGCGGCTGTTGCGGAAATTGGCAGAGCTTCCCAGACAGCATGTAACCTCCCTGTTCTCCTGCATGATCTTCATCATCTCACACATGGCTATAAAGAAGACATGTCAATATTACTCACAAGCAAACACTGAACACATCTACAGTAGTCAGAGACAGTAACTTAGATCATTGTTTCTGTCCATTAAACGAGTTTCATTGGTTGTTATTAACGATTTTTTCTCATTAGAATCTACTTCACTGCTGAAGATCAGATGGAGACAATGGGGAAAGAAGACACTGCACCTGAGGTAATTAACATTCACAGGAGCAATTATCTAGTGTGCAGACTTTAATTTTATATTTTATGACTCTTGTTTCTGTCCAGCATGTAGGGTTTCGCTGCTTTTGGAAAAACAAAAAGAAGGAGTGCGACAAACCACACTCCACGACTTGAAAACACAAAGGGAAGACTCACTGTCAGGGGTGCAGTCAGTGAAGAGTGGCACCAAAAGAGGCACATTATCAATGTTCTTCAAGTGAGGACGAACCTGGTGGATACCACGAGGTAGCTTGGCCTGAGAGAGAGAGCAGACAGAAAAACAGGACGAGTAAAAAAGACAGAAAAAACAAACAACATGTTCAGACTAAACTGAGTTGATTCAATATCTAATTATGAGCATTTCATATAAATAATCCCCCTTGAAAAGAATGCACAGACACAGGAACAAAATTTAAGAAACTTCAAACAAAATTTAGCTGCAAGTCAAAAACAATACAACTGCTGGTACAGAAGCAAAAGACAGAGATCAGTCTTTGTTGTATGGGTGAATATAAAACAGATGACCGTTATTTCCTCCATCGTAGGGAAAACTATGTTTTTAATAAAGGTATTGTTACCCGGTTGCAGTCCTCCAGGAAGCTGGGCACATCGCTGTCTGTTGGGTGGAAACTGGCCAGGTCAGAGTGGCCTTCCTCTTCTGGTAGCAGTGGACCTTCTGCTTCATCTCGAGAATCTGTGTAACATGTGAGGAGAGCCTTATAATCCAGTGCACCTTATGTATGATTACTTTACGATTTATATTTTATGTGGTACAATGTGCTCAAAAATCTGTCAAAATGTGTAAGTACGACTTTGGTAAGCTACGAAGCCGCTCCGCTCAATGGATATTCGGAGCATTATGGTACACTGTGTAACTACCTGATCGACCCCGTAACAGGACCCCTGAGCAGTCTACAAGACTGCCTGACTGTAATGTCTAAACTAGAAGTGCATTCATGTAAGGCAGCCTGGCCCCGGAGTGAGCGCTAGCAACAATAAACCAATCAGAGAACAGTATTTAGTACGCTTACCCCCGCCACTTTCAACTTCAATAAGTGAGTGTATTTTTCCGTAGTCCTACCGGTATTTGTTGTTACAACTGAGTTGAATAAAGTTTGATTTACCGGACTGTGTTGTTTTGCTTAATGTGCCTTACAATCCGGTGCGCCTTATGTGTGAACATAGACACGTTAATTCACAGTGCGCCCTATAATTCGGTGCGCCTTATCGCCCGAAAAAATACAGTACAAAAAGCACAGGTTGCTATGCCATTTTTAGACTACACTTTTATGCAATATAATATCTGACCTTTGTTCGCAAATTTAAAACATTGTCAAAATATTAACTATTTACATTTCTATGACCAGACAAGACAACTGTGATTTTTATATTTTCATGTTCTTCTAAGAAAATGAGAATGTCCACATTCAACACGAACGTTGTCAACACAACTCACTGGAAATCCAAAATACTTCCACACAGGCGACTTCAGTGAATGAGGAGGGGGTTCAAGTTCTGTTGATGGGTCTCCTGCATCTGCAGTTGCCGTTCTTGTAAGAGTGGCGTAGCCCCTTTCAGGAATAGGGCGGTCCGTGAGGTGTGTGTGCGTAAGGTGTGAGTGGGCGAGCGAGAGTGAGGGAGCGTGCGTACCAGCGGACAGTGAATGAATGAGAGAGAAAGGAGAAGCGAAACGAGTCGCAGTAGTAGTGACAGCAATAAAGTGTACAATATAGGCTTAAAAATCATATCCCCTGTGCTTCCCGACCACGGTCCAGGAGCCAAACAGGAATGGTGTCACACCATGCTATCGTTTGACTGGCTGTAGCTAATAGCTACTGGCTTAGCTAGTAGCTAAGTTAGAGGAGGTTGACTCGCAGCACTTCAACACGTGTGTGTTTTTTTCCGTTTGGCAAGGCAACCTGACGTGACATGGGGGAGTGGCAGCATCGACGATTCCATTTTTTAATTCGAAGTTCCAGATTGTGACTTAATTTCGGTCGATTTCGATTTAAAATCGAAATCGTGACACCCTTAAACATGACCACTACATCTGATTTCCAATTTATGTGTCTAGGGGAGCATCTCAAAATACACCAGAGTTTCACTATACTCTATCCTACATATGCACATATAACCATGTACTATAATTACTAGATTTAAAAGAGTACTCCACAAGTTTAATATTGCACTGCTGTAACATCATCAGACTCATGGTTGAAAGTATTCAAATCGATGCAGCAGGAACACAGATGTTTTTTTTTAATTCCCTATTCTTCTTACTTGTTGCATTGCATTATTCTTCCTTATCAAAACCTGGCGCCTACACTACCCACAATGCAACTTGGCCAGTGACAGTTTGACCTGATATTCAGGTGTGTTATGCTAGAAGCGGCTAATGTAGCCTGGAACCTCTAGCCTCAATCAGAGATGAAGAGCAAGCTACAGAAGTCTGGTGTACTCCCTTCTTTCAAACTCATTGTAAATGGGTATACACAAAATGAATGTTAACGTCTGTACAAACACAGCTTTGGTACCTTGGTTCAGGTGTTCATGCAGGGAGCCCTGACTGGGGCTGGATGGAGCTCCATCACAAGGACTGTCCCCATTTGGAGTCAAAGAGATGTGACAGTTCCAGCCTGTCTCTAAACCCATCTTCTCTGCAAAGACCTGCAGAGACATGACACAACAGTCCCATAAACTAGTACTCACACATTTCTGGTGTGCTGTATAGTTGCAAGAAAAAGTATGTGAACCCTTTGGAATTACCTGGATTTCTGCATAAATTGGTCATAAAATGGGTTCTGATCTTAATCTAAGTCACAACAAAAAACAAACACAGTCTGCTTGAACTAATAACACAAACAATTATATGTTTTCATGTTTTTATTGAACACAACATGTAAACATTCACAGTGCAAGGTGAAAAAAGTATGTGAACCCTTGGATTTAATAACTGGCTGACCCTCCTTTGCTGTGGCATGACCTCAAGAGAGCGATTCACGACAGACATCCCAAGAATATTGCTGAACTGAAACAGTTTTGTAAAGAGGAATGCTTCAAAATTCCTCTGGACCGTTGTGCAGGTCTGATCTGCAACTACAGGAAACGTTTGGTTGAGGTTATTGCTGCCAAAGGAGGGTCAACCAGTTATTAAATCCAAGGGTTCACATATTTTTTCACCCTGCACTGTGAATGTTTACATGTTGTGTTCAATAAAAACATGAAAACATATAACTGTTTGTGTGTTATTAGTTCAAGCAGACTGTGTTTGTTTATTGTTGTGACTTCGATGAAGATCAGAACACATGTTATGACCAATTTATGCAGAAATCCAGGTAATTCCAAAGGGTTCACATACTTTTTCTTGCAACTGTACATATTACCTATGACATGTTGTACAGATTTCTCAAACAACATAAACAGTCATTTTTCAACAAATACTTTTTGTATACTTCTTAGCATGATCATCATCAAATTTACAGACACACTGTCAGCCCCAATTACAGGCCACTCTTTTATAAAACAGCTCACAACATCTTAAATAAAGTTTAATTTACTGCAATTCATTCATCAGCTGGATTTCTTGTCCAGTAATAGAAGACTTTATTTTGAGTGAGAGTGAAAGAATGACCTGTAAACCTGATCCAGTTTTGGAGAAAATATAAGAGTTATTTAATAGTCAATGTTTTAATATGAACATAGAATATAATTTCCATTGAAGAAAGGTTATAAAAATGTTGATGTATGCTGGCAGTTATTACCAATTCTTATAAATTAAGAAATAAAATATAAAACACTTGAAACACTGTTTAAGGATGGGGTATTTGCATTTTTTTAGTCACGTAGTTCTACTGCTGGCAATTACTGTAGTTTTACTTTCTTGTAGTAATTACTGTAATGGCATAAAAATAAGAAGGTGCTATTGCTGGGACTATGGACCGGAAATAACTGCATGCCAGGAAATACAGATTTATTGTTGTGAATGATTGTTTCTCGGCTGATGACACGATGTTTCACAGATTATGGGGTCCATTTCACGTCCTGAGCACAGAGTATTACACCTAGATGATTTTGGCAAGATAACCAACTATATACTGTCAAATGTTCATATGAGCTTGTGTGTGTACGTGTGTGTACCTTGCTGCGGAGCTCATCCTCCATTGAAAAGTAAACAAACCGGATACAAGCCGTGACCAGGGCATCAATTAGTCGAACTGTGTCCAGCCTCGCCTGGTACTGGGAAGATACCATGCCCATAAAGATCTGTCCACTGAGAGCCTGAACACAGTCATCTCGCTCCACACCTTCACCTATACCCTCTGGAGACATAATGAGGTAAGACAATGAAAGGAAAAGAGTATAAGAACAGTTGGATCATTATCATCATTGTGTTATCCCTTAAACTCGTACCATCGGAGCTCCAGCTGTTCCTGCAGGAGCTGTGTTTGATGGGGGTGGTGGAGGGCAGCTCTACTCCGGAGAACAGGCAGGGACCAGGGGCCAGCTCCACACACTTGCCATTCAGTTGGTCTGACAAAGACACTTGCATGGGCTTGTAGGCAAATGCTGAGCAGTAACCTGACAGACAGGCACGCTGGTAGAAATCCAGAACCTTCTTTCTGTAACAGGAGAAAGGTGGAACAAAAAACATAAGTTAGTTAGAACTGAAGAATCTTCTCAGATGAGAGGTGAAACATCGTCAAGAAAATGAAATGCGCCCAGTTAGCTACAATACAGCACTTAGAATTACCATGGCCTGGATGACTGAGAACCTTCATCAACAAAGAAAATAAGAGTAACAAATGGAAGGACCGCTACAAATATGGATTATATGCCCTGGAAGTGAATATTGTGAATCTTTGCATCAAAGTGAAAATGATCTGAGAGACAGATGTTGCACCTGTCTGAGCCTGAGAGGGGATAGATATCGGTTCCATCCCAGAAGTCAGTGCAGGCCTCCAGGATTAGGTCAGCCGAGCCATGTGACAGCATCTGGACGTTATCTACCAGCAGAACATTCAGAGGTCATGACAGACACAGTCAGTAACATTATCACATAAAACAAAAAGAGAAAGGGATAGCTAGCTCATTCTATTTAACTGAAGTGTGTGTGGACTCACTGGAGGAAGAGTCTCGTACAAACAGGGAAATAAGGTGGGAGATGGGAGGCTGCCGCTTGGTGAAGTAATGAAGGCGACGGGAAGTGAACTCCTTGGTCTTCTCTCCAGATGGCAGCTGGTACAGCGCCAAGTGGTTCTCCTGTTTAAACAGCTCCCTCGCACCAGGAGTGAACCCTGACACACACACACACAAGACACACACATAAAAGAGTCAAGTATACAACATCAATCCAGGAGCCCTGTTTTATTAAAGTCTCAAGAAATTACAATTATGTCGTTTTTTTCATTACATCTGTCGGCCTGGCCCTACTCAGTTCGACTTGGTGTGGCCAAAAGTGCAAGTGGAAAAACAGTCATCACTTTTTGCAGTCAAAAATAAGTTTAATTAATTAATTCATTAAGGTTAATTTCTTTGTGACTAAATGTGATGTGTAAAAGTGTCATGGGTGGCCAAGGCTCATTGATGCACGAGGAGAGTTAAAGCTGGCCCGTGTGGTCCGATCCAACAGACGAGCTACTGTTGCTCAAATTGCTGAAGAAGTTAATGCTGGTTCTGATAGAAAGGTGTCAGAATACACAGTGCATCGCAGTTTGTTGCGTATGGGGCTGCATAGTGCTCAGACATTTAATCTATGAAAGGCTTTCTGGGGTAAAACTTAATCCATAATTCATGCTGTGTGGGATGACAGTCAGATCAGGTTTTCCCTCTGAAGAAAACTTCCTGGCAGACATCACAGTGCCAGACCATCTGATTAAGATCTGTCTAACTGCTGTGTACCCAACAAAAAGCCAAAGCTAAGGGGTAATTGTATAAGTTTGCTCTGAACCATCTAGATGTAAAAGCAGCCCTAAAAAAATCATTATTACATTCTCACCTATCAGTCTGGAGAGCTCGCAGAGCCCCCAGGGTACGTAGACGGGCAGCACGGTACCATGGCTCTCCTGGAGAGCCAGGTTGGACAGGTGGTCAGAGAAGCGACAGAGCTGCTGGGTGACGCTGGCATTGCAGAGGTTCAGCATGATATTGAGGCCAAGTGGCTTGAGGGAGGGCAGATGGCACTGCCAGGAGAGGTCATCGAACTGGATGCTGGCTGGGTTCTGCTGGTCCTGTGACAGGCTCAGCATCTCCAGGTGGTAGTCACACACAAAGTCCTCAGCCTCAGCCTCCGGGCAGCCGATCGCAAAGTCCTGGACACATCACAGCACAGCAGAAATTGTCAAGTCAAATCAAACCTCTACTTTCATAAATGCTACATAAATGTGAGTTCCAGATCAAGTTTTACCTGGCCCTGATCGTCTTCGCCTCCCTCAGTGTCATGGCTGAAGCTCACGTTGGACCCAGAGTGGTGTTTGATGCGTGTGTGTGACGACTGGCAGGAGTGCAGAAGCCGGAGATTGTCAGTCGAGAGAGCAGTGTTGTGTGGTGTCTCACTGGGCTCAGGTCCCTCCCCCAACTGGGTTGAGGACTCTGCTGGCAGACAGAGCAGAGCCTCTGCTTCCTGGGCCTGTGCAGTGGTCACAACTAGTCAGGACTATGTATGAGCAGGTGATCAAATCCTGAATTTCAGTTGGCTCCAGGAAGTTTCCACTCAATAAAACAGACTGCACATCTACTTTCTACTGTTTTCAAACTAAATTGACAATCCTTACAGCCAGGCTGCTAGTTAGGCTGAAACCTGCCTGATAAAATCCACAAATACCTCATCCCTGTCATCATCTGCTTCCATTCGGCAGTAGGAATTGACAGACAAGTCGTCTCTGAGATCATCCTGACTGTTGTGAGGTGGCTCCACCCTTCCACTGAAGAACAGGACTGTCTCTGGACTGGGGTTCGGCCACGACAGAATACCCTGCTTGTCCACACAACACAGCACCTGAATGCACACAAAACATTCGCAATTCACAAACATAAATGGACCAACAAGTCGTTAAAATTGTTGGCAAGAGATGGATGTAGGTATTTTAACTGTTTTTCCTAAATTTAACTGTAATCTTGAGGATTACAGTCTGGGTTAGCTGTATGTGGTTACTGGTTTGTTGTACAAACAAGCCTGCAGGAAAATGGAATGTGCATGGTGAAAATCTAAATTGAAAGTTTTCTGCTGTTTTCTTGCATGGCTTGATAGTGCACTTAATTATAAGCGTGCTCTTACTACTGCTAAAACAGAATATTTCTCTAGCCTTATAAGCAATACACAACCCTATATCAGGAGGACGATAGGAGGTCATGTGGCTCGGGCACCACTTGGCAATGCCTCGGCCTGTTCAGTTGTCTCCTGGATCCACACACTTTACATTTTCTATCTAATTTGTATCAGATATTCTGTCAATGCAAATTGTAAATTGTGATTTTGTTGTTTTGTTCTGTACATGTGACATCTATTGCATGTCTGTCCGTCCTGGGAGAGGGATCCCTCCTCTGTGGCTCTTCCTTCTTCTTTTTTCCTCCTGTTAAAAGGGTTTTGTTTGTCAATAAGTTTTTCCCCCCCCTCGAATTGAGGTTCTAAGGACAGAGGGTGTCATTCACTGTATAGATTGTAAAGCCCACAGAGGCAACGTGATTGTGATTTCAAGCTATATAAATAAAATTGATTTAATTGCTGTTTAATACTACAGCAAAGACCAGTTGCACTTTACAGTGTAGCCAAACAAACTCATGGGGCCCTATGGGACAGTATAATTCTGATCAATAACGGATGGGATGAGAGGGGAGAAATACTTCCTTAATAAGAAAAATATTAGAATATTAGACATTTACTGCAGCGATCCTCCAGCAGCAGAAACAATGTGTATCTCTACATTAACATGCTTATTTGCGCACAAGGAACAGCTGATAAACTTCATTGACTCCTGACTCGCTGACAGGATTGGTCAGTATTTCATGTTAATTAATGTTCTGTGTTCTTTGAAAGGTCACACACACAGTCCAGATTCATACAGTAAAATAGTTTGGAGTGAGGCAGCCGTCCTGATAAATCCTGAGATCCCAGATCTAAAAATATTTATTTTAGAAGCTAAAAGTTAAATTCTGTTTGCTCTGAAGAATTTCATCTTCAGCTTTTAATTTTGTTGAGTAAATGTGCCACGATGTTTGTTATAGTACATTACTGTGTTCATGGAAATGTTTAAAATAATTGACAGCCTCTCTAATCATAAAATTAGGTTGGATGCACAGTGTGAACCCACCTGTGTTGGCACATCTTACTGTCTGAATAAAGCATCCTTTAAATAGCAGGAAACAAACTGCCTTTGACTTTAGACAAGCTTTTTGTTGGTCTATGCTGCTGTCACCTTCTGCTGTCTCAAGATAGCAATCCATTAGTGCACCTGACCACACCTAATTTTAAGACCAACACGCCCAGGGGCACAGAGGTGGGCACAAGCACATTTGTTATTTACACAACATGGATGCTGGGCATGAAAATGACAATTGCCTCGGTCTGTAACTAGCAATGACACTTGTACTGTGCCTAGCGCCGCCTTGCGCCAAGCGTAAGATAGAGCCCATGTTGTTTTAATAAAGAAGTCAGTCTGTAATCACAACCTCCATCTGATTTTACTCAGCAGACAGCAAGTCATTTTCCATGTCATTTAGCACTGTAATACTCACAGTGACAGATCCCAGAGTGTGTAAAAGGCTGGAAGTATAACACAGTGTCTGAGACTCTCCCTTTAGGACGCCAACCAGGTGTCTCCAAACACAGCGCAGCATCTCCTACAAATGCATATGCACACACCCACACCCACACAAACACAAACTTAGAGAACTGCTTTCTAATACATACCAGAGGGTGGAGATATGTGTTTATACATACAAATTATCAAAATTATATTCAACAGAAAATATGATTGAGTAATATGACTTTATCCATTTCATAAACAAAGAGAAACAGCTTTTAAAATAGACAAATTGAAAAAATAGCCCTTCATTTACAAGGAAGAGGCCAACTGAGTTAACAGCGTAGCATACAAATTTCAAACCAGCTACAAAAACAAGAAGACATCTTGATTAGTGTCTGTGATTGGGCTATAAAGACAGAAAAAGGACAAAGCTTCTATGCTACAATGCTAGTGGCACAAGGCGAGGAGGTGAAGCCTAGTGCAAGCTGCAGCATATCTGTGAGTGCTCCAAAACACATCCATGCAGATTTTGATTTTTTTGGATGGAATCCATGATGACTGGTTCAGCAAGGGACAAACAATCACAACTTGCTCTTCCTTGCCTCCTCTTGTTCTCACACAGCATCCAAAATGAACTTTCCAGCTTTCTGGCAGAGGACTAGTAATCTAAAGAAACATGTTTATTAATGGTGCAACACAAAACTACCATCTGTATTCAACATTTCCTGTTTACAGAATAAACATGGATAAACAGACAGCAATTACCATTACTTATGAAAGATTCTGTGATTTCTGTGTGCTAGTTTTTATTTGAAAGATTTAAGAATATTTGATGATTGTCAGGATAATATTTGGAATCACAATTATGTTCAACACGATAATCAGAATATGACATTTTTTGTGTTGTCCCATGGTCATTGTGCAATTTGATATGATATTAGCATATGAAAAAACTTTTTTGACCTGTTTTCAGAGAGGAAAAAAAAGAAATTAGAAAAATTATCCTTTGCATCTGGCATTTTTCCCACCTGAAACAAGATCATTTTTTTAAGCTCCTAATTTTTTTTTCCATCTATGAAACAGATGGAAAAATTAATTTCGCAAAACTTTCTCACACCTGTCATTATGTCAAAAACACAGGTAGCAAAACAATTCAGATCAAACTTAGAAAATGGATCATAGAATATTTTTCCTCCCTTGCCTCTCAGGGCGTTCAAATGAAAGGATAAAAGCCAGTGCATTGAGTGACTGTTACCAACTTATCAGCCAAACACAAACTTTAATCATTATTTGATGCTGTGACCAAGTCAAAAATATTTTCATTACAATTTCAAAGGAGATAAGGAAGGACACAAGGTGAGAACACCCTACAGAATTAACAGCAGAAGGCCATATTGGAGCTGATTTCCAGTCATGCAGTGCAGGCAGACAAGCAGAGGTAGAAGGTCAGGCACGGATTCAAGTGAAAATCACTCTCAGGATCATCTCTTCCATATAATTATTCATCTGGAGCAACGGCAAAGCCAGAGACAAAACACTGATGGTTTCAGAAAAATCTACTGATTTGTTTTATATTGATAGAAGGACTACAGGACAATGATTGGGTTTGGTCAGGATCTGTGAGAGGTTGTGCAAACATAAGTTGGATCCATGAGATGAGAAAATGATCATAAAGAGACAGTATTGACAGTTGAGATAACATGTCGAAGATGACTGGGGGCATCTGAGCGGAAACTTACATCCAGAGGTGCTCGGTCAAGGTGTTTTGACTGATTATCCACAGATGAAGAGTGATCAAACCCAAAAAGTCAAATGAGAGAAAATAAAATGTCGTGCAAGACAAATCTAAAAACTGAAAGCAAAGTGCTTGTATTAAAGCAGAAAAAAAAGGTAGTGAAAAAAATTGAGGATCAGAGAGGTGGTCTGAATCATGTCCATGAAGCTTTTCATGGTGAAGAAATCAAAGATGTAATGGAGATTGAGGGTGAAGGGAAGGGCGTGAGAGGGTGGCGAGCTGTGTGCGGGGTTTCCAGAGAGGGAGTTGCAAAGGGCAAGGACAGCGAGCGAGTGAAGACAGGCGGGTTCAGGTGGAGTTGGGAGCCAAGCAAGTGGAGGAAGGAGCGAGACAGCGAGAGGTTATACCTGGGAGGAAACCACTTCGGTGTAGCTGCTTAGAGTGTCCTCAGAGAACTTAGCAAGCTGGGGCGAGAGAAGAGTCTAGTTAAAACACAGAGGGAGGCGCTCGCTGCGTCTCCTCTGTGTCTGCGCGCGCGTGTTTTGTGAGTGTGCGTGCATTTTTATGCATATGTGTTTATGTGTGTGTGTGTGTTTATGCGTGTGTGTTCATGTGTGTGTGTTTATGTGTGTGTGTCCATCCCTCACCAGACCAGCTGGTGATGCACGACTGAACTCAGCGAGGACCCTGGCCTCTCCGAAGGCATTCAACAGCACCCACATGACAGGGAAGAGCAAAGGCAAGATGGGCAGAACACCCATCAACTGCAAAAACAATTGTGTAATGTTTATTACCAACATATAATGGAAAGGTCTGACCTATAAATGACTTTCAACTGATTATGATTTAAACATCAGCTGGTAGACTTTGTTGAACTCACAGAAGAACTGAAAAGACTGAATATATTTTGCTCTCGTTTTTTGACACATTTAAAGTTTTGAATGATTGTACCTGAAGTTGAAAGAAATTGTAGCAGGGTGGGGTGAGGCTGGGTGCATCACAAAAAAAGCGGATTGTGTTCACAAGCAGGAAGGTCACCTAAAGGGAGAGAACATAAAGATACCTGTGAGGCAAAGTGGGCACGTAACATACAGGTTATTTTAAGAAAAGACGGGGTGATACCCAATAAATTACAGAGAAAATAGAAGCTCCATGTTAACTACTTACCAGCACGACAGGACAGACTAGTTTGGTGATAACTGACTGCACTGTAAACCTCTCATTATCAAGCACTGTGATTGGTCGAGCCAGAGCCAACTCCAAACTGTTCCTGTTTAAAAAAATGTTTAAAACAAGCATCAAACACAGACAATTGCTGAAGCTGGCCTTCTCTTCTGGACAAGTCTCCTACCTGACTATGTCCAGTACTGGGGTCCGGACCACTCTGAAGAGACGGTGTTGCTGGGGGCTCTGGGGTCCTCTCTTCTCATTGGCTCGTGGGGAAGGAGGAGGGGAAAATGGGGGGAATAAATCTCCTGGCTCCAAAACAATGTGCTCATCATCCTGAGGAGAGAAAATGGAGCTAGCTGTATATCTGGTGCTGTTTTGATCTAGTCTAATTATATTATATTGATATAAAAATGATAGTTCCTTTTTTTTAGTTCACTTATTAAATGGGGTAGCACAACAATCACCCATGTTATCTAAGCTCTAAGAGCCAGACAGATAAAAACGCACAAAATGTGATGCATGTGCTGTGCTCGCTCAGTTGTCTGTTTGCATGCCTGATAATAGTAGCATACAGTATGAGCACCTGCAGCCTCAGCTCAACTGAAGCCACATTTGGCTCTGGCAATCTGGTGATCAATCAGCCTTTAACTTAAAGGTAAATGATAAAAAAAAATACCATATCAGATGTATCAACTGTATAAGTATGTGTTTAGATTGATCACACAATGAGGCCCATCTGTTTATTGATTCGCAAATGAATGCAGCTATACAGCAAACACCACATCCTGCCTCAGGATTTATATGGACATAACATGGCTTAATTTATGGCTTATGGCAGTCAAATATGCTCTTCAGCAATGCAAATTTCACTTCCCTAATGTGTGATGATGATATAGACCATCTTGGGGTTGGGCAATACATCAATATTTCTTTTATTTTTATTGTGTTATGGTTATTATTACTACTCTTACTACTATTTTTAGTATCCTAGTTTTGGAGGTAGTTATGTCATAATATGTCATAAGTGTTTTCTTTTCCTGGTTTGAAAGGCTGTATTACAATAAAGTGATGACATTTTCTGAACTTACCAGACTTTTCTATTTATTCTAATATTTGTCTTTACCTAAGTAGTCATTTTATCCAAATTACTGTTCATTATTAAAGGGTTAGGGTTATAGGGGAATATGAAAGTACCAATAGTCATGTGTACAATATTTATAATAAAACATTGTCGCAAAATTGATATTGAGGTATTTGGTCAAAAATATTGTGAGATTTTAGATTTGGTTACCAGTCTTAGCATTTATGAAGTGCTTTAGAGGAAATTTCAAAATATTGAGAGGTTTTGGTGTATTGTAATATAGCCTAAAAATATCACTTTACATTTCAAGTCTCATTATACAGCATCTCTATCAGCAAATGCAAATGCCATTTGTCACCGTCTGCGGTTCAATTGTGAAATATTAAAGCCATACTTTATCCTGGCATGATCACTTGAAAGCTTGTGAACCCTGTAGGTTCCAAAATGTAACTGAAAAGTCCCCTCTTCTGTAGTCATCTACCTCATCACAGCACTGTTAATGGCAGATATCCATTTATTACAGTCATGATTTCTTTTCTGTTTGTGCAATTATTTTTTCACGTCTGTCTGTCATAGTGGAAAAATGTCTTTGACAAGACTATTTCAAGTGTAACTATTTACCTCAGCTGTCAGTATTAATTATAGCCGTTTTTTCTGTCCACATATGGTGGCTATTGCAGGCTGAGACATCATCTGTGGGGTCAAATTAACACACATAGTATGCATGTGTGTTAATTTGCTAGTATTGTAACAATACCGAAATATTGTTTATGTAGGATTTATATTTAAGAAATTTAAATTAAATTCAGTCTGACAAAGGCCCATGCCAGTATATATTAAGGATAGAGAACATCTTTGAATTAACTTAAAAATGAAAGATTAGAAGGTTTAATGCTGATACTGAATATAGCAACAAGTGCAAATTCCAGTGTACATAATATAACCAGGAGTGTACTTGCTTGCTGACACTGTGCTAGAGAAAGGAGCTTATAAGTAGCTGTGGTGGAATCCAATCTTCTTAATTCAAAACTGTTCCTGCCCATTTAACTCATGAACCACATTTAACTTACTCTGCATCTCTAAACAAGTGTGCACGTACGTGCATTGTACTCTGCATCCACAAACAGACTAACCTTAATGCCTCGGAGGGAGGCGAATGCCTCTTGGCCAGGTCTCAGAGCGATGATGTCTCCTTCCACTAGCAGACTAACAGGCAGGTTAACCAACTGGGAGTCACGGTAAGTCCAGTGAAGGGACCAGGATGGGGACGTGGGTGTGTAAAGATCAGGGTACAAAGATGGAGACCACCTAACTTCACCCACACACCCTGAGAGATAGTCTGGAGTAAGAGGCAAAGAAAGTGAGGTGTAGACAGGGGGGTGAAAGGCATGAATATGGTGAAAATGACTCTCCTTAACATGATCACAACATTCAGGAAATGTTCACTGCTCTATGAGATGCATCATCTCTAAGTTCTGTCAGAATCTTTTCAATCTTTTAGACAGAGCATCTCAGTGATAAAGATCGAAAACTTGAGTGAGGGCACTACTTGCTGGCATTTCTTTGGGCTGCTTCATGGTTCACTTGCTTCATGTGTGAAGAAACGATTCCAGAGTTTAAACACAGAACAGTGCAGCATTTTCAATAGCTGATGTGACCAGAGCTGTGTTACAGCTGCCATTGGCTTAATCTTGTTGATGCAAATCAGTTTAAAAAATGCCTTGATTGGCCCTGACATCACTCCAGTTGATATAAATAATCGTAGACAAGCTCAAACTCATTTCACTGCCATCTGTCTAGGGCTGATATCAAAATTAACCACCATAGAAGGTCACCGGCATAGGCAAACTTGGTTCTGAATGGGAATCAGTTCTTAGTTTGTAAAAAGCTGTATTTTTAGAAGGGCTGCACAATATGGTGATAGAATTATTTTTCCGATTATTCTTTTATCTTATTTTTCAATATTGTTTCATGGATTTTAGCCTAGATTTGAGGAGAGCTTAAAGAATTAAAGCTCTAAGGGCTGGTTGGTATCAAACCCGGTCTGCTGCTCTACCGGGTGAGCTATCAGGCCACCTCGATTGCAATTATTTTTTTCCATGATTACGATTGTGATGTGATAAACGATTACAGGGAATGATCACTTTGGCATTAAAATTTTCATTTCACTGAAAAAAGTATTAAAACCATGATGATATGACACCTGTTGGGGTCTGTACTAAACATGCATGTTTTCTTCTATCTGCAGAACAAGCTTTGTAAACCAGGGAATCTCTGCAGCACTTCAGTATTTCATTAAAATGTTGTTTGTCACATTTTACCTTTATCAAAAATGTAACCTTTCTGTGATTTGGATCTTGCAATTCGCCTTATTGTGATTTCGATTATATTTCAATTAATTGTGCAGCCCTAATTTTTAGGTTCTTTAGTGGTCGTGGGGAAACCACTGAGTGAACATAGCGACACTGTCAACAAATTGTTTGTAGTGTTAGCGCAGAAAGTGTAACAAAGAATCCCCAGTAATGGCGAGAGAACATTTCAAACACCTGCTTAACAACATTCATCTGCAGAAAAGTAACACTTGATCTTGCCTACCTGCAGTTAACTCCTGGCCCCATTTCATCCACTACTGCTGATTTTTCCTTTTAAGGCTTTTGGTGGATTGTCATGAACAAGCTAATAGTTGTTGGTCAATTGGTTTATCAGCAGGCTTACACAAAAACTATTCAACAGATTTCAATGAAACTTGGATGGAGGATTGGCCTCAGCCCAAAATAGACCCCCATTAATTTTTGGTTGACCAATCAAGGAACTTTTTCTCACTTTCTTTAAAATTTCGAGCATTTTTCCATATTTTGTTAAATTTTCAGGGAATAATACACAAATCTTAATGGAAAAAAATCAGGCGTATTTGAGTGGCTGGTATCTATTAGTGAGTACAATTTGATGTGGATCCACTACAGATATTCTATTTTATATTGGATTAGGCTTGATTGAATCAAGGGGCTCGTTTTTGTAAGTTCTGTAAACTCCTAATGCTACCCATCCCTACAAACGTGCTTTTATTTTGTAAAAATATATATATTTAAAAGTTAGGCACAACCAGCCCAAGAGAGAGCTGGAATAGTAATGAGAGGTGAATTAGATTGTTAGCCTTTTAATGGAAGATTAGGCCAATCCCCAGTACGACTAACAAACAAGATACCAGTTTGATGCCACAAATGTCACTGTAGATGTTGCCACGAATGAGTTGAATATAATCATTTGATGAAGAGTAATTCCTCAAGCAAAACAGAAGTACAAATGCCATAAATCCTCTATATTTTTAACAAACCTGACTCACCACTGAGCTGTGTGATGATGCCCTTAAGGCGGTGGACCATCTCACTCCTCTTCAGCCTCTCCTGACGTTCGACCAGCAGCAGGTTCAGCAGAAGGAGGAGAAGGAGGGCTACAGCGTTCATCAGCTCTATACCAGAACTGTGGAGATGAAAAGGACTTATTCAATGGAAAATCAGGAATTCTGTCTTCAGATCAGATCTAGCACAGTAAGACATATTCAAAATTATTGTGTATTGCTTGATAAAAAAAAAATCAAACCAAATGAGTGAAATCATTAATAAGTCAGGATGTCACGATTTCGATTTTAAATCGGAATCGACCGAAATTAAGTCACAATCTCGAACTTCGAATTAAAAAAAAGAATCGTCGATGCTGCCTCGCCCCCACGTCACGTCCGGTCGGCTTGTCAGACGGAAAAACCCACCTGTGTTGAAGTGCTGCGAGTCAGCCTCCTCTAACTTAGCTACTAGCTAAGCCAGTAGCTGTTAGCTACAGCCGGTCAAACGATAGCATGGTGTTACACCATTCCTGTTCGGCTCCCGGACCGTGGTCGGGAAGCACAGGGATGATTGATGAGATGATTTCCTCCAGGGCCGAAGTTTCTGTTCACCTTCGGGGTGAACCCCCTTTCACGTGTTAAGCTGGTCGGGAAATAAGACCAGGGAGCTTTGCTGTATCTTGAGGAGCCGTCGCCTTTATTCACAGCCAAACTGCAGCCTATATTGTACACTTTATTGTTGTCGCTACTACTGCGACTCCTTTCTCTCTCATTCATTCACTGTCCGCACGTACACACACTCCCTCACTCTCGCTCGCCCACTCACACCTTACGCACACGCACCGCCCTATTCCTGAAAGGGGCTCCGCCACTCTTACAACAATTATCTGTGTGGTAAATGTTCAACTGTTAGGAAATAGTTTGTTAAGACACTTAATTGTTCAGAGAAGACTATGGACATATTCATTTTTTTGTTTGTTTTGTTGTGAACTTGAATGTCATCTTCTGTGAAGGAGACTGCAGTTAGAAAAGAAAAACTAGATGGCAGATTATTTTGTTTAAATTTCCAACTGACTGAAGATATAAGTTATTGTTACAATATGTTATTAATAAATGTTTTAAATTTGACAATGTAGTGTGGTTCATTGTGAACAAAGGTCAGATATTATATTGCATAAAGTCTAGTCTAAAATGGCATAGCAACCTGTGCTTTAAAAAAATACATGTAAAAATCGAGAATCGAATCGAACCGTGACCTTAGAATCGAAAATGTAATCGAATCGAGGATTTGGAGAATCGTGACACCCCTATTAATAAGTTAATATACATATTTGATCAAATGGTCTTAGAGAATGGAGAACACTGCAGGCAAGTGTAAGATTGTCTTGGCAGACAGCAAGAACAACAACAGTTGGTGTTTGTTAAGCTGCTGATTAGTTATCATTTCTCACTTCTGTTCATCTTGAACATGTAGACTATTTTTAATGAGAATAATAAAGTTATGTGGACAAGTAGTTTAGCAGCATTGCACACACTGAAGAGAGACATAGAAACCTACTTAGCTTGCTCTTTCGATGTGACATCGTATTTAATATTTTTGCATTTAATAAATTTCAAAATGTTAATATTAAGCAATAAGAATTTTACTTTTACAACAATAGTGGTGTAATTGTTGGAAAGGAAATTAGAAGGGAAACTGTGGACTTGGCATTTTTGTTTCTATTTCCTGATTATCATCTAAACACAAGAAAACAGGAGTTACAACAGCACTGAGAAGAAAAAAACACCTCATAAAGTGAAATGAGACACTTCTCATGTTAAAAACCCAGAACAAATCTTTCGTTAATAAATAAATGAATGAAGCTAAATGACTGCACAAAGTTCTGCAACAGTTTTGGTGATCTTGCACAAACAGTATCATAGGTGTTCACCTACCTGCCCTTTGGCTGGCTGCCATGACAACAGAAGAGTCCCAGCACAACCAGTAAAGTGAGGGCAGCTCCCGGCCAATGGAGACAGGAGTGACGGTTGCCATGGAAAAGAAAGCTATTTACCCACTGTTCCTACAAAAACATGACAAAACAACAGGGCATAAGCAAAACAAATCACAGTGTGTTATGTAAGGTATCAAACATTTGACTGATGTATTTAAATACACATCAGGGAACTGTGCTGCTATAAGTGGACTGGAACAAGGCCATGTGGAGCACATAGCTTTCTGTGTGGTATGTTTGTGTGTTTTCACACTTATAAAGGACCAAATGTCCTGACAAAGATGATGACAAATCTCAAGTCCTTACTTTGCTTTTAAGTTTACACTAAATGTTATTTTAGCGCAGGATGTGGACTAAAGTTTATGAAGTGACCGTACTTAATTAAAGAGCACTGATAAAAAGGTATGTGTACTTGTGCAGAGGCTCGTCGGCGTGCAACCCTTTGGTGCTGTTCCAGCAGGCTGCTGAGTTGGTCCCGCAACTTCACCAGAGCCTGGCCAGTCGACAGGCCCAGAGTCACAGCATCCTCCTCCTGCAACAACACATACAACAATTTCACACTCTGGTGGCTCTTCACACAAAAAAGAGGCATAAAAAATTTGTCAGAGAAAATAATTTTGACAGCTTTGTTTATTCAAATTATCATTACTGCTAGTCTTAATGATTTGAAGACTTGATCAAAATATTTCTCCCTGTAATTTATAACAACAGCATTTGGGAATCACTGACACAACCCATTTGTGGTATAACTGGTATGAAAGCTGTGTCTCAGGGCTCCAGACTGCGACAAAAATGGTCGCATTTGCGGCCAAAATTTGAGACAGTGCGACTAAATTCTAAATTTAGTCGCGCATGTGCGACCAGTGAATTTGACGGGGTGTTTTTTTTTTTTTTTTTTTTTCTCCATTTACAGTGGTACGTGGAAGGGGCAAATTAAATAATCTGGAATCTGGAATGAAAGGTGACAGGCCAATGTGTGTGAGAGGGGCAGGGAATGGCATGTGTGGAAGGAGAGGGTCCTAAAGTTGTTCCGAGAGCACGGAAGGAGAAGATTTAACTTTCAGCGAACAATGGCGAAACGAACCCCCTGACGCTTACCCCGCGATTCCACCAGATACATGTCCGCTGCGTTACGGTTCCGCCACGCCAGCGGAGCTGATAGGTTTCACTTTAGCCTATGTGTTAACTTCCACCAGATCTGCTGTGCGGACTTCTAGTTCGGCCGATGCCGGAGCACGACGCAGTAAAACACAGGTGGGTTTTTCCGTCTGACAAGCCGACCGGACGTGACGTGGGGGCGAGGCAGCATCGACGATTCTTTTTTTTAAATTCGAAGTTCGAGATTGTGACTTAATTTCGGTCGATTCCGATTTAAAATCGAAATCGTGACACCCTGAATACACATATATATATATACTTTCAAATCAGTCTATCGCAGGCTTACTTTAACCAACCAGGTAAACAGAGTGTGCTACGACCAGTAGAACCGGTAGAGTGAACAGCACAACATCTTTTCCACCAAGAAAAGCCTTCATCTACACTCTTTGCTCTTCTTGAAATAACATATACTCTCCAGCTCTGATATGACTGGCGCTCTAAGCCAACCGCTTTCAGAGCCTCAATTGTTGCTTTCAAACGAGTCGCTTCTTTCGCTGGTTGTTATATCTTAACTACGTCATAGCTGCCAGTTGTTCATAGGCTGCTGATTTAACCGAACCACTGTGGTTAAGCCACAAGTGCATAGCTTGAACCCTGGCAAGATGAATTCAAGAGGCCCCATGTTAACATGATCTTGCGAATCCAGCTGCCACACAAGGTTAGACCTGTTAAAAACGCACTGAATACAATATTATACTCATTCCATCATGCTAGTACGAAAGTATGATGGAAAACCAGTAAGGACGACATGACCTACAGTTTTTTATTATGATATAACATTATTTTACTACATGCTAAGCAGTATAAAATAGGGATCGACCGATTAACGGCCGGGCCGATTATCATATCATATCGGCATCAGCCTTTTTTTTTAATCCGATGGCCGATAAGAGATCAATTTAAAACTGGGTTATTTTGGCTCTGATGCAGCCGCGCCTCTCTGTCTGCTGTCACTACGCTGTCTCCAGCATTGTCCCACCCACAGCACCACCTGATTGGTTACACGCTCTGGTTACATGCAGAGAGATAGAGTAAAGTAAATAGTAAATGTATGATTATTACTCCATGGAATGCTCAGTTCTTATTATCGAGAGCTGACAGGGAAAATAAGGGAAGTAATGGAGTAATAACCATACATTTTCATCCTTCAGCTGAGGAAATCTACTGCACTCGGTAATCGACTAGTCGGGGCTTCCCCACACAGGCAGGCTGCTGGAGGAGACCGGTGAGTTGAGCTGTGTTTTTAATACAAATCCGGCAAAGCTAGCAGATGTTTGATGCTTCGTACTGTGTGCTGGGACTGTACATGTACTGTTGCTGAAGTTTGGTGCTGTTCTGAACATTATTTGTAGCTTTTTGGTGGCGGTTTCTAATTGGAGGCGTAAGCGGCAGTGTATTGTTTTCGTGCGGTCTTTTCTGAGGTTGCTAAAACTAGCTAAGCTAGTGGTCAGCAAACTTGACCATTCGAGGGGGAGTCTTACTCGGTGTCAAGGTGTGTTAGACCATGGATTAAACTTACACCGGAATATCCCTTTAACAGCCTTCTTAGCGACCAAACGCTCAGTGCAGCCGCATCAGGGAAAGTTATATCGGACACTCAAAGGAATACTAAAACCATGCGTAATGATGAATGTGCGCTCATAGCTGCAGAACACTGCCGCAAGAAAAAAATAGCATAAGAAGAAAAATAACGATATGAAAATAAAGAATTGCCCATGTGTTCCTGTAGCTACATAAATAAAATAAATCATCATTACTATCACTCGTTACGTTTTCACACACATTCGGCATCTGCATATGAGTTTACAGTAGCTATAAAAACATCAACCACCCTGTGGTATTTCACAGATATGAGGGAAACTGACAGGTGTAACTGAACTCAGCTGGAACCTCATCAAGAGAGTCTCCACCTGCTAGTCTATATGAAGGCGTTGCCGAAGTCCACGCGTGTGAGACACCATGGCTGCAATACAGCATATTCTCGCTGCTAACCAACAGCGTCGCTGTGCGCGAAGCCAGGCGGTTTATATAAATGCTTATGTGTGTCAGCACTTCTCCCCACTCGACGTGCTGTCGGACCGGGCTGTCCAGTCCAAGTACCGGCTTCCCCGTGAGGAGATCCAACGCCTCGTCACGCTCGTGTCACCACACATCCAGAGGGCAACCCGCTGCAATTTTGCCCTCAGCCCGGAGGTGCAGCTCCTGGCCGCGCTGCGTTTTTACGCAGTGGGGAGCTTCCTGGAGGTGGTGGGGGACGGCACCGGCCTCAGCAAGGCATCGACTTCACGGAGTGATCGATTTGCCTGGCATCGACTGATTTATATTTCAGCACCACGGCGGTGGACAGGTCCCACTAAGAGCTTCTTAAAGGCCCCCACACACCAGCTCCGACGTCGAACGTCTGAAACGTTAGGAGAGAGTCGGACGAGTTCGGGAGCTATTCTGTTCGGTGTGTTCAGCTTTGTCAGAGCCGCGCAGAAGCGGAATCGGATACTCTGATTGGTTGTTAGCTAGCTGTGGGAGGGGTGGCGGAAGTGACGATGATAAACAAACCACATAAACAGAGACGGCACAGAGTTACAAACAACACTTCACCGTTCGTTATTTTGAGGATAAACCAACGTATTTTTGAAAGCCATGGCTGTGTGGACTGAGAACTTTCAGGAGCAGCTGATTGCCCTGGTGGAAGAGAGAGCACCGTAATACGACATCACGCAAGTAATGCTGAGCTAACGCTGTGTGTGCTTTGTTTTGATAACTATGGTCCGCACTCCGTTCCGTCATTTCCTGTTTTTATGTTTTGGGTTACTGGCACGAGACTAGCGCCACCCGATGTCTAGGAGAGTTATTGCATTTCGCGCAGGCGCAGAACATATATACTACTGTGTAGCCGGGGCAGTGTGTTTCAATGCAACTTTTGTAGGAGTGGTCGTATAAGGAAGTCGGATAAGAGAGAGAGAGAGAGAGAGAGAGAGAGAGAGATAGAGAGAGAGAGAGAGAGAGAGAGAGAGAGAGAGAGAGAGAGAGAGAGAGAGAGAGAGAGAGAGAGAGAGAGAGATTTATTACAGGGAAGCACGTTGAGGGGATGGCTAGAGAATAGTATGTTTGTGTGTGTGTGTGTGTATAAGCCACATGAGAAGCTGCAGAAACTGACAGCAAAGCACCGTCTGTCTGAGGTTAGATAGGCTCCTGCTGTTCACTTTTGGGTCGGGTCTCTTATATCAATTTAATGCACTTCAAATATTTTCATGTTAATCTGTTATTGGCTAAGACAGGTAAATAAACAAAGGACGTCCTCCCCGACCAAGCAACCAGTCATTGCTGGGTACAGGATAGTTTATGACACTCCTGACACCCCTCAGACACAAACAACACTCGTACAGGTGGCCAGTCATAAACGTACATAGGCAGGAAAGGGAAAAAAAGATACAACTTTTTTTTCTTGATTACACAGGAAACCATCATTGAAAAAACAGCCATCTGGCTTAACAAATCCCCACATTGAGCCAGAGAATGCTTGGCATTTGATAAATGGCTGTCAATTAATTTTCTGTCAAACATTACGTGATTAATCAAGCATTTTTGTTTCACTTATATAATCAGCTTCAAAATGTCCAACAAAATTTGTATACGTCACATCTTGTCTCTATTATGCAGGCTAACTCCATGCTTAAACAAAATAGATGCTTACATTAATAAAATAACATGCTTCTAACAGAGGAAGGGAAACAGTTATATCTAATGTTAATGGGAAAGCAACCTTTCCCACCCCCCTTGTCACTGTGAGGACGCGAGTCTGCAAAGGCCTGCACACACACACTCATGGAAGGATATACACAAATATGACAACACACTCATACACACAGAGTTCAGCTTTCAAGCTCCACATCCCACACAGCCAAGCTATAAATATCTTTCCATTTCCCAGAGTAACAAAGCCCCAACAAAAATCCTCCCGACAGCCGTAAACACACAGAGACACAAGGAGCCTGAACAGCTTCAGTAAAGCAGAGCATGCCTACAACCTAAGAGGGATCTAGAATAATCTTGGATGATCCCTGACAAATCAAGATTATACCAACAAACACTTAACTCTGACACCAAAAGACATCCCTTGACTGAAGTGTTTCTGAAAAAAGCAACAAACAGTCTTGTTGTTTAGCCTTCACTGAGGAGAATGTGTTCAGCTTCAAACTGACAGAAACAAGCAAGAGGCAACTTACACTGCTCTTCCTCCTAAGGCAGAATCCTTCTCTCATCTTCAACACCATGACGGCCCTGCTCTGCTCTGCTTCACTAAAATCTTTATTACTGCTGCTGGGCTACAAGGGCAGTGTCTTACGACAGCTGTGCTACGTGACCAGAATTGTTACATTTCAGAAAACAGTTCTAAAGATGTGAATGAATTCCTAACTGAAGAGAGAGCCTGCTCATGCCTACAGTCAGGAGAGAGCTGAGATGCTGCAAAACCTCATCCAAATTTCCCTCGTCACTGGGCTGTAGACAACATAGCCCAGTGTCAGTTCACACTGCCAGCTGGACTTTAATTCAAAAACACCAAGTCTGGCTGCCTCTCTGGCATGGGCCAAGCCTCATTCAGTTCAACTCAGTTCAGCAACTGGCAACAAAACCCAGACTACAGAGAGAAAGGGAGGGGTCAAATATAACGGGGGGAGAAAAACGGTCTCTTTTGATGAGAGGAACAATGCCGACCTGGCCTGGATAACCCTGCTTAGACTATTTTATTCTTGCTAACTTTGCTAATTTTTTAGTGACAGAGGAATTCATACAGAGAAGCGACAGAGATAATTACTAGAGAAGATGGTAACAAGAAAATTATGACTATAAAATTACTTGATTAACACAACTGGTTCAACAGCAACTTTCAGAAAAATACACATTTTATTATTTCATGGCAACTAGGCCTGCTGTGTGTGTTGTCATTATATCCACATTAGTGATGATTATTTATCAGAAATCTCATTGTATTGATATTTTTTTAAATACAAGTAGTTTTCCCTACAATATTGCTGCAACATCAACAACGAGGCATTTGGTCAAAAAATATTGCAATACTTGATTTTGTCGCCCACTCCTAACATTTATGGAGTGCTTTTAAAAAATATCGAGACATTTTCTGTGAATTGTGATACAGTCTAAAAATATTGCAATTTTATTTTAAGTTAATATCGCCCAGTCCTGCTACAACAGACCTGCTACAACATTATGTTGTTTGTGGTGCTGTTGAATTGCTTTGCATTATAAAAAGAGGTATTTCTGTTATTAAGCCTGCCTTCGGTAGTGACTGATTTTCTTTTTTATGGCATTTTTATGGTT